>OX422209.1:86565134-87765134 GCA_949130495.1 Sambucus nigra | reverse complement strand
AAGGAGGAACATGAGTCCACCTAGGGCTCCATCAGGAAGTTTTCGACCACCACCAGGTTTGAGAGAAGGATCTGCACAATCACGACCAATTACTCGTCGAGATAAATCTCAGGAAGCTACGTCAGAGCAATCAGTTGCTCGGACTAAGCGGCCCGAGGAAGGGAATGAAGCATGGAAAGGTTCCATTCAACGATTGGAGGATAGACTGGGAGAAATGGCTAAGGCGAGGAACCCCTTACAGAGAACTTTTGTTCAAGGGACACCTTTTGTGCAAGCCATTGTGGATTTCCCTACACCGTCGAAATTCAAAGCACCTGTAGTGACCCCCAAGTACGATGGAAAGACGGATCCCGTACTTCATATAGAACAATACCAAGCTGCTGCAGATATCTACGCTGTCCCCGACGAGATGAGGTGTAGAGCATTCTCGGGAACTCTTACCGGATCTGCACAGATATGGTACAATAATCTTCCTCGGGGTAAGATTTCAACTTTTGTTCAGTTAGCCGAGCTGTTTATTGGCAATTTTTGTTTTGGAGCAAAGCCAGTAAAGCGAGTAGCGCACTTACTAAGTGTTAGACAAAAATCAGGAGAAAGTACTAGAGATTACATAACTCGTTTCAATAACGAGAAGTTGGAAGTCATAGATTATGAAGAAAAGACAGCAATCACTGCTTTGATGAGTGGTTTGCTGCCTAACAAGCTGTACTATACTCTGGCTAAAGATCCGCCTAAAAATATGTCGGAATTGATGGCAAAGGCGGCCAAAATCTTGAATGCCGAGGAAGCTATGACTGCAAAGAAGAATATGGATAAAGAAGTTAAAGTGGAGGTCGATAACTCTAAAAAGAAAGGTAATGGTGGTGACAAACATCCCAGGAATAACAGGATAAAATTGGAAGCCCTAAAAAAGTATGATAATTATACTCCGTTGAAAATGGGTATTAATCATGTTTTAGAAGAGATCAGGAATAACGAGGAAATCAAATGGCCAGAGAAACTGAAAACAGATCCTGACATGAGGAATAAGGCCAAATATTGCGAGTTTCACAAAGATCATGGCCATATGACCAAAAATTGTATAGCCCTTCAGAACGAGATTGAAACACTCATTCGAAGAGGAAAATTATCAAAGTATGTAGATCGCAGAGGTGAGAGGACAAATGAGGACAGAATTAGAAAGAGATCTAGATCTCCTCGTCGTGCAGAGGAGAAAAAGAGGAGGGACCATGAAGAGGATCCAGATGATGACCCCGATCTTCCCAAGAAGCCAAGAAAACCTGAACGAGAGGTATTTTCCATACGTTTTGGATCATTTCATTGTAACGTTATTACAGGGGGAGATGCAGGAGGAGGAGACCTTACTGCAGAAAGAAAAGCTTATCTCGGAGAGGCTCAAGCTTGCTCATATATTCAGCGAATAAACCTGGCCGAGGATGATCGTCCGAGGAAGGTAAACAAAGAGAAGCTAGTAATTGGTTTTTCAAAAAACGACCTGGCAGGTGTTCTTTACCCTCATGATGATCCTTTGGTGATCAAAATGAGAATGAAGGACGTGATCATTTCAAGGGTGTTGGTAGACAATGGTAGTTCGGCAGACATCATGTACTATTCATGCTTTGATAGCCTGAATTTGAAATTATCTCAATTGGAACCTTATCACAGACCCCTTCTGGGTTTTGCTGGCGAGAAAGTTTTTCCACTTGGGACGATCAAGTTGGATATATTCATTGGAACCTGGCCTGTTTGTCGAACAGAAAGAATACGATTCTTTGTGATGGATAAGAATGTGCAATCGGCCTACAACATCATCATGGGAAGAGTTGGATTGAAGAAGTTCGAAGCCGTTCCTTCTACAGTACATCAATGTTTGAAATTCCCAACAAATTTTGGAGTTGGAGTGGTGAAAGGTGATCAAAAAGTAGCTCGGGAATGCTATTATTCGTCGGCCGAGCAAGAAGAACTAGAAGGATCGATGAAAAAGACTACTACTTATCAAGTGGATGAATGTACAGAAATTGAAACTCTTGATCCTAGAGATGAGTCCCAACTTGTGAAAGGGCAAGTGGTAGAATCTACAGAAAATGTTATTCTGGACGACGAACATCCTGAACGAATAACCCAGATAGGTTCATCGTTGGATATGTCAATAAAAGAGGAGTTGATAACTTTCTTGAAGAATAGGAAAAATACTTTTGCTTGGAGTCATGAAGACATGCCAGGAATAGATCCAAACTTCTTATGTCATGAACTCAATGTGAATAAGGAGATTAAACCTGTAAAGCAGAGAAGAAGGGTGTTTAGTCCCGAGAAGAATCAAGCCATACAAGAGGAAGTCGAGAAACTCCAGAAAGCCCAATTCATTGAAGATGTAAAATATCCAGATTGGTTGGCAAATGTGGTAATGGTAAAGAAGAAAAACAACAAATGGAGAATGTGTGTCGATTTCACCGATCTCAATAAGGCATGCCCCAAGGATCATTTTCCATTGCCCAGAATTGATCAACTGATGGATGCTACCTCGGGACACGAGCTACTCAGCTTCATGGATGCTTACTCTGGCTACAACCAGATCAAAATGAAACCTGAAGACAGGGAAAGTACTTCTTTTATTACCCCTAGGGGAACTTATTGTTATAATGTTATGCCTTTTGGTTTAAAAAATGCAGGTGCAACATATCAGCGGTTGATGAACAAGGTTTTTACCGAACAAATCAGCCGCAACATGGAGGTCTATGTCGATGACATGCTCACTAAAAGCAAGAAAGCCGCTGATCATTTGGTTGACTTGAGTCAAACTTTTGATCAATTGGATAAATACCAAATGAAGCTTAACCCGACGAAGTGCATCTTTGGAGTACGAGAAGGAATGTTCCTCGGATACATCGTCAATCAACGAGGTATTGAGGCAAATCCAGATAAGATCAAAGCTCTTCTAGGACTGCGCTCCCCGACGACGAAGAAAGAAGTGCAGAGTCTTACCGGACGAGTTGCAGCGCTCAACAGATTTGTATCTCGTGCAACTGATAAATGCATACCATTCTTCAAAACACTTCGAAAAACCTTTGAGTGGAATGAGGAATGTGAAAAAGCCTTTCAAGACTTGAAGAAATATTTGGGAGCACCTCCACTGTTGTCCAGACCAATAACAGGAGAAAAGTTGTATTTATATTTGGCAGTATCAGAGAACGCAGTCAGTTCAGCGTTGATCAGATTGGAGAATGGAGTCCAGAAGCCAATTTATTACACAAGTAAGGCTTTCCGAGGTGCAGAAATCAGGTACCCAAAGCTAGAAAAATTGGCATTGGCACTAATTGAAGCAAGTAGAAGAATGAGGCCATATTTCCAAGCCCATACCATCATCGTTTATACTGATATGCCATTGAGACAAGCCCTCCATAAGCCAGAAAAATCAGGGAGACTGATGTACTGGGCAGTAGAACTTGGTGAATATGATATTGTGTATGAGCCCAGATCATCATTCAAGGGGCAAGCTGTAGCAGATTTTATAGCAGAGTTCACATACCCTGATACCCCCGAGGAGCAAAAGGTGCCTGCTGATCTACCTGTGGACGATACAGGATCAACAGAAACATCTGCTGATCTACCTGTGGACGATACAGGATCAACAGAAACATTTGCTGACCTACCTGTGGACGATACAGGATCAGCAGAAATAGGTCCAAACCAGCCAAGGTTGGTAAAAGGACTTGTGGATGTAGAGAAATCATTATATTCAAACTCAGACCAACCACGGTTGGTAAAAGGGTACGAGCAGATGACTGACGAGGAGCGAAAGATACCGGGGGATGATGGAAGAAAACAGCAGATATTTTATCGAGGAACTCTGACAGATAAGAAATTTGAAGACGAAATACCTACATGGAGATTATATGTAGACGGATCATCCTGCACAGCTGGTTGTGGAGCAGGAATTGTTTTGATCACTCCAGACGAGATTGATATGGAATATGCTTTGCGATTCCAATTCAAAGCCTCTAACAATGAAGCGGAGTATGAGGCCATGATAGCAGGTCTTAATCTAGCAAAGACTATGGAAGCACAACAAGTGATGGTATTCAGTGATTCTCAATTAATTGTGTATCAGATGATGGGAATGTATGCGGTTAAAGGAGATTTAATGATCAAATATCATGCAAAGGTGATGAAATTGTTGACAGAATTTGAGGCCATTCAATTGGTGAGAATACCGAGGATGGAGAATGTACAAGCAGACGCACTGGCCCGACTAGCATCAGCTACTCGTACCGAGATGCGAAGAACCATACCGATTGAAGTATTAGAAGGTCGGAGCATAGATGAAGATCTGACAACGAATGTGATTACCCTTGATTTAGGACCATCTTGGATGGATCCAATCAGGAAATATGTTGAAGAGGGTGAATTGTCGGAGGACAAACTCGCTGCCAAGAAACTGAAGTATAAAGCTGCTCGGTATGTATTAACTAATGGTATTTTGTATAGACGAGGAATTATGGCAGGTTTGTAGAGATGTGTACATCCCACCGAGGTGAAAGAATTGATTGAAGAAATCCATGAAGGATCTTGTGGAGCTCATGTAGCAGGTCGAACACTTTTACAAAGAGTGATGACACAAGGATATTACTGGCCGACAATGAGGGCTGATTGTATAGCCTATGCCAAGAAATGTGACAAGTGCCAACGTTTTTCCTCCATCCGACGAACTCCACAAGCATTGCTAACACCAATAACTTCCCCTTGGCCATTTGCCATGTGGGGAATTGATTTGGTTGGACCACTGCCGACCACCCGAGGAAGATTCAAGTATCTCGTAGTTGCAGTGGACTATTTTACTAAGTGGGTTGAAGCTGAGCCTCTTATCAATATGACGTACGAGAAGGTATACCAGTTTGTATGGAAGAATATCATTTGTCGATATGGTCTCCCTCATGCTTTCATCACAGATCATGGAACACAATTTGATAATGAAGAATTTGCTGCCTATTGTCATCAGTCGAACGTTTTGAAGTTTCATTCAGCACCAGGCCATCCCCAAAGCAATGGACAGACTGAAGTGACGAACAGAACATTACTAAATGGGTTGAAAAAGAGGCTAAGTGAAGCTAAAGCAAATTGGATTAATGAGCTCCAATCAGTATTATGGGCCTACCGAACAACTCCCCGAGCAGCAACTGGAGAATCACCATATATGCTAGCATTTGGAAGTGAGGCTGTGATACCGGCCGAGTTGGGTCTCCCAACGCATAGAGTGCTGAATTTCAACTCTCCGATCAGTGACTTGATGAGAAGAATGGATTTGGATATGCTCGAAGAAGTAAGAGAAGAGGCAGCCATTAGGAATGCTGCTTATCAACAACGAACAGCTCTGTTCTACAACAAAAGGGTGAAGAAATGCGATTTGAAGGAGGGTGATTATGTGCTGAAGAAAGTCATTCAGAAACAGAATAAACTAGATGCAAACTGGCATGGACCTTACCGCGTTACAGAGATTGTTCGACCTGGAACTTACAGAATAGCAACTCTAGAAGGAGAGGAATTCAAGAATGCATGGAATGCTGAACACCTGCGCAAGTATTATCAGTGATATAAAATGTAAAGTATTTCTTTCATTATGAATAAAATGATGAATAAAATGAGGATGGTTCACCATTTTCTTTCTGTTGAAAGTTTTTCGGGGAATACTAGTGTTGAACACTACACTGCTTGATAACAAGAAGAAGACTGCTCTACGGAGCCATGCTCTACGGAGCCAAGCTCTACGGAGCAAAAGTGCTATAAGTAGCCAACCTCCTTTGGTTAGGAGGACAAGCTCTACGGAGCGCTCTACGGAGCAAAAGTGCTATAAGTAGCCAACCTCCTTTGGTTAGGAGGACAAGCTCTACGGAGCGCTCTACGGAGCAAAAGTGCTATAAGTAGCCAACCTCCTTTGGTTAGGAGGACATGCTCCAAGGAGCCAAAAAGTTCGAAAGAACCCTACTACTCCTTTGATTAGGAGGTGTATACCAGCATGATCAACTACGGTTGGTAAGATTTTATATACTCTCGCATTACAGCTTATGTTGGTCGGGAGGTAACATTATTACAAAAAGTTCTTTAAAGAACAAAATATTCCAAACTGTACCAAGTATGATTGTTCGGGGATAAAAACCCACTAACTGTAGTTGGTCGACGAGAACAAAAGTGTTGACCTTAGTTGGTCGGACGCATCTTTATATTTGAAATTGAACCAAGTATGGCTGGTCGGGGATAGAAACCCATCAACTGTGGTTGGTCGACAAACATTATTTATCCACCTTGGTTGGTTGGAAACAATTTTGAACAATTTATGCTTATTATAAATTCTAAGTTGGTTGATGAACCATATAATTTGCAAACAGAAAAATAGCTATTGGCAAAACAGAAAATGAAATTCTTTCATTAAGATAAAAATGTATTACATGTTACATGTATGTGCTAACTATTACATTAAAGATTCCTACTCTATTGGTTTCTTTCCTTTATCTTTTGAGACAGGTTCCTCGCCAGCAGGAGGATCCTCTAGACAAAGAGGAGAATTAATAAAGTTCATGTCCTTCAGCATTCTGACATTCATTATTGTAGGAGTGTCCAACAGGTGCTCAGGACGAGATACTTCAACTTGAGAATGAAGGTTATAATCACCAAGATGTTTAGAGATCAAACTCCGAGGAATGGAACGAGCAGGAATCCATGCCATATCCAATTTATAGGGAGGAACAGGCAAGTCTAGCAATCCAGGAGCATGATAATCCCATAAATAATGACCTCGTTCCAATTTTAATACACCCAGGGCGTTCAACCATCCCTGCTTATAACCTTCGTTGTTAGCATTTTCAATGCGAGCATCCAAATGATAAAGAGCTTCATTATAGCCTGCATTCCAGAACTCCCGAGGCTGTTTATGGAATTGGAAAGTTAATCTATCTACTTGCTCGAGAAAGTTCTTGATAAGAGCATCTTTATTATTCAGAGCAGACTTCATCGCAACCAGTTGATCCTCTAAAGATAAGTTTTTCTTAGACAAATCAGACAGAGCACGATCCTTAACATTCAGTTGGAATGCTTGAGTTTCCAGAGTAGATTGGGTGCGAGATTCTTCAACACTACGGCTAAGAACTCTTGATCGGCTCCGAGAAGCAACTGGAGAATTTTGCTCCTCGACGATTCTTCCTCGTCCCCGAGAACTCCTTCCTCGTCCCCGAGCAGTCACAGGAATAATAGACTTTTTCAAGTCATCCAACTCTTGCCTTAGTTTGGCGTTTTCAACCTCTAGAAACGAAAAACCTTCATCAGTAACTGGTACTAATGCAGTGGAAGAGGAGGCAACGGATTCATATTGAGCCAATCTTTTCTGCAGACTATTATTTTCTTGTTCCAGGATCTCGGCAATTTGTCGGCAGGCTTCAACTTCACCTTTTAGGGTCCTTTCCCTAATGTCATATGCAACAATGATCTTTTTATGACCTGTATCAGAGGAAAGTTGTTGATATCTATTTTCATATTCCTCGTGTAATGAAGCCATCGATTCATTGTGCTGACCTTGGAGATCCTCTAAGGAACAATGCAGCTCTTCAATCAAGTCATAATAAGCGACATTGTTAGCTACAGCTCGGTCGAGTAAATCTTTCAAGTACCGATAAGCCTCAGTCGCCTGTTCTGAAGCATCATGACCAAGAATGTCAGCAATTTCAGAAGAACTAAGGTCTGTATGACCAGCCCTATAGTATTGGTGACATTGCTGCATCAGCTCGGTATCATGAGAAGAGATTAGTTCCATTCTAGCAACAAACTAAAGACAAGAAAAAGACAACAATCAACAAAGAATCATCAATAACGGCGATGAGTAAAGAAGTATTTTATTAGATCATAAGAGGATTACATTGTTCGATTACAAATGATAAAAGATAAGAATGCTACCGAACAACTTCACACCTTTTCCTTGTCTCCCAAGACTTTCTCGGGAGGCTGGGACGAGGAGCTCGGTTGATCGGTGATAACAACAGCTTGATCGGCAGAAATCTTCTCGGCAGGAAGAGGCATAGAAGAAATATCCTCAATGACAGAGGGTTGAGAAGCAGAGATTGGGACATCCACAGCCATGGAAGATTCATCTGAAGCAGGTTCATCTTCTTCTTCTTCCACAATTGGTGGAGGAGGACCAGGGAGATGCCGTTGGAATAGCTCAGAATTGTCTTGGATTTTTAGCTCTTGTAGGGCAGCTACCCAACCGTCATGGAAGTATTTCAACTCCCCATATTGGACTTGGGATGTCATAGCAGCAATCCCTTTATCCCATCCTTTTTCCCAACCAGCACTGAAATGTTTCCTAACTGCAATTTTTCTTTTCAACTTCTCCGAGGAGAGTTTGACATCCAATTGTTCTTTCTGGATTTTGATGTCTCGCAGGATAGACAGTTCTTCTTCTGCCTTCTTCAGTTGGTCATCGCACCTTTGCTGATTGACCTCTAAGCTTTTCACCTTCTCCTCCAAATTCTTGGAGGTTTCAGCCATCTTCATCTTGTCAGCCTCGGCTGCAGACAATTTTTTCTCCCAGGCAGCTTTCTCCTCGACGTACTGCTGGCGAGATTCTTTCACAGATTGGGCTAAACCCAAGAGGGCATCGTCAACATCGGACGAGGAACTAGAAGCTTTAATAGCTTGATCTTTCTTCACGATGGTATTGAAACAGTTCACCAGCTGAAAGATAAGAAAAACAATAAAGTCAATACAAATGCAAGAAATCAAGAAAAAGAAAGAAAGACCAAAGGTATGAGAAATTTACTGAAGAAAGATGGCGAGCAGCTAAGGATGTCAGTGTATCCCTAGGAATCTTTTCATCAACCCCGAGAACCTCAGGTATAACTGAGCTCGTTGAAGAACTCGGAAGAAGGATTTTTGAAACACTACTACCACCAGCGGGTAGAGAAGATGCAGTTCCAGCAAGATTAACCGAAGATGATTTCCTCAATCTCTTCAAAGGAGGGTCAGCAGCATCAACCAAGGAAGAAGTCTTGGTCGGAGATATTGTAATTACATCAGCACTAGCACTTTTCTTGCTCGGGGCCACTGGGGGCTTCTCGGCAACTTTGGAGGAACTAACATCTACTTTTTTAGTCCCCTCTGGGACATCAATTTTGCTTTTCTTTGCTCCAACAGCAGAAGAAATTTCACCAAATAGAGCAGGAGGAGCTCTTTTCTTGCCCATTCTCTGAGATAGGGGGATATGAGAATCTGAAGATGAACTTTCTGGTGTTGAGGCTGGTTCAACAGGGCGAGCAGTATAAGAGGTTGTGTAGCTCTTATACTGCAGCAAATATGATGCAGATCTAATATGCTCGTCTGCAATCGTCTTATGCAAATTCCAGATAAGTTTTAAATGCTTGATATTCACTTCCGACTCTTTTGGAGTTTTTCTTTTACTATCAACTGCAAATAAATACATAAATTTCAGTTATACATTTTGTCAAACATGATGAAAACACAATTTCATAAGTAAAATAAAATGAAAAATAAACCTATCCCATTGCCGTATGGGGGGCATCTGGGACCGTTGTATACTTCATTCCCAGATAAAGGCGCGTGTTGCCAATTTTTTATGACCAACCCATGCTCAAAATAATCTCTATTTGAATCAGGGAGGTTAACTACAAGGGCTCTATTTAAAAACCTAGTTTTTAAATAATAAACATTATCTAAAGTGGCCCATTTATAGCAGTACATGATTTATGGGATCCCTATACGAGTCCCATGAGTTAGATTTAACTTGTGCACCCCGTTAATTATTCTCCATGAATTGGGGGCTATTTTGCAGGAACAAGATCAAAATATTGACAAAACTCAAGACATAATGGGTTTGGGGGAAAAGAAAAACCACATTCAGCAATGAAAAGACTGGGAAACCAATGTCCCTCAGCCAATCGAAAGTAATCTAAAGGCTCAGAAAGAACCTCTAGAGTTACCCAAGAAGGAATGGAAAAGTCAGAACGAAATTTCTCAGCAGATTCAACAATATAAACCATATTGAATAAAAGAGATGCAGAAGAAAGGAAGAAGATCTTACAGAAAGAAAGGAGATATGTTGACAACGAACGGAAACAATGATGAACACACAAGAGAGAGGAAGAGAATAGAAAACTTGAATGCAGAAAAATGGAAAGTGTAGACGACGGTATGGTTACCAAAGGAGTTTAAATACTTTGCATTGGGAAGCGGCGAAAGAAATGATTACTAAAAAGAAACTACTGAACTTCCGGCGGCTAAAAAGACAAAAGTTGCACGAAGATCGAAGCGCTTATAAAAAAGGCGGAAACTGCGAAATGAGAAGGAAATTTGAATACAATGCTCCTAAAACCCAGGAAGGTCATTTAATATTACCATATACCGAGAAAGAATGTCCCATACTCCTCAAAGTTCGAAATATGAAACATTGGGGGCTTCTGTTGATACCAAAATTAATATGCTGATGTGGACGAATAGTATGAAGACACGTGTCGATCTACGTGGCACAATAACAGCGAGGAAGATCATTTACTGAACAACCATGGTTGGTACCGAGCAACGAGAATACACCGAGGAGCTCTATCATGCCGAGGAACTCTATCATCCCGAGATACTCTAAGCACTCCGAGGAATTCTTGATCAACGAGCAACTAAGGCGGTCCGAACTGCACCTCGACCGTGTCATCAATTATCAGACGGACAACTGTTCAACTATTCATTAGATTCTTGACGCACACGCTGCATTAAATGTATTACCCATTCATATGTATATCATTTAATGTATTGGACCTTTCATGTACAGCCTTGAGGCTATAAATACCTTGTATCAATCCCATTCAAAGGGACGGGAATTTCTTGAGAGAACTTGTAATCAAGAATTCCACAAACACTCAGCAATAACATAACAGTGGACGTAGGCTTTATTCCTAGCCGAACCACTTTAAAAATCTTTGTCTTATTTATTTATCTGTGATTGAAGAATTAGAGTGATCTAGTTTTTTACATCAACATCTTCTATCTCACATCACTTCATATAAAGCACACATGATCCCAATTGTTTATTCAGTACTTTGTTTCATTATTTTTTGAATTCTAATGGGGTAGAAATCCAACTCTGATTTGAAGGACAAGAGTAGAAATTCGGCTTTGTTTTGCTGTGAAGAATACCCTAAGAGACAAGAATTATATTCCTGAAAATGCAAAAGTTCGGGAGTTGTCAATGGATGAAGAACCATACCAACAATTTGGGAGTAATATCATAGACTATGAAATAATGGATATTGATGACGAAAGACTTTCATTATGAAGGAATGACATTCCAGAAATAGATATCCGTATAAATAATGATGAAGATAAAATATTGACATGATGGAGATGATGGGGATGATTACCTTACAGATAGCAATGATGATTGTGATGATATTTGTGACGATGATGGAGATGCTCATGATTTTAGTGATGACGATGTAGACGAATATGATGATCACTTATGATGGTTTGCGCTATTTTCTTTTTCTCTTATACATAATGTTAAACGTTTTAATTTATTTATGTATCAATATGTTGTAGTATAATTCGCTTCTGAAATCTTTCTTTGTCTAGTTGCATATATTTGTATTCTTGTAATAGGTTTATAATGACGATCACATATTATGAGAAACAATAGGATTCAAGATAGCCTGGTGAAAGCCCCCAAATTTTGAAATCAAAATTCTTTTTTCCTTTTTATGATAGATATGCGGAAGCATAAAATGATGATTCAAATAAAGCAATTAACAAAATTTCAATTTCTTCTCAAAATTAAAATTCAACCAAAGTGAAATAAAATATACACACACACACTTATTTCAATTTTACTTAAACCAATTAATTAACCCAAGTCCTAGAAATTTTCCTAAGTGATATTTCTCAATTTTATCAAGTTAGGCCAAACCAATTTTATCAAATTAAATTAAATGGCTTGAATTAAATTAACTAAATATTACCCAATATTAATTGGCACCAAATTAAACAAGTAGTGATTAAATTAAACCAATTTTATCTTTTTACCTAAGCATGCGTTCTAGGTGATTTTGCAAAAGATAAAATAAATAATTAATCCACTACACCGCGATGTACGAGGAAAAACCCATAACGGGAAAAAACCTCAGATGGCCCTAGCCTAAAATCCACTAAGTAGGGAATTTAAAAATACAAGCAAGATGACTTACAATGCTCGACTCGATCTCTCTCAGGCCCCGACGCGTCTTCTTGTATCAACCTCTTCTTAGCGAATAACCACGGAGTTCCACCGCGGTCTCGGAATCCACCGATCGGACTTTATATGGTCACCGTCACCCGAACTAGGAGCCTTTCTCCAAGTGGGTAAATCAACGAAAACCTCTTCTTATTTGTGGGATTTAGAAGAAAACCCAAAACGTTTCTTCAAATGGTAGAGATGAAAAATCGGTGCCAAAACTCCAAGCAAGTACAAATATATCTATGGAAGCTTGGATAAACAATATGGGTGTAAAACAAGTGTTTAAAACATTTTTCTTGAAAATCAACAACACTAAAACAAAGAACTTTTTCTCTTTTGATTTCTCTCTCAAAACACTCTCTTAAAGGTTGTAGGATATGAAAAAGTCAAGTTAAAAACTTTGGTTCCCTCACTTAGATATTCTATCAAAAGATAGTGGGGTAAAGTAGTGGAAAAAGTAGGAACAATTACTCAAAACTGCCAAATACCTATTCTCGCCAAATCTCGTTCGAACGACATTTTCATTCGAACAAAATCTTGTTCGAACAAGACTTCTACGAAGTTCCAGTGTGAACTCATTAGAATTCTTATTGGAAGCTCGTTCGAACATCATGTTCGTTCGAATGACACTTAGAACGACATTCCAGTGGCTTTATGGGGAACTCGTTGGCAAACTTGTTCGAAAGACTTATGGTTCGAACGAACTCCCAAAAAGTTTGAAAAGTTTGATTTTTTCCCAGAAACTTTATATTCTTTATTTTAAAGTTTTAATGAAATCTTTCTAAAATTAAACAACAGTTTTAAATAAACGTTCACCCATTATAAAATGTTCCAAGCTCCTATATATATATTAAAATGTATTCATACCTTAGGAGCAATGGAACCATGTTGATGACGTAGAAACGAGGCACAAACAAACTCGTCAATGTGATGAAGCTTTACACACTTGGCCGCTATGTCTTCAACAAACACGTCATAGGCTTGAAGGATGATCAATTAACTCTATCCTATGACTCAAACATTTTTGTCCGGAATTGAGCCAAAACTACAAAGGACTCAATTGGAAATTTGTGTCCTTACAAATCTCCCCCTTTGGCTATTTCAGGACAAAAACCAACAAAAATCCTTAAGGGCCGTCAATCTCCACTAGACTAATAAAAAGTCCCGCCCAAAATAAAAATATAATGCTTGACTCAAACAACCCAAGGATCAAAATCTTTGCCGGTGAAAGTTGTCGCTTAGAATATAATTCCTGCACACTTAAGCAAACACATTAAACGCATAGGGAATATCAAATCAAAATATTTAATGCAATCAAATCAAAATGTTTAATGCAAGTAAAGAAGTACTCCCCCTAAATTAATTCTCTCCCTTTATCAACAATGATCAACTTATAAAGACGTCTTCCCCTAAGATAAATCTCCCTCAACTAAGATACGATATATAATAGGATTAGATACCACTTCTCCCCTATCATTCTCCCCCTTTTTGTTTAGGAATAGGCAAAGGATAAAGAACTAAAAATATTAACTTTATCCCCCAATTAAAGCATATTACCCTTAAACTAAACAAGGGATAAATAAAATGGGATAACAAGCTAAACATGCAAATGTGCAAAAGTTATGAGAACATTGAAGCATATGGGCAACAAAAGTCATAACTAATCCAATAAACACTAATGGATACCAACTGAGATGCAAGAAGTAGATACCAATATGATACATAAGTATTAAGGATGTGATATCAACAAAGAATGTAACAAGATGGATACCTATTATGAAATAAAGCATATATGGACTAGAAAATAAGGCAAAGACTAAACAAAAATATCAAATATATGTATACATTAGATATACCTAATAGACGCAAGTACACATATATAGATATAAACTCACAAATGACACAAAATACGGTAAGCTTTTCACACTCGTATGGCAAAAATGTGTCATATGGAAACGGAAATGTTGGGGTGTGGACTAGTAACAATTAAATTTAGACCCAATCACTTAAAACTTGTTCAAGAAGTTATCAATTGCTTGAAAACTTAATCACATTTGAATATAACCTCATGTGACAATATAGATTGAACTCAATAAACAAACATACACAATGCATACAAGCCTCTCATGTTGATGATTCTACAAACCAATAGAGTCATGACATTGAAAACGCAACTAGGATAAATGGACATTGTGCAAACCGTTGATATATTATCCAAACTCCCTCAATAAGCATATATATTATTTTTTTGAATGAATAAATCAACTAAACATAGGCCTTGGCAATTATTTTTCTTTTTAATGCCATTTTTCTATTTTTAGGCCTTTGGACCACGTATTTCTTTTAGGTCCAAACAAACGGTGGCTTACTATTCGCAAAGGATAAAAATCCTTTCGGAGCCCTTCCCTGTTCACATTTATATATATCATTTTTATTTTCACACAAATCTCACGTGCAACGAATTTTGACATGCACTAATCCTCCTAGGTCACAAATATGTAGATGACTAGATTGGTAGAAGAACACCTCACAAAGCTCAAATATACATATGAAGTTAAATTTCAAAAGAGCTCGTGCATATGTAAAAAGAGGCATATAAAAATAGAATCCATTATATCAACACAAAATCCAACTACTCCATGTAAGCATGGTAAAGAACATAATAAGGATTGACAATCTAAACCAAAAGTTCTAGCCACATGAGAGCGTAACAAATGGGATTCTAACACAAATATATGCCACATAAAGTTTGTCAAACTAAAATACACACAAAATAAAAATCTTTTTGAGTTTTTCAAATTTTTAACCAAAAAAAATATACTCAAAAGACACACAAAAATCATTTGCATTTTTCACTAAGCCTAAATTACTAAAAGGTGAAACACAAATGATAAACAAAAATCTTTTTGTATTTTTCATTTAATACAAACTAAAATGAAAGAATAAAATACAAAAGAAAAACAAGTCTTGATTTTCAGTATAGGATATGAAATAAAGCAATGACTAGAAAATGACTAAACTAGCATACATTTAGCATGAAAATATAGCATGAAGTACAAACGCTAAAGTATGCAAATAAAACTAACACATTCAACCTTTAGATTTTGCAAGGGAGGGGGCATGTGAAAGTAAATGAGAATCAAATACCCTATCTTGTAAAGCTACCAAGTCGGATCTCCTAACCCAAACTAATGATGAGTGACTATCTCGGGGTGTAGGAATCTTGACTACGTTGGTTGCCTTACATTGGGATTTTCTAGAAAAACTTTTAAGATCAAAACAATAATTCTTAAGATGACCTTTTCGACCACAATATGCACAAGTAAAAACATGTCGAAAATATTTACCTAAGGAGTGATCTCTAAACGTTTTCCTAGGGCATTCTCCTAAAAAGTTGGTTTTGGCTTTATGAGTTGATTCATTACAAGTATCGAAGACTAAACCACAAGTGTCATTTTTAATTTGGACAGTTCCTAATATTTTATCTAATTTTTCCGAACGACACTCCCAATCAAATTTGACATTACTAGAGTCTTTTAATTTGTTTTCTAATTCTAGAATGTTAGACTCTAATAACACATTTCTCTCTTCAAACTCGAGAAGCTCCTTTTTCAAGGATTCCATTAAACCTCTAAGGCTATCTCTCTCGCCTTCTACATATTCTAGCTTCTCTCGAAGAGATCTCTCTCGTGTCCTAAGGTCTTCAACCAACAAACTATTATCAACGACCTTGACACGTTATTTCAAACTAGCTTCTAACTTCAAATTAGCTCTTTTTAATTTAATAGATTCTTCATAAAGTTCTTAAAAAGCACTTTGAAGTTCACTCACATTAACCTCTTCTTCATTTTCACTCTCTCTTTCTTCTTCACTCTCACTACCATCAAAAGCAAGGGAATCATAAACTATGACCTTGGAAGTGTCATGTAATAAATTGTCATCTATAGATGAGTTCTCACTATTAGTCACATGACTAGCCATAAACGCCACAAAGTTTGGCTTAGTGGGGGAATCAGGTCCCTCTTCCTTATCACTATCACTAAGGGTCGCATTATATGAAATGGGTCGCTTAACCTCTCTCCTTAGTTTAGTGGGGCACTCAGAAGCCCTATGGCCATAACCCTCACAACCAAAACACCTATTTGACTCGTCCCTATTTAAATTTTCATTAATAGTTTTAGGGATCCTCTTGGATTTGTCATGCTTAGAAGTTTCAAATTTCTTAAAGTCATTTTTAAATTTATCTTTATTAATTTTAAGAAACTTTCGAAATTTCCTAGCAAACAAGGCCATATCTTCCGAGTCACTATCACTCTCGCTCTCTACTACTTGTTTTCTCCTTTTCGGGCTTTTAAACCAATGCCCTTTTCAATTTTCTTTTCAGTTTTAGAGTAAAACATGTCCAATTCATAGGTTCGTAAATCACCTACAAGCTCTTCTAATTTCGTAGAAGCTAAAGTTGGTAAAGAATTTAAAATGGTCACTTTTGGAATAAATCAATCGGGTAGGGACCTTAAAATTTTCTTTACAACTCGATTGTCGGGTATTTTCTCTACTAAGTTAAAAGATGAATTAACAATATCGAAAAGTCTAGCATAAAATTCATCAAACGTTTCTTTTTCATTCATTTTGATAGTTTCAAATTGAGTGGTGAGGTTTTGGAGTTTCGAAGCTTTAACAACACTTGTACCTTCATGAGTGAGCTGTAAAATATCCCAAGCTTCTTTAGCGGTCTCAAACGTCATAATGCGTCGGAATTCATCCGGTGTGACAGTGCTAAACAAGACGTTTAAATCACGGGAATTAAAATTTGAAAGCTTAAATCTCCATCTATTGGCCGGTTTGGGAACACGCTCATTATCTACTAAATGAGTTGGTGAAGACCACCCGTTAACTACGGATAACCAAACCCTCTTGTCGATAGATTTAAGTGCCGATTTCATACGCGCTTTCCAGTACGCGTGGTTAGAACCATCGAAAATAGGAAATTTTGAGAATGGTAAAAATTTCCTTTTAGCCAAAAATTATTTAAAGGATCTTAACGAAATAATTTATCGCTTTGGCTCTGATACCAATTTGAAAGCCCCCAAATTTTGAAATCAAAATTCTTTTTCCTTTTTATGATAGATATGCGGAAGCGTAAAATGATGATTCAAATAAAGCAATTAACAAAATTTTAATTTCTTCTCAAAATTAAAATTCAACCAAAGTGAAATAAAATACACACACGCACACTTATTTCAATTTCACTTAAACCAATTAATTAACCCAAGTCCTAGAAATTTGCCTAAGTCATATTTCTCAATTTTATCAAGTTAAGCCAAACCAATTTTATCAAATTAAATTAAATGACTTGAATTAAATTAACTAAACATTACCCAATATTAATTTGCACCAAATTAAACAAGCAGTGATTAAATTAAACCAATTTTATCTTTTCACCTAAGCATGCGCTCTAGGTGATTTTGCAAAAGATAAAATAAATAATTAATCCACTACGCCGCGATGTACGAGGAAAAACCCATAACGGGAAAAAATCTCGGACGGCCCTAGCCTCAAATCCACTAAGTAGGGAATTTAGAAATACAAGCAAGATGACTTACAACACTTTACTCGATCCCTCTCAAGCCCCGACGCGTCTTCTTGTATCAACCTCTTCTTAGCGAATAACCACGAATCTCCACCGCGGTCTCGGAATCCACCGATCGGACTTTATATGGTCACCGTCACCCAAACTGGGAGCCTTTCTCTAAGTGGGTAAATTAACAAAAATCTCTTCTTCTTTGTGGGATTTAGATGCAAACCCAAAACGTCTCTTCAAACGGTAGAGATGAAAAATCGGTGCCAAAACTCCAAGAAAGTACAAATATATCTGTTGATACCAAATTTAGTCTGCTGACTTGGACCAACCATATGAAGACACGTGGCTATCTACATGGCAACAACAAGCAATTCTGAGATTATCATACGATCCGAGGAACTCTTATGCACCGAGGAACAAGACCTCACCGAGGAACTCTTATGCTCCAAGGAACAGGACCTCTCCGAGGAACTCATTAGCACCGAGAAGCTCAGGCGGTCCGAGCTACATCTCGAACAAAACTGGATAACCAACAGTTCAACTGGTTCATTAAATGCTTATCATTCATACGCACACGCAAAGAGGGCATTAAATGTATTACCCTTTCATATGTATATCATTAAATGTATTAACCTTTCACATTACAGCCTCAGGGCTATAAATACGTTGTACAATTCTCATTGAGGGGGACCGAATCCTAAATCCAAACTTTGGGATCCAGAACGGAATTTCTTGTAATTGAGAATTCCCAACATTCAGCAATAAAACAACAGTGGACGTAGGTCGTTCTTATAAGGCTGAACCACTTTAAAATCTTTTGTCTCATTTATTTATCTGTGATTGAATTATAAAAGTGATCTAATTTTTTACATCAACAGATTGGCGCCGTTTGTGGGAAATGACTGGTAATATCGTTTTCTCACCAATAACAATCCAATACCAATGGCTGATGTGCCGGAATCCAGCAATCGAAACGCCGAAACCCCTCCAAATCCATCTGCACCACCAATCATTCCAGATCTGACTGGAATAATGGCAAATTTGGCTCAGGGCTAGACCGCCATGCAAGAAACAATGCAACAACTCATCCAAACCCTCCATGGCGGTGCACCAGCCCATTCCGGATCACGAAACATCCAAAGAAATACCCGTGCGCCTTCTACGCGTACTAGGCGTGTTAATTCATATCGCAATGAGGAATCTGAAGATTTTTCTTATCAACCAGGACAAACTTCGTCAATCCGAGCCACAGATACTGAACAACGTGTCACCCTCTCCCCATAAAGGGCCAGCGCATTGGAAAGATTAAGCAGGGCCTCTCCTTTTGATCGATTAGGCCCTAGGAGGAACAAAAGTCCTCTTAATGCAGCGTCGAGGAGCTTTCGACGACCATCAGATTTAAGGGAAGGATCTGCCCAGTCACTACCAGTTACTCGTCGAGATGTATCTGCTGACCGATCAGCTGCTCGCCACGATAAATCCCAGGAAGCCACTTCAACGCGATCAGTTGCCCGAACCAATAGGCCCGAGGAAGGAAATAATGCTTGGAAAGGATCTATTCAAAGGCTGGAGGATAGATTAGGGGAAATGGCTAAGGCTAAGAACCCCCTACAATGAACCTTTGTTCGAGGAACCCCTTTTATCCAGGACATTGTTGATTTTCCAACACCATCAAAGTTCAAAGCACCTGTTGTGACTCCCAAGTATGATGGGAAGACTGGCCATGTCCTTCATATAGAACAATATCAAGCCGCTGCCGACATCTATGTTGTCCCAGACGAGATAAGATGCAGGGCATTCTCGAGAACTCTTACCGGATCTGCTCAGATATGGTATAATAATCTTCCTCGGGGTAAGATTTTAACTTTTCTTCAACTGGCCGAGTTATTCATTGGGAATTTATGCTTTGGAGCAAAGCCAGTTAAACGAGTAGCACATTTGTTAAGTGTTAGACAAAAAGCTGGTGAGAGTATTAGAGACTATATAACTCGTTTTAATAACGAGAAGCTCGAAGTCATTGATTATGAGGAGAAGACAGCGATTACTGCTTTGATGAGTGGACTACTGCCAAACAAGTTGTACTACACTTTAGCCAAAGACCCACCTCGAACCATGTCAGACCTGATAGGAAAAGCGTCCAAGATTATGAATGCCGAGGAGGCTATGTCTGCGAAGAAGAATATGGACTCCAAAGAAGCCAAGGGGGAAGGTGATAAAGCTAAGAAGAAAGAGCATAAGAATAATGGTGGTGACAAACATTCCAAAAGTAGGTCGTCATGGGAGGTCTTGAAGAAATTTGATAACTACACGCCTTTGAAGGCAAATATCAACCACGTCCTGGAAGAAATTAAGAACAGTGAGGAGTTAAACTGGCCCAAGAAAATGAGGTCAGACCCTGACACGAGGAATAGGGAGAAATATTGCGAGTTCCATAAGGATCATGGACATATGACCAAAAATTGCATAGCTCTTCAGAACGAGATTGAAACACTCATACGAAGAGGAAAGCTAGCAAAGTATGTTGATCGGGGAGGCGAAAGAAGAAATAATGATCGAACTAGAGAGAGGTCTAGATCTCCTCGTCGGGCAGAGGAGAAAAAGAAAAGAAACCATGAAGATGATCCAGATGATGACCCCGATCTTCCCAAGAAACCAAGGCATCCAGAACGAGAGGTATTTTCAATACGCTTTGGGTCATTTGATTGTAATGTCATTACAGGAGGAGATGCAGGAGGAGGAGACCTTACTGCAGAAAGAAAAGCTTACCTCGGAGAGGCTCAAGCTTGCTCATACATTCAGCGAATTAATTTAGCTGAGGAAGATCGCCCGAGAAAGGTGAATAAAGAAAAATTGGTCATTGGGTTTTCAAAGAAGGATCTTCCAAGAGTTCTATATCCTCATGACGACCCACTAGTGATCAAAATGAGAATGAAGGAGGTAATGATCGCAAGAGTGTTAGTCGACAACGGTAGCTTGGTAGACATCATGTTCTACTCGTGTTTCGATAGTTTAAATTTAAAGCTATCTCAACTGGAGCCTTACCACAGACCTCTCATCGGTTTTGCTGGCGAAAAAGTATTTCCACTTGGGACGATCAAGTTGGATATATTCATTGGTACGTGACCTGCTTGTCGGACAGAAAAAATATGCTTTTTCGTGATGGATAAGAATGTCCAGTCATCGTACAATATCATCATGGGAAGAGTAGGGTTGAAGAAGTTCGAGGTTGTACCATCTACAGTGCATCAATGCCTAAAATTTCCAATAAACTTTGGAGTAGGAGTTATGAAAGGTGATCAGAAAGTAGCTCGGGAGTGCTATTATTCATCCGCCAAGCAAGATGAATTGGAAGAATCAAAGAAAAAGACTACTACTTATCAAGGGGATGAAGGTGCAGAAATTGAAACCTTGGATCCTCGTGATGAGTCGCAACTCATGAAAGGTCAAGTGGTGGAAGCTACTGAAAATATCATTTTGGACGACGAACAACCTGAACAAACTACTCAAATAGGTTCATCATTGGAAGCCTCACTAAAACAAGAATTGATAACTTTCCTTAGAAGCAGAAAACAAACTTTTGCCTGGAGTCATGAAGATATGCCTGGGATTGACCCAAACTTCTTATGTCACGAGCTCAATGTGAATAAGAAAATCAAACCTGTGAAACAGAGAAGAAGAGTATTCAGTCCCGAGAAGAATCAAGCTATACAGGAGGAAGTCGAGAAGCTCCAGAAATCTTGTTTCATTGAAGATGTAAAATATCCAGATTGGTTAGCCAATGTGGTGATGGTAAAGAAGAAAAACAACAAGTGGAGTATGTGTGTAGACTTCACCGACCTCAACAAAGCATGCCCAAAAGATCACTTTCCACTACCCAGAATTGATCAACTGGTGGATGTTACCTCGGGACACGAGTTGTTGAGCTTCATGGATGCTTATTCTGGTTATAATCAGATAAAAATGAAACCAGAAGACAGGGAGAGTACTTCTTTCATTACTCCTAGGGGAACTTATTGTTATAATGTTATGCCTTTTGGTTTAAAAAATGCAGGTGCGACATACCAGAGGCTGATGAATAAGGTCTTTGCTGAACAAATCAGTGACAATATGGAAGTCTATATTGACGACATGCTGACAAAAATCAAGAAAGCTACAGATCATCTAGTTGACTTAAGTCAAACTTTTGATCAACTAGATAAATATCAAATGAAGCTGAACCCGATGAAGTGCGTCTTTGGTGTACGAGAAGGCATGTTCCTCGGGTACATTGTAAATCAACGAGGCATTGAAGCAAATCCTGAAAAGATCAAAGCTCTATTAGGGCTGCGATCTCCAACAATGAAGAAGGAAGTACAGAGTCTCACAGGACGAGTAGCAGCACTCAACAGATTTGTGTCACGAGCAACTGATAGATGTCTCCCATTCTTCAAGACACTCAGAAAAACTTTTGAGTGGAATGATGAATGTGAGAAGGCTTTTCAAGACTTGAAGAAATACTTGGGATCACCTCCACTGTTGTCCAGGCCGGTGATGGGAGAAAAATTGTATTTGTACCTTGTAGTATCCGAGAATGCAGTCAGCTCAGCGTTGATCAGAATGGAGAATGGAATACAAAAGCCAATTTATTACACAAGTAAGGCCTTCCGAGGAGTAGAGATCAGATATCCGAGACTGGAGAAATTGGCACTGGCGCTGATTGAGGCGAGTAGGAGAATGAGGCCGTACTTCCAGGCTCATACTATAGTAGTATACACCGATGTGCCATTGAGACAAGCCCTTCATAAGCCAGAGAAATCTGGTAGATTGATGTACTGGGCAATAGAGCTCGGAGAATATGATATAATCTATGAACCCAGTTCATCACTAAAAGGGCAAGCTGTAGCAGATTTCATAGCGGAGTTCACCTATCCTGATACCCTCGAGGAGCAGAAGTTGCTCACTGGTCAACCTGTGGATGTTACAGGATCGACAAACACTGGCTCAGACCGACTCCGATTGGTAAAAGGGCAAGTGGATGTTACAGGATCATTAAATTCGAGCTCAGACCAACCTCGGTTGGTAAAAGGGCAAGAAAAAATGATCGACGAGGAGCGAGAAAAATCAGGGGAGGATGAAAAGAAGCAGAAAATATTTCACCGAGGAACTATGACTGATCAGAAATTTGAAGACGAGTTACCTATATGGAGGCTATATGTAGATGGCTCATCTTGCACTGCAGGATGTGGTGCGAGGATAGTTCTGAGCACTCTAGACGAGGTCGACATGGAATACGCCTTTCGTTTCCAATTCAAAGCATCCAACAATGAAGCAGCATATGAGGCCATGATTGCAGGGCTTAATTTGGCAAAAATTATGGAGGCGCAACAGGTTGTGATCTTCAGTGACTCTCAATTGATTGTAAACCAAATTATGGGAGTATATGCAGTTAGAGGAGAATTAATGGTCAGATATCATGCAAAGGCAAAGGAGCAGTTGTCATAATTTGCCGCTATTCAGCTGGTCAGAGTACCAAGAATGGAGAATGCGAGAGCAGACGCCCTAGCTCGACTAGCATCAGCTACTCGCACCGAGCTACGACGAACAATCCCAATTGAAGTGTTAGCTGGTCGGAGTATAGATGAAGATCTGAAGATGAATTTTATCACCCTTGATTTAGGACCATCTTGGATGGATCCCATCAGGGTATATATCGAGGAGGGAGAATTGCCAATTGATAAGCATGCAGCCAAGAAATTGAAGTTTAAAGTTGCTCGGTATGTACTAACTAATGGTGTTTTATATAGACGAGGATTAATGGCAGGTTTGCAAAGATGTGTACATCCCACCGAGGTGAAAGATTTGATTGAAGAGATCCATGAAGGGTCTTGTGGAGCACATGTATCAGGTCGGACACTTTTACAAAGGGTGATGACGCAGGGATACTACTGGCCGATGATGAGGGCAGATTGTATAGCCTATGAAAAGAAATGTGACAAGTGCCAACGCTTTTCCTCCATCCGAAGAACTCCACAAGCATTGTTGTCACCCATAACTTCCCCTTGGCCATTTTCCATGTGGGGAATTGATTTGGTTGGACCACTGCCAACGACCCGAGGAAGGTTCAAGTACCTCGTCGTCGCAGTGGATTATTTTACTAAGTGTGTAGAAGTTGAGCCACTCATTGATATGACATACGAGAAGGTGTACCAATTTATTTGGAAGAACATCACTTACCGATATGGTCTCCCTCATGCCTTCATCACAGACCATGGGACACAATTTGATAACGAGGAGTTTGCCGCCTATTGTCATCAGTCAAATATTTTGAAGGTCCACTCAGCACCAGGCCATTCTCAAAGCAATGGTCAAACTGAAGTGACAAACAGGACGCTGCTGAACAGTTTGAAGAAAAGATTGGATGATGCGAAAGCAAACTGGATCAACGAGCTACAATCAGTACTTTGGGCTTACCGAACTACTCCCCGAGTAGCAACTGGAGAATCACCATATATGCTGGCGTTCGGAAGTGAAGTTGTCATACCTGCCGAGTTGGGCCTCCCAACACACAGGGTACTGAATTTCAATTCCCCTGTCAGCGACTTAATGAGAAGACTGGATTTAAACATGCTCGAGGAATTTAGAGAAGAAGCAGCCATTAGAAATGCTGCTTACCAGCAGCGAACAACTTTGTTCTACAACAAGAGGGTGAAGAAGTGCGACCTGAAAGAAGGAGACTATGTGTTGAAGAAAGTAATCCAAAAGTATAACAAACTGGAAGCAAACTGGCATGGACCATACCGAGTTACAGAAGTTGTTCGACCAGGAACCTATCGAATAGCAACTTTAGAAGGCGAAGAGTTTATGAATGCATGGAATGTAGAGCATCTGCGCAAGTATTATCAGTGATGTATATGTAACACAGTATCCATCAGTATGAATAAAATGAAAATATTCTGCAAGTTTCTCTGTTTATTGAAATTTTTTTGGGGAATACTAGTGCTATGCACTACTCGGCAAAGCTCGGTAGACTACTCAACAAAATATTCCAAACTGTACCAACTTAGTTGGTCGACGAGGATAAAAAATTCCAAAATGTACCAACTTAGTTGGTCGACGAGGAGAAAATATTCCAAATTGTACCAACTTAGTTGGTCGACGAGGAGAAAATATTCCAAACTGTACCAACTTAGTTGGTCGACAAGGAGAAAAAATTCCAAACTGTACCAACATAGTTGGTCGACGAGGAGAAAATATTCCAAATTGTACCAACTTAGTTGGTCGATGAGGAGAAAATATTCCAAACTGTACCAACATGGTTGGTCGACGAGGAGAAAATATTCCAAACTGTACCAACATAGTTGGTCGACGAGGAGAAATATTCCTAAAAATGCCAACCTGTTTGGCTAGGAAACGAAATATTTCAAAGTTTACCAAGTATGGTTAGTTGGGGATAAACTCTCACTAACTATAATTGGTCGACGAGCACAATTTAACAACCTTGGTTGGTTGGAAAAATTTTAAACATTTTTATACTCATTATTTTATTATTAAGTGATCGAGCAACATTACTGGTACTTGTAACTTTTTTATTACTAAGTTGGTCGATGAACAACACAATATTGTTATCTTTTTAACTTATACATAAGCACAGATGTAAAGTGTTAATATTTACAAGACAATAGCAATTAAGATTTGCAAACAGAAATGAAAGTTTTTCATTAAATTCGAAATAAATTACATTGATGATAAAAGGAAAGTTACATTGATATGTATACTAACTGTTACAAATTCCTATTCTATTGGTATTTTCCCCTCAGCTTTCGATACAGGTTCCTCGCCAGCAGGCGGATCATTTAAAGACTGAGGAGAATTGATGAAGTTCAAATCCTTCAGCATCCTGACGTTCATCACAGAAGGTCGATCTAATAGATGCTCGGGACGAGATACCTCGATTTGAGAATGAAGATTGTAGTCACCGAGGTATTTTGCAATTAAACTCCGAGGAATGGCACGAGCTGGGATCCATTCCATGTCCAGATTGTACGGTGGCACAGGCAAGTCGAGCACCCCGGGATCATGGTAGTCCCACAGATAGTGTCCTTGTTCGAGCTTCAGCACACCTAGGGCATTCAGCCAGCCTTGTTTATAGCCCTCATTATTGGCGTTCAGGATACGATCATCCAAGTGGAATAGTGCTTCGTTGTATCCAGCCATCCAGAATTCCCTGGGCTGTTTGTGGAATTGATACGTTAGCCTTTCAAGCTTCTCGTGGAGACTTTTGACAAAAAGATCATTAGTCTCCAACACTGATATCTTTGTAGAGAGTTGTTTTTCCAAGTCTCGAATCTTCTTCGACATATCTGATAACGCCTGGTTCTTCTCCTTTAGTTGGAAGGCCTGGTTCTCCAAGGCAGATGTTGTCCTCTATTCCTCGACAAGAACCCGAACTGCTCTTCCTCGACCCCAAGAAGCTCTTTCTCATCCCCGAGGAGATGTGGAAGTGCCCGACCTCCTCAAGGTGTCCAACTCTTGCCTCAATTTGGCATTATCAACCTCTAAAAATGAAAATCCCTCGTCAGTCACTGGGATTATAGCTGTTGAAGAAGAGGCTGCAGACTTCAACTGTGCTAGCACTTTCTGCAAATTGTTATTCTCTTGCTCCAATAGCTCGGCAATCTGTCTACATGCTTCAACTTCACCCTTTCGGTTTCTCTCCCTGACATCGTACCCATCGATGAGCTTCTCGTATCCCTTCTCGGCAGAAAGCTGCTGATACCTCTTCTCATACCCTTTATACAACAGGGCAGTTGATTCCTTGTACTGATTCTGAAGGTCTTCTAGGGTACATTGAAGATCCTCGATCATTTCATAGTAAGCCACATTATTGGCCACAGCTCGGTCAAGTAAGCACTTCAGGTACTGATAAGCTTCGGTTGCTTGTTCTGAAGCATTGTGACCAAGGATGTCGGTAACTTCTGATGCACTCAAGTCTATGTGACCAGCCTTATAATATTCATTACATTGCTGCATCAACCTTGTATCATTGGCAGATAGCAGATCCATCCTTGCCAGAAACTAGCAGAGAAAGAAAAAGTAATCATCAAAAAGAAGATCAAGACAGAGTACAATCGTATGGAAGAAAAGAACTCAAGTTTTATTAGATCATGAAATTTGAAGTTACAAGTTTTGAATTACATTTGACAAGCAAAAAGAAAAATAGAAAGAGAAAACCGAACAACACTACACCTTTTTCTTATCTCCCAAAACCTTCTCGGGAGGTTGGGAAGAGGAGGCAGGTTGCTCGGATGAAATTGCGACTTGCTCGGAGAGCACCAACTGTTGCTCGGAAGAAGAAAATCCTTGCTCGACAGCATGCTGATTGGTTAGGGCATTCTCTCCCACTACCATTGAAGATTCTTCAGAGGTAGCTTCATCCTCTTCTAATTCTTCTGGAGTAGGAGGAGGACCAGAGATGTGTCTCTGGAAGAGCTCGGATGACTCGTTGACCTTCAATTCCTGAAGGGCAGCAACCCATCCGTCCCTGAAATACTTTACACTGCCATAATCCACTTGAGAGACCATGGCAGCACATCCTTTATCCCAACCTTTGTCCCAGCCAGAGCTGAAGGACTTCTTCACGGCAGCTTTCCTTTTGGCCTTCTCCAAGGCAAGCTTCTCGGACAGCAAAACATCAGCAGCTTTTAATTTTTGTTCAGCTTCCTCCTTCTGCCGATTTACTTCCTGGAGTTGGACCAACCTCTCCTCAACATCCTTGAGTTTATTTTCAAACTCCTCAGCAGCCTTGAGCTTCACATCAATCTCTTTATTAGCCTTCTCCAAGGCATTCACTTTCTTCTCCAAATCCCTGGAGGCCTCAGCAACTCGAGTTTTCACCTGCTCGGAGGAAGCAAGTTTATTCTCCCAGACTGCCTTATCAGTAGTGTACTTTTGGCGAGATTCCTCCAAGGACTTGGTATCTTCTTCTAGAGCTCCCTCCACACTGGACGAGGAGCAAGAAGCCTTGATTGCTTCATCCTTCTTGAGGATTATGTTGAAGCAGCTCGTCAACTGTAAACAGAAAGAGAAAGCAAAGTCAGAAATAAAAATAAGAAATAACAAAGGAAAATATGAAAAGTTCAAAGTAAAGGTACTTACTGAAGCAAGATGACGAGCAGCCAAAGAAGTAACCATATCCCGGGTAAGGTTATCTTCATTACCTTGCACCTCGGGAATGGTCAAAGATTTTACCGAGCTCATGTCAGAGCTCGGAGGAACAGATGTGGGAACCTTAGTCCCAACAGCAGGGGGCTGAATGGTGGTGTCAGCCAAATTGATCGAGGAGCTCTTTTTCAGCCTCCTCGGGGGGAACAGGTACAACCAAGGAAGAATCCTTGGTCGGTGATATCACGATCACCTTTCCAGGAGCAGCAGAGCTGCTCGGAGCCACTGCGGGCTTATCAGCAACCTTCTCGGAGATTTTAGTAGGAGCAGCTGGAGGATCTGCACCAGTCTTCTTTGTCCCCTCCTTTGGGACATCAATCTTAATCCTTTTTACCTCCCCAGAGCCGGAGGCAGTTTTCTCAAACAGAGCAGGAGTCCTTCTCTTCTTCATCCTTTCGCTCAACGGAATGTGAGATTCTGGTGAAGAACTTGCAGAGGGTGGTACTGGCTCTGCTTCACTGATCACTGGACGAGAAGTGAAAGAAGTTGTATAGCTCTTGTATTGGAGCAGATAGGAGGCTGATCGAATGTGCTCGTCAGCAACCCTTTTGTGTAGACCCCAGATAAGTCCCAAATGCCTTATATTGACATCTGTTTCTTTTGGTCACTTTCTCTTGCTATCAACTGCAAATAAACAAGACATTGTTATCAGTAACACATTTTATCAAACACAAAACAAATATGATTTCAAGATAAATCAAAATAACCTATCCCATTGCCATAAGGAGGACATCTGGGACCCTGGTAAACTTCATCTCCGGTTAAAGGAGGGTGTTGCCAATTTTTTACAACAACCCCATGTTCAAAATAATCCCTGTTGGCATGAGGGAGATTGACTACTAAGGCCCTATTTATAAACCTAGTTTTCAAATAATAAATATTATCATTAACTGCCCATCTATAGCAGTACATGATTTCTGGAATTCCTAAACGAGTTCTATGCACTTGATTTAATTTATGTACCCCATTAACTATTCTCCATGTGCTGGGGGCTATTCGTGCAGGAACATCATCAAAGCACTGACAAAATTACAGACACAGAGGATTTGGTGGAAAAGAAAATCCACACTCAGCAAAAAAGAGACAGGGGAACCAATGTCCCTCAACCAAATTGAAATAGTTGGAAGGCTCGGAAAACTCTTCCAAGACGACCCAAGAGGGAATGGAAAAATCAGAACGAAATTTCTCAAGAGACTCAACAGGATAAACCATGGTGAATAAAGAAATAAAGATGAAGGAAGAAGATCTTACAGGAAAAGAGTAGAGCTGATGACGACAGACGATGGAAGAGATGAGTACACAAGAGAGTAGAAGACGATGAAAAACTCTAAGATGAAAATTTGAAAAGATAGAAGACGATGGAAGTCTCTGTGAAGTTTAAATACCTTGCCTTGGGAACTGGCGAAGTAATGATGATAAAAAGGACAATTACGTTACCGGCGGCTAAAAAGGCATTAAATATTGGCGTGGGAATCAAAGCGAACAACAACGGCTAAAAAGGCGAAAAGTGACGCGGGAAACGAAGCAAGCAGAAAAGTCCAAAAAGCATGATTCTACGAATTGAGAGGGAGAAATAAATACAAGGGAGATGATCCTAAAAATCAGGAAGAACTATTTAAAGCTACCGTATTCCGAGAAAGAATGTTCCATACTCCTCAAATTTCAAACTACGAAATATTGGGGGCTTCTGTTGATACCAAATTTAGTCTGCTGACTTGGACCAACCATATGAAGACACGTGGCTATCTACATGGAAACAACAAGCAATTCTGAGATGATCATACGATCCAAGGAACTCTTATGCACCGAGGAACTCTTATGCTCCGAGAAACAGGACCTCTCCGAGGAACTCATTAGCACCGAGAAGCTCAGGCGGTCCGAGCTGCATCTCGAACAAAACTGGATAACCAATAGTTCAACTGGTTCATTAAATGCTTATCATTCATACACACACGTAAAGAGGGCATTAAATGTATTACCCTTTCATATGTATATCATTAAATGTATTACCCTTTCACATTACAGCCTCAGGGCTATAAATACATTGTACAATTCTCATTGAGGGGGACCGAATCCTGAATCCAAACTTTGGGATCCAGAACGAAATTTCTATAATTGAGAATTCCCAACATTCAGCAATAAAACAACAGACGACGTAGGCCGTTCTTATAAGGCTGAACCACTTTAAAATCTTTTGTCTCAGTTATTTATCTGTGATTGAATTATTAGAGTGATCTAATTTTTTACATCAACAATATCTATGGAAGCTTGGATAAACAATATGGGTGTAAAACAAGTGTTAAAAACATTTTTCTTGAAAATCAAAAACACATAAACAAAGAACTTTTTCTCTTTTGATTTCTCTCTCAAAACACTCGCTTAGAGGTTGTAGGATATGAAAAAGTCAAGTTAAAAACTTTGGTTCCCGTACTTAGATATTCTGTCAAAAGATAGTGGGGTAAAGTAGTGGGAAAAACTGCTCAAAACTGCCAAATACATGTTCCCGCCAAATCTCGTTCGAACGACATTTTCGTACGAACGAAATCTCATTCGAACGAGACTTTTAATGAAGTTCCAGTGTGAATTCGTTACAAATCTCGTTGGAAGATCGTTCGAACATCAGCCTTCGGGTAAGTTGTGTTTTACATCATATAGTGAAATTAAAAGGTTTTGCCCCCTTTGGGGATTTTTTCCTCAATATTGTGATTGTGATTGTTTGTCTGGCATGATAGATATATTTGTTGCTTTCAATCACAATTAGATGTATGCTTAGGGTTTAACTAAAACTGGTGTTCAAATTGGAATTGAATTAAATAAGTTTATACATTGAATGGAAGCACACTCTCAATGTTCCCTCTTTTTTCCACACCCACCACCAATTCCACCTATATTTGCATCGTGTGCCCAATTAACTAATAATCAATAAAAGGTCTCTCATCTCATTCCCTGATGGACATAGGCAATATCAACTTTGTCGAACCATATAAATATTATTTATGTTAATTTTTACTTACTACGCATTCATGATAACTCTGATAATCTATATTAAAAAGGGATTAATCCCCGCATAATTTGCCATCGTCTATGGGAAGTCACAGAAAGAGAAATAAATTGTTGCTAAAAGTAAAAATTATGAGTAAAGTCTAAAAAAATTACTAAAGTCAATGATAAGTAGATGCCAAGTAAAGTCGCAATACCCCATAAAATAAGCAAAAGTCATTAAATAAAGATGAAGGTGAAAATAGAAAATTAATTCAGCAAGAGAGAGAGGATGTGAAAATGTACACGTGGTTAAAAAGAAAATAAGAAGATATCGATATAGATGCAAAAACTTTCCAATTGTGTAAGGTCATGTTTGGTTGCGCAAATTATTTGATTATGTAAATTGCTTCATTGTGAATTAGTGAATTGTAAATTAGGGAATTTGAAATGAGTTTAAATCTAATTTCACGCAATATTTGGTAATCTGAAATTGATGTTAAGGTTCTATGAGGAAAAAAAAAAGATAAAAATAAAAAGAGAGGGAGGGGGAGGAAAAGAGAGAGAGGAGTATGCACTTTATGTGACTCTTATTTCAAATAGATGCATTTTACATTTTTTGAAAAATGATCTAATTTTAGATTTTACAAGTGTGCTAATTTATAAATGGATTAATTTATTGAAAAATGATAACATGTGCCCTTAGGGCACATTTTTTGAGCCTTCAATAGTAGGTATTAGAGCTCTACATGAAAATATGTTCTTTATTAAATGTATGTCGGAACTTTGTCCCTACTATTTTTGAAATTTTAATGTGTTCCCTCAAGTCACATGTTATCATGACTCTAATTTATTAATGAACCAATATATAATTTGAATACAATCAAATGGGGCTATATTAATAAACCAAATGCAAAGAGAACTGAATTCTCCCTTTGAGTTTATAACTTCCATCCATTTGGGATGAAGAATTAGGAGTATTTCCGTAAGTTTCTATCCATAGAACTCAAACTACTTAAATTTATGGTTGTCCATGATTAAATTTAGTTACACAAAACATTCCGGATCATAAAATGGTTCTTACTATGTTTAGGACCTTTTCTCTTGTTTCTCCGTATATATGGTTAATAACACATAGACGAGGTTATCGTTCTGTGGCGTGAGAGCTCAACTTCTAGTTGGCTCGCCTCCCTCGTTTTAACTCGTTATAACTTTTTGTTGCAATAAAAAAGCAACAAAAACGAAGAAAAACAAAAATGGCTAATGATAGGAGGCCACAGAACGATGAAAAAGCAGCAAGAGAAAAGGCTATAGATGAATGGCTTCCCATCACTTCCTCAAGGAATGCAAAATGGTGGTACTCTACTTTTCACAATGTTACTGCCATGGTGGGAGCTGGTGTCCTTGGCCTTCCTTATGCTTTATCAGAATTAGGATGGTATGTTATTGTTTCATCTTTTCATATTAAATATTTTTTAGCCTTGGACACCTAACGTGACACTGCCATACGACCACCGACTATCGTGTCATGTTAGTACGTGTAATGATGTGAGAGTGTCCGGTGCACATTAAATTGCATACCAATTTTAATTTTTTTTGTTTATATATATGGTGTTAACATTGTCATTTTTTATGTTTATTTGGTAGTGTATGTATCTTATTCATCTCTTTGATGACATGAAATTCTTGTCTTAATAACATGTTTCAGGGGTCCTGGGATCACCATCCTAATTCTATCATGGATCATCACCTTGTACACTCTATGGCAAATGGTTGAGATGCATGAGATGGTTCCTGGCAGGAGGTTTGATAGGTACCATGAGCTAGGCCAGCATGCTTTTGGAGAGAAGCTTGGCCTATGGATTGTTGTACCCCAACAGCTTGTTGTGGAGGTGAGTACCTGCATAGTGTACATGGTGACAGGAGGAAAATCACTACAAAAATTCCAACAATCAGTTTGCCCTACCTGCAAACCCATCAAGGGCACCTACTTCATCATGATTTTTGCCTCTGTCCACTTTGTTCTGTCTCATCTCCCCAACTTCAACTCCATCTCCGGCGTCTCCTTGGCCGCAGCAGTTATGTCCTTGAGGTACGTTTATCTTAATGTGTGAAGTAAGTTTTACGCTAACATGGCACACAATCATTTTGTATTCCACTAGTATAGTATCGTTTTTTTTTTTTAACCTAGTAGGAAGGGGATGGGGGAGCTGGATTGAACGCACGACCCCTTGGAAGAAGGGTCGGTGGCAACCATTGGGGCAAGCCCCTTTGATTACTAGTATAGTATATCATTCACCGCTATCTTTTTTGCAGAATTATATATCGAACATGAGTCTTGTTTGATAAATTTGAAAGATCAAAAATTTAAATATTGCAATAATAGAACATAAAATAAAAGGGAACATGAGTTTTTTCTAAAATAATTTTTAGTACAACACTTTTTAAATAATTTTAAGACCCATATCATTGCCGATTTTTTGAGCAACCTAGCGGGAAAAGTTTTTGAGAACTGTCGAAAATTATTGACATGACATTGTTACATCATCATCAGCACTAATGTGGCACTGTCACGTCAGTATCCAAGTGCCACAACTAAAGTCACTATAATTTTCGTTATCATTTGTGGGCGTTTTGCTAGTCATGAAAACAAGATGGAAATAAAATTTAATGAGATAATTTTTTTGAGACTAAACATTATTTACCCCTAACATAAAAGCTATATTATCTTAATGGTAGTTGATGTGAGAGTGAATAATGAAAATAAACCTTCTCTTTTTTTATTAGGAATGTTATAGGAAGAAACAAAAATAAGTGGGGCCGGAAAAAATGCAAGCCTTACCTACTATAGAATTAGATAAAAAAAAATATGATGAAGTGGTTACTAAGGAAAATACTCATAACGTTATCGTTATGAAAAGAAAAATGCACTTTTTCTTATCCTTTCCAACCCTCTAATTTGGTGAATTATGAAGAGCTTAAACTTTAGGGGAAATTTTTAATCTGATAGAGACATGAATATTTGCAGTTACTCCCTTATAGCTTGGGTTGCTTCAATGAAGAAAGGGGTTCTAGAAGATGTAGATTATGGGCCCAGGTCTAAAACCACAGCTGGGAATATGTTCCACTTTTTTAATGCCTTGGGTGCAGTAGGTTTTGCTTATGCTGGTCACAATGTTGTGCTAGAAATTCAAGCAACAATTCCTTCAACCCCAGAAAAGCCTTCCAAGAAGGCCATGTGGAAAGGAGTTGTGGTTGCTTATATAATTGTGGCCATTTGCTACTTCCCTGTTGCTATAGCTGGATACTATGTATTTGGTAACACTGTTGATGACAACATTTTGCTCTCTCTTGACAAGCCCAATTGGCTTATTGCCGCGGCCAACCTATTTGTTGTTATCCATGTCATTGGAGGCTACCAGGTACGTCTTTGAAAAACTTCATATTTGTTGACTACCATTTCTTATTGACTAAAATATTAAAAATTATTTATTTATTATTTTAATGCTTCAGTTAATAGATTGACAGAACCACCATAAGACGTGAACTCGTTTCCAAAATCTTGTTATGATTTATAAATAGTTAGATATGTAAGAAGATACCGTGCCATGTTCATGTGATGTAATATTTTGCACCAACAAAAATACGAGGATTTGTCTATTTAGTAAAGGATAATGGTGTGCTATTGTTTGAGCATTCAATTTTTAAAATCCAATATGTTCATTTTTAAATACAAGTTTCAATTTTTTTATTTCCATCGTTCCAATAATTTTTTGTTCGAATCAAGTTCACAATTAATTTTTGAAGTATGATTATGATTTTTTGAATATGACAATCCATTTTCTAAAAATTAAGTTCAACTGATTTTTTCAAGCATTGAGCTATTGTGATTTTTTGTAAAATTTGTTTTGAATTTTCGTAATTTACGAGAATTCCCGAATTTTTCATAATCCTTTCGATTTTCCAATATATATGGGAAAATCAGAATCGGTCTAATTGTTTTATTTGTTGAAAAATTAGCTTTTCTTGCAAAAACACAATTTCGGATCCAATGTGGCCGAAAATAAACCATAGTGTGGGTCATGCAAAGAATGTGCAATATGTGTCGTGTATATTCTTGTCTAGCATGTGCCAACTTTTTTGTTAAATTTGAAAACGTTCTATTGTGTTTAGATCTCGAAAAATAAAACAAACAAAGAACCAAATATTGTACTTCAAATACATTTTATCATGACATTATTGTCTATAGTGTTTGAAAATCAAAGTCATTATAAACTTGGATTTACTTATTCTTTTCCATGATAATAAACAAACAACTTATTCAATCAAAACTCACTTCTGAATTTGCCAAAAATTGCAGATATTTGCGATGCCCGTGTTTGACATGGTAGAAACATTTATGGTGAAGGAAATGAAATTCCGACCTACGGCTATCCTTCGTTTTACAACTCGCATGTTATATGTCGGTAAGTATATATAAGAGTGTGTGTGTGTAATTATAATTATTAAACTTCAAGCTAATTATACACCTCTCTCTCTCTCTCTTTTATTTTACACAAAGCTTCATATTATTTTAATGTAAATTTAATTTTCCTCTGCAGCTATAACAATGTTCATTGGTATCATATTCCCTTTCTTTGGTGGCCTACTTGGATTCTTTGGTGGATTTGCTTTGGCTCCCACATCATATTATGTAAGCGAAAACTTCATTTGGATTAATTCTATTTCATATAACCAAACAATTCAACATAAAAATATAGGACTAATGTCAAAGTAATTCTTTAAAACATGTTTTTACTAAAAACACACATCTAAAAAAAATTCCAATGCGATCCACAATTTAGGGTTGGTTTAGAAAATCTTTGCACGGTATTCTATTAGTGCCTCTAGAGGTGATCACTTTTAAGAAAATCATATTTTTCAAATATACCATAAATCGTTTTGAAAAATATTTTAAAAGTGTTTTTTAAGAAAAATATGGTAGCTAATGGGTAATATGACATTTTCCAAAAATAAATTGTTTCTTACATTATTTCCTGCAGCTCCCTTGCATCATGTGGCTCGCCATCTACAAACCAAAGAGGTTTAGCTTATCTTGGTGCGCAAATTGGGTATGCTGACTTTATATGACATAAACTACTGTGATTTTTCCCCTTCATCTATGCATTATTTAATTTGTTTATTCTTTTTATACATAATTTTCAGTTTTGCATTGTTGCTGGCGTTCTATTAATGATTTTGGGACCAATTGGTGGGCTAAGAACAATCATTGTGGAATCCAAGACATACAAGTTCTTCTCATGATTGTCTTCTCCATTAGATATATACCCATTTGCCTTCAACCTGAAGATGATCATGTTGTTGGTAGATGGCCAGGTTGAATTGATTTAAACTCACTATATATAGTAGCTATCGTCATTAATGGAGTTTGTTTATACAATTTGTTGTAGAAAATGGGATGTGACTGTGAATTAGATGGGCGTTTTGTTAATAGAATTTCAAGGTGTTCCATATATATTTTATGTCAAGTATGATATTGTTATTTAATAGCCAAATTTTTTGGGGGGGTGTAAAATGTGATATAATTACCAATTGGGCAAGCCCAAAAAGAGATATATAATGAGTCCACACACGGCCCAAAGGCCAAACAAAAGCAACAAACTGCAGGATCAGCCTAATAAATTGACTCAAAACCTCACAATCCAGCCGAAAAGATCAGGAAAAAAAGGCTTTAAAATTAAAAATTAGATGATTTTTTTATACAATTTGCACGGTTACTCGTGTCAATTAGCTTGCTATGATGAAATCTTGGTGCCTGGGTGATTTGTTTACGAAATATATAGTTGTTTCGTTTGGGTTTTCTATTTTTCAAATTGAATTTTATAAGACTACAATTCCAACTACGTGAGAACAAGGAATAACCTCAGTGGATAACAATAACAATAGAAAACCATTATGCAATTATAATAAAATCTATATCAAACGGGACATATATCAAATAGTCCTTCGAACATTTTTTAATACTCATTTAGTCCAAATTTTGTATTTTGCTTCAAAAAGTCTTTTGCCACATATTTTGGAGAGGGAGTGCCGCTGGCGCGGACCTCTAAATATAAGAGAATATTGAGTGCTTAAGGGACTAAATGGGTTAAACTAAAAATATGTCTCATTTTTAAAAAAATATATATTTATAGTAGGGACTATTCAATAATTGACCCATATCAAATTGACAACGCGACTTTAACATCAATTTGTCAAACTCTGTCTTTTATATCCAATTCATTTTTTTGTATTTTCAACCTCTTGGAGGTGTAGTAATCTCACCACATTGATCTATTGAGATGAAAAATTATGTGTAACTCTCATCTCTTTTTGGTGAGATTTATTAAGACCAAATATCAGTGGGCTATAACCCTTCGGAATAAAAGAAGAAACGAAAATTCTAGACTGCTTTGAGAGGTATAATAAAAACTAAGGACACAATATTAATCGATCGGTAGGAGATGTAAATGTCGTGGATGTGTATAAATATTATAGAATGCTAGGCCGACACAGATTTGCGACACATAGTGGTGCGATGCAGTGACATGTCTCATCGATATTGGCTATTGCCTTATGAATATGGGTTCACCCCAGCGACACTAACCAATACCGGTACAACACGTCACTATGTCGTACCTAATGTGTCGCAAATCTGTGTCGGTATAGAAGGACTCTAAATATTATTGGTGTTTTAACAAAAAAAAATACACTGAGACAAATATTTCTAATGATACCCCAATTGGTACGATTATTGGTTATCGAATTAATTATGATGTTAACATCCTCCTTGGTCACCTTAATAACAATCAGGTGGAGAGTGTTATAACTATGAGCTTGGTATAAACCCGTGCTATGCACGAGCATTTTCAGCTCTTTTTCATGATACGTTTGAAAGTTTTGTTATACTAATCTTTATAATACTCTAAAATGCTATAGAAGCATTTAAGAGCCTCACTCTCGAGGCTATCCGCGTGTACTATCTCATAACCCACAACTGTTTCACGATTTTCATCCGTCGTTTCACTTCTCTCCAGTAATCCATTCGTCTTCTGCTTCTACCTGATTGTGTCCCTAGAAATACCCTACATCGACTGGTATTCTTTAAATATGAATAACCTTATATATTTTGTATATAGACACGAGAAAGGGGAAGGGCAGATATCCTAAACCCAATAGAGTGTCTTAAACCCCGTCGCTTTTTATCGAAGATGTGGGCAGGTGCAGAAGGAGGGCCGCCGCCGGAGGTGACTTTGTAGATCTCTGCAAGTTCTTTCACCATACTTAGCACTCTTCTTTTAAATCAATCTACTTCTTCAATCTTTTGTTATACTTTCAATCTTTAATTTTCATATATAGGGTACATAATATTTTCATGATTATTTCTTCTTGTTTCTTACATGTTTGTGAGAACGGCCCAATAACGTATAAACTTTTTTTGTTCATGAATTCCTAATCTTTATTATAGATTTATTGTTATATTTGATAAACATGTCCCACTTTTGGTCCATTTGTTACTAGCGTTTATTTCTTGAATGTTATATGTTTGTGAAATTGACCACCTCAATTTGACAGTAATTTTTGTATATAAAATGTTATGTGTTTGTGAAAATTCTTACGCGAGCTTCAGCATAACGAGTCAAATATGGATATCTACATTAGAACACGATCAGGTGTTTTGAAAAGGGATTCACTACAAAGAAGAAAGTTGTTTTTAAGACCCTATTTTTTTTAGACAGACAAAATTTAGTCTTTAAAACATACTTTTTGAGACGGGTATAATTAGCCGTCTTAAAAACTACTATTTTTTTAGACTGTTAATTATATCCGTCTCAAAAGAGGTCACTTTTTGAGACGGTTAATTATCCCCGTCTTATAAAGTAAATCAAATAAGACTGTAAAATGTTTACTGTCTCAAAAGATATACCAAATAAGACGACTAAAAAAATTATGTTCCCACCGTAATCACTTTTCATCTCCCGCCTTATACCAAAAAATAAAAAATAAAAAAATAGGAAGACGCATACACACACGCCCCCACCATCTCTCACAAACTCAATTGACCAAACCACTCCTCCCACAAACTCAATCGGCAACCCATTCACCATCTCTCTCATCACTTTGAGACGAGTCGACGGCCACACCATCTGGTACTTACCATCTCTCTTTCTCTCTCACCCACACGCGCCCACACACACGTGCGTGCACCCATACACACGCACACACACAGTGATGCACACATACATATACCTGAACACAAATCTTCAAAGTTAGGGTTATTAATTTAATTTTGTGTTGGATATTTACAGGAACAAATACAATATTCAAATTTAGGGTTTTCATTTTAGTTTTCAATTTATTTTCTATTGTGTATTCACCCTCACTTGAAAATTTTGATTATTGATATAATTATTAGGAAAATGTAATTAAAATCAATTTATTGTTTAAAAACAAAATTTTCATTTAATCTATTGTATAAAATGCAAGATTTTTATAATTATCTGCAATATGTTTAAGACTGTAAAAAATCTCTATAATTTAGTTTTTTTCGTTCATTTGTATTCGGTAATTCAAGACAAAGCTAAAAATAAAAATAAAAAAGTGATTCAAAGTGTAAAAAAAATTAGTTGGTGTTGATGAAGAGTGTGCCACATGAAGAAGAAAATGAGCATAATGATTCATGCAACAGTGAAAATGGGCATGTGTCTTGTGAATTTTTTAATGTGTAAATGTTTAGTGATATAGATATTAATTAGTTGATTGTGTGACTTCTTATTTGATGTTTTCAATTATCATGCGTGCATTAGTACTTCAATAGTTCAAATTTAAATTGTTCCATTTATCCATATTAATACTTAAATTGACGTGTTGAATTATATTCTTATTTTAATATAGCTTGTTCCCCCTTTATGTGCTAATCTCTTCAGGAATGCATGTTTGTCATTATTAACCTTTTTTATTTTTTCATCATCTTACGAAGACATTATGAAGATTTTATCTTATTTATATTATGAAATATAAATTTAATAACATTTTTTTAGATTCATAAATGGGAACCATGTATAAGAGCTGGATTGATTTACCCAATCGTTGACTACATTCATGGGATTGACGAGTTTCTTAACTATGTGTATACTTGTGTGAGTCATTTGGTAGTAGTTTAATACACTAGATATTAATATTGTTGTCTTGCTTGTTCATGTGTTTTTAGATGTCGTGGAGAGTGTTAATATACTTGTCAACATCAATGGGCAAATTATTAGATCAGATGTGGTTGGGGCATTAAAGAGGCAGACATATTTGAGGTGATTATCAATCCACATGTTATATTTCCTTGTTATTGGTGTTTTGTTATCAACTCTTCATTTTGTAATTGTAAGGGCTATGCATACATAGATGTTTGTTAACTGATCTTGATAAGTTCCCTTTTCAGCTATTTTATATGCCTCTTAAGATATGTACATATGAGTAGATTTTCTCATATTGCCATTGAAGTGTGTCTTGCTATCAGCTTCCCTTTACAGTTATGATACTTCATAAGTGAAATATAGTGTTATTGGATGGGAAGACAATACCAAATAAATTTATTTTATCGACAAGTTCTTCTTGCAATCAACAATGTACTTCCCTTCTGGCGTTGCCTTATAGTTACATTAGATTCCAGAAACTCCATAGATGTATCATGTTTCATGTTGGTAGACGTAATAAATTTTAGGCCACCAGGAACAACAAATGGTCTAATTTTTTTAGACAAGTTAGAAAAAGGTCTAGATATAGCTGTAGAATTATTGATTTGTGTTTAGTATATGATTGCAACATCATTTTTTTTACCATATTATGCTCAGTTGGCTCTTTACTGGTTTTATACCCTTGTCCAGTTATTGGAGTTCTCTATCACATGCACTAGTAGGTTAGGCCAAGCCCTGGCTCAAATACCTAAAGCACAAGATCGTTAGGGACAAAAGATTTATGTCAAGAATTTCATGATAATACTTATTCTAGCAATGGAGCCCAAATACTTGTGGTATATAGGAGGGGGGTGTCTTCTTACATAGTGGCTACTTTAGGCAAAGTAGTTGGAAATCCTACTTCCCATTCAACTCTAAGTGGTTGTGTTGACATGAATCCAGTGCCATTGTTGTGGTTGTACCAACTATTTTAGGGAGACGTAGTAAGAACACCGTCAGCTTCAGCCCCCGCATCAGAGAGGAATTAGGACAGGGACCATACCTAAGTATTGGACCCATGTCTTGAAATGAATCCTATATGTGTGTACTAATCGAGATCCACCGGTCTGAGCTATATTCGATGTGACGTTCCATATTGCCCATTGGGGGTGGGGGTCATGGAATAACTGGTAATTGGGATCCATTCGATGCCTGAGTTAGCTGAGGAGGGGTAACAAATGGAGAATCCACAAAATCACAGGATTCCTGTGACTTTGTACATGTATCATGTACTAACGAGTTTCGATACCCTTTATTATCTCATTATAATTTAGGCCTAACGTTTTTGGCCAGGATAATAGGGACAAGAACTCAATTCCTAAAAAAATCCAAACCTAAAACTGTGCAACAAGTTTTTAGAACTATAGAGAATCCAAATGTTGATCCCTCAAATAATTTGGATGCTCATGTCGACAATACTAGTGATAATGTTGTAGAAAATCTAAAAACTAATAATTCTTTGGATGTTACTGGTATGGTTCACCATGTATATGAATTTGTAGTTGTTGTTAATAACAATAAAATGTGTGATAATGTTATTGTTGAGATTAGCGCATTCCCGCATGTTGATAATATGATACTCATATAAATATTACCAACTATGTTGAGGTGATAGAAACAACATGTCTTGATAAGATAGTGACTACTCATGTCACTAGTACTGCTCCCAATTTTTCTTTTGGACAAACTGATCATATAATGGTTATTGATCCTACTCAGTTCACTACTCCTCCCCCCAACATCTCTTTTACTCGGTCTTTCCGCCATAACTCTTAGGCAAACTTGGTTGATGAGGAGTAAAATCATGATTTAACCACTACTTATATGGGTGAACAAATCACTTAGGACACAATGCGTCGAAATGTGTCACGACCCCATCCCAAATAGTAGTGGGGAACGAGTGTCTTGACATGCCACTAAGGCAACAAATATTCCGACTTAAATTGTTTCCTTAAATAAATGCAACGAAAATATTATCACATGGTTATGAATCGTAAAATACTGAAAGTAAAGGAATTACGTCATCAGAGCTTTCTAAAGGAAACTTCATATATATTAAAAGTAACAAGGAGTTACAACTTAAGAGAAAATTTAAACGTTACTACAAGAGATCCAGACATGCTCTAAATAAACATTTTACAAAAAGAGCTCTAAAAGCTAAATCTTCCATATAGTCCATTTTTGTTCCGTTCGTGAGCCTAAACGTTTCCTGAAAAATGGTTATTTATACAACATCAGCTAAAAGTCGAATGAGGTTCAATCTCCAGACATTCCAGGGTTTTCAGAAAATAGATACCTATTCAAGTCAAAAGAGAAGGCATATACATATATGGATAGGAACTTACAGTAAATAGATATATATTTTGAAGTGAAAGTATATATATCATAATTGGATAGCTCAGAATAAGACGAATGCAACAAATCAACTGTGATATCTTTTTCTTTCAATCATATCATTTTAATGGCCAAGTACACTCTAATACCATATTCTTCTACCGTATTATTCCCCGATAGTTGAGGGTCAATCGAACTAGTTCGTCACAACGCCTTATTTAGGTCACACCAGCGATAACCCAGTTGGGAAGGTCAGTCAGTAAAGAGGTCCCTTAGGCCGAATCATATTTTCAATATTCAATATCCTTTTCAATAATCATTTTAATCGGTATGTTTATATGGACTAATATAAACATATCACAAATGAATCAATCATCGGTATCACATGAATTTTGAGAATAAAAGCAGTTCACAAAATATATATAGTTTGCATAATATCATATAATCAAAATACACAAGGAATGTCATAGTACTCTCCCAAAATGGAGGTCAAATTTACTGGTATTGGTCTTCGATCACACGTTAATCTGATAAAGATTTAAGTACACGTTCTAAGGTCCAGTTTATACTATAATAACCTCTTCTTTTAAAGGATTACTGAATCCCTATTTGTTAAGTTTTAAAACTCATTGATCATAATTGAAGAATTCAATTCATAGTCCTTCCTCATCAGTCGGTTCCCAGTAGAGATGGAGGGTCACACGGGCACCATTTAAATACCATCTCATCTAGACAGAACATTTTCGAATTCATTCCCAGTAGAGATGGAGGGTCACAGGGGCACCACTTAAATACCATATCATCTAAACAAAATTTCACCGGGCCTGACTTTGGAATTACTTAAATGGGATTCCATAATAACGAGCAATTTCTTTAAAAATAATCATTTTTTAAAAGCGTATAATTTCAAACAAGTTTACATATATTGAAAGTAAAATCAACTTGGATTTTTTCTAAATTGTAAGTTTTGATTAGTGAATTCTTTATTGTATTTTACCAGCATAACTACTAAGTAAAGATATAAAACAATAAATTAAAACTATAAAGATGCATTATAACATTAAGATTACCTTAAGATGAATATCCCTAAGAACTTCTTCTTAAACTTTCTCACACTTTCTCTCACTATTTCTTTATATAATTCTCAAGGAATTGGTGTGAGTTTCAAATGATCCCAAAGTCCTTATTTATAGTTTTCCAAAGATATCACAGTATTGACACGTGTCTAGCTGACCAAGGCTTTACAACGACGAGTCAGCGTAGAAGTGTCGCGTATCAGAGAGGTCTTGCAGTCTTATTTCATCGAACTGCGACACGTGTTTTAGCTTCTCCTCTAACGACGACACATGGTTTGGCTTCTACTCTAATGACGACACGTGTACGGTGGAGTTGTCAAAACCAAGCACGATGTGTCTAGCATGAGGTGGAAAGGTATCAAGGGTATAAGGGTCATTTTGCACCTGAATGGCATCTTGGCAATTTCACAGCATATATTTTTAATATTTCTTATAGGTCCCTGAAAATATTTTATTTACGAAAATGCCCATTTTATTTTTCATTTTGGTCCCTGAAACTTTCTTTATTAAAACCAAGTCCCTAAAGTTTCATAAAATTACATTTTCTACCCCAAAACTTATCACTTAGCTTAGGATGTGCCATAAAATCTCAATTTGACCCATTTTACCGTTGATTCTTCAAATTTAAAATTGGGCTTTGTCATATTAAGAACTCGAAATATCATATATGTAATAATATATCATTATTAGATAGTAAGTGTGACGAAATTGAAAGAAGACAATTACATATTGGCATAAGAAAATGGGGTCATTACATTCTACCCTCCTTATAAAAAGTTTGGTCCCCAAACTTTACTTACATTAATTTACAAAAAGGTATGGATATCGCTCTTTTATTTCATCTTCCCGCTCCCATGTTGCTTCTTCAATAGAATGATTTCGCTATAATACTTTGACTAATGGAATAACCTTGGTTCATAATATTTGATCTTTATGGTCCAAGATTTCCACTGGATGCTCAATGTATATCAAATCTTCTCTAACTTGAAGAGGCTCGTGACTTAAGATATGTGCTGGATCAGGGATGTATTTCTTCATCATTGAAACATGAAACACATTATACACACTCGAGAGTTCAGGGGGTAAGGCTATTCTATACGCGACGACACCTATCCTTTCAAGGATTTCAAAAGGTCCTATGTATCTTGAACTCAACTTTCCTTTCTTCCCAAATCGGATTACTCCCTTTTTCGATGATACTCGTAAGAAAACATAGTCTCCTCTTTGGAATTCTAACGGTCGGTGCTGATTGTCAGCATAACTCTTTTGACGGCTTTGAGCGATTTGAAGTCGGTCTTGTATCAATTTCACTTTCTCTGTTGTGATCTGAATCAATTCTGGTCCCAATAATTTTCTTTCTCCAACTTTTTCCCAACATGCAGGAGAACGATACCTTCTATCATAGAGTGCCTCATATGGAGCCATTTGAATACTTACTTGATAGCTATTATTGTATGAAAATTCCACTAACGGTAAATGATCGTCCCAACTCCCCTTCAACTCAAGTACACATGCCCTAAGCATATCCTCTAAGGTTTGGATGGTTCTCTCTGATTGTCCGTCTGTTTGAGGATGAAAAGCAGTGCTGAAATTCAATTTTATTCCCATGGCTACTTGTAGGCTTTTTCAAAAGCGAGAAACGAATCTAGGGTCACGATCAGAAACAATTAAAATTGGGGTTCTATGAAGCTTAATAATTTCCCGCATATACAATTTAGCTAACTTTTCTAAGGAATGGGTAATCTTAATGGCAAGAAAATGAGAAGATTTAGTTAACCTATCAATAATTACCCAAATGGAATCATTACCATTGGAAATCCTTGGTAGACCTGTCACAAAATCCATGGTAATATATTCCCATTTCCACTCAGGGATTGGTAAAGGTTGTAATAATCCTGATGGTTTCTGATTTTCAGCTTTTACTTGTTGACAGATCAAACACTGAGATACAAACTTTGCTATCTCCCTTTTCATGTTATTCCACCAAAACACTTCTCAGAGATCTCTATACATCTTGGTATTTTCGGGATAAACTGTGAATCTCGAGTAATGACCTTCCTCCAAAATCTGCCTCTTTAGTTGGGTATCACCCGGTATACACACTTTATTTCCAAACCTTAATATATCATCTCGTATCACAAATTTAATTCTCTTCCCTTCAATAACCTTTTCTTTAATCTTCTCTAGTTGTGGGTCATTTACTTGTGCAACTTTAATTCTTTCCATCAATGTAGGTTGTATTTGTAAGTTTGCGATTATTCCTCCTTCGCGATAAATATGTAAATATATTTCCATACTTCTCAAATCTTTCAATAGAACTTCCTGGCTGGTAATAAGACATGCTAAATTTGGTGTATACTTTCTACTCAAAGCGTCGGCACCTACATTAGCTTTCCCCGGGTGATAGTGAATATTTGCATCATAATCCTTCATCAATTCTAACCACCTCCTTTGTCTCATGTTCAATTCCTTCTGAGTAAAGATATATTTCAAACTCTTATGATCGGTATAAATCTCAAAAGTCTCACCATACAAATAATGTCTCCAAATCTTAAGAGCAAAAATTACCGTTGCTAATTCTAAGTCATGGGTTGGATAATTTTGCTCATGTGGTTTTAATTGTCCCGAGGCATAAGATACTACTTTTCCATTTTACATTAGCACACATCCCAAACCATTTTTAGAAGCATCACTATAAATCACATATCCTCCTGTAGTGGAAGGAATAGTCAAAATTGGGGCAGTTACTAATCTATTCTTAAGTTCTTGAATATTATTCTCAACTTCCTCGGACCATTCATATTTCACCTTCTTTTGCGTTAACCTAGACAGAGGTTTGGCAATACTAGAAGATCCTTCAACAAATCTTCAATAATAACCTGCTAATCCTAGGAAACTACGAATTTTCGTCACATTAGTTGGTCTTGGCCAATCTAGTATAGCCTCAATCTTTTGAGGATCAACCGATACTCCCTCCTTGGATACGACATGTCCAAGAAAAGAAACACTAGGCAACCAAAATTCACACTTCTTTAATTTCGCATATAATTTCTCTTTCCTAAGGATTTGTAATACTATCTCCAAATGCTTCTCGTGTTCTTCAATACCTTTGGAATAAATAAGGATGTCATCAATGAAAACAACCACATACTGATCCAGATATTTCCTAAACACTCTATTCATCATATCCATAAAAGCGGCTGGTGCATTAGTTAATCCAAATGGCATCACAAGAAATTCATAGTGACCATATCTAGTACGAAAAGCTGATTTTGAAATATCCTCTTCCATAATCTTTAATTGGTGATAGCCTGACCTAAGGTCAATCTTCGAAAATACTTGCGCACCTTACAGTTGGTCAAACAAATCATCTATACAAGGTAAAGGGTATTTATTCTTAATGGTCACCTTTTTAGTTCACGATAATCTATACATAACCTCATCGTCCCATCCTTCTTTTTAACAAATAACACTGGAGCACCCCAAGGGGATATACTAGGTCTAATAAAACCCTTGTCTAACAAATCTTGTAATTGAACTTTTAATTCCCTTAATTCTAAAGGTTCCATGCGATAAGGTGGTTTTGAGATTGGTGTAGTTCTAGGAACAAGGTCAATGGTAAATTCTACTTCTCTACTAGGAGGTAGACTGGGAAAATCATCTGGAAAAACATCTGGAAAAAGCTTAGCTATAGGAATATCTTCTGGTGACACCCCGCCTAATTAAATACCGGGCAATCACTCCTTTATTAAATTAAATCAAGGTGAACAGTTGGTCCATTCTTAGCATCACTGTCGAAAAATAAATTTTTCCAATTTAACACCCTAATTATTTAAGCTAAGTGTCAAAACCATTTTCATACATACTTTCCAAATTTTATTTAAAGAAAAATCATTTATTTTATTAACAACATTCAATAAGCAAGAATCACACCACATTAAATTCTGCAACACAATCCAATTAATTTAATACATTCGTCAATCGAATGTCAACATACGAAATCTAAAGTCACACATCAAAACTGAATAAATCCCATAGTAATAATACTGGAAATAACTGAAATACAAATTTCCAACAACAACGGAATAATGAAAAGAGCTACACATGCCCAACTAGATGAAAGTACTAAGAGTGGATCCGAATGAACGAAGTCGTCTAATCAAGAGACCTGCAACTCCCACCTAAGGTACAGCGTGTTCCTTCCAAAAGATCCTAAGCAAGACGCCCCTGTGGCTGGGCACCTGTAATACATACATATATATACAAGAGAGAGAGAAAGAGAAATGGGTCAGAGCCCGATAGTGTGTATGATTTAAAATTAGTTTAGCAAGTATTTAAATTGATACAGGCCAATGCAACAACATATTAGTGCGACACTCTCTTGAGGAATTCTCACCTCTCTTCTAATGTGCACACCTATCGCACTAACCTTCTCAGTGGTCTATCTCATCATATATCACTCTATCCTTTCCCAATGGTTTAACTTATCTTGGATTATTCGTAGGATTCAATATTTAACGATTCAATTGTTCGAAAGAATATTTCAATTAGTAACCAAAGTTCTCATTTTAACTTTAATATTCAATAAAGCTTTCCAGTGTCATATTATACTTTCTCAAAACAAGTATTTACAATTTGAGTCATTAACCATGTCCTACATATCAAATCACAGTAGGTAATTTCAGATTTCAGATTTTCATATATATATATATTAACTACTCGAAAATATATATATCATAACAGTACCCCAGATAAAAACTATGGTGCGGGCATACTCTACTATCCAAACCCCATATCACTCACATTAAGGGGAATACAAATTCGGAATCACTCTCGAATTGTATTAACACATACTCAAACAATATTGAGACGAAGTATAGATTCCAAGTCCTTTAGGACCGTCTGAACTATCACTGCGATAGCCTGTACCAAGGATATCTATACACAAACAAGATGAGGCGAAGAATAGATTCCAAGTCTCTAAGAGGATGGCACATGCCTGCGTCTCTTAGGACCGTCTGAACAATCACATCGTTAGCCTATACCAAGGATATATATCTTCTAGGGTACGAGTTAATATCCCCCATAAGGCAACACGGGATAAGATCGTCCCAGCGCGGCAACCTCCGGGATAGTAAGTAGCGTGGGCACGATTTTCACACATAGATAGTATATGCATACACAATCATATAACTATACTAATATTACCGTATCAATATTGGGTATATTCTCAATTCCCATAATTATGACATTTTCCATATTATCGTATTTTAGTAAACACTTATAACGGTTCGTTTCTAACCTTTGATTCGGTATTACTCCAACGTACCCCACAACTCTCATGGATTAATTCTACAAATTATAGGATTCGGTAGGTATACACATTTGTCCCAAAGTAACTCTCTTACGTGTCTCTCTATTTAAGTCATAAATTTACCGACCCTTATGTAATTATCCTAAAATACAATCTTTGCCCGTCATCAAGGGTCCCAAAATTTATTCACATGTCCTACTGGTCTTCCATATCTCCCAAAACATTTTATTAAGGATGCCCAAGAATTATCTCACAACAAATTGAATTTTAACTAATTAATAAGGGGAAAACATGAGTCTGCCAATAGAAGTCGATCGATCGAGGTCTGGTGCTCGATCGATCAAACCTTCGATCGATCGAAGCTCTGGGCTCGATCGATCGACCAAGCAGGTCTGGGAAATCTACATAATTGCAGTTACGGGTTTCATCTCCAAACTTACACCAAATCCATATTTTCTAATCCCAATCGCCCCAGAATTGATACTACTAACCTTATATCATCATATCAGGTATTTTCAACGTAAAACATGTCAATTTACATCACTAAACATGGATTAATCATACCATAATTCATTTAAAACTCAAGAACCCTAAAAATCTCTAACTCATGATTCTAATCTGTTTTATCCCAGAATTTCTTTCTTATTTACACCAAAATTTTATTGGGTTATCTTTCTACATCACAAGAGACTTCCAGAATAAGGTTTAAGTCTTTACTACATGCAAATTCCTATCACAATTTGGGTTTTCTTCCATATATTTCATCCCTAATCATTCCTAAACTAATATGGAAATTGCACCAACACAAATAGCAAGATAAACACTTGCCTGGGATTTTCGACGTTCTGATTTGCAGATGTTTTTGGTGTGGTTGCGTAGCCCGTTGCGCGATCTACGCGTTGGTGGTGGTTGCGGTTCAAACGGATGACTTTTGGGGCCTTGGATTGCCTTGGAAGCTTTCTTCTTCCCTCTCCTATGGCCGTCACTTGTGTTTGAGTCTTCTAACCCTAGTTGACTAACCTAAATGGCTGATATAGGTTTCTGATTTTCGTGGGTTTAATTACCCATAAATGTGAAATGTCCAAAATGCCCTCCCGGGGTACCAATTAGGCCTAAAAATGCCCCGAGACCGAAACTAAACCCCCGGGTACACTTTTCTAACTATCTCGACCCTTCCGGACGCGTTGGCGCACTCAAAACGACCATACGAACAACTTATAAAATATTCACTTTTTATTAATCCACATTTAGTCCCGACACGACACAGGCGCGTCCTGACTTAAATTTCCACAATTGTCATTTTATTCACACGTGACAATATTATAAAAATAATTGTCATATATTACTATACTCATCCAGTAATATGCCACAAATAACAAATTTCCAGTAATTACTAACTCTCGTCACGCTAGTAAATATTCAAAACAACATTCCGGATTAAAATTAAATTAATTTATCTCAATTAAATTTAATAAATCTTTAAATTTAAAAGCCATGAAAATACGGTGTATTACATACTTCCCCCCTAATAACGGAATTTCGTCCCGAAATTCGGAAAATAAGGCCTATAAGGTAGCACAATTCTGGAAATCCCTGTCAGTACGCAAACTATCTACATAGTACGGCGCTCAATCACTATAGCTTTTTCCTCACAACAACATTGTTTTACATTCTCATTGGAGACACTTCACATTGCACTCCCAACTGACAACCTTTGAATAGGTTACGTCTATACGTTATAAATTCCATTATCTCACTTTCATTAGGAGGCCGCACCTCACTACCTGACAACTACTCGAATTTATTCATACACAAGATTCCCATTCTGAGAATATCATACGAACATTTGACCACTCTTGATTGCCTAAAATAGTCGTGGAATTCCACCATAGTTATCGGATCTTTTCTCGACCTATTTAAAAATTCTGATTATCTACTCTCCTCTTAAACATACGGAAGGAGAATAGACGAGGTTATTCCATAACAAAACCTTAATAAGTACCTCGTACGCGACAAACAGGTACGAGTGCTTCTACAGAGCATTCTTGAAATCATTGGACCAAGATTCTAAAATCTCTTTCATGTGGCTCCATAAATCTTTAATCACCATGCGCTTATTCCCTGGCTAAGGGTGATACATCCTACTCGAAATGAAATCTTATCTCCGCTGGTTCCTGAAATCCCATATCAAAGGTGGGATTCACCAATCTCATCCTGATTCAGAAATATATACTGCGCCGAACCATGCACTGGCGCGATCCTTCCTTTCAAAGGAAGTCTGGGACATACTAGTTAATATTGTAAGCCATCCCAAAGGAATATCAATCACTTCCTTCTCGGCGACTTAATTCACATGTTCGGGATAAACCCTGGATCTTGTTTTGAGGATGGCAACCCATCCAAGAATCTTCCAATTTCAGGAATTTTCGATAAACACAAAATTCTTTGGTTGATTCTCCTCTTTCAACCAAACCTTACCTATGGGCGGTGCATGTAGAGACTACTCACTACGTCTCGCTAAATATCGATTCTTCCCTTGAAATGTCTCACATTAAGTGACACGTAATACTCCTCTTCCTTCCTTGGAGTATGCCGAAAGTTCCAACCCGTGCTCTTCTCTCCACGAAGCACACTTTTGGATCTCTTATACTATACTAACATCATTACTCTTTGTATGCGCAAGTCGCTCTCACACTTGACTAATAACACTCCGCTCCGGGTGTGCTTCATAACAATTAAATTCTACTCTTTTTAAGGAATACCAATTCTTGAATATCTTCCCACAGCCTTCCAATCAAGTTAGGGCGTGCTATTCTAATTGCACACTTATGTATGGATTATCGCCCCTCATGTGACGTTTAATCCACTCTATCACTTCCACTTCGTTATATTAGTCCCACAAACATATATTTCACACGTCTATTACCACTTCCCTTCGACTCGAACTATTTTAACTGTCGTTAACCAAGATGCCCACATTTTTGCAACATTTCGACCGCCCTGGGAGAGCGAACCACTTGCTACTCATCTGTAGGACTAACTAAATTAAACATAATAGATGGAATAGGGCATTCAAATTCCATGACAATAAAAGAGGGATAATAATTCTCAACCTTCCTCAGATAAGAACAACCATTTTCCCAAATAGGTACAACAACCAAAATAAATCACTAACGCTCTATTCATCAAAATATTTACAGGTCATCTCTTTTGTATAATATAAATTTCTTTCCAGATAACCCATGCTAAAAATCATTCTAACTCTTTATTCACCTTGTGTTATGTACGCGGTTATTACATTTGGGTAGTCTCAATCACCCTAGAAATCAAAATTCTTAAGTTCTCCTTATCATCCTTCCACCCCTCAACTCGTGGGAATAACTTTCAATGTTTTCCTACCACAAAAGTCCGGCTCCAATGACCTTAAAACACAATTCAACTTCCAACTTACAACATAATTACTTGATCCCATTTCGACCAGGGTACCGAACTCATGGAATAGTGACCAAACGTCTCCCTATTTCCAACCTTACGCTAAGTTTCATGCGTGGGATGTCTCGCAAAGCGAAATCCAAACAAAGAACCCCCCCGATACACTACTACCTAGCATTGTCGGTTATCGAAATCCGTTAGGCCCTCCGTCCATAGTATATACCCCTTTATTCCGTCCCTTGACAGAAAAGTTACAATTTCTCCCGTAATTATGCTTAACAAAGAACGTTTCACAAATTTCACTATCGTCCCGTATTGGTTGATGGTAATTGGATTTTATAAACCTCGAATACATACACTCGGAATTCTCGAAATTCCTTTCCCTAATAATAGGGGTATAAATATTAACTCCCACATCCCTAAAGGATAAATATAACAATGCACTCTTCCTATCACTAAGTCCGGAGTGCTAAACATAATACTGAGTCAAATCTTTTCGCCCAACGATAAATCCCGATACATACGGAATTATACTGACAAAGTCTATACATACTTTGGCATCGAATATCTCGAGCCCACTATCTCCTCCGAAGTCTCTAGGATAGATAATATAAGTGCGAGTCCAACCTTCTCACAGGTAAAGCCTTGCCAAAACAAACATAAAACATGTTGCACTAATACAACCACTCCGATAGTCTTGCAATAAATGCCCACCATCGTATAACCATTTCTATAATGTTTTAACAAAGATAATATCATACTCGTGTATCGTATCACTACAACGAGTAACCTCAATAAAGTACAAAACTTGTTAATATACTCATCCATCCTCCGTGGATAGCACTAAAGGAAAAATCCCGCTACACTAGGGAAAAATATTCACATAATGGTAACATTTATAATTATAGGCATTAAACTCGTCTCACATGCTAATCTAGCAATGAACAAAATATGGTGACTCGCTCGTGTCACATAAACATGCCGCATCCTCTAAGGATACAACCTATACTTCCATCCTGGCAATCGTCTTAACTGCACAAATGGTGTTCGGACGTAACACGTCTGCCCAAACCAAAACAAAATTATTTTAATCGTTGCCTTTTACTAGACACCGTATTCTTGTCCTTTTTCTCATTTTGGAACATATTATCGTGAGCGATTTCACTCCGCACAAAATACCTCAACACATAATCCACTTACCACCTGTCCTACTAACCAGGTTAGGATTGTCCTTCTCTCGGACGTTAGTAAACTCGATTCCTGTTAGCCATCCCGGTTGTTCCCTTAGCTTTTTAGGCCATAAAGATCATGTTACTATCTATAATAGTACTTACTGAATTTACCGTCACTTGGTAAGAACTTAACTATTTGACTCATTTAAATGGTTTTCCTGATGTGTATCCACATCCTTTTGTGGTGCTATACCACCACCGTTGTATTCAGTCTTATTCTCGACTAAATTCTTCGATTCCTTTAACTTCCCCCACAAAGAAGCGTTACATCTATATTGACAAAATATGACATTGTCAACCTCTGAATCGGTCGTCCATCAGAATTTCCTCCTCGAGTATTATCAACTATTATTACAAGTTGGTCTCCCACTTGGAGTCGTTTCCTCCACTAGTAGCTACCTCTTTCGATACAAAATTTGCTAACGATTAGGATTCATATCCACAATTGGACTTCTGTCATTCCCTCCTGCGATGAGTTCAGAACCTCGTTTGCTTCTCACCCTGAACAGTTGAGGAAGGAACATACGGTCAACACTGTACCTAAGGTTCTCCTATAGGCATAGCATTCCACTTCTAAAATTGGTGGTTGACTCCAACCATTACAATTTCGTCCCGAAAGCCAAGAAAATTTTCTCTAAATTTTCACTTTTGGTTTGCCACACTCCGTCCTATATTTAAGCCTTTGGATACTTTACCGCCTTTGGTAAAGACACATACAATTTTTGCGTTTCTAAAATTTCCCATTGATAGTCTCTACAAGTTTTTGTAATACGTTGGGTAAGTTTAGCCTCGCACCTCATTTGACTATAACAGCATTTGAAAATCATTGCTGCACCTTAGTCGCCTTTCTAGTTTTGGCTTCTCGTGCCACAATGGAGGTGACCTAGACTACGGTCATCATCCTCGGATATATTTCATAATCTCAACTGAGCCGTGCCTCTTGATGTACGCTTAACGGTCCTCTTCTGACATCCGTCATCGCTCGGCACACGCACACATCCGAACAAAATTAGAATTCACTAGTGTATACACCTTATAGCAGGAGAACGAAATCTCGTCAAATGAATCGATAATCCTAAACATAGGGCTCTATAACAAACAAAGCAACGCTGAAAGCATAATAAGCCGTACAGATCCTAAGGACACTAGAACCTGATGCTCTGATACCACCTGTGACACCCCGCCTAATTAAATACCGGGTGATCACTCCTTTATTAAATTAAATCAAGGTGAACAGTTGGTCCATTCTTAGCATCACTGTCGAAAAATAAATTTTTCCAATTTAACACCCTAATTAATTAAGCTAAGTGTCAAACCGATTTTCATACATACTTTCCAAATTTTATTTAAAGAAAAATCATTCATTTTATTAACAACATTCAATAAGTAAGAATCACACCACATTAAATTCTGCAGCACAATCCAATTAATTTAATACATTCGTCAATCGAATGTCAACATACGAAATCTAAAGTCACACATCTAAACTGAATAAATCCCATAGTAACAATATTGGTAATAACTGAAATACAAATGTCCAACAACAACGGAATAATGAAAAGAGCTACACATGCCCAACTAGATGAAAGTACTAAGAGTGTATCCGAATGAACGAAGTCGTCTAATCAAGAGACCTGCAACTCCCACCTAAGCTGCAGCGCGTTCCTTCCAAAAGATCCTAAGCAAGACGCCCCTGTGGCTGGGCACCTGTAATACATACATATATATACAAGAGAGAGAGAAAGAGAAACGGGTCAGAGCCCGATAGTGTGTATGATTTGAAATTAGTTTAGCAAGTATTTAAATTGATACAGGCCAATGCAACAACATATTAGTGCGACACTCTCTTGAGGAATTCTCACCTCTCTTCTAATGTGCACACCTATCGCACTAACCTTCTCAGTGGTCTATCTCATCATATATCACTCTATCCTTTCCCAATGGTTTAACTTATCTTGGATTATTCGTAGGATTCAACATTTAACGATTCAATTGTTCGAAAATAATATTTCAATTAGTAACCAAAGTTCTCATTTTAACTTTAATATTCAATAAAGCTTTCCAGTGTCATATTATACTTTCTCAAAACAAGTATTTACAATTTGAGTCATTAACCATGTCCTACATATCAAATCACAGTAGGTAATTTCAGATTTCATAATTTCATATATATATATATATAGAGAGAGAGAGAAAGGATCTCATGCATACCCAGTTTGCATACCCTCCGTGCGGACCATTTTTTAAAAATAGTAAAAATAATAATTTCGGGCTGATTTTTTTTATAGTTTCTAAACATTTCAATAGGACCATAAAAAAAAATTCAACTCAAAATGAATTTTTTTGCTATTTTAAAAAAATCGGTCAAACTTTGTCAGTTTTTAAGTTGTTTTTAAGTTGTTAAAAAGTGACAAAGTTTGACCGATTTTTTTAAAATAGCAAAAAAATTCATTTTGAGTTGAATTTTTTTTTATGGTCCTATTGAAATGTTTAGAAACTATAAAAAAAAAATTACATCAAAAATATTTTTTTTACTATTTTATCAAAATTGGTCCGCGCCAGCGGTATGCAAACTGGGGTATGCATGAGAACCGCTCTCTCTCTCTCTCTCTCTCTCTCTCTATATATATATATATATATATATATATATATATATATATATATTAACTACTCGAAAATATATATATCATAACAGCACCCCAAATAAAAACTATGGTGCGGGCATACTCTACTATCCAAACCCCATATCACTCACATTAAGGGGAATACAAATTCGGAATCACTCTCGAATTGTATTAACACATACTCAAACAATATTGAGACGAAGTATAGATTCCAAGTCCTTTAGGACCGTCTGAACTATCACTGCGATAGCCTGTACCAAGGATATCTATACACAAACAAGATGAGGCGAAGAATAGATTCCAAGTCTCTAAGAGGATGGCACATGCCTGCGTCTCTTAGGACCGTCTGAACTATCACATCGTTAGCCTATACCGAGGATATCTATCTTCTAGGGTACGAGTCAAAATCCCCCATAAGGCAACACGGGATAAGATCATCCCAGCGCGGCAACCTCCGGGATAGTAAGTAGCGTGGGCATGATTTTCACACATAGATAGTATATGCATACACAATCATATAACTATACTAATATTACCATATCTATATTGGGTATATTCTCAATTCCCATAATTATGACATTTTCCATATTATCGTATTTTAGTAAACACTTATAACGGTTCGTTTCTAACCTTTGATTCGGTATTATTCCAACGTACCCCACAACTCTCATGGCTTTATTCTACAAATTATAGGATTCGGTAGGTATACACATTTGTTCCAAAGTAACTCTCTTACGTGTCTCTCTATTTAAGTCATAAATTTACCGACCCTTATGTAATTATCCTAAAATACAATCTTTGCCCGTCATCAAGGGTCCCAAAATTTATTCACATGTCCTACTGGTCTTCCATATCTCCCAAAACATTTTATTAAGGATGCCCAAGAATTATCTCACAACAAATTAAATTTTAACTAATTAATAAGGGGAAAACATGAGTCTGCCAGGAGAAGTCGATCGATCGAGGTCTGGTGCTCGATCGATCGAACCTTCGATCGATCGAAGCTCTGGGCTCGATCGATCGATCAAGCAGGTCTGCAAAATCTGCAGAATTGCAGTTACGGGTTTCATCTCCAAACTTACACCAAATCCATATTTTCTAATCCCAATCGCCCCAGAATTGATACTACTAACCTTATATCATCATATCAGGTATTTTCAACGTAAAACATGTCAATTTACATCACTAAACATGGATTAATCATACCATAATTCATTTAAAACTCAAGAACCCTAAAAATCTCTAACTCATGATTCTAATCTGTTTTATCCCAGAATTTCTTTCTTATTTACACCAAAATTTCGTGGGTTATCTTTCTACATCGCAAGAGACTTCCAGAATAAGGTTTAAGTCTTTACTACATGCAAATTCCTATCACAATTTGGGTTTTCTTCCATATATTTCATCCCTAATCATTCCTAAACTAATATGGAAATTGCACCAACGAAAATAGAAAAATAAACACTTGCCTAGGATTTTTGACGTTCTGATTTGCAGATGTTTTTGGTGTGGTTGCGTAGCCCGTTGCGCGATCTACGCGTTGGTGGTGGTTGCGGTGCAAACGGATGACTTTTGGGGCCTTGGATTGCCTTGGAAGCTTTCTTCTTCCCTCTCCTATGGCCGTCACTTGTGTTTGATTCTTCTAACCCTAGTTGACTAACCTAAATGGCTGATATAGGTTTCTGATTTTCGTGGGTTTAATTACCCATAAATGTGAAATGTCCAAAATGCCCTCCCGGGGTACCAATTAGGCCTAAAAATGCCCCGAGACCGAAACTAAACCCCCGGGTATACTTTTCTAACTATCTCGACCCTTCCGAACGCGTTGGCGCACTCAAAACGACCATACGAACAACTTATAAAATATTCACTTTTTATTAATCCACATTTAGTCCCGACACGACACAGGCGCGTCCTGACTTAAATTTCCACAATTGTCATTTTATTCACACGTGACAATATTATAAAAATAATTCTCATATATTACTATACTCATCCAGTAATATGCCACAAATAACAAATTTCCAATAATTACTAACTCTCGTCACGCTAGTAAATATTCAAAACAACATTCCGGATTAAAATTAAATTAATTTATCTCAATTAAATTTAATAAATCCTTAAATTTAAAAGCCATGAAAATACGGGGTATTACACTTCTAAAGTAGGCTCTTTTGTTTGTAAATCAATAACACTGGAAAGGAATCCTTGACATCCCTTCTTAAGAAAACTACAAGCTTGCATTGCAGAGATAATATGCATGGGAAATAAGATACTAGTTCCTTCAAAACTGAATTCTGGTTGGTTAGGAATTTGGAAAATAACTCTCTTTTCAAAATAATCCACCCTAGCATGATATGATGCTAACCAATCCATCCCCAAAATGACTTCAAAATCTCTTATGTCTAAAACTATCAAATCAGCGAATAGTTTATGACTACTGACATTTATAGGGCAAGACTTATATACTAATGTTCCCGTCAATAACTCACTTGAAGGAGTAGAAACGTGTATGATATAATTCAAGGATTCAGGAATATTAGGAAAGCGATTAACAAAATGCACAGACATAAATGAATGGGTAGAACCAGGATCTATTAAAACTTGAAAAGGTTGTGCACATATAGAAAGTGTACCTGACACTACTGCATTAGAAGCCTTTGCATCGTAAAGATTAAAGACTCAACCTTGTCTGCCCTGATCCTTATTGTCATTAGAAGTCTTTGTTGTCGTCTTCCCTTTGTTAGGACAATCTCGCATTTTATGTCCCTTTTGGCCACACCCAAAGCAACTCCCCGTCTCCAGGTAACACGGTCGCCCTCTATGAATATTACCACAACGTTGGCATTTGTAAACATTAAAGGGTTTGTTTACTAAAGGTTGTCATATATTAGGTATAGTCCTAAAGGGTTTTTTATTGGGGTTCCTTCCTCTTTGTTCTCCAAACTTCCTCTTCCCCTCTCTAACCTGATTATATTCTTTATTATCCTTCTCAGCTATTGTTGCCTTAGCCACCACGTCATTATATGATGTCAACTTTAAGATGGAAATTCGGCTACGAATATTCAACCTTAACCCACGTTCAAACTTCTTGACTCTTAAAACATAGGTTATCACAACATGAAGTGCAAAACGGGATAACTCAGTAAACTTTGCCTCGTATTGACTAACCGTCATATTTCCTTGAACTAAGCTCATGAAGTCGGCTGCTTTTTGATCTTGCACCGTTTCGGGAAAGTATTTCTTGTAGAAGATCACTAAGAAGTCATTTCAACCTATGGGATTATTCATTTCCCTGTGTATTCTCTTAGTCATTCTCCACCAATGTTCGGCTTCACCTTCTAACATGAATGTTCCAAATGAAACCCGTTGTACATTTGTACACTTAAGAACATCGAACATCTTTTCCATTTGCATCACCCAATTTTCTGCTTTCGTGGGGTTAGGAGTACCTTTAAAAGATGACGGATTCAACTTCTTGAAGTGTTCAATAGTACAACTACTTAGTTTAAGATTCCTTGGTGCTCCATAATTCTTGCTAGACTTTCAATTGCCTTGTATGCACCTTCCAGTCCTTCCATACTCGAACCACTAGTTCCTGGAGTTGATCTTGCCTTAGTCATTTTCTACAGTCATGGTCAAACGTAAGATGCATTATACTAGCCCAAGATTTCAATTTAAAAGAACAATGATATATATAAATAATTATATATATATATATATATATATATATATTGTAAGACATGTGGAGGGTTATCACATAAGTCGAATATTTAATCCTGTATCCTATGTATGGAAACTTAAAATCTATAACGTTCGAAACTTATGTTTATTAGTCTACGGGTTCATAACTTATGCTCTGATACCACCTCTGTCACGACCCCGTCCCAAATAGTAGCGGGGAACAAGTTTTTTGACATGCCACCAAGGAAACAAATATTTCTACTTAAATTGTTTCCTTAAATAAATGCAACGGAAATATTATCACATGGTTATGAATCGTAAAATACTGAAAGTAAAGGAATTACGTCATCAGAGCTTTCTAAAGGAAACTTCATATATATTAAAAGTAACAACGAGTTACAACTTAAGAGAAAATTTAAACATTATTACAAGAGATCCAGGCATGCTCTAAATAAAAAATTTACAAAAGGAGCTCTAAAAGCTAAATCTTCAATATAGTCCATTTTCGTTCCGTCCGTATGCCTAAACGTTTCCTGAAAAATGGTTATTTATACAACATCAGCTAAAAGCCGAATGAGGTTCAATCTCCAGACATTCCAGGGTTTTCAGAAAATAGATACCTATTCAAGTCAAAAGAGAAGGCATATACATATATGGATAGGAACTTGCAGTAAATAGAAATATATTTTGAAATGAAAGTATATATATCACAATTGTATAGCTCGGAATAAGACGAATGCAACAAATCAAACGTGATATCTTTTTCTTTCAATGATATCATTTTAATGGCCAAGTACACTCTAATACCATATTCTTCGACTGTATTATTCCCCGGTAGTTGAGGGTCAATCGAACTAGTTCGTCACAACGCCTTATTTAGGGCACACCAGCGATAACCCAGCTGGGAAGGTCAGTCAGTAAAGAGGTCCCTTAGGCCGAATCATATTTTCAATATTCAATATCCTTTTCAATAATCATTTTAATCGGTATGTTTATATGGACAAATATAAACATATCACAAATGAATCAATCATCGGTATCACATGAATTTTGAGAAAAAAGCAGTTCACAAAACATATATAGTTTGCATAATATCATATAATCAAAATACACAAGGAATGTCAAAGTACTCACCCAAAATGAAGGTCAAATTTACTGGTATTGGACTTAGATCACACGTTAATCTGATAAAGATTTAAGTACACGTTCTAAGGTCCAGTTTACACTATAATAACCTCTTCTTTTAAAGGATTATTGAATCCCTACTTGTTAACTTTTAAAACTCATTGATCATAATTGAAGAATTAAATTCATAGTCTTTCCTCATCAGTTGGTTCCCAGTAGAGATAAAGGGTCACACGGGCACCACTTAAATACCATCTCATCTAGACATAACATTTTGGGATTCATTCCCAGTAGAGATGGAGGGTCATAGGGGAACCACTTAAATACCATCTCATATAGACAGAATTTCACCGGGCCTGACTTTGGAATTACTTAAATGGTATTCCATAATAACGAGCAATTTCTTTAAAAAGAATCATTTTTTAAAAGCGTATAATTTCAAACAAGTTTACATATATTGAAAGTAAAATCAACTTGGATTTCTTCTAAATTTTAAGTTTTGATTAGTGAATTCTTTATTGTATTTTACCAGCATAACTACTAAGTAAAGCTATAAAACAATAAATTAAAACTATAAAGATGCATTATAACATTAAGATTACCCTAAGATGAATATCCCTAAGAACTTCTTCTTAAACTTTCTCACACTTTCTCTCACTATTTTTTTCTATAATTCTCAAGGAATTGGTGTGAGTTTCAAATGATCCAAAAGGCCCTATTTATAGTTTGCCAAAGATATCATGGTATTAACACGTGTCTAGCTGACCAAGCCTTTACAACGGCGAGTCAGCGTAGAAGTGTCGCGTATCAGAGGGGTCTTGCAGTCTTATTTCACCGAACTGCGACACATGTTTTAGCTTCTCCTCTAACGACGACACGTGTTTTGGCTTCTCCTCTAATGACGACACGTGTACGGTGGAGGTTTCAAAACCAAGCACGAGGTGTCGAGCATGAGGTGGAAAGGTATCAAGGGTATAAGGGTCATTTTGCACCTGAAGGGCATCTTGGTAATTTCACAGCATATATTTTCAATATTTCTTATAGGTCCCTGAAAATATTTTATTTACAAAAATGCCCATTTTATTTTTCATTTTGGTCCCTGAAACTTTCTTTATTAAAACCAAGTCCCTAAAATTTTATAAAATTACATTTTCTACCCCAAAACTTATCACTTAGCTTAGGATGTGCCATAAAATCTCAATTTGACCCATTTTACCTTTGATTCTTCAAATTTAAAAATAGGTTGTATCATATTAAAAACTCGGAATATCATATATGTAATAATATATCATTATTAGATAGTAACTGTGATGAAATTGAAAGAAGACAATTATATATTGGCATAAGAAAATGGGGTCATTACAAAATATGTCCCATATCCTCACTACTTATGCAACCATAGTCAATTCTCCTATTGCTACTATTGATGGATCTACTTTGGAGGGCTCCTCCTTGCGATCCAAATTTTAGGTATTTCAAGTGGTCTTATCTAAATCACAAATTGAACGCAACAAACAAAATGAAGCTACAAACATAAATAATGTTGCTGGCACATATGGATACGATATTATAAGTAACTACCTTACTTCTTAATGTTAGTTATCTATTAGCATATTATTGATTTACATAATCCCCCAACTCAGTTAGCTTTTAATAGCTTGTGGCTCTCTTAAGATTGAGCTCATATGCATTTCTGATTCAATGATGTCCTTTGCATCAATTCCTCCTAATTTAGGAACTTTATTGGCATGCATCATCTTGCCTTCAAAATTACAAATATGCTTTTGCCTAACATTTGGGTGTTTGATTTGGCTCCTATTGTTAATCCAAATATCCCTTCTAGTGATGACCAAAAAATTACAATTTTTTCTCCTATTTCCATAACCAGTGTGTAATGACTTTTGTCCATGCTATACTACTGATTACATCCTTAGGAGAGAGCTATGGAAGACTATCACATATTTACTCAACCCTCTCTCTCCCTTGGTCAATTATTAGAGAATTTAACTCTGTCTTAGGGCTTATGAATGTAAAGTAGATAGACTCACCTATAATAGACCCTTATTAGATTTTAAAAATATGACCGACTCAGCTAAAATTCTTCAAATTGACACTGGGTATTTTTCACACTTGGGTCAAGAGTGACTAAAAATTAGTTCACTGAGAGCTTGATAGGTCTTTATGAAACCAAGTATGGATAAATTTCTAGGATGTTATCTCCTATAAAACTGTTGTGACATCTCGCTGTGATCATTACCCCCTTATGTTTGAGTTTAATATCGATGGTCTTGTTGGCCTAAAACCTTTTAAATTCATCAAGGCTTGGACTAAACATGGACTAAGCATGATGGAAGAAGTTAGCCTTCGCCCCACAAGAAGGTAGCTAAATGCAACAAAATGGTTGACCTCCCTACAAAAAGTAACTGATTTGAGATTGAGAGTTGCCGAAAGTGTGTTTTAGGAGGGTCCACTACTAGCAGGTGCCCACTACCTCAGCAAAATAGAGATTTGACCTCACGTTTATGGTTGACTCTTCACACCACCAGAATACTCTGTTGCGCTTATTTAAAGTCGTAAAAGAGAAGAACAACTTGCTCATTCCCATTTTCTGGTTCTAATTTCTAACCATTAAATATTCATGCCTAAAACTTTTTATTGATTAATTTGGCATCCCGTGGTGGTTATCATGGGGATTGAGAATTATAGGCCAGACATGTCCTTGAACTCCTAAACGTAAGCAAGTTCATGATAAAATTGGTTTTTCTAGATTTATCGAAGTTAGGGGTTGAAGCTATCAAAGAGTAGTGGCATTATTTACATTATTTTTTAGGTGTTCACTTTAGACCCATATGTTTATAACATCCGCTGATGTTTGTGAGATTTTCAGGTTGTAGTCTTTCGGTGAGGCTGAGGGGAGTGGGTATATGTCAAGGCACGAGATGTCTATATTGAATACTTTTATTACCTGGTATGCGAAGTGTGTCAGTTACAAGAGCAAGCTACAAATGGTAGTGAATGGGGAGGATTAATTAGTGTTTTCCACCCGTCTTATTGGGCATAAAATTCCTATCACACCCTTGGCACTTGGGAATGTTGATGCTTAAGTAGATAGAATCCATTCTGATATGGAGCGTTCAATGGGTAAGTATGATATGATAAATGTTGGGAATTCAAAGTTATATGAGTGATTCCCAAGTTTTTATACAGTACCTATTGAATATGAAGTTCCTGGTATGAATAATTCCCCTATTCGAAATTGTTCGCTGGATGATTATCTTCGAGTATTCTGGCGGCTCATATTAATGAGTTGGGTAGGTTTCAATTTAGACCATACGTAAAAAAAATTATGTGCAGAGGTGTTGTTTTTAGAGATGTAGATCAAGAGTTTGTTTACAAGAAGCTTAATGAATCGGCTATTTTGAAGGCTTCGAATATCAATGCCATGGATTTATTTATTACTGGTCATTTTCCTTTTAGTATTGACTAGGGTGAGGGGCTGTTATATATAGTCCTCATGGGGTTATAAGGAATTTTGGTTATGATCACGATCATCATGAATCTCATATTCCTGTAACTTTAAAGGATACTTATGAATTTTCAATCAATATCTTCATATATAGTGGTGCAACGTATACATGCCGAAAGTTGTTATTTCTGGATTGAAAAATCACAGTCTGTGTACAAACAGACACCTCAAGTGTAAGGTTCACGAGAAGCCAGTCCAAAGAGGTTGTTGGCAGTAAGAATGTCCACACTACTCCTTGCCCACTGCCATGACAGTAAGGACTTCAGTGTGAACTGAACTACTAAGTGTATCCACTCACTATAGTTATCCATGCTGACAAGGCCTGATAATTGTTGATTAATGCTAAAGCATCCAAGAAGCCGATAAAACGCATGGTAATTATCATGATCATCAAAACCTACCTCATATAAACTAACTGGATATTAAAAAATACTGTTAAAATTGATCAGTTGAGTCGTCTAGAAGTTGAATATAAGGGAAGCTTGAATTAGTTTTCAGTTGTTTAAAGTCATTACCTTTCTTTACCGAACCCCCTATTTAGGTAAGAAAATAAAAGTAAGTAGACATTGAGAAGATTAGTTAGGTTATAATAACTTTTTCCCTTCGTTGATTGCTATTATGTTCCTCATTTGCAAAGAATATGCTTTACTCGACCCTACTGAAGTGCTTAATGTTACTTATCTTTCTTTAGGAAGTGGTTCACATATACAGGAATTCAGGAGGGGTAAGTACATTCAGACCAGTCCTGATATGAATGCTGTCAACGGTGCAACATAGGCGTACAGTGATCTCACTGATCGTTATGGGTTACCCAAGTTGGAAAAAAAGTTTAACCAGGTAAAACAGTAAGACTGACTTATTCTAGTTTTAAAATAGCAGATCATGTTAAACATGCATCTTACTTTCACTATCTTCAAACACTTATGCACGAAAAAGCACATGCACACATTATAAGGGGTTGTGATCAAAATGGGGATTTATTTTTGTTTGTTATACTCGTGTTCTATTTTTCCTCTTCCTGCTTCTTGAGATGGGCTGCTGGTTTGCCATCACTTGTATTTGATTTTTGTATTTTATTTGAATCATTTGTACGATTATATTGCGAAGTTTTATGATTTGGTTTGGTTTGCTTTGCTTGATATTTGCCTTGATTAAGGTTTCTTTATGTGAATTATGGATAGAGTTATCTCATCAAGTAAACTTCTGCTACCCATATAAAGGTGCATGGTATGTTGATCTCCTTCTATTTGAATCATATTACATAATTAGGTTCTCATTATAATTTCAAAATATCATTATTAATAAAGTAAACTAATACACACTCACATTTTACATGTAATATAAGAATAACTGAGATTCGGTTGTGATAAAATACGTGCTTCTGGCTGTGATAAAATAACTGAGATTCTGGGACTTGAAGAACTGAAATCCTTAAATTTTTTGGACATAAAGGGATACAAGGCACTTGAAAATTACCAGATTCGTCAAACCTGACAAATTTAGAAGTATTGGATGCTTCTCGTTGTGTAAAGCTAACTGATATTGGGAGACTTTAGGGAATGAAAGCCTTAAAAGTCTTAATCATTGATGAATGCAAGTCGATTGAAAAACAACCTGATTTGTCAGACCTTACAAATTTTAAAGAATTGAAAGCTATTGACTATGTAAAACTAACTAAGATCTATGGACTTGAGGATCTGAAATCCTTAGTAGTGTTAGATATTTCTGGACGCAAGTCAATTGAAAAATTACCCCATTTGTCTAACTTTACAAATATAAAAGAATTACATGATTCTGGATGTGATAAATTAACTGAGACCAGGGGAGGGTCTGAAGAACAGAAATCCTTTGAATTGTTGGACATTAATGGATGCAAGTCAATTGAAAAATTACTGTGTTTGGAAAACTTTCCACATCACTAACATTTTTATCTTCTCACTTGGTAAAACTAACTGAGATTCTGGGACTTGAGGAACTAAAATCCTAATGTATTTGTTTATTGATGGATGCAAGTTGATTGAAAGATTACCGGATTTGTCAAACCGTAAAAATTAAATGAAGATGTTTGGGTGTTATCCTACCTCTTGTTTTGTCATATCTATCTCTCGACGAGCGATCTCTCACTCGTTATTATACTTTTATTATTTTATAAATTCTCTGCAGTTGTCACTCTATGTCATGGTTCTTCCATCGTGTATTGATAAGAACCCTTTAAGGGAGCCCCCATACAAGGTATGCAGATGTTTATAAGAATAATGGTTACCTTAGCGTTTTCATTTGCTTCTCTCATTCACTTCATTATTGTGCAAATATGTGACATGGCTGTTATTGTAAGATATCTGAACGCCACTCTTATTGTCACGGAACTAGATAAAACTACCTTTTGGGCAGATCCTCGTGTTAGGTTTTCCATGGTCCCGTGAGATTCATGAGTTTATATCTTACATTAACCTCATGCTTCCATTACCTCAACAAATCAGACCTACTAGGTAATAATATATAGTTCATACATGTAATTACTTATATACATATTGAGATATTTTCACGTGGAAAATCCTCTTTTTTAAAGTTGAATTTCCAATGGCGGTGGTGAAAATTTGCTATGGTGGTGGTGAAAATTTGTTATTATGGTGGTCAGAATTGTCTGTTGGTTGGTTTATAGTATTCTTATAATCAATTTTATGTTTAAAATACGTTGGTTATCTGTGGTTTTCGTGAATAAACAAAGGAGACTCTGTCCATTTTAAAAAAAAATAATAGTAGTTAAACACATTGTATTGTTGATGAGTAGGATATTAATTTTGACATAATTGACACTATTTTTTTTTTTTTGCATGTGACAATTTTTGTAGAATGTGCAATGATAATTAGTGATTTTGGGGGTCGTACGCTTTAAGATTGCAGGATTACTTTGATAAAAATATTTCGTGTTTTGGAGTATAAGAAATTAATGTATTTTTGTTGTCAAGTCGAATATTTTAACTTAGTGTTATAATTTTTGTTTTGATGAATATTTCGAGATGCTTGTAAGAACTCTAACTATTTTTCAATGAAAATTATTCGTTGTGTTGGTTCAAAATCATCTTATGTATTATATTTTATGACTATTTGTTGTGTTGTGTTGTCTTAAATGTATTCAATTATATATTAAACTTTAGCGATATATTTTATTATCCATAATATATTGGTGCAAAAATTTTAAGATCCCTTCACCTCTTTTAGGATGGTTAAAACTGTCCCAAAACTATATTAAAGATGGCTATGTTGCCGTCTCAAAAAGATCTTCTAAAATAGTAACATTTTGAGACGGATTAATTCCCGTCTCAAAAGCACTCTTTTGGGACAACGCTCTTGTCGTCTCAAAAGGGTCATATAAAATGGTGAGCTTTTGAGACGTATTTGTTCCCATCTTAAAAAACTCTTTTGAGACGGCTACGGCGTCACAAAAAGTATTTATAACTCCCTATCAAAAATACCCCCTAGCCATCCCAAATAGCGTCCCAAAAAGTATGGATAAACCATCTTTTGGGACTGTTAGGCCACCGTCTCTGAAAAGAGTCGTAACGACTGTGTGATAATTGATTTAAATTCAAAAATTTCTAATTTGGCTCACTTATTTAATTAGAGTCTATTAATTCAACCCCTAAACATGCATCTATGGTGCGTGTGTCAAATGACAAACAAATAACGCATGCGACACAACAAAAATGCTGAGACACAGATTTCAGAAGAAAAAAAACCCTTTCGGGTAAAACCTTTATTTCACTATGAATCTATAAATCGGAACTTACAATTACATAAAAAAATCTGCAATGGATCAACGTGCAGCCAACCCATAAAGACTCGCAGTCTTGAACTCCGCAAGAGAATACCCGCAGCACCCTCCAAGGACTCGCAGTCCTATCTTCAGCAAACAATCTTCATGCAGCTTAATGACACGCAGCCATACGGTGTAGAGACGCACTCCACAAAAGATGAACAAAGGCAAAGATGTGTTCTTGAACACCAAAACAATTCACTAAAGCAAGATAGGAGTTTTGTGAATTGTAAATCAAAAAGGGATTAAAACCCTAAAGGAAGAAGCCTAATGATTATCTATTTGGCAGTGTTTCTGTTCTGAAAAACATATGGACTTCTTAATGAAAACGTTACCATTTAATGAGTATTTATACAAAAACGCACCGCCTCGAAATTCAAACTCGTTTGAACGAGAAGCATATGTCGTTCGAACGAAGTACGCATGTCGTTCAAATGACATGGTGCGACTTCCAATCTCGTTTGAACGAGATACTGATCTCGCGCGAATGACCTGGGCGTCAAAATCGAGGTTCGCTTTAAAACTTAGAAAAAATACTCATTCTCAATATTTGACGAAAAAGTCTGCTCCAACACTTAAAAAATATTTTGTAAAAATCTCCCAAAAGCTCTAAGTGAAAAGTAAAGGTATTTAAAACATAACCTTACCAAAGTAAACTTCGGGGAGCCTTGAATGATGAATAGCTTGAGTAATTCGGATCCATCTTTGATGTAGATGTCTCTTGAATGCTCTTCGACGGTGTAGCGGTATGACATAATAAATTGATAACGGGCCTATGAAAATATGTCCTTACAGTCTCAAAAGCTACTTTTTTTGTAGTGATTTTTGTAAGTTGTATAAAAATGTATATTTCTTCACACTAATATTTGATGTTTACAATTACTTAAAGATACAAAGTAGGAGCAGCAAATTAGGGCCAAAGATGGAACACGTTTGGAATTCAAAATGGGTCGTCATATCAGGTGAGGTAGTTTCCACTTTTGACAGGTTCAACTCGATAGAGTTGAAACATTCAATTGGGTGTTAGTTGCGGTTAATACTACAACTATTTGTGTTATTACAATTTTTATTTTGTATTTGATTATTTTTGGGTAACCATTTTTGTTTGTGGTATTATAGTTTTTTGTTCAAATGGTTAAAAGCAAATATATACATTTAAAGTTCGACTAGAGGTATAATGACACATTTGGTTGAACATGCAATGGTAGATTTGTGTATGAATTTTATTAACTATCAAAGTGTAGTGACTGTGGATTTAGAACCAACTGAAATAGATTTTGGGTTGTGAGATTTTTTTTAATTGAGAAACATAATGACTAATATTGAGGAGATTTGTGTTTGAAAAAGGTAATGGATCTGGGCACCAATTAGTATAGCTTCTTATTGCGAAAACTATTTGATAAAAGGAAATAATTATTTTTTTTGTGCCAATATAATGTTTAGAAACTTCAAGGTAAGAGATAAAGCCGCCATTGAGATAGAACAAACTTTTTAATTATTGGATCATGAGATTGTAGAGAAATTTGTTATTTGCAACTGACTTTTTTAGGGGGAGTGGGTGGTGGAAGATTCTAAGATAAAACTAATGTCTTTTTTGGAAGTTATTTGTTATTTTTTATAACAAATTAATGTCTCTCTCTAGGCACTTGGTCAAGATTACTTATAACAAGATTAGAAAATTCTTTACCCCATTTTATTATCTTTCTTATTTCTTCATTTCTTCCTGGGATAATGGAGTGAGCATCATTGCCTATAGGATTTAATTTCAACCCAACAGATGAGGAATCGGTTGGACATTATTTGATAAGGAAAGTTGAGGGACTTGAGGTTGATCGTGAATTGATTCCTATTATGAAATTAAATGGATTGGATCCATGGGAATTTGCTGGTAATATATATATATATATATATTTCTTTATTGGTTTGTGTTTGTTTTTAGACCTTAATGAGAGCAATCCTTTTTCATTTTAGTTTTTGTCTATGAATGTATGCAATTACAAGCTGAGTGAATAGAAATGCCATATGAATTGTATCATTAATCATCTGATGAGTGACATCATTCGCTTGGAGTTTAGAAATGTTAATAATTGAACAAATGAAATGCAGACATGTCATTTTGTCCAAATCTAGATATTGAATGTTTCTTCTTTTCTCCCTTTTTGGGCAGGTATTTTGCACACCCCACCCTTTTTAATGATATTTCTCGTCTCCCACTACACAGACCTTGAAATATTTTTCCCCTATGTTAATAGAGACTTGCCTCTCCCTTCCATGAATATTACTACCGAAAAAGTGATCGGCAGCGAACAAAAGTAGACATCGGAGTTCAATTTTTTTCCCTTCTTCCAGATCTGTTGGTATGCTGACATAGTCACAGGAGGCAGTGAAATATTTTTAAATCAATATCTTTGGTAATACAATCAATCGTGTGTATGTGTAGAGTCCATAGACTTTATTGTTAGCTTCCATATTTACTATATATATATATATATATATATATATAGATGTCAGTACAATAGGGTTCTTCAACTCCATCAGCTCATTTTATCAATCCGTTTGCAGTCAAAGATCGAGTCTCTCTCCTTCAAATCCTTGAGATTAAAAAGTAGATTTTGGTCCTGGAAGCAATGATACCGTAGACTTCTAAAAGGATGGTCTAGGTTTTAAGTCAATCATATTCGATTCAACTCGGTTCTCTAAAAGCTTTCGTTAGAAGCTTTGCTTATTATTTGTATTCAGTTTTATTTTATGACTCACAAATGTATTAACTAAATTTATTTTTTAACCTTAATTTTTCATGAATGTTTATTTGACTGGATTATTCATGTTTCACATGATATAAATTTTAAGTACCATGTACTTGATATGTGTTATATTACATGTCTGCTCAATTTCTATCACAGATGTACCTCAGAAGATAGAATGAGATTTTTTTATATGTAATTATTATGTTCTTAGCCAAAAAAAAATCTTTTTTAAACTTTCATCGAGATATTTTATTTCCATGTATAGTTTAATATTTTAGTTAAAGTTATGTCTATAGTTTTAATTATGTGCTACATTTTTTTCTCTTGGGGTTACATTTGTTCACGTTGCTTGCAAGCATTTTTAAAGGGTTGGATTTGAACACTGCTTCTTTTACCTCGAATACCCATTAAATAAGGTACTAACGTAATGGTTTGAATTAAAACTTGAAAGTGAACTTGAACAAGTTACTAATTTTTTTTATCGATTCGCAAGTTCTGCCCAAAGGACATCCATAAGATTTCTATAGCTACTGAAGGGATATAAAAACATGTTGCACAATCCTCAAAACCGCGCATCGCGCGGGTTTACACCTAGTTGATTAATGTTATGTGTCCCAAAACATCAACAACACATCTTAAAATGCATTACGTGCTTATATAATATGCGGACCCACCTCAATGTACAAATACTTAATGCACTTTGAGGAAGGTTTGGGGGTATATGTTTGGGACTCATATCATTATTCATACTAATTTTAATAAACTTACATGTGGGTATAAAAATATATGATTATACTTCCAATGTTGTCATCATTACCACTATTTTTATACTATAGAAATTTATAAATTACTTGTATTTTATCTTTAAACTAACTTCATTTTATTGATAGGAGGTTATTACTTCTAAATGCCTAAGAGAAATAGGGAATTGAATAAATATTAAAACACACAACTAACCTAAATAATTATATATTTTAACTACTTCTTAAGTTATTTTTATGCATAATCATATAATAGGTAAACTAATTTTAAGTATGAGTTGACTAGTATACACATATCTTTTTTTATATAAGTAAATGATTCATTAAAACCAACCCCACCTAAGGGGGCGAAATCACGTATACAAGAAGTATACACGACAAAAGAGAAGAAAGAAACAAAGAACAAGAGTGCCCATCCCGACGAAGAGACTAATCTACCCTATGGATCTCTTCCATAAAATTGATAACCAAAGGAAGCGAAGAGCTAGAACTCTTATTCCGCCAGATATGGAGCATGCTCAAGAAACTGTAGCGTAATCTATCAAGAGTCAGATCTTTCCCGTAAAAACATCTCTGATTCCTCTCCTACCACACCATTGACAAAATGCAATAATGGGCCATCCTCCACACCTTCCTCTCTCCCCGTTATCCGTTAGGAATCCTCTAAGAATCCATTACCTCCCTTACCATTTAGGGCATATCCCACTCAATACTGCTTAAGGAAAGAATATATCGTATAAGCCCATAGTGACCCAGAAGTGTAGAAGCAAATAGTTAGTGGACTCATATGCCTCCTTACATAACCAACATATACTTTCCACTATTTTCCCCCTCCATTGCAACCCTTCTGATGTCAATATAAATTGTATGATCGATGTCTACACGAAGAAGATAACCTTCGAAGGAGCCTTCGTCTTCCATACTTCCTTCAATGGGAAGATAGAATTACCTCTCCCTCTCAAAAAAGTGTAATAATTCTTAATCGTGAAGCTTCCATGCTTCGGATCAACTACCTCAGAACGTCATCCCCTTCTGTCAGGATCGGCATTTATTCCAACTTTTCAAAAAATCCTTCGCTTTATCTAATTCCCAATCCCAGAAGTCGCTCCTAAATTTTGGATTCCACACCACCCAATCCCCGAATGTCACCCTATGCTCTACAACTAAATCTTCCCTATCCCTCCTAAGACGAAACATCCCCGAGAAAAGCTCCTCTAAGGAGCCGTAGCTCCCCCATTTATGCCCCCAGAATTTAATCATATTCCCACTCCCTACCTGAAAGGACATGAGACTTGAGAAATCCTCCGATCTCTGTGCTATAAACCTCCACATCCCCACCCCATGATCAAACGCCCTACCCTAGGTTCCTCGCACATGCACCACAAAAAAAACAAATTAAATTGTTGAACACAAAAAGGTAACTTATGTCTTAGAAAGTAAATATAACTTCTTGATTAACTCAAATTAATATATATATATATATATATATATATATATATATATATATATATATATGTGTGTGTGTGTGTGTGTGTGTGTGTGTGTGTGTGTGTGTGTGTGTGATCAAAGTTGTTAAGATATGGCAAAAAATCATGACCCAACAATTAATTTTGTTCATACAAAAAAAGTTGGTTAAAATCATAACCTATACAATAACAAAAAAAATAAGATGAAAACAATAAATAAAATTAATAATCACAAAAACGCCCTTCAAATTTCCTCATTCTTGACATACAAAGTTCTCTTTCCCATCATTTTTAAAATGGAAAAAAAATTCACTCAGCTCATTTCACATACAAAATCAACCCATTTTTAGTATTCAAAAATAACTAAAGATACAAATTCAAACAGGGAGATATTCATGGGTGGTACTCGTTAGCCATAAGTCATGGGTGTTGATGAAACTTAAAATATATATATTGTTTATGGAAAAGATTATCTCTATGAAGAATTTGTAACATCCAAAGTTAAATTACAATATCTCAGGAGTCATTATATCTGGGAGCACACATGAGAGAGTAGATAATCGAATCGGTAGTAAAAATGATGCTTTGTCTTTGTTGGCAAACCGATCGTCGGTTGTTCAAAAACGTCACTTTGTCTTCCTTGACGAGTTCATCGTCGGTTGAGGCCAGTCCACCACCAATTGTGGGAATCAATAGCAAAAATAAATTTGTGAACGCACACTCTTCATTATCACTGGAACGGTTATGGTCAAAATGAAAGAAAGCTCTATTGTCACCGGAATGGTTGTGATCGATATTAATGAAATCGTATGTAACACCCCGTATTTTTAGAGAATTTTAAATAACACATGTGCACGTAATTTTAATTAAACCGATAAATAAAGTGACTTAAATAAATATTTATTAGAAAATAAAAGGATTAATATTTTTCTAAATCTATATTTACTTGTGTAATAAATAAATGAAAACGTATTAAATTATGTTACATCATAAGTGAGTTAAAGCGACGGGTTTTTCGGTATCTCCTTCGGGACACGCGGATAGAGTCATGTCGGGCATGAGATAAAATTTAATGTTAGATAACTCGGATGATAATTTTGAGTGCGCCAATGGTTTGGAATGGGTTAAGATAGTTTGAAATATGTAGTCGGGGGTTACAATTGGATTCTGTGGGCTTTTTAGGCTGAACGGGAGCCCTAAAAGGGTATTTGGGTCATTTAATATATGATAGCTGACTCAATTTTGAGATTTATGTGTGTTAGGTTTATATTTAAATAAGGTGGAAAGAATGGGCATCTATCCATTCACCCAAGAGGTTAGAGTTTTGAGATAAGAGAGGGAAAATGTGAAGAGAAATGGATCCAGGGTGAAGACCAAGTGCTTTCGTGTTGAAAATCATTGTCAACAGAGGAATTAAAGAAAAAAATCCCCAAAAATCCATCACTCCCAAGGTAACTATTTAACTTGCTTTAATATCCATTGTAGTTTCAATTATTTATGCAATTTGGTGTAGAAACATACGAATTAGGGGTTAGGAAAATTATATATGGGTTTAGAATGAAGAACTTGTTAGGAGATGAATCTAAGGAAAATTATGTGGTGAATTTGATGTTAATTGCATAAAAAAAATAGGTTCTTGAATGATTTGAAAGAGAAAAGATTGAATCTTGAAACTAGGGTTTTAATAGCGCATGATTCTTGATATAAATTATTGTCGGATGAATTAAATGTATTTTTAGGATGATTTTCATGTAGAGAATTGATGTTTCATGGTTCAGGATAGATTAATGTTCATATATGGGGATTTGATGAAGGGAGAAGACAAAATCCTGTCAAAATTTCGTTTTGGCAGTCCAAGAAACCGAACTGATTCGCTGGGAAGCAAACCATTCGCTAACTGACTCGTTCGGTCCAACTAGCGAACTAGTTTGGTTCTGTCGACTTGCCCCTTGCCTCGTGTTTTTTTTCACCTTTTGATGATCGGGCATGGGATTTAAGGTCCAGGGATGAAGTTAGGCTTCTGAAAATTCAGAGTGAAGGTTAGTAAGTGTCGTAAGCTAATCGGGGATGAATTTCGGGTATGAAATTATGTGAGTAAGGGTGTGAATACACTTGGGTGAAAATCAGGAAATTGGGTTAGGATATCGAGAATGATTAAGCTAGTGCTTGCGTAGGATAACATGATTTCCCAGACGTGTAAAGTTAGGTAGTTGAGTAATAAGTAAGTGAATACTTAGCTAAGATCGGGAAGTCGGGATAGACTTTGGGATTTGATAAGCTAGTGCTACGAGAGATATTGCGCACATTGGTCAACTTTAAATACATATACGTATTGAGTGTCACTAGTGTGTATATATATATATATATATATATATATATATATATATATATATATATATATATATATATACGTATTGAGTGTCACTAGGATATCGAAAATGATTAAGCTAGTACTTGGGTTGGATAACATGATTGTCCAGACGTGTAAAGTTAGATAGTTGAGTAATAAGTAAGTGAATACTTAGCTAAGATCGGGAAGTCAAGAAAGACTTTGGGATTTGATAAGCTAGTGCTACGAGAGGTATTGCGCACATTGGTCAACTTTAAATACATATACGTACTGAGTGTCACTAGTATATATACAAGATAGACTTTGGGATTTTATAAGCTAGTGCTACGAGAGGTATTGCGCACATTGGTCAACTTTAAATACATATACGTATTGAGTGTCACTGGTATATATATATATATATATATATATATATATATATATATATATATATATATATATATATATATATATATACACACTAGTGTGTGTGTGCGTGTGTGTGTGTGTGTGAGAGAGAGAGAGAGAGAATGACTTTATGTGAACATACCTACTCTAATATTCAATTGTTGAAGGTTACAAATAGTGCGCGGTCCACCCTGGTATGGATCGGTAAGTGTTATATTGTTCCCCATGTCATAGTATTGTTGCATTATCACTATCCGTGTGAGAGGATAAATGAGTTTCGAGTTCGGATGGGGTAATGTGGTATGGTTATGACCCATGGATGTATGTTTATGACCGCCTTCGTTACACGTTTGTGATTTTCGGATTGGTGGTGAGATTTCGACTCGATAGCCCACGGATAGTATGGGACGTACCTGGTGCCTGATAGCATACTAGGGAATACATTCGAGAGGTACAACTCAAAGATGATTTGTATATACGTATAGATAGTAATATCTTTATAAAAATGATTATGTGAACACCAAATTATAACTAGTGTATACTTACGTTGCCTACATAGTGGCATGAATTTATTTGAGAAATTTTAAGTTAAAGCTTATATGTTAGCCAAGTGATAAATAAATTAAAGTAACATATGAGTAAAACAGAAGGGCTAGAAGTCTAGTGGATTAGATTATGTTAAGAATGGTTGGATTAGTTAGGCGAGGTAGCATAACTAGGTGAATAAAATAAATGCGTCAGGTGTGCACTGTAGATAAGGGGTAAGGGTACTCGTGTGAGTGTGACAACAGATGAACATGGATATTTCTCGTTGCGTATTTATCATTGCATTTAGTTAAATGAAATTATTTTTCAAAAGTTTTGAGCGGTGATCCATATCAAAAATATTATCAAAACCTTTTAGGTGCTTGTGACACCAGCCTAATTAAATACCGGGTGATCAACCCTTTATTAAATTAAAATCAAGGTGAACGACTGGTTCATTCTTAGCATCATTGTCGCAAAATAAATATTTCCAATTTAAACACCCTAAATAATTAAGCTAAGTGTAAAAACCATTAAAAGTCTTATTCCATTTATTAAATCCTAACGTGAAAAAAAAATACTGTAAATAAATTTAAGAATCACATAAATGCTAAGGATGAAAATCAACCCAAAAGAATTACACTAACTCGATTAACCAAACCAAGTCAACTAACCATAAGTGAAATCATCATGACAAGAATTAACTCCCAAGGAGTACTGAATAATGAAAACATAAATAAATACAAAATTTCTAATAAGTCTAAACTGAAATAGGAAATCGGGCGACACATGCCCTAACTATGAAGTATTAAATCAAGATTTGAATCAAGGAAGGCGTCGTCTAGAGCAAGGGACTGCAACTCCCACATAAGCATAGCATGTCCAATCCAATGAACCTATGCCTGACTCCCCTATGGCTGGGCACCAGTAATACAAACATATATATACAAGAGAGAGAGAAAAATGACAGGAAACGGGTCAGAGCCCGAGTGTAAAACAGTTTTAAAAATTGTTTAGCAAGTATTTAAAATGCTTACCTGCTAATATACCAACCATGTTAGTACGCAACACTCTCTTGAGAATTGTCACCACTCCTCTAGTGTGCACACCTACCGTACTACTAAATACCTCATAAGTCTATCTAACTCATCTCCCATAAGTTTTATTTTGAGAAGTCACAAGACTATGATTTTAGTTTAGAGATTATTCTCTTAATGATTTCTTACATTACTTATGTATTACTCAATACTGTTATAAAGTTCCCGAACACTTACTATAATTTTGGAGAATTTATTGAATATTTATCTACTTATATGCACAATAGAAGAATTCCATATATACATATATATACTAGTCACTCATATAATATATATACTATCGGCACCCCACATAAAATCTATAGTTTTGGCATACTCTGCTATCAAGTCCCCGTATCTCTCGTACTAAGGGAAATAATAGTTCGGAATCACTCTCTAACTGTATTAACACAATACACACATAACAGAGGCGAAGCATAGTTCCAAGTCACTAAGAGGTCAGCACATACCCCTCACGTCTCTTATGACCGTCTGACTATCATTCTCAGATAGCCTGTACCAAGGAATCCTATGTTCTAGGGTACAAGTCAATATCTCCCATAAAGGTCCCATCAAGATAAGACTGTCCCGACGCGATAACCTCTGTGATAACAAGTAGCGCGGGTATGATTATACACAAATAATATATATATATATATATATATATATACACATGCACTCGGTCATATATATAAATATTCTCATTTTCCAATTCGGTTCGCCCACGACCCATAATACTATTTTAACCGTACGTAATACAATTTTACCTAATCTTTACGCATAAAGAATTCATCTCATTTTATTCTCAATTATAATCATTTCGTAATTACTTCTCGTCCCTCAAAGTATTCTCTCTTCCTAAAGGTCAATTCAGTAGGTACACCCTCTCTAACATACGGATCTAAGTCATTCACGAATCTCTCAATTCCGTAGTTAACGTATGCACGATTTCCAATATGTGTCAAACCCCTGTTAACCCATAGTTACATCCCATATAAAATTCCATTCAACGGAATCTACTTAGACCCTACTAGTCCTCTTCATGACCCATTATACTCTTTAAATGATATTCAAGGATTCCTACGCATTTTATCCAAATTAAACAAAAAGAGGAAAAAACTATAGTTTTCAGGAGGGGTCGATCGATCGATGAAGGAGGTCAATCGATCGATCAGTCAATCGATAGACATCCATGGGTCGATCGATCAGGTATAGCCCAGATTCTACCATTATTAACTACGGGTTTTCTTATTAAATCTCAACCAAAACTCCATAAACAAGTCCCAAACTCCCAACCAATTAAATCGATGAGTAGATATACCTATCTACATGATTTTCTACTTAAAACATGTACGAATTTCATCAAAGACATAGGATTAAATAGCCAATTCACCGTATTTGTCAAGAACCCTAGTTTCATCATAATTTCCTATATTCTAACTCTTTTTCCAGATTTCTTTCTTCTAAGCCATTATAATTTTGTAGGTAATCCTATACATATGACAAGGTTTCTAGATTACATGTATTACTCCTAAAACATGTGATTCAAATCTCCTAATTCACGAAATTCTTCAATAAAACATATATTTATCAATCCTATTCTAGCATGGGTGAAATATCAACTAGAAATATAGAAAGATAGATACTTGCCTTAAGATCGAAGGTCTGATTCCACGAAGTTGACAGGTGTAGGCTTGATCCCCTCGCTCGATCTACGTTTTGGTGGTGGTGGTGGTGGAGCAATTGGGTTGGTTATTGGCCTTAGATTCTTAGAAGCCTTTTCTCATTTCTTCCTCTCATTGTCATTCTAGACTTTTGAGAATGTTAACCCTAGATGACTCTCCTAATATCTAATATTAATTCCCAATTTTCATCATTTAACTAAGGCCTAATTTGGAAATGACTAAATCGCCCTCCCGGGGTGCCGGTTAGGCCTAAAAACTCTTCAAGACCCTAACTAAACCTCTGGGTACACTTTTCTGGCTATCTCGGCCCTTTTGGACACGTTGGAGCACTCGAAATGACCATACGGGTGACTTATAATTTATTCACTTTTTTATAATAACAATAATATAGTCCCGATACGACACAGGCACATCCCGACTTAATTTACACAATTATCATATTATTCACTCGTGACAATTTTAATAAATGAAATTCTACATATTACTTTACTCATTAAATAATATTCAACAAATTCTCGATAATTACTAACTCTCGTCACGCTAGTAAATATTTAAATAAATTTTTAAATTAATATAAAATTAATTTATCTCAATTACATTGAATAAATCCCCAATTTAAAAGCCATACAAATACATAGTATTACATACTTCCCCCTACTAACGGAATTTCATCCCGAAATTCAGAAAATATGGCATACCTTGTAAAAATAGATCTGGATATTTTTCGCGCATATATACCTCGCGCTCCCAAGTTGACTCCTCCACATTATGATGCTCCCACTGAACCCGTACAAGTGGAACTACCTTCGACCTCAGTTTCCTCTCGCTATGGTCTAGGATAGCCATTGGTCTCTCCTCATAAGAACTGTCGGGCTGTAACTCAATCTCCTCTATCGCGATGTGGGTGTGGGCCATATCATCCCAAAGATATCGTCTCAATGACGAGATGTTGAATACATCATGAATACGGTGCAAGTGCTCTAGCAACCCCAATCTGTATGCCACCGGCCCTATCCTCTCGATAATGGGAAATGGTCCTACGTACCTCAGAGCAAACTTCCCCTTCTTCCCGAATCTCATTACTCCTTTCATTAGAGACACACGCAGTAATACTTGGTCCCCCACGCTAAACTCTCGGAAGGACCGCTTTGCATCGGCGTAGCTTTTCTATCGGTCCTGGGCTACCCGAATACGACTCCTGATAAGCTCAATCCTACCTGAAGTCTCATGAATCACCTCTGGTCCGAGAAAATTGGTGTTCCCCATCTGTAGCCAACAGCGGGAGAACGACAAGGTCTGTCATACAACGCCTCAAATGGAGCCATGTCGATCGTGAATTGATAAGAGTTATTATAAGAGAACTCCACCACTGGAAGATACGGCTCCCAACCTCCTCCAAAATCAAGGACACTCATGCGTAGCATATCCTCTAGCATCTGATTGGTACGCTATGTCTGTCCATCCGTTTATGGGTGATAAGCTGAACTCAATCTCAACTCTATATCCATGGCCTCCTGAATGCTCTCCCAGAAGCGCGACACAAAAATTTTGTCTTTGTCAAACACAATATCCAGGTGCACACAATGTAGCCTAACTATCTTGATAATAAATAGCTATGCATATGGGCCCGTGGGGTAGTCTGTCTGTACCGACAGATAATGAGCTACCTTGGTTAACCAATCCACTATAACCCATATGGAATCGTGACCCCACTGTGATGTAGGCAACCCAGTAATGAAGTTCGTGGAAATGTTCTCCCATTTCCATGTAGGTATCTCCAATGGCTGAAGTAACCCTTGCGGTCTCTAGTGGTCCACCTTTACCATCTGATAGGTGACACACTTGGACACGAACTCTGCAATGTCCTTATTCATCCCACTCCACCAGCACTGCTACCTCATATCCTGGTACATCTTATCCCCTCCGGGATGTACCGTAAATCTAAACCCGTGCGACTGTGTCATGACTACATGACATAAATCATCTCCCTTCGGGACCACCAATCTCCCATTAAACCTCAAACTCCCATCAGAACACACTGAAAAGGATTTAGCACCCTCATCTAAAAGCCGTACAATCTGATCCTAATAAAAAGTATCCACTGCTTGTGCATGTATTACCCTCGTAACAATCTCGGGTGTGACTGACATAGCAGATATAAAGGAACAGGCTACCGCGTCCTAGTGTCCCAACTCTTTCCACTTCGCTCTCCATACTTTTGCTACGTCACCTACCGGTCTACGACTTAATACATCAGCAACCACGTTATCCTTCCTCGGGTAGTACCGTATCTCAAACTGGTAGTCTTTCACAAACTCCAGCCACTCGGGTTGAATCATGTTCAACTCTCGTTGAGTGAACAAGTATTACAGCGACTTGTGGTCTGTGAATAAGCGAAACTTCGCCCCCAAAAAGTAATGTCTCCAAATCCACAATGCAAACACGGCCGCTGCTAGCTCCAGGTCGTGGGTGGGGTAATTCCTTTCGTGAGGCTTAAGCTTACAGGAGGCAAAAGCTATAGGTTGTTCCTCCTGCTAAAGTACTCCCCTGAGTCCTTGTGAAGAGGCATCAGTATACACCAGGTACTCCACTCCTGGCTTGGGAAAAGCAAGAATTGGCACCGAAGTCAGCTTATCTTTCAGCTCATCAAAAGCCAATTGACAAGCATCATCCCATACATATGGTACTCCCTTGCGAGTCAGATTCGTCAATGGACCCGCTATCTTCAAAAATCCTTGAATGAACTACCTGTAGTACCCGACTAGTCCAAAGAAACTATGCACCTATGTCTGTGTCGGGGGATGTCCCTACTCTCTCACTACCGACACTTTGCTCGGGTCAATCGATATCCCCAATTCTGACACAATAGGCCCTAAAAGTTGTACCTCCCGTAACCAGAATCCGCACTTCTCATACTTGGCATACAACTGATGCTCTCGTAGAGTCTGAAGAACCTATCTCAAGTGCTCGGCATGCTCCTCCTCAGTCTGTGAATAAATCAGGATGTCATCTATGAAGACGATGACAAGTTGACCCAAGAACTCTCTTAACACTCGGCTCATCAAGTCCATGAATACGGCTGGAGCATTTGTCAGCCCAAATGGCTTGACTCTGAACTCATAGGACCCATATCTCGTCAAGAAAGCAGTATTCGACACATCCTGCTCCCTAATCCGCAGCTGATGATATCCTGATCTCAAATATATCTTCAAAAAGAAGGTTGCTCCTCTCAGCTAGTCGAACAGGTCATCAATTTGAGGTAACGGATATTTATTTTTTATCGTGACCTTATTCAACTCTCGGTAATTCACGCATAACCTCAGTGAACCATCTCTCATCTTAAACAAAATCGGACCGCCTTAAGGCGAGGTGCTTCTACGAATGAAGCCATGTCCTAATAGCTGCTCTATTTGATCTCGTAACTCCCTCATCTCTGTAAGAGCCGTACGATATGGTGCACGTGCTATTGGCCGAGTGTTCGGCATCAAGTCCATGATGAAATCTATCTCTCGACTGGGGGGTAGGCCCTGTATCTCCTGAAATACATCCGAGAACTCACGAACCACTGAAATTGAATCTAGGAAAATCACAATCTCCTTAGAGGTATCCTCCTATATGTAATACAAATGGGTGCAAGATCCTCCCTTTGGGAGAGGCATCGCCACAAAAAAAATTTCCTGTCCCGAAATGGCAAAGATAATACTCCTACCGAAACAATCTATCATGGCTTTGTACGCAGCGAGCCAATCCATGCCAATAATGGCGTCATGCTCATGCATATCTAAGACTAGCATTTTCGTAGTTAAAATCAAGCTACCAATCTCTATACCTACACCCCATCATATAAAGAAAATCAAAGACCCATTCCTCAGTGGTGAGTCTACACATGTCACTGTACTCTCTGCCAAGTCTAATAACCCTAAGCTCGTAAAAAGTAAGTAGCTATAAAATAGTGCGATACCCCAATATCAAATAAGACTCGACTCATAGTGCCATGGATAGGAAACATACCCTCAATCGCGGGTGGCGCCTGAGGTGCTGCGCCCTGATGGACATTATAAACACGTTCATACGGTAATTGCCCCTACTAAACTGGGGTTATTGGGATGGCTAGTAGGGCAGGCATCTGAGCTGGCGCTGGGAGGGTGGCTAGAAAGAGTGGCCTCTATGGCTCATTATGAGCACCCTACTACTGTGGAGCCCTATCCCCCTCTGGGTAATCCTGATGCCAATGTCTATTCTTTCCACATCCAAAACACCTGCCCCTGAAGTTTCCTCCCTCTGTCCCTGCTAACCAAGGCCCTGTTGGCCGTTACCACCCCGCCACTGGCCTTGCTGAAAATGTTGTTGGCCCTGCTGCTGACGGTGTTGGCCCTACTGGGCATGCTGACTAGACTGGCCCTCTTTGACCTCACTAAATCCCCCAAATTCCTGCCTAGAATCACCGGATCGGAATCGCTTGGCAGGGTCCCCCAGATGAGAACTCCGCTCACTATGACAGGTCTACCTTTGGGCTGTTGGTGCCCCACCAGTACTACTGCCCCTATCCTACCCTGCTGGCTGGACTCCCCTTCTCGTTTTCTCCCCTACTGATGGAAGCGGTGATCCAGACAGTGAAATAAAGCGGCGTTGAGTACGCCAATGTAAGTACCCAATAATAGATTGCCTATGAGGTGCTGACGAATCCTCCAGGCCAATCCATCTAAAAACAGCAATATCTCATTCTCCTCAATGGGTGCCTTATTCGACACTATAGTGAGAAGTCTCATGAACTCCTCCTCATACTCAGCAATGTTCATACTCTCCTTGTTAAGGTTCGGTAACCTCTGCCTCATCTCAGTCTGCATGGCAGATGGGAAATATTTGCGATCAAACTGTGCCCAAAATAACTGAATCGATATGTTATCCCTTTCCTCCAAGGTGGTGGTGGACTCCTACCACTGCAATGAAGCCCCCACTAGCTTTAAGGAAACCAGTAACTGTCTTTGCACGTCAGTGCACTAATACATATGCAAATGCCTCTGAATATCCTTCTACCATTGGCTGGCGATCTCAATGTCCGAACTACCCAAGAACTCCGGGGGATGTGCCTTCTGAAAGGCATCCCTGACCCGCTCCCAAGCAGTGGGAAGTTGTGATAGTACTGGCGCTATTGCCTGAACCTTGGGTGGAGCCTGCTGCACCACTGCTAATTCAGCATTCACCGCCTGAGTAACAATGGTGGCTACTTCAGTTGCATTCATCATTCCCTGAGCAGGAGCTACTTGCTACTCGGGCTGGGCATTCCTGTCTCGAGGTGCTCGTCTCAGAGGCATCTTAAATGAGAAGGAATTTTATTAGTCTATAGTTATTATTAAATCCCAAATAGCTTAATACGTAAGCGTAAACATAAGATACAACAGTCCTAAAAATAGGGCTCTATATCAAAGACGCTAAGCTGAAAGCGAAGTAAGTCGTACAAATCCTAAAGGACATTAGAACCTGATGCTCTGATACCACCTCTGACACCTCGCCTAATTAAATACCAGATGATTAGTCCTTTATTAAATTAAAATCAAGTTGAACAGTTGGTTCATTCTTAGCATCACTGTCGTAAAATAAATATTTCTAATTCAAATACCCTAAATAATTAAGCTAAGTGTCAAAACAATTAAAAGTCTAATTCCATTTTTTAAATGTAAATAAGTTTAAGAATCACATAAATGCTAAGGATGGCAATCAACCTAAAGGAATTAAACCAACTAGATTAACCAAACCAAGTCAAATAACCATAAGTGAAATCATCATGACAAGAATTAACTCCTAAGGCGTACTGAGTCTGAAAACATAAATAAATACAAAATCTCCAATAAGTCTAAACTGAAATAGGAAATCATGCGACACATGCCCTAGCTATGAAGTATAAAATCAAGAGTTGAATCAAGGAAGAGGTCGTCTAGAGCAAGGGCCTGCAACTCCCACATAAGCTGCAGCACGTCCAATCTAACGAACCTATTCCTGACGCCCTTGTGGATGGGCACCTGTAATACATACATATATATACAAGATAAAGAAAAATAACAGGAAACGGGTCAGAGCCCGAGTGTAAAACAGTTTTAAAAATAGTTTAACAAGTATTTAAAATGCTTACCTGCTAATATAACAACCATGTTAGTACGCGACACTCTCTTGAGAATTCTCACCACTCCTCTAGTGTGCACGCCTACAGTACTACTAAATACCTCATAAGTCTAACTCATCTCCCATAAGTTTTATTTAGAGAAGTCACAATACTATGATTTTAGTTTAGAGTTTATTCTCTTAATGATTTCTTACGTTACTTATGTATTACTCAATACTGTTATAAAGTTCCCGAACACTTACTATAATTTTGGAGCATTTACTCAATATTTATCTACTTATACGCACAGTAGAAGAACTCCATATATTCGTATATATATTAGTCCCTCATATAATATATATACTATCGTCACCACACATAAAATCTATGGTGCTGGCATACTTTAATATAAAGTCCCCATATCTCTCGTACTAAGGGAAATACTAGTTTCGAATCATTCTCGAACTGTATTAACACAATACACACATAATGGAGGCAAAGCATAGTTCCAAGTCACTAAGAGGTCAGAACATACCCCTCACGTCTCTTAGGACCATGTGAATATCATTCTCAGGTAGGATGTACCAAGGAATCCTATGTTCTAGGGTACAAGTCAATATCTCCCATAAAGGTCCCATCGAGATAAGATTGTCCCAGCTCAGCAACCTCCATGATAGCAAGTAGCGCGAGTATGATTATACATAAATATAATATAAATATATACACATGCACTCGGTCATATATATAAATATTCTCATTTTCCAATTAGGTTCGCCCACGACCCATTATACTATTTTAACCGTACGTAATACAATTTTACCCAATCTTTACGCATAAAGAATTCATCTCATTTTATTCTCAATTATAATCATTTCGAGCTTGTTTGGTTTGCAACTATAATTCTGTTTTTTGTGTTTAAATACAATTCTGATAAAAATCTGCGTTTGGCAACCTGTTTTTAAACACAGAAATATAATATTTATGTGTTATAATCAAGTTTTTCAGAAAGCATGTTTAGGGTGTTTTATAACTTCAATTTTTTATTTTTCAACTCAAAATTATTCATTCTTAATATTTTAATGTAGTTATACCTTAATATATAATATATATATACATAATACATTAATATGTATGTAATTCTTATAAATAAAAAATATATATGTACATGTACATAAAATTACGTATGAAATAATATAAAGTTAAATAATATTATCTATAGATACATGATACTTATATATAGTTTTATACATGTATTATTCATGTTTATAATAATATAAAATATACATATAGTACATATGTATTAAAAAAAATATTATCAATTCATGTATGTATATAATTTTATAGTGAATTATAAATGCAATATATATATATATATATATATATATATAACTTTCATACATACATGATACATGAATGTATACATACATGCATACATACATACATACATACATACATACATACATAAATTATATAAATGTGCATTTAATATCATGCATTTTTACGTATATTTAATGAGGTATGTTGGGGAGTTTAACTATATATATATATGATTAAATATTTTGTCAAATTTTTAAAAAACTGTATTTCAAAACAAGTTTATCAAACGCATATCAATAATTATAAACACAAAAAATTGAATTTTAAAACTGTATTTAAAAACATCGTTTAAATCGAGTTTTCTAAGTAGCGAACCAAACAGACCCCGTAATTACTTCTCGTCCCTCGAAGTATTCTCTATTCCTAAAGGTCAATTCAGTAGGTACAACCTCTCTAACATATTGATCTAAGTCATTCACGAATCTCTCAATTCCGTAGTTAACGTACGCACGATTTCCAATATGTGTCAAATCCCTGTTAACCCACGGTTACATCCCATATAAAATTTCATTCAACGGAATCTACTTAGACCCTACTGGTCCTCTTCATGACCCATTATACTCTTTAAATGATATTAAAGGGTTCCTACGCATTTTATCCGAATTAGCAAAAAGAGGAAAAACCTGCAGTTTGAGGAGGTGTCGATCGATCGATGAAAGAGGTCGATCGATCGATATTCATGGGTCGATCGATCAAGTATAGCCCAGATTCTACCATTGTTAACTACGGGTTTTCTTATTAAATCTCAACCAAAACTCCATAAACGAGTCCCAAACTCCCAACCAATTAAACCAATGTTTATATATACCTATCTACATGATTTTCTACGTGAAGCATGTACGAATTTTATCAAAGACATAGGATTAAAGAGCCAATTCACCATATTTTTCAAGAACCGTAATTTCATCATAGTTTCCAACATTCTAACTCTTTTTCCAGATTTCTTTCTTCTAAACCATTATAATTTCGTGGGCAATCCTATACATATGACAAGGTTTCCATATTACATGTATTACTCCTAAAACATGTGATTCAAATCCCCTAATTCGTGAAATTCTTCAATAAAACATATAATTATCAATCCTATTCTAACATGGGTGAAATATCAACTAGAAAAACAGCAAGATAGATACTTTTCTTAAGATCGAAGGTCTGATTCCACGAAGTTGACAGGTGTAGGCTTGATCCCCTCGCTCCGATCTACATTTTGGTGGTGGTGGTGGTGCAATTGGGTTGGTTCTTGGCCTTGGATTCTTGGAAGACTTTTCTCCTTTCTTCCTCTCACTGTCGTTCTAGACTTTTGAGAATGTTAACCCTAGAGGACTCTCCTAATATCTGATATTAATTCCCAATTTTCCTCATTTAACTAAGGCCTAATTTGGAAATGACTAAATCGCCCTCCCGGGGTGCCGATTAGGCCTAAAAATGTCCTGCGACCCAAACTTAACCCCCGGGTACACTTTTCAGACTATCTCGACCCTTACGGATATGTTGGCGCACTCGAAATGACCATATGGGTGACTTATAATTTATTCACTTTTTTATAATAATAATAATAATAATAATAATAATAATAATAATAATAATAATAATAATAATGTAGTCCCGACACGACACAGACGCGTCCCGACTTAATTTCCACAATTGTCATATTATTCACTCGTGATAATTTTAATAAATTAAATTCTACATATTACTTTACTCACTAAGTAATATTCAACAATTTTTCAATAATTACTAACTCTCGTCACGCTAGTAAATATTTAAATAAATTTTTGGATTAATATTAAATTAATTTATCTCAATTCCATTTAATAAATCCCCAATTTAAAAGCCATAAAAATACGGGGTATTACATTGCTCAGCCACTGGGTCGCTAGGCATAGCTTTTCATTCCAGTGAGACGATGCTGCAGCAATTGTGGATGCATGCAGGATTAGATTAGATGCCTCCTTCCATTCTATCTAGTTAGGATGTTATTTCAGTATTTTCTCGTGGGCATGTTGCCCGCAGTGGACATTTTATTATTAGAATTTTTTACAGTATTTCGTAACATTTGGATTATTTTAATTGGGATGGCGATGGTTTATTCAACTTATTATTTATGATAGCATTATTCTTAAATTCCAGTCAGTGTGAATGTTTATATCTATTATGTTGAGTGGTTTCATGTTTGTATGTTAAAAATCTTTAAAATTTGGAACCGGATTTAATACGTTATTAGTTAATAAATTAATTTTTGACAGTGATGCTAAGAATGAAATCATATATGATTCTCATTTAATTTAATGAAGGCATGATCGACCAGTATTATAATAGGGGGGCCACAAATGGTATCAGAGCATCAGGTTCTAGTGTCCTTAGGATCTGTGCAGACTTGCTACGTTTTTCAGTATTGCCTTTTCTTTTATATAGGGCCCTATGCTTAGGATTGTTGATTCATATCGCGTTTTTACATTCTTCTGCTATTGTATATAGTTGAAGTGAATCTCATACGAATTCAGTTTGGTTTCAAATGATAAACAACGGGAGAGGATGTCCATCTCGAGCCGCAAGGAGGACCATAGGAGGAGAGGCTCAGCCAAAATTGTAGGCCACTCAGAGGACGGTGACTACTGCAGATGTTGTAACCATTGTTGCACATACGGTTAATGTCATGATGATATCTTAGCATAGAATTTTCCCCAAGCATGGCCATAATATCTAGTGGCACTAGTTCAGCCTCATCTAGTGCCATTTGTTTGGAAAATAGTCAAAGAGGCCTTTTGTAACACCCTGCATATTCTAATAGCGGTTGATCAATCCTTTTTTAAATTAAATGGGAATCATATTTGATTTCATTCTTATCATCACTGTTGAAACCAAATTAATTATTTAATAACCTATTAAGCCTGATGCCAAATTTTAAAACTTATTAACTTGCTTTATAAAAATATTCAATCATAAATGTAAACATTCACTTTTTTTGTAAAGGAAATAATTTACTAATAGATATGAGAAAAAAAACTCTATTGGGGTTCTTACAAGCACTAAAGCAAAGATAAAAAAAATTAAGAACATTTACGACATCTCAAACGAGTTGTAAATGGACTTAAATTATATTTAAGAGATGATTTCTTTTCCGTTGTTAAATACGAAAATGAATCCTTTTCTTTTTCTCTCTTTTGATTAAATAAATTTACCTCAACAAAATTGTTAAAGTCTTCAATGTTCCCTAGAATCTCAAAAGAATTACTAATTGAAGTAATTTGAGATTGTTTTTTCCATAATTTCTCGCAACGGAGTCTACAATAAATGCCCGAGCTTTTGCATAATTAGGAAACATTCCAAGATCAAACTTAAGAATCTCTATAAGTAAATTAATATTAGGGCCTTCCTTTTTCCTTAAAAAATCTTTTGACAAGTTTGGAATGTTCTATAGAGGAGGCATATTAGGAATGTCCTCTAGAGGAGGCATATCACCATATGAATCTTCATTATCAGGTATATCCCCTAAAGAAATATTTAGAATATCATTTTGATCCATATGTTTAGGAGTACGATATATAGGGCCAAGAAATTTTCCATCCTTATTACATTCATTTTCAAAATATGCTGAGTCAACATTTAAATCATCCGAGATAAGTTGAACAACTTGAGCTATATTCTTTTGACCTTCTAATTCATTTGGGCTACCCTCCATATTATTAGCTATCATCAAACTTGAGTTGTTAACATAGTTTTTGAAATGACTTTTATTCTTATTCCCAGAACCTTCCTGAATTTTTGGGATACGATTCTTATTTTTAAAAAGACAATTTTTGTTTGGGTCTTCGGCTGTCGAAACAGGACTTCCATCACCGGAATACATCCCATTATTTTTCCAAAACGTATCCAATTTGGAGTTAAAGATTCCTTACTCGCAACATTTTCCATTGCCATCATACAAGGATGTGAACTGACATCCCTAGCTGTCGCAACAGTAAAATCTTCTACTCTTGAATAAAATTTACCATATGCATTTGTATACTCCTAATCAACCAAATTTATCACAGTTGGATCGTCATCCCTACCTATCACAACAAGAATAGGTTTCTTATGTCCGAATGGGAAATCCACTATATTAGTTGTCATAGTGTCAACCACTTCCACTGATTTAGGTTTGTAGACTTGATTAACATGTCATCTACCTCTATTCTTAGATTTTGATCTACCCTCCAAAGTATTAGACTTGTAAGGACATATTTTTATAAATGTTCATGACAATTAATTATGTCGTATACCGCTACAATCTTCGAAGAATTAAAGAAGTTTTCATTCACAAAAGACGAATCTAAATTACAAGTTGTCTTCAACATTTAAGCCCAACAATATGATCTTTGGTAAGATATTGTTTAAAGTTTCATTTACATTCATATTAAGAGTGTTGGGATATTTTTAAAAAGGAGTTTTAAAAAGCTTTTATATAAAAAAAGTTTTTACAAAAAGGTTTCATTATTGTTTTAGACAAATATGTTTTGAAAAGGTTTGAGAAATTTTCTAAGACAGGAAGCGTACCTGGGTTTCGACGCCAAGGTCGTTCAAGTGAGATCGCCATCTCGTTCGAACGACATTGAGATGTCGCACGTAGTCATTCGAGAACAGGCGTATCTGGTTCGAGCGAGATGGGCTTCTCGTTCGAGCGACGTGTCTTTTTGCCTGACACGCTGACCTCATGCTTATCCTTTGATCGACTCAAAATTTTATATAAAAAGGATGTCAGCCCTTTGCTTTTGACGTGAGAACAGTTTTAAACTTTAAAGAGTTTTATCCTTTGAAAAAATTTGTTTATCTACCTAAAATTTAATTCAATACCTTTTAGCAGAAAGTTTTTCTCCAACAATTTAAGCATTCAAATATTTGTTTTGTTTACAATTCACAAAATCCCAATTACTTTTGTGTGAGTTGTTTTGTGGAACCCAAGAACATATTTTGATGTGGTTCATTATTTGGGGGGAAAACTCTACAACTGACAGCTGCGTGCTATTGTGGAGGGAGTCCTTATAAAGTTCACTCTTGTGGAGAAGCCATTTTCTTTTCCATTGCTGACCACCTGGAGTTATTACGGGAAATTCCAGCCAACGATATTTCTAGTCGTTGATTTGAAGGCTTGACAAAGACACCGTGCGTCGCACTTATGGGCGATTATCAGGTTGTACGTAAGTCAATGGTCTTGTGAATTCTTCAAAGTTATAGAAATAAAAGGTTTTCCCTTCGGGGATTTTTCCTTAAATTTGTGTCGCATGCTTTATTTATTTATATTTTGACACACGGTCATATTTAGATGCATGTTTAGGGGATGAATTTATTTGGTTTAGAAATAGACTCCAATTAAATAAGGTTTACTTGGAAACTTGCGAATTAATTTAAATCGATATCACACACCGCATTTTTCGGTTTTTCAAATTCGTATCAGAGCGGGTTGCGATAATTTATCGTGTATTCCTATTTTTTGCAAAATTATGTGATATTGATTTTTTTTGAAAAATCGCAATTTTTCCGATGGAGCACTTATCTAATCGGATTCCCCCCTTTGATGACACGAGTCAGAGTTTTGATGATATAAATCGTTTGAATTTGACATTTGCGAAAAGAATTAAAGTTTGGGAAAAAGAAAATTCTCGTTTTAAATCCGCATTGGATCTTTTGCAAACGGTTCAAAATGAAAGAGATTTTTAACTTGAAAAATTTATTTCCTTGGACCATGACTTTGTTTCTTTAAAATTGTCCAAGAAGGAGAGTGATGATAAGGTCCTATTTTTAGAAAAAGAATTGGAGGACCTTAAGAATTCGATGGTTTGTGTTTGTGCCAAAGAAGATAAAAATGTTTTGGTCAATGAGTTTGTGGCAAGTGAACAGAATCTTAGGAAAAAAGTTTGCTTTAATTGGGGGGGCGAGATAACCTTCTAGGTTTAATTGATAATTTGAATAAGGAGTCCCTTAAATTGGAAGAGTCTAATTATTTGCTTGAGTCAAAAATTTTGAAGTTAAAAAATAATTTGACAGACTCGAGTAGGTTTGATAGTGATGGTAATGGCTCATCTTGTTCTCATGCTTCTAGTGCTAAAGCGAAAATCATTATTTGTTATAGAGGGTCAACCGTTCCCATGGACATTAGAAAAGATCAACCCATAGGTGTCGTTCCACCCGTTCACACCTGTTCATATTGTGGTAGGAAAGGTCACCTTATGAGATTTTATTTTGATCTTGGAAGAAGTCCTAGGAAGTTTAAGTCTAGTGTTCCCTTGGTTTTTAAATCCACCACACGACGTTTCACATCTACTCGGATTAGGAAATAACTTTTAGAGGCACTAGATTTTAGACAAGTTGATTCTCATTTGCTTTCACGTGATTCTTCTCTTGCCATATCATATAGGTGATTGTGTTTGCCTGTTTGTCATACGCTAGTTATGCTTTTTGATATATTTTTGCCAGCGTTGTGATATTTACTTTTTGTATAGATTTTTGTTTTTGAAAAATTTTGAAAAATACAAAAAGATTTTATTTTGATAAAATTTTTGAAAAATCCAAAAAGATTTTTGTATTTTGTTTACACCGTTTATGGATGAACACTTAGGATGACCAAGTCACAACATCATTCCATTTTTCATGTGACTATTTGATAGTGTTTTGAGACAATAGGTTAATTCATCAATGTGCTTTATCATTTTTGGAGTCATTGAGATGTAATTATAAGTGTTTCTTCCTGCATGTTTGACTCATGATTTCCTTTATTGAACACATGCACCGATTTATTGGATTATTGTTCTTGTCTTATCACATGTTGGTTGGGTGTTTTCACTTCAATCCTGTCCTTAAAACGAACAAAGCGCGATAGAACTTGATAAGAAAGTTTTGCATGTAAGATCTGTTTGTGAGTTTGTGTGCTTTGTTTGAAAATGGTGAAGGGCTGCGAAAGATTATCTTTTATCCTTTGCGATTAAGCCGCTGTTTAAATTGGACCTAAAAAATTGAAGAATTCTATTATTCGGGGTCCAAAGAGGTTTAAAAGAGCCCGAAAAAATTTAAAGGCAATAAAAATAAATTCATGCCAATTATGGGCCAAGTAGGTTTTTGCACCAATTCTCCAAAGTTTGAGAATTTAGTTTAACTCCTCTGAACGAAAATATATATGAGGGAGTTTGGTTGGAGATTTTATAACGATTTTGCACGTCCTTGAAAATCTTGAAAAACGCTAAATAGTTTTGGACGTTATTGGTGTGGAAATCACATTGGCTTTGATTTGTTGATTTGTATAAGACGGTGTCATCAAAATTCAACAATTTTTACACCTAAGGGTACTTTTGATGTTTATTCATTAGGGGTACACATATGCATTATGCACATATGATTGATTTAGTTGATTTACCTATCGAATGTGTTCACACCCATTCATTCCATTACCATGACTTGGTTGTTTTATTTTAAATCAATGGTGTGATTTTTTGTATCTTATTTTTGTATGAAAATTTTGAAAAAATCAAACATAGTTTGTGAAATTTTTGAGATAATCCTTTGCATGCGTGTTGATTGATTCATATTTGCTATGAAATTTTATCATAACACTCCATGTTTTGATTATTTCTTCTTATCTGTCTATTTGGGGACATCATAAAAAGGGGGAGAAAAAATTATCATGTTATGGGGGAGTTTTTGCATTATGGGGGAGATTTGATTATATTAATTGATTTATTCTTATATCATTTCAAACTCGATACGTCACGAAGGTTTTTACTTTATCTCATGTGTGTAGGTACAAAGACTGAAGATCATTATGTTGCACATCCTGATGAGAAAAGCTTTGAGAGTTTTGATGTTGTAGAAAAATTTAAGAACTTGCAAATTTTACCTTTTCAGTTTGGGGATTCATGGGAGGGTAGATTTGTATAGGTAATTAGGTATTTGATAATTCGGATGTTTTTACATTTGTACCGGCATAGACATAGGGGGATATTTGTAAGGACATATTTTTATAAATGTCCGTGATAATTAATTATGTCGTATACCGCTACAATCATCGAAGAATTGAAGAAGTTTTCATCCACAAAAGACGAGTCCGAATTAAAAGTTGTCTTCAACATTTAAGCCCAACAATATGATCTTTGGTAAGATAATGTTTAAAGTTTCATTTACATTCATATTAAGAGTGTTGGGATATTTTTAAAAAGGAGTTTTAAGAAGCTTTTATAAAAAAAAGTTTTTATAAAAAGGTTTCATTATTGTTTTAGAAAAATATGTTTTGAAAAGGTTTGAGAAAGTTTCTAAGGCAGCAAGTGTACCTGGGTTTCGACGCCAAGGTTGTTCAAGAAAGATCACCATCTCGTTCGAACGACATTGAGATGTCGTGCGTAGTCATTCGAGAACACGCGTATCTGGTTTGAGCGAGATGGGCTCTCGTTCGAGCGGCATGTCTTTTTGCCTGACACGCTGACCTCATGCTTATCCTTTGACCGACTCAAAATTTTATATAAAAAGGATGTCAGCCCTTTGCTTTTGACGTGAGAACAGTTTTAAACTATAAAGAGTTTTATCCTTTGAAAATTTTTGTTTGTTTGCCTAAAATTTAATTTAAAACCTTTTAGCAGAAAGTTTTTCTCCAATAATTTAAGGATTCAAATATTTGTTTTGTTTACAATTCCCAAAAATCCTAATTACTTTTGTGTGAGTTGTTTTATGGAACCCAAGAACATATTTTACGGTGGTTCATTCTTTGTGGGGATAACTCTACAACTGACAGCTGCTTGCTATTGTGGAGGGAGTCCTTATAAAGTTCACTCTTGTGGATAAGCCGTTTTCTTTTCCATTGCTGGCCACCTAAAGTTCTTGCGGGAGATTCCAGCTGACGATATTTCTAGCCGTTGCTTTGAAGGTTTGACGAAGACATCATGCGTTACACTTGTGGGCGATTCTCAGGTTGTATGTAAGTCAATGGTCTTGTGAATTCTTCAAAATTCTAGAAATAAAAGGTTTTGCCCTTCGGAGATTTTTTCTTAAATTTGTGTCGCATGCTTTACTTATTTATGGTTTGACACACGATCACATTTAGATGCATGTTTAGGGGCTGAATTTATTTAGTTTGGAAATAGACTCCAATTAAATAAGGTTTACTTGGAAACTTGCGAATTAATTTAAATCGGTATCACACACCACATTTATTCGATTTCTCAAATTGGTATCAGAGCGGGTTGCGATAATTTATCGTGTATTCCTATTTTTCGCAAAATTATGTGATATTGATTCTTTTTGAAAAATCAGTTTTGTGAAAAATCGTAATTTTTTCGATGGAGCACTTATCTAATCGGATGCCCCCCTTTGATTACACGAGTCAGAGTTTTGATGATATAAATCGTTTGAATTTGACGTTTGCGAAAAGAATTAAAGTTTTGAAAAAAGAAAATTCTCGTTTTAAATCCGCGTTGGATCTTTTGCAAACAGTTCAATATCAAAGAGATTTTTAGCGTGAAAAATTTGTTTCCTTGGACCATGACTTTGTTTCTTTAAAATTGTCCAAGAAGGAGAGTGAAGATAAGGTCCTATTTTTAGAAAAAGAATTGGAGGACCTTAAGAATTCGATGGTTTGTGTTTGTGCCAAAGAGGATAAAAATATTTTTGTCAATGAGTTTGTGGCAAGTGAACAGACTCTTAGGAAAAAAGTTTTCTTTAATTGGGGGGGCGAGATAACCTTCTAGGTTTAATTGATAATTTGAATAAGGAGTCCCTTAAATTGGAAGAGTCTAATTCTTTGCTTGAGTCAAAAATTTTGAAGTTAAAAAATAATTTGATAGACTCGAGTAGGTTTGATAGTGATGGTAATGGCTCATCTTGTTCTCATGCTTCTAGTGCTAAAGCCAAAATCATTATTTGTTTTAGAGGTTCAACCGTTCCCATGGACATTATAAAAGGTCAACCCATAGGTATCGTTCCACCCGTTTACACCTGTTCATATTGTGGTAGGAAAGGTCACCTTATGAGATTTTATTTTGATCTTGGAAGAAGTCCTAGGAAGTTTAAGTCTAGTGTTCCCTTGGTTTCTAAATCCACCACACGACGTTTCACATCTATTTGGATTAGGAAATAACTTTTAGAGGCACTAGATTTTAGACAAGTTGATTCTCATTTGCTTTCACGTTATTCTTCTCTTGCCATATCATATAAGTGATTGTGTTTGCCTGTTTGTCATACGCTAGTTATGCTTTTTGATATATTTTTGCCAGCGTTGTGATATTTACTTTTTGTATAGATTTTTGTTTTTGAAAAATTTTGAAAAATACAAAAAGATTTTATTTTGATAAAATTTTTGAAAAATCCAAAAAGATTTTTGTATTTTGTTTACACCGTTTATGGATGAACACTTAGGATGACCAAGTCACAACATCATTTCATATTTCATGCGACTATGTGATAGTGTTTTGAGACAATAGGTCAATTCATCGATGTGCTTTATAATTTTTGGAGTCATTGAGATGTAATTAAGTGTTTCTTTCTACATGTTTGACTCATGATTTCCTTTATTGCACACATGCACCGATTTGTTTGATTATTATTCTTGTCTTATCACATGTTAGTTGGGTGTTTTCACTTCAATCCTGTCCTTAAAATGAACCAAGTGTAATAAAACATGATAAGAAAGTTGTGTATGTAAGAGTCATTTGTGAGTTTGTGTGCTTTGTTTGAAAATGGTGAAGTGCTACGAAAGATTATCTTTTATCCTTTGCGATTAAGACGCTGTTTAAATTGGACCTAAAAATTTGAGGAATTCTATTATCCGGGATCCAAAGAGGTTTAAAAGAGCCCGAAAAAATTTAAAGGCAATAAAAAAAAATTCATGCCAATTATGGGCCAATTAGGTTTTTGCACCAATTATCCAAAGTTTGAGAATTTACTTTAACTCCTCTGAACGAAAATATATATGAGGGAGTTTGGTTGGAGATTTTATAATGGTTTTTCACATCATTGAAAATCTTGAAAAAGCGCTAAATAGTTTTGAACTTTATTGGTGTGGAAATCACTTTGACTTTGATTTGTTGATTTGTATAAGACGATGTCATCAAAATTCAACAATTTTTACACATAAGGATACTTTTGATGTTCATTCGTTAGGGGTACACATATGCATTGTGCACATATGATTGATTGAGTTGATTTACCTATCGAATGTGTTCACACCCATTCATTCCATTACCTTGACTTGGTTGTTTTAGTTTAAAACCATGGTGTGATTTTTTGTATCTTATTTTTGTATGAAAATTTTGAAAAAATCAAAAATAGTTTGTGAAAATTTTGAGATACTCCTTTGCATGCGTATTGATTGATTCATATTTTCTATGCAATTTTATCATGACACTCCATGTTTTGGTTATTTCTTCTTATCTGTCTATTTGGGGACATCATAAAGAGGGGGAGAAGAAATTATCATGTTATGGGGGAGTTTTTGCATTATGGAGGAGATTTGATAATATTAATTGATTTATTCTTATATCATTTCAAACTCGATACGTGACGAAGGTTTTTGCTCTATCTCATGTATGTAGGTACAAAGACTGAAGATCATTATGTTGCACACCCTGGTGAGAAAAGCTTTGAGAGTTTTGATGTTGAAGAAAAATTTAAGAACTTTCAAATTTTACCTTTTCAGTTTGGGGATTCATGGGAGGATAGATTTCTATAGGTAATTTGGTATTTGATAATTCAGATGTTTTTGCGTATGTACCGGCATAGACATAGGGGGATATTTGTAAGGACATATTTTTATAAATGTCCGTGACAATTAATTATGTCATATACCACTAAAATCGTCGAAGAATTGAAGAAGTTTTCATCCACAAAAGACGAATTCGAATTACAAGTTGTCTTCAACATTAAAGCCCAACAATATGATCTTTGGTATGACAATGTTAAAAGTTTCATTTACATTTCATATTAAGAGTGTTGGGATATTTTTAAAAAGGAGTTTTAAAAAGCTTTTATATAAAAATGTTTTTGTAAAAAGGTTTAATTATTATTTTAGAAAAATATGTTTTGAAAGGTTTGAGAAATTTTCTAAGGCAGAAAGCGTACTTGGGTTTCGACGCCAAGGTCGTTCAAGTGAGATCGCCATCTCGTTCGAACGACATTGAGATGTCGCGCGTAGTAGTTTGAGAACAGGCGTATCTCGTTCGATCGAGATGGGCTTCTCGTTCGAGCGACGTGTCTTTTTGCCTGACACGCTGACCTCATGCTTATCCTTTGACCGACTCAAAATTTTATATAAAAAGGATGTCAGCCCTTTGCTTTTGACGTGAGAACAGTTTTAAACTTTAAAGAGTTTTATCCTTTGAAAAAATTTGTTTATCTACCTAAAATTTAATTCAATACCTTTTAGCAGAAAGTTTTTCTCCAACAATTTAAGCATTCAAATATTTGTTTTGTTTACAATTCACAAAATCCCAATTACTTTTGTGTGAGTTGTTTTGTGGAACCCAAGAACATATTTTGATGTGGTTCATTCTTTGGGGGGAAAACTCTACAACTGACAGCTGCGTGCTATTGTGGAGGGAGTCCTTATAAAGTTCACTCTTGTGGAGAAGCCATTTTCTTTTCGATTGCTGACCACCTGGAGTTCTTACGGGAGATTCCAGCCGACGATATTTCTAGTCGTTGCTTTGAAGGTTTGACGAAGACATCGTGTGTTACACTTGTGGGCGATTATCAGGTTGTATGTAAGTCAATGGTCTTGTGAATTCTTCAAAGTTCTAGAAATAATAGGTTTTCCCCTTCGGGGATTTTTCCTTAAATTTGTGTCGCATGCTTTACTTATTTATGGTTTGACACACGGTCACATTTAGAAGCATGTTTAGGGGCTAAATTTATTTGGTTTATAAATAAACTCAAATAAAATAAGGTTTACTTGGAAACTTGCGAATTAATTTAAATCGGTATCACACACCGCATTTATTCGATTTTTCAAGACTTATTTTTTAGCATATCAATTCCATCCAACTGGATTCGACGAACCACCCTACATTCGGTCACCCAATGGCCAAGAAATCTGCAATGAGCATATCTAGGTAGAAGTTTTTCATATACCACATCTTGTTCAAAACTCACATTATTATGTTTGATGATAATTTCCTCATGTGCATTCTCGCTTATCTCCATGTCAATAAGTACACGAGAAAAGTGAATAAAATACCTTTACATCTTAGGTTGATCAATCTTGATAGGGTCTCCAAGACACCGGGCAAGTTCAAAAAGGATTTATTGTCTCCAATATTCAATATGAAGACCCATAAATCTGACCCAAACAAGGGCAGAGGCGACCCGTTGATCTGTTAGATTGATCCAAGGGTACTAATTAGAAATTTTAATAATAAATGGTTCAAGGTTTAATGTGCATCAAGATCGTAATAACTCCTTCAAAAAATTGTATGGTAGCCATTTTACCCATTGGTATTATTTTCCATGCATCAACAATATTAATAGCCCGTGAAAGTTTTCCTTTATGGACCTTAGACGCCAAAGGCTCATCTGTCTTGTTTAGTAAGTATCTACCAATTAAAAAGAATTCATTTTTTTAAATGAAAACTCTTGAAATATTTAGATCACAGAACTTCCATAACGAACCATGATCAGCTGAAACCCCAAAGAAATCTATGCCAAAACAAGTGAGGGAGCCCGATCAAATAGGGACCTCCCTACCAAAAACCCTAGAGTCATTCATTGGTAGCAACCTATATGTAAGTTTTAGTTAACCAACTTAAGATTAAGGATTCCATGTAGATCCAATATTTGTAGGTTAAGTGAGATGGGCTTTTAACTAGATAGCAATTAAGGGTCGATCTAAACGTAAACATTCACCACAGTGATATAATCACGAATACTGATGGAATAAATAAATAAAGTTACTGAATAACTCTCAGTAAAACCCAAGCACAAACATCCAACTGATAAATGAAATAGAATAACAAAGTATGGTAATAAAAGCTATCCAACTATGGGCGATATGACCAAAAGAAAAACACTCAAAAAATCATCCTAGCTAGATAGAATGCATACATCCACAGCTGTTGCAGCATCGTCTGGCTGGAATGATCAGCTAACATTGGCATCCCTGTGACTGAGCACTTAAAAGATTTCAAAAAAAAAATATTTTTGATACGGTTCAGAGCTCAAAATCATTTTCAATGTATTTGTAAGTATTCAAAATGCAATAATGAATGTGTAGTAGAATTATTCATGTTAATCTAGTGTCGCACTCACATGAGATTATGATTGCCCCTCTTCTATAGTGCACACCTAAGGCATTTTTTTTATTTCCTAGTTATGCTACCCTGCCTAACTATTCAAGTCACTTAACGTAACCCAATACGCCAAACATCTAGTCCAACCATTCTACACATATAAAACTTTACTTGTTCTTACTTAGCAATCACATAAGCTATAACATTATAATTCTCAATTATAATCTTATCATTAAGCAATTTACATAATTGTACACTAGTTACAAATTTCAATGTTCAAACTTTCATTTATTCGCATATATACATATAACACTCTTTTAAACATATATACACATCATCCCCAAGCCGTCATCTCGGATGCATTCTCTAGCATACTATCATGATCCAGGTACATCATGTACCATTCCTAGGCCATCGGGTCATAACCTCACTACTAATCATAATTCATAAGCACATAAACTGGAGGCGATCATAAATATACATTAGTGGATTATAACGATACCACATTACCCCAATCAGACTCAAAACTCACATACAGTTGGCATGAAACAGTCCTATAATTTGGGGAAACCACCAGTGGACCGCCCACTACGCGCGACCTCCAACGATAGCACACATAGCTAGTTATACACACACATACACACACGCGCGCGCACGCACGCACGCACGCACACACACACACACACAGATATATATATATATATATATATATATATATATATAATCGGCTAACGTGCATAATGCCTCTTGTAGCACTAGCCCATAAACCCCGAGTACATCCTGACTTCCCAATTTTTATCAAGTATTCACTTACTTATTATAATTTCTAACTTCACGTTTCTGGCCAACAAGTTATTCTACCCTTCCACTAGCCTAAACATCCTGAAATCCTAACCCGATTGCCCAATATCCACTTGTGATCATTTACTGGCTTAGTAACGTATTTCCTCATACGGAATACATATTAATCCTTTTGTTTTCAATTAATATTTAATTAAGTCATTTAATTTCTTGGTTTAATTAAATTACATGCACACGTGTAATTTAAAACACTCAAAAATACGGGGTAGTACATACTTCCTTCTAACAACGGAATTTCATCCCCGAAATTGGGACATACTTAGAATAAAGAGCTCTAGATACTTTTTTCTCATGTCATCCTCATGCTCCCATGTCGACTCATCAGCATTATGATGCCACCATTAAACGTGAACTAACGGTACCACCTTTCATTGAAGCTTACGCTCGCTACGATCATGAATGGCAATTGGTCTCTCCCCATACGAAATGTCTAGCTATAAGTCAATCTCATCCAGCGGGATATAACGGTAATCCATGTCACTCCTTCGGTATTTCTTCAGTGAAGACACATGAAAAAATTTGTGAACCCTCTGTAAATGCTCTAGTAAGATGAGCATATACACCACTAGATTTATCATCTTATCAAAGAGGAAAGGCCATATATTACTAGGTGTCAACCTCGGTTTTTCCGAAACTGCATAACTCCCTTCATGGGAGACAATCGTAAGAACACCTGACCACCCACATCAAACTTTAAAAATCTTTGGTTCGTAATTATGTAACGCTTTTGACGCTCCTGAGCTACCTGAAAATGATTCATGATTAACGTAATCCTCACCGATGCATCCTGAATCACGTCCGGACCGAGAAATGTTTTATTCCCGGCCTCTAACCAACCAGAAGGCCGGTGACAAGGTCTCCAGTACAAATCCTCAAAGGGCCCAGGAAAATAATAAAGTGGTATGAGTTATTACACATAGCCCTACCAACGGCAATTACCGCTCCAAATTACCCTTAAAGACAAGAATTCACATCTTAGCATATCCTCTAGCATCTTAGTCACCTTTCCCATCCAAACAACCCAAAAGGGAGTCTTGACCTTTTCGTGACATTGGTAACCAAAAGTTGTAAGGACATATTTCTCATGTCCGTTATCTTACATTTTGTATGTCGTACGTCGCTACATTTGGCACGTCTCTACACGATCTCACACGACGGCCTCAATCCGAATTTTGGGGATCAAGCATTCAACATCTCCATCATGTGTCCCACATCTACCTCAACAACTTCACGTCCGATGATTTTAGGGACTTAATGCAAGTGGTACGCAAGAGAAGTCAAAACAATGAAAGAAGGCAACATATGGAAGTTCAAGGGCATTTTGGTAATTTTATACCACTATACAGAGGTCCGGTCAACTCGAAAGTTATAGAGCTCACCGCAACGAAGATACTGGAGAAACGGCACCTCAATCAGAGCTATGGTGAAGTAGTTATGGCCCTTTGAAAATGGAGAAAATTCTGAGGAAAACTTTTGGGAAAATGCTATGTGTTTAAAGCCCCACATTCCAGCGAATTTCTGCGAACCGAAGCCAAACCGGTTCGCGGTACACCAGAATTTGTTCGGGGTACCTGTACGCTGGCAGAGTTTTAAAATCATGAAACTCTTTTTGGTTTCCTTATAAAAGCCAACTTCGGGGGAGTTATTTCACAAGACTTGCAAAGACGTTTTTGATAGTTATATCTCCTCAAGTCTTCATATTTTTTAGTCCCAAGATTCATGTTTTGATTCACACATCATTGCCATATTTTTGTGAATCCTTTTGGAACCCGAGAACACCTTTTTTGCTTTTATTCATCTTTGTGGGGAGATCACTGCAACCGAGGGTTGTGTGTCATTGCTGAGGGAGTCTTTATGAAGTTTTATGGTTGCGTTCCATTGAGGAGTGTTGCAGTTCTTCCTTTGTTGATTGGATTGAGGTCCATGTGGGTTCACTGCGTGTGGATTCATTGCTGACGACACCGATCGACGCCTGCGAGTATTCGTGTGTCACTGTATTTCATTGTAATTTGTGTAAGTTGCGATTTACTTAATATAGTGAAATAAAAGGTTTTGCCCTGTGGGAATTTTTCCTTAACCTTGTGTCGCATGCTTTATTTATTTATGGTTTGACAAACGCACACACGTAGTTGCATGTTTAGGGGATGATTTATGTTTGTTTAAAAATAGACTCTAATTAAATAAGGTTTAATTGGAAACTTGAGAATTTAATTTAATCAATTATCACACACATAGTCGCACTTTTTAAAAGTGAACTCCATCGGTCTATCGATCCATTCCATCACTGGAATCACCAATTATTGAAAAACTCTAGTTGATCGCCTAGGACTAACCTTTTCCATCTAATGAGTGTTACACCTGGGGACAAACTTCGCTACGTCTACTTCCACAACGAACCACGTGTCCTATATCCCACATTATATGGTACATCTTACTCCTTCTCCTGGGGTATACCAAAAATCGTGACCCATACGTCTACTCTAAAACTGGGCAGTTCTAGGGCCCTTCTCGTCTTGATAAATCAACATCCTTTTTATACAAAAACTACCCCTAGAACTTGACTGAGTACGACTCCGCCATACTTCCCAAAACTATTGGATCCTCCCTTAGCAAGAGAGATCCCTTTCTCATGTCTTCACGGCCCGTAAACCCATCTCGGGTATAGTAGCTCTCTTTGTTGTATAAATCTGGACTATTTTCTCTCTCTAGGAAGTTTAGTCCAACCTATTATTCCAACTCTGCTGCTAAATTCTCTATAGTCATACGGCTCAACACATGCATTTCAATGTTACCTTAACTCACAAAATATTGTATATCGAACTAAACAGGGCGCCCATACACCCTATACTCTGTTCATATCTGCACAATTATCACAAATATATATCAAAATTAACCTTGTGTGCCTTGCATGACTGTTCAGTAAAGTTATGCTCGCTTACCCTACTAACCGCGGCTCAATTCTTCTCGAGATTGCTCGACTTATCAATCAGTGGTGCAAACATTCCACAACGCTTTCTACATAGCACTACCTGGCTCCGTTGTCCTAAATCATATAGTAGCTTTTTACTCAAAGTATTACATATTCACACATATAGTTACCAACACACTAAACCGTGGACCTAGATCCCAAACATCTCACAAACCCCAATGCTTACTAAGGTTCATATGTGGGATGTCTAGCAAGCGAAATCCAAATAAAGAACCCCCGATACACCACTACTTAGCTTTGTCGGTTATTGATATCCATAGGCCTAAGACACAATACTGAAAAACTCTATATCCCGTCCCTAAATATTAATAAATCTTATTCTCAAATCCTATCTCTCAAAAGGAGTCATACAATATGGCGCTTGCACTATCTCTAAGTCCCCAGCGCTTAGTCAATCACAACCCGATCTATTGACTCAATTATAACCACCGGTATCCCCTGAATCACATCAGTAAATTCCCTATGCACAAGGATCGAATATAACGGGATAACATATTCTCCGAAGTCTCCTCTCCGATATAATAAAAACGTGGGATCGACCCTCTCTAAATATCAGACATCGCAAAAGCAAAACATCCTGCCCTGAAATGACGAACACGATAACCCTACTGTAACAGTCCATCATCGCTTAAATCGTCGCTAACTAGTCCATACCCATGATAACATCATACTCTCACCTCTCTAAAATGAACATATCATCCTAGTGTCCGGACCCACTACCCTACAAATGGAACTAAAGAGATCCCAGCCACCCAAAGGTAAATATATACTCATAATAGTAATACTAACGTTATATCCACTAAACTCGTCTCATGTGTGAATCTAGTGCTAACAAAATATTATGATGCACCCGTGTCACACAAAACATACCCCATTTCCCTATAGATATAAATCAAACATTCCATTGCTAATGGCATTGGCTATTTAACTGGTTCATGAATGCAATACTCAAGCTCGAATTGTCTAAAAAATTGTTGTAACTGATACCCCTCTCGAGCGCCCTGCTTATGTCTTGTAGCTCGTTGTGGACAAGATAAACGTATGTGGCTCTGCTCTCCACATATAAAACATTTGCCCATAAAATCCCCTTGTCTCTGGCCCTTCGAGCTATGTCGGGCATGTATGATCTCTGGCCCTAGTGGCCTCAACCCTGATGGCCACCCCTATTATTCCATTGGCCCTACTATCCCTGTAGAACGCCATGTTGGCCCTAATGGCCTTGTATATAAATCCACCTTCTCCCGATTAAAATCCCCCCAATCAGAGTCTCTTAAACAAATCCCCTTGTTGGGTATCTCCCTGATAAACAATAATGACAACCTCTGCTGCAATCACCGTCCCCCGAATTATTTACTGCTTTGATTAAGCCTCTCCTCCAATGGCCCTCTTGGTGGCCCTAGCAGGTCGTCCTCTCCTATTTAGCATTTGAAACCAAACCAAATTCTTATAAGATTCACTTCAATTATATACAATAGCAGGAGAATGCAAAAGCACAATATGAATCATTAGTCCTAAGCATAGGGGTCTATATAAAAGAAAACATAACTCTAAAAATGTAGCAAATTCGTACAGATCATAAGGACACTGGAACTTAATGTTCTGCTACCATCTATGACACGCTGCCTATTCTAATACCGATTGACCAGACCTTTATAAATTTAAATTGGAATCATATCTGATTTCATTCTTAGGATCACTGTCGAAACCAAACTAATTAACCAATAACCTATTAAGACCAGTGCCAAATAACCTGCTTTATAAAAACATTCAATCATAAATGTAAACATTACCCACAATGACATAATCAAGAATAGTGACACCATAAATAAATAAAGTAACTGAATAATTCTAAAAAAAATAAGTACAAACATCTAACTGATAAATGATATAAAATAACAAAGTTTGATAATGAAAGCTTATCAACTGTGGATGAATTTCCTAAAAGAAAAATACTAGAATAATCATCTGAGCTAGATAGAATCAAAAGAGGCGTTTTAGCAAGGGCATCAACATATTGAGATACAAGCAACTTCAATGATGTGGCATGACTAATTGTCATTTCTCGGTTCATAGCCTTAGTAGCAGCCAACTTTTCTTGAAGGGTTGCGGCCTGCTTGGCAGCCTCTGCGACTTTATTCTTTGTAGTGTCCAAGTCTTTTATCACCTGATTGAAATTGTACTCTGCCTTCTTCTGGGCCTCAGCTACAGCCTAGATCTGAGAATTTGTAGTCATCTTGTAGGCTTCAAGTGTCATAGTAGAAAACTGTTTCCCAACCTCAAAGGAAGAAGTCATGGCATTCTGTAAATCAGTCTTGTATGTAGACTTCGCAATGAAGCTTAAATAGTGCCTCATGCTTGGCCCTTTGGAAAATAACCACCTCTGTAGATGGAAAGAGAGCAAAAAAGCTTACTCAACGTCTAAAAATACTGCGAAAAGAAGAAGAAGAAGAAGAAGAAGAAGAAGAAGAAGAAGAAGAAGAAAAAAAAACTTACCCTTAACAAGATGTGGAGGGCATACTCCTCCAAGTCCTCAAACTCCTCATCCACTAAACGGTTGAGATCAGAAATGTCCACATCCTTTCTCATTTTGGAAATATCCCTGGCAGTTGTATGTCAAGAAGATTTTGGATCAGGTTGCCTTAACCTAGTCTGTAGGCCACTGTCAAGATCTCATCAGCCCTACTCTAGGGGTGGCCAAGTTGGCATTAACTCCCATCACAGTCCACGGAGGAGAGTTAGTAGTTGAGATATGGATGGGACTAAGTCCACCTTGGAAGTCCCCGCCGAAAAATGTTATGCTTATCGCAGCCAGTTCAAGCCCTATTTCATCATCAATTGGAGCATCATTTTGGTTTTCCTCAGTCGCGATATCAATAGCTAGGATTGTGACCCTGGCAATGGTAGGATTGGCCTCCTCAATCACAACATTAACAATGGGCTCAGCCGTGAGAGTTTTCCCTTTGGGCTCCCTCTTTCTCTTCTTCCCATTCTTCTTGGGAACTTGGTTGAGGGAAGCTATGTCCTCATCCATATCAGCAAATTGTGCATCAAGGAGTTTGAGGTCAATCTCCCACCCTAAGGAAAAAATTAATTAATCCAAGTCCAAAATAGAAGTTGTAACAAAATATATTAGCCAAAATAGAAGCTAGGTATTAAGAATTACCTTTCGCAGTCATTTTCTTTGGTTAGTCCTTGGAAGGTAAATAACCTTGCTCAAAAATTGAATCGGAGGTGACCGGCAGAGTAAATCTCTTTTCTTGATCACTCAAGCCTGCCGCATTCGCAATTATGTGTATTAGTATAGGCCATAAAAAATGAAATAAAAAAATTATTAGCAAGTGTAAAGGTTGTATCAGGTGATCAACTATTTTGGAGGGACATCCCCACGTATGCAGCATCCAATAAGTTGTCTCTCTCTCTCTCAGTTTCCTCAAGATGGATTTCCCAACTCCCCACAATGAACTGATTCAAAATCATGATCAAATACACCACGATGGGGATGAAGAATACAGTCGCAGCCACCTCTTTAAACACCAGAAGAACAATGATACCGCAATAAGGTCTTAGAATACAGCAGCAGCACTAACTCGTCACCTCTTGGCACTACGAATTGGAGGATTATTAATATGCCCATTATAGCCACTGTGGGATGCGAAAGAATTAATAACAGGCCTCTTCCTGGGGACAGTCAGGCCGCGTCCATATACACTTATTGGGCATACCAAACAGGCCATTACCAGCATTGACTGCTACCTGGACTTAAACAGGCTGTAGCACTACTCAAGAATTGGTCGTTGCCTGGGTTCAAACAGTTTGCAGCCCCTACTCTCACATCTGACACTTGACAGTTTTCCAGCTTCTAAAAGGATTTCATATTCATACAACTTACCCACATGTCATGTGCTCCGGGCATGTGACACACCTTTATGACTTATATAAATAGAAATCCTCACCTCACTATTAGGGGGAAGAAACACTTGTCAAAGCCCTGCTAAACTCTCATCTCTCTCTCTCTCTCTCTCTCTCTCAAGATATCACCACACTTGGAGTTTCACCCCTTGCCGTATCCATATTGGTCAACCTTCACAGGATACATCCGGAGCTACCTCTTTAGCTAATCTCATGTATTTTCTTACCCTCTCTATATTTTATGCCTCTAATGGCACTATAGCTTTGTATCATACAATTCATATAATGAGAAAAGAGTATCAAAGTGGATGTAGGCTCCTTTTTATAGCCAAACCCTCTGTATTTTATGTTTTTTCCTTCTTGCTTGCTTTATTTCTGCTTCACACTTGATATGATGGTTGAGATGGATCTATAACAAATTTCTCATGCCAACAATATATACATGCACATATATACATGTATATATAGATAAACACCTTGAAGAAGATGAAAAATCCAAGAGATGGTCACCTGAAATTGAAGGGGAGGAGTAGCAGCAGCGCGGGTCACTTGAGAGAGGGAGGAGGAGCAGCAGCACGGAGGGGGGGAGGGGAGGAGGAGAGTGAGACTGGGGAAGGGAAGAGGGTGTCCAGAGAAATAACCTGAGTAAGAGAGAGAGAGAGGGAGAGATTTTTTTTTATTAAAGCAACAAACTGTAATTGGTACGTTAGGGCTTTTAATTTTATGGGTTGTCACAGTTGTATTAAGATTTTTTACCGTGACAAAATGCAGATGTTTTCACGGTCAACCTTGACATGATCTTGACAATATCATTATAAATGTTAATGATCGTGATAAGGTGTTGTTATGGTCATGTCAGAGTAATTAACCTTGACAGTATCTTCGTGTTTTCTTATCAAGGTTTTTAACCGTGACAACTCTTGTCGGGTGAAAGGTGACAAAAATCCTTTTTAGTGTAGTGTTTTTTTCTTTTTGGTGTGTGATTTTCTTCCTAGTAAGTTTCATGTTTTTTAATATAAGATTTTGTGTATTTTAATTTTCAACAGCCTGGTAGGGAGTAACTCGAGGAACAATCTTTATATAGCACATGGAATAAGAAGAAGATGAAGAGTAAGAGGCGTATAATTTTCTTTGGTTTAATAAGAGAAACATATATTAAAAGGTGAATGTTAAGAGAGATTGGAAAGAATTGCCAAAGAGAAAGACACTGGAAATGCGTGGAATGCGGGGGAGTTAAGAATGAGGCAGGTGAAAAGATAAGTAGAGAGAGTAAACTATGAGGAAAAATGGGATACTAATAGTTAAAATATTCATTAAGAAGTCCACGTCGATATGTTACTTTGAGACATGAATTGATTACGTTTTCTGGCTTATAATATTTATTACACAGATATAAAAAGAAAAATATAAACTTGCATTGTATTGATGTATATTATATTTACATAAGGTGATATATATAATGGGAGAAAAACTTGGTCTTTAAGAATCACACTTGATAAAACAAGTACAAATATATTTACTTTTTGTGCGAAGGGTTATCCATTTCGGACCAGGTTGTTTGTACCTCAAACTATTCCCTTTGTTTTGAACGAGGATCATGAAACAGCGATTACATCATGCATTATGTGGACCCAAGTTTATAAATTGAACTCATGACCTTGGAGGTGAAAACCCCTTAGTCATGTGTGATCAACCACTCAACTAACCCCTTGGGGTTACAAATACATGCATCTTGAGTTTAGTATCTAATATTGAGAATTCATGAAGGAATTTTTTGGAGAAAATGTTGATGGATTGAGCAGCTGTAGAGATGACCTGTAGTAGTATGAAAAGATGTTGTTGCATAATAAAGTAATAAAAGATCCACAGTTTATAAAAGGATTTATTTTAACAACCTGACTATTTTAATATCGGGTGGGCAATCATCTATTGAAATAAAATAAGAATCCAGTATCATTTCATTCTTAGCATCACTATCGAAACAAGCAATAAATAAATAAATGAATAAAACCGTACATCTAAATAAATAGAATAAATGGCATGCAACTAACAGTAATCATCCAACTGAAATAAAGTTGAAAAATAAAATATCTCGGACATAAAGTAAAGTCATATCCAACTACGAATAACTCGCCCCAAAGGAAAAATTGGAATGAATAAAATCCTATCGAGATAGAAATAGTTGAGGTGGCTAAGTCAATCTCATAGCGTCCATGATTACTGGAACGGCAAGAAAGATCTATCCATGTTGTCCATGTTGTTGCTGCTGCACAAGTAGTTTTTCTTTTGAAGAAAATGAGAAAAAAGATTTGCCCACGAGTCAAAGCCCAAAAATGTTTGAAAATATTCTACAAGTAATTAAATGCTTTAATCAATAAAAACACGTAATATATTACTTTCACAAATAATTAACCGGTAGCACTCACATGAGAAAAAACTTCACCTCTCATCTACAGTGTGCACCTAGCGCATTCATTCTATTATCCTAATTATATTACGCAGTCTAACTAGGACAATAACCGCTATCAAAGCCCAATCCCGCTAATTGTCAAAATTAGCTAAGTATATACTACCCTCATTAGGTATATATTCGTAAATAATATTGTAACAATACACGTCCTATAAATAATTGTTCACACAATATAATAAAACGTAGCTTCACTCGTGATATAAATAGATATATACACTACATCCTATAAACATACATATATATCACTTGATATATGCGTATAATCGCAATCCAAAGCATGGACCTCATGGATACATCCCTCATGTGATATTGGGCTCTAGATATACCACATACCATAAAAGGACCACTGAGTCAAAATCTCATCACTGAACCCAAATTTAAACACAAAAAACGGAGGCGTTCATAAACATACATTCGGGGATCACAACTATACCATGCCTCACCCAACTGATCTCCAAATAGACATTTATCATCACACGTGGATAGTTTCCATGAAACACTACTATGACCTGGATAATCAATCCAACAAATGTTGGTTAACTCCAGGGTCGACTGCCCGCTACGTGCGACCTCCTGATGATAGCATTATTAAGAAGGTATGCTCATAACAAGTAATACACACACACACACACACACACACACACACACACACACACACACACATACATATACATATATATATATATATACAAGTCACCCCAATACGTATATATATAAAGTACAGACCCCGTACGAAAAATTTAACAGCGTACTAATCTTCTAATTTCAAAATCCGAACCAACTTCCCGTTTATACCTATAAGTGTTCACTCACTTGAATTTCTAGTTTGTCTCACCCGAACCCTCTATCCATTTGCCTAACACACATACTAAACCCTGAAAATATTCCCCAGTATTTCCACTCTACCCCGGAAGCCCCTACACTCATTCCCCATGCTCTAACGGGTCAAAACAGTGCTTAAACAAAATTTAGATATCCAACAAGCCGAATCGATTCTATTGGAAGACCGAATTGGTTCGGTCAACTAAACCAATTCGTTCCCTCAACGAACCATTTGAGTTTGTTGGGCTATTAATAGTCTGTTTCCTCAAATTTTCTCCTCCAAAACCCTCCAATTAAGGTCCCAAGTCTCCACAAATATGAACTTGACATCCTATATCAATATATAAAAATTTCAAAAGCTTTTTAACATTATTTTAAACCCGAATCCCTCATCTACACACAAGGATTCCTAATCGTTCATTAATCCAAACAACACAGGATTAATTAAACCTTGACTTTCATTTATTTCTAACAACCTATCAATAAGCTCATGTTCATTCCCAAAAACCCAGAATTTAATTATGAATTTCTCATGCAATTATCCTCAATCAATCTCAAATAAAATTAGAGTTTCAATCATACTTTAAATTTTCTTCAATTGATTACCAAAGTTCGTGTCTTTAAACCCATATTTAGTTCTTAATTAACTATGAAGGTAATTAACTATAGAATTTCATCTAAAGCAAGTAAATACTTGCCTTTAAGGATCTGAATGCTAAATTTCATTTATTGGGATCGTTTGAATCTTGAGCTTGCCTCTTCTCTTCTCAAAGTTCTTCTCTCCCTTTTTTTCCTTTTTTTCTTCTCTTAAACTCTCTCTAAATCACAATTATGCAGAGATTGAATAGTGGGTTGTCGTCCACCTCCCTAACCTTTATATATCTCCTAATTACACCCTAATCCCCTTTTTTTACTAACCCTAGGTGTAAAAATACCACCGTACCCTTATGCAGATCCTATTACGTCTAAAAGTCCCTTGAAACCTAATTATAACACCCGAATACCTATTATAGACTATTTTTACCAATTTTGGATCACCAGTACACTCAAAAAGGTCATTCGAATCACCCAACTATAAACACCCCAACATTTCATTAATAGGGCCCGACACGTGCATGCAGTACGTGTCGCCCATAAAATACACCAATCCATCGATTTAACTCTTTATCGACATAATATAATAAACCCTCACTTTTCACTAATAAGCGACATATAATAAATTACGTATCTATTTACTTATCTCACACAAGTAAATAATAATAGTAATAAATATTAGACCTTATCTCGCTAATTAATATTTACCGAAACCCAATTTAATTTCCCTAATTAAATGCACACGAAAATTAAATAATCATAAAAGTACGGGGGTATTACATTCTCCCCTCTAATAATGAAATTTTGTCCTCAAAATTTGAACGTACTTGACAAGAAGAGCTCTGGATACTTTTTTCGCATATCATCCTCCCACTCCCATATCGACTCGTCGACATTGTGGTGTCCCCACTATCCACGCACTAACGGTACCACCTTTGATCGAAGCTTCCACTCGCTACAGCCCAAAATGGCAACAGGTCTCTAATCATAGGAAATATCCCACTGTAGGTCAATCTCCTCTAATGTTATACGCCGATAAGCCACATAATCCCTGAGATACCTCCCTCAATTATAACACACAAAATACATCATGAATTTATTGTAAATGCTCCAATACGGAGAGCCTATATATAACTAGACCTACCCTCTCGATAATGGGGAAAGTCCATGCATACCTAGGCGTTAACTTCCCTTTATTGCCAAACCACACCACTCCCTTCATGGGATATACCCACAGCAACACCTGATCACCCAAGTCAAACTCTAAAATCTTCTCTTCTCATCGGCATAACTCTTCTGTCGATCCTGAGCTACCCAAATATGACTCTTGATTAACTTAGCCTTTAATGATGTCTCCTGAATCAAGTATGGGCCAAGAAGCTTGTTTTCCCCCACATCTAAATAACAAGAGGGCAAACGACAAAGCCTCAAATGGTGTCATGCTAATAGTAAACTGATACAAGTTGTTATACTCAAACTCTAAGGTAAATATCTCCAAGCCACCCCTAAAATCCAAAACACATATCCTTTGCATATCCTCCAACATCTGATTCACCCTTTTTATTTGCCCATCGATCTGAGGGTGATACGTCGTGCTCAAATGCCGCTATGTCCCCATCATCTTCTAAAAATTTTTCCATAAGTGGGACACAAAGATCTTATCTCGATCTAAAATAATGTTGAGCGTCACCCCATGCAATCTCATTATCCCTGCTACAAAAAGTTGTGTATATTGTCATGTCGTATAATCCACCTCAACTGGTAAAAAATGAGCTACCTTGGTCAATCGTTCCATAATAACCCAAATGGAATTGTGACCCCTCTGCGACGTCGATAACACTGTGATGGAGTCCGTAAAAATACTATTATATTTCCACTTTAGAATCTCCAATGGCTACAAAATCTCGGTTGGTCTCTGATAATCAACCGTTAACATCTGGCAAGTGGTGCACCTGGAGACAAACTCTGATATGTCTGCTTCATACCGACCCACCAATACCGTCTCCTCATATCCTGGTACATCTTATCTCCTCCGAGATGCATTGGGAATCGTGACCCATGTGGCTTCTCCATAACTGTGCATCATAGTTCCTTATCGTCTGTGGCCATCAGCCTCTCATTAATGCATAAACCAGCCTAGAAAATAACTGATTAATAATCTATTCCACTCATAAATAATTAATGTATCTTCTCCTGATAAGAAGGATCTCGTGCTTATGCCTTCACAACCCTAAAAATAACCTCGGGTGTAGCAGTTATCACAATTATATATGCCTGAACTACCTCATCCTCCTCACGAAGTTTAGCCCACTTCGCCTACCACACTACTGCCAACTGAGTTACTAGTATACGGCTAAATGCATCTACCACTACGTTAGTCTTTCTTGGATGGTACTAGATGTCAAAGTGATAAGCCTTCACGAACTCAAGCCACCAACACTACCTCATATTAAGTTCCTTCTACGTGAAAAGATATCGCAGTGACTTGTGGTCCATTAATAATCAAAACTCTCCCCAGTAGATAATTCTTCTCAATCCTCAAGGCAAAAATGACTTAATAAATCCAAATTGTGTGTGGGATAGTTCTTATCATGGGGCTTAAGCTTGTGAGATGCATAAGTTATAGCCTGCTCCTCGTGTTGTAGGACTTCAGTAAATTCCAGTAAGGACGCATAGGTTAAAACAAAGTACTCTTCTCCTCCCTTGGGCAATGAGAGCACTGGTACTGAAGTCAACTTAACTGACAGTGGTCACTGTAAACAAAAGGCACCCCCTTACGAGTCAAATTCGTCAAGGGAGTAATATTTAAAAATCCTCTGATGAATCGACGGTAGTACCCTATTAATCCCAGAATACTACGAACCTCCATTGGTGTTTTGGGTTAGACCCACTCCCTTACTGCTTACACCGTATTCGAATCCATAAAAATCCCTCTCTCAAATAATATAGGACCTAAGAACTATACCTCCCACAACCAGAATCCACATTTCTCAAACTTGGCATACAACTGGTGGTCCTGCAAAGTCTAAAGAACCATACACAAATGCCCAGCGTGCTCTCCCTCTATCCAAGAACAAATCAAGATGTCATATATAAACACAATGACTAACTGATCCCAAAAATCTCTGGACACCATATTCATGAGATCCATGAAAACTACTGACACATTGATAGCCCAAACGGTATAACCCTGAACTCATAAGACCCATATCTAATAAAAAATGCTATCTTAGGGGAAACCTTCTCCCTCATACATAAATGATGGTACCCTGATCTCAAATCAATCATAGAGAAGTGGGTTGTTCCTCTCAGCTGATTGAACAAGTCATCGATACGCAACAATGAATACTTGTTCCAAATTGTAACCATGTTCAATTCACGGTAGTCGATACACGATCTCAAAGATGCATCATTCTTCTTCATAAATAGAACTGAGGCACCCCAAGGTGGTGTACTCCTGCGAATAAAAAATTTCCATAAAAGATGTTGAATCTTATCCCTCAACTCCCATATCTCTAAATGATCCATACGATATGACGCTCGCTCTATAGGCCTAGTCCCCAACACTAAGTCAATCATAAACTCAATCTCACGACTCGACGGTAACCCCGGTATATCCTGAAACATATCATGCCCTCTGAAGTATCCCCCTCGATATAATTTAAGTGCGGGCTCGACCTCCCTACGAACAAGGCATAACTACAAGAAACATATCATGCCCTAAAATAGAAAATACGATAGTCCAACTGTAATAATCTGCCACCACTCTATATGTCACTAACCAGTCCATACCTAAAATAACATCATACTAGTACAATTCTTAAATGATCAGTTTTGCTACTAAGCATAGCCTCCCAATGTCCACATCTAGTCCCCTACAGATGAAAAAATGAGAGCCAAGCTACCCAACGATAAATCTACTATCATAATGATATGTGACGCTATATCCGCTAAACCTATCGCGTATGTGAATCTGGTGCTACTAAAGAATATGATGTATATGTGTCAAATAATATGTGCCCCAGTGCCCATAGATAGCAAACATACCCTTAATCGTTGGTAGCACTAGCGTAAAAATGTCCCTCAGATGTTATACACCCCCCTAAACTACAACTTCCCTTGAGGAGGCGGCAATGATAGAACTACCGGTGGGGCTGGAAGCTGCTATAACTACTGCCCCTGTTGGGACTTCTGCTGCTGGACCTAACCCTATTAAGACATGCACACCGTATGTGGTACTTCTCCTCATATATAAAATATATCCCCATAAAATATGTCGGCCTTTGTCCTTGCTATCTCTAGCAAGGCTACCCCTGACTCTGGCCCTGATAATTGTGTCCTTACTGGCCTTTTGTCTGGTTCCTTTGGCCCTGCTGGACTTGAGGAGAATGTTACTAACCTTGATAGCCCTATCTGAAAATTTTGTTACATGAACTGAATCTCTTAGCTGAGCCCCCTGCTCGAAACCCCGTTCTTACTGCCTACCATACTGTTGTGGTGCCCCACTGGCATCGTTGCCCCCAGTATTTCCCTGATGTTTGAACTGTCATGTCCTTTTCGCTCCTTCAGGTGGAAGCGATGATCCTGATAGTGGAGCAAAACGATGTTAACAACCTCAATATAAATCCACAATGTCGGGTTCCCAACAAATGCTGGCAAATCCTCTAAGATCCCCTCCTCATACTCGACCACAGTCCAGCCCTCCTGCGAGAGATCTAAAAATATTCTCCTCGTCTCCATATGAACTATCGATAAAAATAACTTGTTATCAAACCGCACTAAGAACTCCTGTATAGTTATGGAATCCATATCTTCCGATGTGGTAATCGACTCCCACCACTAAAGAGCTTCCCTGACTATCTTCAACTTAGCAAGATGCTTTTTAATGCCGTTGCACTCAATTATACATAAATTCCTCTCGATGTCCTTCTTCAAATTTTCTAGTTACTACTGACAATGCTACAAAATCACCATTTAAATTTGTATGTGCAACTCAAGCTCAAAAATGATATAACACTAGAGATATGAATCCAGGAATGAAAATAAGAGAAGGAGATAAGGTAGAGAGGAAAATACAACGACGTAATTAGTTCAACTTGAGAGCCTACTCCATTATTCAACGTGCTTGGTGTGTTTTATATTCATTTTGGAGCTCTAATGGCCCATAATTACAACTCTCAATCTCTCTCTCCCTCTACTGTAATTTGAACAGAGTTTAGCTAGGGTTCGTAGTAATCGATCGCTTAAAATAAAGAAGATGTAGTGTATAAATAGTCTAGGCGTGCATAGTTTGCCCCCCAAGCATGAAACATGAGTGTGTGAGGTAACTAGTCCAATAGGTGTCCAACACATGTCTAGGACATGCCCAATCAATGATGATGAAATATTCCTTCACGTGCTATGAAGATATGTTATAGTTGTGTAAGTACATTGTCTGTCATAATTTAGTATGTCGTATACTGCTACAAGTTGTTACAAGTCGTCGAAGAATTAAGAAGATTACATCTATAAAGACGAATCCGAATTTCAAGAAGACTTCAACATTCAAGCCCAAACAAGGATGAATTTGGTAAAATTTGTTTAAGTTCCATTTACATTTTACATTAAAAGTGTTGGGATATTTTTATAAAAGTTTATACGATTTTTGAAATGATTTTAAATGGTTTTTAATTTTTCAAAATCATAAAAGGTTTGGATAAATATCTCCTGATCAAGTGGACAGTTTTAAGATTTAAGGATTCCAAGTTATTTAATACTTTAACAGTCTTTTTTTAAGGGGTCAGTGATTGTTGTTCAAACGACGTCACATATCGTTCGAACGAGATGGGGGTTCGCTCGAACGATGTGACATGTCGTTCAAACGAGAGCTGTTTTAATGAGGTGTCAGGTTTTCAGTATAAATGAGGTGTCAGGTTTTTATATTTCGTGTGGAGAAAACACTGGTTTTAACATAATAAGTTTTGAGTGTTTTTGTTTATTCTCCAACACATTTTTTAGGGTTCAAAATATGTTTTACAATTCACAAATCCCAAACTTTTTGTGTGAGCTGTTTTGTGGAACCAGAAGCATATTTTTGCTGGGAGTTTGGCTGCTGAATCATAGGTGCCTCGGAAAGGTACTGGGCTGACCATAGGTGCAACTTGCAGGAGGTACTGGACTGATCGACTGCGTGTCATAGAAAGTGTTGCGGTGTTCCTGGGCTGACGATTACGAACCGACACCTGCGGGTATTTCGTAAGTCAATTTTATTTTCGCTGTAATCTGAGTGTAAACTGTTCTTTTACAAATTATAGTGGAAATAAAAGGTTTTTTCCCTGCGGGGATTTTTTCCTGAGATCTGATTTTGTCAGCATTTCTCATCGCATGATTTAACTTGAGATTTGAAATGTGACATAGTTTCATGTTTAGGGGTTGATTTAATTGGAATTTGGTTTGAGAAAATTTAGACATCCAATTAAATAAGTTTGAATTGAAAATTACGAATCTATTTGAATCAATATCGCACACGGTCTTTCAAATTGGTATCAGAGTACACTAATTTATCGTGTATTCCTATTTTTCTCAAACTTGTGAGATATTGATTTTTTTTGAAAAATCATTTTTGTGAAAATTTGTCGCAATTTTCAATGGAGCACTTATCTAATTTGATGCCCCCACCTGTTGGCACGGGTCATAGTTTTGATGATTTACATCGTTTGAATTTGATGTTTGCTAAAAGAATTGAAGTTTTGGAAAAAGAAAATTCTCATTTTAAATCTGTGATGGATCTTTTGCAACCGATTCAAAATCAAAGAGATTTTTATCGTGAAAAATTTATTTCTTTGGACCAGAACTTTAATGCTTTAAAATTGTCCAAAAATGAGAGTGTTGATAAAGTCCTAGTTTTAGAAAAAGAACTGGAGGACTTAAAAAATTCTAGGGGTCCTGTTTGTGCCGTTGAGGATAAAAAAAATTAATCGATGATTTTACGGCACGTGAAAAGACTCTTAAGGATAAGTTTGTTTTAATTGAGAGTGAGCGCGATAAACTGTTAAGTTTAATTGATAATTTGAAAAAGAAATCCCTATCTTTGGAAGAGTCTAATTCGTTTCTTGAATCAAATATTTTGAAGTTGAAGAATGATTTAAACAATTCAAGTAGGTTTTATAGTGATGGTAATGGCTCGTCTTGTTCTAATACTCCCGTTGCTAAAGCCAAAACCATAATTTGTTTTAAAGGGTTTTTTGTTTCGATCTTCAAAAAAGTCCTAGGAAGTTGAAGTCTAGTGTTCCCTTGGTTCCCAAAACCCCCACGCGATATGTCACACCTATTTGGGTTAGGAAATTACTTTTAGAGGCACTAGATGTGAGACTAGTTGATTCTCCATTGCTTTCACGTGATTCTTCCCTTGCTATATCTTATAGATGATTGTGTCTGCGTTTTTGTCTTACACTAGTTGTGGTTTCATGTTATATATTTTCTAGTGTGTTGACATGTAATTTTTGTATGCAAAAATTTGAAAAATACAAAAAGATTTTCTTTCTTAGAAAAATTTGAAAAATCCAAAAAGAGTTTTGTATTTTGTTTGCACCTTATATGAATTGACTTTTAGGAAGACCAAGTCACAACTACATACCATATCCACGTGACTATTTGATAGTGTTTTGAGACAATATATTGTGCCACTCATGTGCTTTACAAAGTTTGGAGTCTTTGAGATGATATACTGTAACAACCTATTGACTCTATTTGTCCTTTATTGCACACATGCACAGATTTGTTTGACTTTTGTGATTGTCTACCAAATGTTGGTTGACTATTTCTATCTCAATTATGTCTATAAAACGAACCAAATGCGATAAAACTTGACAAAAAGTAGTGCATGTTATAAACCGTTTGTGAACTTTGTGTGTTTTATTTTGAAAAACGGTGAAGGGCTACGAAAGGTACTCATTTGTCATTTGCGATTAAACCACCATTAAATGGACCTAAAAACGTGAGGTATTGAAAATTATCCGGGGTCCAATGAGGTTTAAAAGAGCCCAAAAAAATTTAAAGGCAATAAAAGAAATTATGCCAAAAATGGGCCATTTTGTTTCATCACCTCATAAATAAAAAGCATTATCTTTTAATGAGGGAGTTTGGATGGAATTTTCTACTGTTTGCACGTCCTTGAAAGTCATGAAAAAGCATTACATAGTTTTGGACGTTATTGGTGTGGAAATCATTTATACTTTGATTTGTTGATATGATTATGTCAATGTCATCTAAATTCAATAATTTTACACCAAAGGACTATTTTTTATGTTCATTCGTTAGGAGTACACTTATGCATCTTGCACATATTCCTATCGAATCTGTTCACACCCATTCATACCGTTTCCATGACTTGGTTGTCTTAGTGTAAATTCATGGTGTGTGATTTTTGTAAAATCAGTTTTGTATTTTTGTATAAAAATTAGAAAAATTCAAAAATAGTTTGTTTGCTTGGTTTACCGTGACACCCCGATTTGCTTTATGTGATTTATTCTTTTCCTTGTCTATTTCTAACAAATAAAAAGGAAGAGAACGAATTATGATTTTATGGGGGAGTTTAAGTATGGGGGAGATTTATTATGCTTACATATTTTATGCTTTATATCATTTCAAACTCGATATGTCACGTGGTTTTTTGCTTTATCTCATGTGTGTAGGTACAATTGAAGATTTTTGGATTGTACATCCTGATGAGAAAAGTTTGGAGTTTTAAAAAGTTGATTATTGAAGCGAAGTTTGAACACTTGTCAGTTTATCTTTCCACATTTGAGTTTTTGGGAGGGTAGATTTGTATAGGTCATATTTTGGTTGATAATTCGAATATTTTTATTTTCTTCCGACATAGACATAGGGGGAGATTTTTAAGGACATTATCCTTTACAATTTAATATGTCATATACCGCTACAAAGTGTTACAAGTCATCGAAGAATTGAGAAGATTACATCTACTAAAACGAATCCGAATTTCAAGAAGACTTCGACATTCAAGCCCAAACAAGGATGAATTTGGTAAAATGTGTTTAAGTTTCATTTACATTTTACATTAAAAGTGTTGGGATATTTTTATAAAAGTTTATATGATTTTTGAAATGATTTTAAATGGTTTTTAATTTTTCAAAATCATAAAAGGTTTGGATAAATATCTCTTGATCTTGTGAACAGTTTTAAGATTTGAGGATTCCAAGTTATTTGATACTTTAAAACTCTTTTTTTAAGGGGATCAGTGGCTGTCGTTCAAACGACGTCACATCTCGTTCGAGCGAGATGGGGATTCGCTCGAACGACGTCGCATGTCATTCGAACGAGAGTTGTTTTAACCTGACACGTCACCGCCTTCATTTTCAGTATAAATAAGGTGTCAGGGTTCTATATTTCGTGTGGAGAAAACACTGGTTTTAACAGAATACGTTGTGAGTGTTTTTATTTATTCTCCAACACATTTTTTAGGGTTCAAACTGTGTTTTACAATTTACAAATCCCAGACTTTTTGTGTGAGTTGTTTTGTGGAACCTGATGCATATTTTTGCTGGGAGTTTTGCTGCTAAATCATAGGTGCCTTGGAAAGGTACTGGGCTGACCATAGGTGCCACTTACAGGAGGTACTGGGCTGATCGATTGCGTGTCATAGGGAGTGTTGCGATGTTCTTGGGCTGACGACTACGAACCGACACCTGCTGATATTTCGTAAGTCAATTGTATTTTCGCTGTAATCCGATTGTAAACCGTTCTTTTAAAAATTATAGTGGAAATAAAAGGTTTTTGCCCTGCCAGGATTTTTTCCTCAGATCTGCTTTTGTCAACATTTATCATCGCATGATTTAATTTGAGATTTAAATTGTCACGTAGTTTCATATTTAGGGGCTAATTTAATTGGTATTTGGTTTGAGAAAATTTAAACATCCAATTAAATAAGCCTGAATTAGAAATTGCGAATCTATTTATATTAATATCTCACAAGGTCTTCCAAGATGCATGCCTATGTGGACTGACTATGCCTGTATCATGTGTGTCATACATTGTGTAGGTGTTGTCCTAAGAGGTCCCGACCTAGACGAGATCGACACAGGGGACCTTCACTATAAACATCTACGAAGCTGGGTCAAAACGTAGTCTCGGCTTGCCAGGGTGGTACAGTCTGAGACGAGAATTCCAAGAGAGATGTGAGGGCAAGCTTTGTCAACTAATCATGTAGTTTCATCTTGCCATGGTGGCCCAAGTCAAGACCCTTGAGTGTGGCCTTTACTATGCCGACGGGAAAATAAGTTCATCTGGTGAAGGTTGAGTAATATCTCCCAACGGGCGAATAAATTTGTCTGGTGAACCTTGAGTAGATCAATCTAACCATGTTGGGTTTGTCTAGGGATGAGACCACACTTATATTTATCAATCATCCATATCCCTTAGTCTTCAATGTGAGTGGAAGGCTAAGGGATATAACTGACAAACCCTCTATTAGGACGAGACCACATGTTGTTTGAGTTGGCTTTGAGTACGTGTACCAATTTGGCTGAGGTTGAGGGTATCTTTTGAATATCCGAGGCAAAAACATCTTTCAAGTGTCTTAGGTTGGACACCTGTCACAAAATGTGTGGCTTAGCATGTTGGCTAAAAAAGTGTGGCTAAAAGTCTTACCTATGGTTTGGTTCCCAAATGATAGCTTCATTGGGAATCCCATGCAATCATGAGTGAGCTTAAATACCAATAAACATTGAGGTTTTCTCTTTCTTTTCCACAAACCATTCCACGCTTCAAGTTTTTGCAATGTCCTATTTCCTTTGTCCTCATTCTCTCTCTTCGATTCAGAGTTTCCAGCAAGCTTCAGGGGCTTCCATTTCTCACCAGTCCACTGTCTTCACTCAGGTAACTTTGCCCCACCATTTTTTCATTTTTTTTCTAACTATATTTCTTCGAGTTTTGCATTATTATTTTTTCGACGAGCTTTGAGTTTTTTAGTGGTGGTTGTTCTAGGGTGGATATTTTTAAATTGCGGTATATTAATTATTGTTGGGGCTTGGTTAGGTTATTGTTAGGGTTTGTTCAGTTTTCTCGTCGTTGATTAGGTTTCTATGTGACCTTCCGATCATCTTCTCTGGTGACTTCCTTTTATAGTTCTTCACAAAAACCATATTAAAACATTTAACTTGCCTTTTGATCCAAAAGCCAAACCCAGTCAAACATTGCTCATGTTTGAATGTATAGGAGACTCTATGAGTTAGGAGAATAGTTCCCACACCTCAGACAGATAATTCTTGAGGAGATACAAAAAGTTCAGGTCGAGGCCAAATGAAAGGCTGAGGCTGAAACAACACTTCTAATAAACCCAACAACCCTAGTTATATAACATCCTCCTCTGTTGATCAATTACCCGTAACCAGCCGAGCTGAGTCTCATATATATCAGTAGTCATAACATGTTTTGATCCTCGTTCCTGGGGTTCCAGTTATGTCTTCCTCTTCTGGTACAACGCTTCTATTTCTAGAGCCTCAGAGAAAGTAGATTCTTTCGATGTGACTATAAGGATCCCATCTTCACGTCTAGATGGATCTGAGGTCGTGCAATCCTCCAGTCGATCAAGTCATCAAATCACACTGACCCCTTTGTACACATTATTTTTTATGATGATGAGCCAAGGGTGGAGTTTGATATTCTACCCCAACCTATGGTTGTTCCCATCTCGTCCATCTCTGAGGCTGAGTTTGCTAGATAGGGTTAGAAAGGGGTTTTGGCCATTGAAGTTGAGGCAAGCTCCTACTATTTAGACGAGGATCTTCTTGATGTTAGTTATGCCCCGAGGTTTCCTAGCATAGCCACAGAGATTGACATGTTAATGTGGAGGCATATATATGGTGTAAAATCCTTTATCCATATAAGAATTCCCACTCTGGAAGAGAGGGCCTACGACGGGTGAGAGGGCAAGGTGGCTATTTATAAGAAGATGTTCAAAGTAGGTTTCAGAGTCCTTGTTAATCCAAATTTTAAAGACATTCTTGTAAGCCTTTTGTTAGCCCCGTCTTAATTATCTCCCAATGCATGGAGAATCCTCATTGGATTTGTCCAGTTCTGTAGGTTAGCGTACAAATCTGACATCCCAATCCTCGTATTCAAGGGAAGTTACAACGTGTTGTGTTGTAGGACACGAACTGGATACTGTCATCTCATAGCCAAGAACCCAGTAAGAAAATTTTACTCGTCACCCAGACCTCTAACCACAAGTGAAAGCATGGGTACTTCTTTATCTCGGGTGCATAGGAGTTCGACACCAATTATCCTAGTGATGCCAATGCGACGAGAGTACCCCAAAGGTGGGCCAACGCTTTGACATCAGTCAGGCTTAATCCTGGGCTGAGCTAGATGATAGAGATAAAATTGATAAACTTAAGTCCAAAGGGGTGATGATGGGCTTGTGGAGTTTGAAGAGTTGGCAGTTCCCAAGTCTCTCAAAAAGACGGGTTTGGCGGTTGAACCCCTGATAGAGTTGTGTAAGTTTCCAAATTTTCTTCAACTATAGAACGACCTCTTCTATATGCATTTACATTGACTCATCTTTTACTTCTAATTACTTTCAGCTCGTCTAGAGAACACCTCGGATTAAATTTATGCAATTTCGGCTTCGGCTATAACGAACCGTATTAGCAAATTGGCAACCCAAAAGGCCAAGAAGAGAAAGAAAACTACCACCGGTGGTCCCGGCCAAACCGAGAGTGTCTAAAAAGGAAAGAGTCGATTGGTGGCCATATAAATCCCCCACCCCAATCCAAGAAGACAACAAGTAGGATCGAGGAGGTCCGGGATAGTGTTGCAGCTATCCTAATTTCCTCATACTCAGTCTTGATCGATAAATTGTATTTACTCTCCCTCAACTCTGACTCCGCTATTGGACACCAATCCAGGGGTAGGAATGTTTTCGATTATTATTTGTCATCCTCTGACTAGAGATTTATTGAGTCTTTGGGGCTTGACCTTCATCGAGCCGACCAGGTAACTGTCCTCAGCTCTTATTAACTTTCAGGTTAAACAAGTGTATTATCATTATAACAAATATTTTCTTGCAGTCCCTCTTCTCCTTCCACCACATGGTCGAGTCGATCCAAGCCAATAAGGCCGAGATTGATGAGTTTTATGATGTTGTGAAGGTTGAGAAGGCAACGAAGCATGCTTTAAAGTAGAGGGAGGTTGACCACAAGGCCTAAGTGGAGGGTCTTGAGAATAATAGCTAAGATAACCTTAATATCAGGATCAAAGTGAATGGGGGGGCCATCGTTGCCCTTGAGAAGAAGCACAAGGAGCAAGTGGCGACAACGGTTGAGACTGCCAAGAAAAAGGTTATGGAGGACTTCAAGGCCTCAAAGGAATTTATTGGTTATAGATTCATATACGGATAGGGTCCCAATCCTCCCTACGGTGTGAAACACTCAAATATCTTGAGATCGTGGCCTCGGTGAAAAAATTACAGACGTTCGACTTTATGGATCCTGTAGTAGTTACAACCTTGGTCGAGGTCGAAGCTGAACTCTTTAACGCTGAATCGTCGGTGGTCGAGACAATAATTCCTAATTATAATAAAGCTGATGATGATGCTCAAACTCAGACCCAACCTTCTGCTGACGACGACGCTATTGACCAGGCCGATGATCGAGTTTAATTCAGCATGTTGTTTATTTTTCACAATTTGTAGAGCGGTCGTGTGTGGCATTTATGCCCATTCCACTTGTAATACGTTGAACATCATTCTCTATTTGTATGAATCATTTTGTGGAATAATATACTCTGCTTATATGTTCATGCTTATTGGTGTTATATTGCTTAACTGAATTTTAGTGCAATTCAAACTCATTTCGTGAATGTAGTGTTTGCACCTTCTTATTTGTTAATGTACTTGCAATGAGACGATGTATAATTTCCCCTCATAATTCACCATATTATGATGTTATAAGTAACCATAACAAAAATGACTTTCAAATTTACCACCAGATGAATGATGTTCGAATACAAGTCCCCTCTCATCATTTTTTATGGTGTATGGACGAGACTTATCTCTTCATACATTCTCATCTCATCGAGAGAGTTTTGACTCTTAGGCTCACCACATAGTGATGTTTAAATAAATAACCATTATGAAATGATTTTCAATTCGATCACCAAATTAATGATGTTATGATCATTAAATTAATGATATTATGATATAAGTCCCCTCTCGTCGTTTTTAAGAGCGTACGAGCGAGTCTCGTCTCTTCAAACACTCTTGTCCCGCCGAGATAGTTTTGATTCTTAGGCTTACCATATAGTGATGTTTAAGTAACCATAACAAAATGATTTTCTGAGTTTTGTGTTTTCCAACACTTAAGTGATGTTACTACACTCGTCCCCCCTCTCAGCGTTATTGAGAGTTCATGGACGTGACAAGTCTCTTCATGAGCTCTTATATCACCACCGAGAGTGAGATATAACTAATTAACCAAAAATTGATGTTCTTTAGTTTAGCAACATCCAATCCACGTAACAATAATTAAAAAACACAGATATGAAGCAACACTTGTATTTCTCATTCATCTTTCACTATCATACAAATACATCTAATTTTTGCTAATAAATAAGATGACACATATAATATCCACTATAATATCTAAATCTACTGATAGTATTTCATCAAATTTTCTACATTCCAAGGGTTGGAAAAAGTTTCTCCCTCTAAATTCTCCAGCATGTAGGTCCATGGGATAACTTCTTATGTAACTGGATGCGACACATGCCAATTAAAATGTAGTTTGTTCAGCTTCTGCCAAACCTTTTTCAATACCAAGTCTTCCACGGCTATCGGACTCGTTTTTACCCTCTTATTGTAGAACCTGGTTTCCCTTACCTTGTAAGTATACTGTCGAAACTCAAGGCCCTTTCGTCTTTCTTCAATTAAGTCGAGGTCGAGCCTCCTTTTGTCATCATTGGCATCGGGGTGTAGGTTTGGATTTTATGGATGGGAAGTTCAAGTTCAGTGGGGATAACCGCTTTGGACCCATAGGCGTTTCATTCGTCGGCGTTCTCTTTGTCGTCTTGTAGACCCATAGGATCCCATGTAACTCCTCAGTCCACAAACCCTTAACATCCTCCGATTTATTTTTAACACCGTCCTTTTTGTGACTTTTGTTTGACCGTTGGCCCAATGCAGAATAGAACTAGTTTATTCCCACTCATTCATAATATGCTTTCAAGGATTTGTTTTTGAATTGTCTCCCATTTTCTTAGATGAGCGTGTTGGGTAGGCCATATTTTCAAATTATGTTTCTCCAAATGAACTTGAATGGATTCACTTCAGTGATGGAGATCACGACCTCTACCTCTACCTCTACCCATTTAGAAAATAATCAATAGCCACAATTAGATATTAGTATCTACAGGATGCCTTTGGGAGTGGACCAACAAGGTTAATTTCCCAAACTATGAATGCTCATAAGGAAATAATGGACGAGAGTGGCTGATGAGGCTGATGAGGAATGCTCACATACCTTCGACATTTATCCCATTTTTTTTGCATTGTCAATCGCATCCTTTACTAGGGTCAGCCATCAGTATCCCTACGTCATAATTCTCTTTGCGAGAGATCAACCTCCAATGTGGCTTATGCATGACCCCTCGTGGATGTCACGTAAGACATAGACACGTCTAAGAAGGGGCAACAAGAAACCTTTTTTGTAGAGTACATCTCCTATAATAGTGAACTTTGTCGCCCAGTATCGAAGTTTCTTTCTCTCGGCTTTAGTATTTGGGAGTTCCCCGTTTATGATGTATTTGATTAAAAGATCCATCCATGAGTATCCCAAATTCAAGTTTATACAAAATTCCACCCCGTTGTCGCCCTCCTCAATACTAGGCCTTTGTAGAATGTCCACTGGAACGGTCCATCTGATCTCTATTCTCATAGTTGAGGCTAATCTCACTAATGTGTCGTCTCGATTATTTTCAAACCGATGGATTCTCTACACCTTTACTTCCTTGAAGTTGACCATTGCCTTTTTTACTCTTGCCAAATACTTAGCCATTTTCTCATCTTTAGCTTCGTAGATTCCTAATATTTGGTTCACCACTAGTTGTGAGTCACTGTGTACTGTCATATGGTTGACATTCAACACTTTGTCTAGAGAGAGGCAGGCCAATAAGGCCTCGTATTCAGACTCATTATTTTATGATTGATTCTTAGAGTGTATTCAATATCAGTTCCATCTGGGGTTGATAGTATCAGCCCTAAATACGAGGAACTTGCCTGCATCGACTCTAAACACACACTTTGTAGGATTCAACTTCATCCTATAAAGTTCCATAGTGTCAAACGTTCTTGCAAGTTCGGACACATGATCCTCGACCTTGAGGCTCTTTGTCAGCATGTCGTCGACATAAACCTCCATAGCCTTACCCATTTTCTCTTCAAACATCTTATTGACTAACCTCTGATAGGTTGCCCTTATATTTTCAAGGCTGAATAACATGACCTTGTAGCAGTAGGTTCCTTTATCTGTGATAAAAGAAGTCTTCCCGGCATCAGCCTCATATATGAAGATCTAGTTGTACCCTAAGTAAGCATCCATAAAGCTCATTAGCTTATGTCCGATCGTGGCATCCACCATCTGATCTAAACGAAGTAAAGGAAAGTTATCTTTATGACAATATTTGTTCAGATTAGTGAAATCAACTCACATTCTCCACTTTTCATTGGCTTTTGGGGTTACCACAACATTGGACAACCACTATGGGTATTGTACCTTTCGGATGAACTCGGTGGTCTGTAACTTTTTGACCTCTTCTTGGATGACCTCATACTTATCTCTTGCATATATCCTTTTTCTCATCTTTATAGGCTTCATCTTCTCATCAATGTTTAGTTTTTAGGAGATGACTTTTGGATCTATTCCTGACATGTCCTCATGACTCCATGTTAAGATGTTCTGCATCTGCCTCAGTAGCTTCACCAACTCCTCTTTCACTTCCTTCTTCATGGCTTTTTTGATTTGGACGGGTTTTTTCGACTCATCCTCCTTGAGGACGATGGATTCTACCTCCTGCGCGACTTCGTCTTTCTTCAGTTTCTTCTCGTCCCTTGGATCAAAAGTATCTATGTTATAGGGAGTGGTCAACTTCTAGTGGGTCTCTTTCTGCTCGACTGAGCCGAAGTAACACTCTCGGGCTTCCACTTGGTCCCTTTGGGCTTCCTCTACCCCATAAGGAGTCGATAATTTTATCATTTTATGGACTATGGACGGGACTACCTCAAATTCCTTGAGTGTCACCCTTCCAAGAATGATGTTGTATGCCGAAAAACACGTTCTCATTCATGATGAAGAAGCTTATATTTTTGGTGAGGCATCTCGGACAGGTGCCCATACAGACGTCCATTTCAAATACCCCAAGAGGATGGACTTTTTCTCCACTGAAACCTATCAACGACTAATGATACGGGACTAAATTCATCTTACTGAGTTTCAGACCTTTAAAGCAATCCTAAAACATAACATTGGACGAACTACCTCTATGAACGAGTATGCACGACACATCATTCACATGGACCCTGGTGTTTATGACCAAAGGGTCGTTATGGGGGGGCAGGATACTCTTGAAATCCATTGGAGAAAACCCACCACCAGGATGTCCATGTCCACTTTCTTCAATTTCCCCAACCTTGACTTTGTTGCGGCTAAATTAACATCTAACCTCTTAGTTGACGATTTTACTTCTACCACATGGGATTTATAATTGGTCGGATCTATTCCTACCCATCCAATCCCCAACATATCATCTTAACATCGAAGGATATCATGTGCATCCTACCTTTCGCTTTCGGGATCTTAGGTGGGAGGTCTAGGTCATCTTCTCTGTTGTCTGATTCATCATCCTTCTTGTCGGCTTGGGCTTGTCATCTCGGCCTTCCATATTTTTCTCCACTATGTTTTTTTCTAGAAGTATCCTTCGTTCTACTCATATTCACGTATTTTCAGAGCTTTCCCTGCTTTAAAATCTTCTCAATCTCATACTTGAGAGCAAAACATCTGTCTACTGTATGCCCGGATCTTGATGGAACTTGCACCATTTGCTTTTGTCCCTCTTATGAGGAGAGGACTTAAGCTTCTTTGGCCAACGCAACATCTGATCGCCCTTAATTTCATTCAGGATCATATTTGGGCTTACAGTGAGGGGAGTGTATTTGGCAAACTTGTCCTCGACATCCGTTTTCTTTCCATACTTGTCCTTTGCTACAAATCGTCTCCTTAGTGTCTCCTCCCTTGGTCGCCATAGCCTCCTATGCGTTCGTGACTCTTCCGGGCATATATCCAAAAGTTCTGACATGGTTTTTGGAGAATCCTCTGATAGTTTCCACAGGAGTTTTCTGGACTGCAAGCCACTGAAGAGCACTGCAATGGCTATATCCTCCTTATAGTCCTCATCCTCTATTTTTTCTCTGTTAAACCGAGAGGTGCAATCCCTCAGGGTTTCCTTCTTGCCTTACTTCACATGTAGAAGGTGGGTCACCTTCTTTGGAGGTTTCATACCGAAGAAGAAATCATGGATAAATTTCTTAGATAGCTGCTTAATGTTTTAAATTGAATTCTTGGGCAAGGACGTGTACCATACATGAACAGCACCCGTAAGAGTGCTAGAGAAAGCCTTACACCTCATCTTGTTTGGCGTGGAGTATATGTTGGCCGATAACAAATACATTTCGATGTGGTGAACTAGATTAATACTTCCATCATACAATAGGGTAACAATAGGAGGTTTAAATTCGGAAGGAGTAGGAAAAATTACTATCTTGGCTATAAAAGGAGACACTTATGTGTACCCCCGGTGGCCTGGATCTTAGCTCTTCAGTAGCTTACCAATCTTATTTTCCAACCTCTGCATGGAGCTATTCCAGGGCTTCTCCTTAACCACAACTAGGTTGACGTTATCCCCCTCTGACAAGCACCCAAAAGTGTCTATTTTAAACCCCAAATAAATGCATTTTAGTCGCTCGTTTGAATTAAAAATGGCCTTATGTTCGTATTTGTTTATTTCTCAAGTCAATACACAGTTGTGGTACAAATGATGCTAAATCCAGTCAATTGCGACAAAGAAATTGTTAAAAGTTTACATTGAAGAAATCAAAGGAGATCGCGAAGTCTGAGTCCACATTGAACTTGCCCAGAAGAGTCCTGAACCTTGTCTAGAACCAAATCAAAGCCTAGATCGAGCCTAGTCCATACCCAAAGCCCGGTGTGTGTTGAATTTGTGCCTTTTTAGATTTTCTTAGATTTTTATTTTGAGTCGTTTTATTTTTAGAATTTATTTAAGAATTATTTAGGATTTTTAAAATCTATTTGCATATTTTTATATTTTATGTTTATTAGTGTATTTTTATTTTTATTAGTTTTTAATTTTTATTTTATTAGAATTAGTTTTTTTTAGGATTTAATTTAGTTTTTAGTTTTACTATATTTTATATTTTTTTTTAGAATTTTAATTTTAGTTTTAATAGATTTTAATATTAATTTTTATTTCTTTTTAATTTTATTATTAAATTGTACTTTTAATTTATAGATTAGGATTTTAATTTTTAATTTTATTATTTTTTTTACTTAGTAGTCTATATTTTTTTTAAGGAGCACAAACTAACACACATTCATACTCTCCGTACACTTATCCTACACCTTATCTACCCACTTACACCCAAACCCCACCAACTTCATCTTCAACCCCCAACCTTTTTCTCTCTCTTAACTCACCATTAACACCACATCCAAACACCCATCTTCTTCTTCCATCTCTCTCTGCTCTATCCTCCATAACCAAACATAAACACAACAACCAACCTTATCACCCCTCATCACCTCTCTTTACCCACAACCACCACCATCTCTTCCCTCCATTAACACCAATCCGTCGGCAACCACCTCCGGCCCTACATTCTCAACCCGAAACCCCACCTAACCCGATCCTGCCCGAGCCCTCCACCCATTTCCGCCAGAAATTGAACCCACCATGGCAGCCCCAAAACCCGTACCTATACCCATTTCGAAACCCAAACCCGGATGCTACCCCTTCAACCCGAAGCCACATCAGCAAAACCCACAACCAAAAATCGTTTCTGCTGAAATTAAAAAAAAAAACACGCCGGCCGCCCACCTGATAATCCAATCAGTTTTAGGATTACGAAAAAATTTATAGGTTCTGTTTTTATTTTCAGTTTTATAATCCAATCAGTTTTTGTGACGAGTTTGGGACGCGTGTTCATGCACAGTTTACACAAGAAATTAATGTGTATTGTATTTTTTTCTTTTCTCTTTAATTTCTTATTTGTTGATAGTATTTGAGCTAAAATTCTAATTATGTCAGGCTAAACATCTCATTCAAGGGATGGGATGAAACGCATGTGTTGAGTTATTTAATGAACTAATTTTTTATTGATGTGTTCTAGGCTAATTAAATTGGAAAAAAATCACACATTAATTTATGTGACGAGAGTTTATAAATTAATGATGAAAATTTATATTTGATTTTTGGATTTGACTTTGAGATAGGTTTTATTCTTAACTCAAGTATTAATTCTTTATGTGCAAATTCAAGGATCTGTACGAATTTTTATAAATTGATCTTAGTGTATAATTTGTAAAAATAAGTATAAATCAAAAAAAAATTGTAGTGACAATTCCGGATTTAATTGCTAAAAAATTTTGATGTTGAACTTAGAATTATAACGAGAGTTAAATTTTAAATTTAATATTATTTCAAACGTCTCAAATGAATAATTAGGACATTAAATTAAATTGACTACGCGGTGTAATCCCACCTCTTGTTTCTTCTCATAAATTCTAAACTAGATTATCTTTTTAATTTTTCGTAATCGTTTTAATTGCAAAAAAATTTGTTTCCACCCTTGAAAATTGTTTTTAAATATAAAACTAAAAAAAAATTTAAAAATTAAAAACACAAAAAGATTATTTTTATAATAATTAAAGTTGCAAGTTTTCACGATAACAGTTTCAATACTTGAAATTGAATTGATACCCGAATTTACCACGATATTGAATTTTTAATAAGTTTTGTAGGTAATTGATACTCGAAGTTTGTCCGCACTGACATTCCAAATCCATTTACGACAAGGGACACACAAATTAACATTATCAAATGGTGCCGTTGTCGATTCCTTGAAGATTGAAATCCGTGAAGATTTGTAATTTTTTTTATTTATTTCTTTTTAGTGTAGTTATTCCTTCTCTCCCTCCTTAGACTGGTTGTTTAGGATTATTGAGGCCTTGTAATTAATTGGGGTGCATTTTGATACCATATTATTTTTGTAACAATTATTCCATAAACAAAAAAAATAAAATAAAAGCGAAAAGGAAAACCGAATAAGGTAGAGAGAGAGCGTCCAAAGGCGAAGAAAAAAAGCCTCTCTACTTTGGGTCAGTAGGACTCCCGGGGTCGACTGAGATAGGCGAAATCTCCCCCCGATCGACTTAACTCGATCTTCACCCCACGCGTGTAAAAACCGTGGGAGGTAGAATTCTGAACACTCGCGAATCTCCCACAAGCGAGTCAATATTTTGTGTGCCTACTTGCTCTTATGTGATTTTTATTCTCGCATTTATTTTTGAATGCTGTGATGAATTAATCAACTAAGACCTACACCCAGATTTCATCACCCGGCTCATTCACTTATCCATTGTGTGCTACCCTAGCCATCATTAAATTTAAAATCAACAACTAGACAGCTCCATAGGATACGGTGTTCGTAGGCCCCTTTTTGATCAATTTTACTTGTAGGATAACCCATAAAGTCCTCTCCACCCTGCAAATCCTCGAACGGTTTGCTTTAAGACATGCAAGTGTCCAGGGAAACTGGGTTTTAAGTGTGGCCGCCCAGTAAAACAGGTTTGTGTTGTCCCCAGCATTGTACCGATCGACCGCTTCACCGTAGTAGCTTTGTGGAGAATCTCTGTGGCAAGCCTCTAGTTATCTTGTGATTAAAGTAGGAACACACAGTTTTGCAAAGGCGATCACAAAGATAAATTCCGTGATTTTTCTTATCCCTCGCAGAGTAATTAAAATTGACTAGCTTCTCATCTAAATTGAAGAAAAAAATTGGCTATGTGCTAGTTAGGAGTTTTACCTTGCTTGTACATATCTACTTTGCTCTTTAGGTAGTCATTTTTATGCTCCCTCATTTTTCGATTTTCAAGTTGAGTCCATCGCCCCGTTTCCCAGCAAAAATCCAAAAATATTTTATTTTTCATTCTCTTCAAAAAAAATTCAAAACTCCAAAAACATTTTCTCCCTTTCTCTAAAAATATTTTCTTTCCCTTTTTCTAAAAAAAAATAAAAAAAATATCATTCTTTGCATGCCCATGTGGCAACGAGTTAATCATCGACTAGTTCGTTCTCGTAGCCCTTCTCTAGTCTCGCCCACATAAGGCAAACTACGTGTTCCCCTTGATTTTTCCTTACCACCATTCACATCGAGTTGTCCTCGAGTCTACATATCTACTTCATCCATACATCCACCCACCATGGGCGATGAGCGTGCCTTAAGGGACTATTTTCCCCCGATAACGGCTACCCCACCATCATGTATCGTTCTTCCACCCACCCCAACGGTCCAATTTGAAATTCGCCCGACGACAATTTAGATGTTTCCCACTTTTCATGGACTTGAACGTGAGTCTCCATACACTCACTTACGAAAATTTCTCACGGTTTGTGCTACTTTTAAAAATAAAAACTTAGATGAATAAAATGTACGTCTTCGGTTGTTTCCATTTTCTCTCAATGATAATGCATCCATGTGGCTCCATTCATTACCACCGGATTCTATCCTTGCATGGGAACAACTTGTGAAGAAGTTCATGTCAAATTTTTATCCAATGAGAAAAACCAATGAGATGCGCCAAGCCATCTAAGATTTTCGTCAAAGGCCCACCGAGCAATTTTGTGAAGCATGGGGCCGTTTTCAGGGTTACATCACTAGTTGCCCACACCATGGTCTCGAGAAAAGTCGCTTAGTCCATAGTTTTTACAATGGTCTCGTTCCCTCTTCCCGAACCATGATTGAATCCATGCATAAAGGGAAGTTCATGCACTTAACTCCCACTGTCGCCTACAATTTTCTCCTAGAATTAGGCGATGACTCCCAAGATTGGGAGGGAACCAATGACTTTTTGAGATCCGAGCCACCACGCATAGGGAGCACTTATGAGGTTAAAAATGCTCCTGATTTTAAAACTTTGCTTCATGGCTTAAACACTTTGACTAAAACCGTTGACGTTCTCAATTGTTTTATGCAACAAAATGTTTCTCTTTCTAAACAAGTGATGAATGTCAACGAGTCTAGCCCTTCTTCTTGTAATGTTTGTTTAAGTCAAGATAAATTAACTCATATGTTCCCCCTTGTTTAAGATGATCCCGAACCCACCATGGCGCAGGCATGTGCTTTTGATACCACTAGGCAACCCGTTCCCCCATCGTTTACTTATAACCCCAATAATAGGAACCATACCTATTTTTCCTATAAGTACGACAACAACCTCACTCCATCACACCCACAACAAAATGTAGGTGTCCCACCCGGGTTTCAACAAAACTCACAAAGTCAACATCTCCCTCCCATCCAGAATCACCATGCTCCATACCATCCACCACATCATCCATCACCTTTTGTCCCCCACGGAGGACCATCGAACTCACATCATAAAATTGTCCCAGTTCCACCTCCCTCTTACGAGTCTTCCCCGTCGCTTTGTTCTCACCGTGAGTTGGTTCTCCAATCACCTTATGCCCCACCGCCCCAAGCATCCACCTCCTCTCTTGAGAACCTTCTCACTCAATTTATCACGACTCAATAACAATCCACGCACGCACAGACTCAAGCCATCCAAAGGCTTGAGCAACGTCTTATCCAGTTTGAGTCCAAGCGAGAGAAAGGTCATTTTTCGAGTCAACCCATTGCTAACCCTAAGGGTAATGGCAAAGAGTCGGCTTACGAGGTTGGATCCGCGTCCATTACATCCACATACCAAGCGGACATGAAAGCGGTAAGTACTCTAAGATCCGGCAAACAGGTTGACAATGGTGTTGATATCCCCCGTGATGTGAAAACCCCACCCATCCCAGAATGCCCATTAAATCCTCTCCCTAAGGCTCTACCACCTACCAAATCCACAGAAAATACCAACTCCAAACCTAAAGAGACCACCCCTGTCTATGTGCCCAAAGGCCCTTCCCTCATAGGTTGGACCCGATAAATAAAGCCCAACAATTTGATAAGATCAGGCATGTATTTTAGAATGATCACATTAACATTTCATTCATCACCGTGATTCAACAAGTTTCCTCATATGCCAAATTCTTGAAGGACTGTTGCACTGTGAAGCGTCCGACAAATGCGCCTCGTGATGCTTTCGTCATTGAGCAAGCCACGTCCATTATCCATGAGAATGGTGTTGTGAAGTACAAAGACCCCGGTCGTCCTACTGTCTCTTAGATGTTAGGAGATAAGTTCACTACTCGAGCTTTAATTGACCTCGGGGCCAATGTTAATTTGTTACCTTAATCCCTTTACCTTGAGTTAGGTTTACAAAATTTGAAACCTTCACGGGTTACTCTTCAACTTGCGGACCGTTCTGTAAAAGTGCCTAAAGGAATAGTTCAATATATTTTGGAGAAAGTTTCTGACTTTTACTGCCTTGTGGATTTCATCATCTTAGACACTCCTGCTCTCGACCCAACCAATATTCCAATCATATCGGGTCACCCCTTTTTGGCAACTGCAAATGCCATCATCAATTATCGTTATGGGTCCATGAATCTTTCTTTTGGAAACATGATCGTTGAAGTCAACATCGTCCACCTGATGCAACAAAAGGTCGACGTTGATTCTATTGATGAGGTGTGTATGATTGACTCCTTGGTCAAAGAGATCTTGGATCAAAGATATCCCGAAGATCATATCCAACAATGCTTGGCTCACTTTGGGTCTGACTTTGGTATTGATTCCTCTCTGAACTCAGTGCCTTGTTAGATTCTACACCACTTATGGACACTTCCACTTGGTCTACTCCTTTCGAATCCCTCTCTGTCGACACTCTTCATTCCATGGATCGCCCAGTTAACACATACCCCGCTATTTCCCCAGACTCTGTTTATGAGTCTGAGTCTGATGCCTCTCCTGAACCGCCACCTAGTTTGGAGCTTAAACCATTACCTGTTGAGTTAAAATATACTTTCTTAAACCCAAACCAATATCACCCAGTCATAATTGCTTCCGACTTGACACCGGATTAAGAAGAGAAATTAGTCCACACTCTCACCAAACATAGCACTGCTATAGGGTGGACCATTTCAGACATTCACGGTGTGATCCCCAATGTTTGTAGCCATCACATTCATTTGGAGGAAAATGCCAATACTTCTCGTGAGCCACAACGTAGACTCAATCCAGTTATGAAAGAAATTATGAGGGATGAAATTTTAAAATTGTTTGATGCCGGTATTATTTACCCCATATCGGATAGCCAATGGTTTAGTCCCATTCATGAGGTGCCTAAAAAGTCTAGCGTCACCGTCGTTAAAAATAGTAATGATGATCTTGTGCCCACCCGTATACAAACTGGCTGGCGTGTTTGTATAGATTATAAAAAACTCAATGCTGTCACTCGCAAATACCACTTCCCTCTCCCATACATTGACCAGATGCTTGAATGTTTAGCAGGCCATGCTTACTATTGCTTCCTTGGCGGATATTCAGGGTACAACCAAATACCAATTGTCGCTCAAGACTAAGAGATGACTACCTTTACTTGTCCATTTGGCACATTTGCATACTCTCATATGCCCTTTGGCCTTTGCAATGCACCTGCGACTTTTCAAAGGAGTATGACTAGTATTTTTAGTGACATGGTAGAGCGTTTTCTAGAAGTCTTCATGGATGACTTCTCTATTTTTGGTTCATCCTTTGATCAATGCCTGTCTCACCTCACTATGGTTCTCTAGCGCTGTCAAGAAAAGAAGTTGGTCCTCAATTGGAAAAATGTCATTTTATGGTAAAAAAGGATATTGTTTTAGGTCATGTTGTCTCTAGCTCCGGTATTGAGGTAGATAAAGCAAAAGTCGACTTGATTTCCACGCTTCCCATTCCTAAGTCTGTTAAGGGCATTCGCTCCTTCTTAGGACATGCGGGCTTCTACCGACACTTCATTAAAGACTTTTCAAAAATCGCTCGTCCTTTAACAACGCTTTTATCCAAAGATGTCCCATTTGTGTTTGATTATACATGTGTCACAGCCTTTGAGCGCCTCAAAATCGAGCTCACTTTCGCTCCTATAATCCAACCACCCAATTGGTCTCTTCCTTTTGATCTAATGTGTGATGCTTCTGATTTTTCACTTGGTACCGTCCTTGGTCAGAGAGTTGACAAGTGCCACATGTCATTTATTATAGCAAAACCTTTCATGATGCCCAACTTCATTACATGACCACCGAAAATGAGTTGTTGGCGGTAGTGTTTTCCCTTGATAAGTTTAGATTATATTTCATAGGTTCCCCTATCATCGTGTACACTGACCATGCTGCCCTCAGGCACCTTCTTTACAAGAAGGATTCCAAACCACGACTGATACAGTGGATTGTCTTACTCCAAGAATTTAACCTTTAAATTCGCCACAAGAGAGGTTGTGAAAACGTAGTTGCTGACCATCTTTCCCGCATTACTGTTACATCTGACTCTGATAATGTCCCCATTTGAAAACGAGAGGACCCCCAATTTTAGATTTTACAAAATGAATTTCCTTTAAATGTGGAATAAAGATGGTACAACTAAACAATTACATAGACCAAATTTTAATTTCTTTCAAATTAAAATAAAACTTAACTCAAAGTGAAATTAAAAATCAATAAAAATATTTTTCACTTTAACGTATTAATTCAATCCAAGTCCTAAAATTTGCCTAACAAATAATTAATTTAATTTTCAAATTAGGCCAAACCAGATTTTATCAAATTAAAGTAATGACTTGAATTAAATTATTTTTACCCAAATTAAATTTACACCAAATTAAATATACCAATTTTATCTTTTTACCTAAGCATTCATCTAATGTGATATTACAAAAGATCAAATAAGTAAACAACCACTGGAAAAAACCACAACGGGAAAAAACCTGGAATGGCCATAGCCTCAAATCCACTAAGTACGATTTTACAAGTACAAGACGAAAAGACTTACAACACCCGACTTGACTCCGTCCAAGCCTCGACGCTTCTTCTTGTACACACCTCTGCCTAGCGAATAACCACGGAGGTCCATCGCGATCTCGGAATCCACCGATCGGACTTTTTCTAGTCACCGTCAACCGAACAAGGAGCCTTTCTCCAGGTGAGTATATCACAGCAAACAAACTTCTTTTTTGTGGGATGTAGAAGTAAACCCAAACTTCTCTTCTTTGAGGTGTAGAGAAAAACCCAGTGCCAAACACTCTAAGCAAGGATATATATTAAGGGACTTGGAATAAACAAACTATTAGATGTGTATGTGTTTTTGGTGAATTTAATCCATTAAATCAAAAACAAAACATGGAACTTTTTCTTGAAAGTTTTGCTCTATCTAAAAACTCTTAGAATGTGAAAAAGTTGGTTTGAAAAGGTTGATTTCCGCACTTAATAATTCTGTCAAAACGTAGTGGGGAGAACATAGTGGGAACATGGAGAAAACTGCAAAAAAACTGTTCCCGCCAAAGTCGTTCGAACGACTTTACTAACGATGTTCTAGAGGAAAAAAGGAAATCTCGTTAGAAGTCTCGTTTGAACGACTTACCAGAAAATTGAATATTCTATTTAAGCCCAAAACTTTTATCAAAAGTTCTTAAACAATATTTTCTGAGTAAAACAAAGTCGTTAAAATTATTTTATAAAAAATTATAAAATACACCCAATAAATTTCCAAACTCCTATATATATATATATATATATATATATATATATATATATATATATATATATATATATATATATATATATATATATATAATGAATTCAAATCTTAGGAGCATTGGAACTAATGTTGTTGACGTTGAAAGGAGGCACACTAAACCCGACATATGATAAAGTTTTATACTCTTGTCCGCTACGTCTTCAACCAACACGTCATAGGCTTGGATGGATACACTTGAACACTATCCTATAACTCAAATGTTTTTGTCCGGAATTGAGGCAACACTACATTAAGACTCAATCGAAGACTTGTATCAAATCTCCCCCTTTGGCTATTTCGGGACAAAAACCAACCAAAAATCCTAAAGGGTCGTCAAGCTCTACTAGACTTAAAAAATTATCCCACCCAAAATAAAAATTACATAGCTTGACACAAAAACCCAAGGATCAATATCTTTGCCGATGAAAGTTTCCATTTAGAAGAATTCCTGCACATTTAAGCAAACTATTATCTTTACCAATGAAAGTTGCCATTTAGAAGAATTCCTGCACACTTAAGTAAACTATCAAACGCATAGGGAATATCAAGAATATTAAATGCATGTAAAATAAATACTCCCCCTAAATTAATTCTCCCCTTTATCAAATAAATGACCTACTTAGAAAGACGTCTCCCCTTAAGATAAATCTCCCAACTAAAATACGATTACAATAAGATTAGATACCATTTATCCCCTATCATTCTTCCCCTTTTTGTTCAGGAATAGACAAAGGATAACAAGCAATTTAAACACGATGAAGCTTAGAGTGCTAAGAACATGAAATCATATGGGCAACAAAATCGAAACTAATCCATACAATGAAGATGCAAAAAAATGATATCAATGTGATACATAAGATACTAAGCATGTGATATTAACAACAATATGTAACTTGATAAATACCAATTATGAATTTGAAGCATAGATGGACTAGAAAGCAAGGCAAAGAAAAAATACCCTATATATGTAGACATAATGAATATCACGAACGCACACGCACATATATATAGATATAGACACCACACATGACACACAATACAATAAGCTTTTCACACTCGTATGGCAAAAATATCTCATATGGAAACGGAAGTGTAGGGGTGTGAACTAACAACAATTAAATTTAGACCCAATCACTTAAAACATGTTCAAGGAGTTCTTATTTGATTGCAAACTTTATCACATTTGAATATAACCTCATGTGACAATATAGATTGAACTCAATGAACGAACATACACAATGCATACAAGCCTAGAATGTTGATTATTCTACAAACCAATAGAGTCATGACATTGTAAGTACAACTAGGATAAACGTACATTGTGCAAACCGTTGATATACCATCCAAACTCCCTCAATATAAGCATATTATTTTAATCTTTTGAATGAATAAATTAACTAAACAAAAATAGGCCTTGGCAAATATTTTATTTTAATGCCATTATTCTTTTAGGCCTTTAGACCACGTATTCCTTTCAAACGGTGGCTTACTCGCAAAGGATGATATTTCCTTTCGGAGCCCTTCCCTGTGCACAAAATATATATATAATATTTTATCGCTCAATTCTTGCGTGCAACGAATTTTAACATGCACTAGTCCTCCTAGGTCACATAACATGTAAATGACAAGATTGGTAGGAGAACACCTCACAAGGAACAAATATAACACGTGAAATTGAAATTTCAAGTGAGTTTGTGCATGTGTGAATTAAGGCATATAAAAAATAGAATCCATTATATCAACACAAAATCCAACTACTCCATGTAAGCATGGTAAAGAACATTTTAAGGATTGACAATCTTAACCAAAAGTTCTAGCCATGTGGAAGCGAAAAAGAGGAATCCAAACACAAGTATATGCCACATAGAGTGTGTCAAGCTAAAATACACACACAAAAAAAAATCTTTTTGAAATTTTTAACCAAACGAAGAAAAATATTTACTCAAAAGATAAACAAAAATCATTTGAATTTTTCATTAAGCCTAAAACACGAAAAATGTAAAACAAAAATAATAAACAAAAATCTTTTTGTATTTTTCATATAATGCAAACTAAAGTGAAAGAACTATAATACAAAAGGTAAACAACAATCATAGATCTAGCATGTTATAAAGCATGAAGTATAGACTAGAAAAATGATTAAGAAGCATACAAGTAGCATGATAATATAGCATGGAGCACAAAAGCTAAAGTATGCAAATAACTAACACATTCAACCTTTAGATTTAGCAAGGTAGGAAGTATGCGAAAGTAAATGAGAATCAAAAATCATATTTTGTAAACCTACCAAGTCGGATCTCCTAACCCACACTAATAAAGAATGATAATCTCGGGATATCGAAATCTTGGCTACCTCGGTTGCCTTACGTTGGGATTCTCTAGGAACTCGTTTAAGATCAAAACAAAATTTTCTAAGATGACCTTTTCAACCACAATGTGAGCACCTAAAGATTCGGCGAAAAGACTTTCCTAAGGAATGATCTATAACATTGTAACTAGAGGATTCTCCTAAAAAATTGGTTTTGGCTTTAAGATTTGACTCTTTGCAAGTATCGAAGCCTAAACCACAAGTGACATTTTTTATTTGAACCGTTCCTAATATTTTATCTAATTTCTCCAAACGACACTCTAAATCAAATTTGACTTTACTAGAGTTTTTTAATTTATTTTCTAAATCTAAAATGTGAGACTCTAATAAAAAATTGCGCTCTTCAAATGCGAGAAGCTCCTTTTTTAAGGATTCCATTAAACCTTTAAGGTTATCTCTCTCGCCTTCTACATGTTCAAGCTTCTCATGAAGAGCTCTCTCACGTGTCCTAAGGTTTTCCACTAAAACACACTCATTAATGAACTCGACACGCTCTTTCAATCTAGCTTCTAACTTCAAATTTGTTCTTTTTAATTTAATGTATTCTTTATATAATTCTTGAAAAGAAAATCGAAGTTCACTCACATCAACCTCCTCATCACTTTCACCCTCTCTTTCGTCTCCACTCTCACTACCATCATCTCTTTGGGATTCACAAATTATGACCTTGGAAGTGTCATGTGTTAAAATTTCATCACTAAAGGAGTGCTCACTTTCACTCACATGACTTGACATAAAAGCCAGAAAGTTGGGCTTAGTGGGGGAATCGGGTCCCTCTTCCTTATCACCATCACTAAGGGTTGCATTATAAGAAATTGGTTGCTTACCCTCTCTCCTTAGTTTAGTGGGGCACTTTTTCGCCCTATGGCCATAACCCTTATAACCGTAAAACCTATTTGACTCGTCCCTATTTAAATTTTCATTAAAAGTTATAGGAATCTTCTCGGCTTTGTCATGCTTAGAATTTTCAAATTTCTAAAAATCCTTTTTAAATTTATCTTTATTAAATTTAAGAAATTTATGAAACTTCCTAGCAAACTGAGCCATATCTTCCGAGTCACTCTCACTTTCACGCTCTACTACTTGTTTTTCCTCCTTTCAGGCTTTCAAAGCAATGCCCTGATCTATTTTCTTTTCAGTTTTGGAGGGAAACATGTCTAGTTCATAGGTTTGTAAATCACCTACGAGCTCTTCTAATTTCGTAGAGGCTAAAGTGGGTAAAGAATTTAACACAGCCACCTTAGGAATAAATCCATCGGGTAGGGACCTTAAAATCTTCTTTACTACTCGATTGTCGGGTATTTTCTCTCCCAAATTAAAAGATGAATTGACTATATCGGAAAGTCTATCATAAAATTCATCAAAAGTTTTTTTTTCCATTCATTTTGATGGTTTCAAATTGAGGGGTGAGGTTTTGGAGTTTAGAAGCTTTTACGACACTAGTTCCTTCATGAGTGAGTTGTAAAATATCCCAAGCTTCTTTAGCGATTTCACACATCATAATGCGTCAAAATTCATCCGGTGTGACCGCCCTAAACAAGGCATTTAAACCACGGGAATTAAAATTTACAAGTTTAAATTCATTCTTACACCATCTATCGGTGGGTTTGGGAACAAGTTCATTTTTAACTAAATATGTAGGTGGGGACCACCCGTTAACGAATGACTACCAAATTCTCTCATTGATAGACCTAACTGGCGATTTCATGCGTGTTTTTCGATACGCGTAATTAGAACCATCAAAAATAGGAAATTTTGAAAATGGGAAAATTCCATTTTAGTCAAAAATATTTAAAAGGATCTTAAACGCAATAATTTAGCGATCCTGCTCTGATACCAATTTGAAAACGAGAGGACCCCTAATTTTTAGATTTTACAAAATGAGTTTCCTTTAAATGTGGAATAAAGATGGTCCAACTAAACAATTACATAAACCAAATTTTAATTTCTTTCAAATTAAAATAAAACTTAACTCAAAATGAAATTATATTAATCAACAAAAATATTTTTTCACTTTAACATATTAATTCAATTCAAGTCCAAAAATTTACCTAACAAATAATTTATTCAATTTGAAAATTAGGCCAAACCAAATTATATCAAATTAAAGTATTGACTTGAATTAAATTAATTTTTACCCAAATTAAATTTGCACCAAATTAAATATACCAATTTTATCTTTTTACCTAAGCATGCATCTAATGTGATATTGCAAAGATAAACTAAGTAAACAACCGCTACGCCGCGATGCACAAGTAAAAAACCCACAACGGGAAAAAACCTCGGATGGCCCTAGCCTCAAATCCACTAAGTAAGATTTTACAAGTATAAGACAAAAAGACTTACAACACCCGACTTGACTCTGTCCAAGCCCCGACGCTTCTTCTTGTACACACCTATGCCTAGCTAATAACCATGGAGGTACACCGCGGTCTTGGAATCCACCGATCAGACTTTTTCTAGTCACCGCCACCCGAATAAGGAGCCTTTCTCCAAGTGGGTATGTCACAGCAAACAAACTTCTTCTTTGTGGGATGTAGAAGAAAACCCAAACTTCTCTTATTTGAGGTGTAGAGAAAAATCCGGTGCCAAATACTTCAAGCAAGGATATATATTAAGGGACTTGGAATAAACAAACTATTGGGTGTGTATGTGTTGTTGGTGAATTTAATTCATAAAAATCAAACACAAAACATGGAACTTTTTCTTGAAAGTTTTGCTCTGTCTAAAACTCTTAGAATGTGAAAAAGTTGGTTTGAAAAGGTTGGTTTTCGCACTTAGTAATTCTGTCAAAAGTAGTGGGGAAAACATAGTGGGAACATGGAGAAAACTGCAAAAAAACTGCCAAAAACCTGTTCCCGCCGAAGTCGTTCGAACGACATTCTCGTTCGAACGACTTTACTAACGATGTTCCAGAGGAAAAAAGGAAATCTCGTTAGAGGTCTCGTTCGAACGACTGAGTAATCTCATTCGAATGAGATTCCAGTTTGTTCGAACGACTTACCAGAAAATTGAATATTCTATTTAAGCCCAAAACTTTTATGAAAAGTTCTTAAAAAATATTTTCTGAGTAAAACAAAGTCATTAAAATTATTTTATAAGAAATTTATAAAATACACCCAATAAATTTCCAAGCTCCTATATATATATATATATATATATATATATATATAATGCATTCATACCTTAGGAGCATTGGAACTAATATTGTTGACGTAAAAACGAGGCACACTAAACCCGACATATGATGAAGTTTTATACTCTTGGCCACTAAGTCTTCAACTAACACGTCATAGGCTTGGATGGATACACTTGAACACTATCCTATGACTCAAATGTTTTTATCCGGAATTGAGCCAACACTACATTAAGACTTAATCGGAGACTTGTATCCTTACACCATTACCGAGTCATTTCCCGATGAATAACTTTTCTCAATCACCACCTCACTTTGGTATGTTGATATTGTAAATTTCCTCATTACCGACCAACAATCATTGGTCGAATCAGGATCGCTCCAAATTCATGGCGAATGTGAAATATTACTCTTGGGATGACCCGTTCCTTTTCAAGTATTGCATTGATCAAGCCATTCGTCGTTATGTTCCCAAGTGTGAACAACTCAGTATTTTGTCCTTTTGCCACGATGGTGCTTGTGGTGGCCACTTTGGCTCCAAGAAAACTGCATCCAAAATTTTGCAAAGTGGTTTCTATTGGATAACCCTGTTTCTAGATGCCCATCACTATTGTCAAACTTGTTCCAATTGCCAACAATCTGGGCGTATCTTTCGTCGTCATATGATGCCACTCACACCCATACTCATTGTTGAAATCTTTAAGGTGTGGGGTATCGATTTCATGCGACCATTTCCCTCCTCTCATGGTTTCCAAATGGATCGAGGCACTTGCTTACCGTACTAATGACCATCGTGTCAAGGTTAATTTTCTTAAAGAGCATGTTTTCACACATTTTGGAACCCCCAAAGCTATTATTAGTAATTTGTAATCGAGTCTTTAAACATCTTGTCAAAAAGTATGGTGTTACACACAAGGTTGGTCTCTCTTAACACCCTCAGACTAGTTGTCAAGTTGAGGTCTCCAACCGCGAGATCAAGCTAATTCTTGAAAAAAACGTTAATTCTAATAGGAAAGATGTAATACCCCGTATTTTTATGCCTTATAAATTTGGGGATTCATTAAATTTAATGTGAGTTATTAATTTAATATAAATCCGAAAATTAAATATTTTTAATTACTAACGTGACGAGAGTTAGTAATCATTGGAAACTTGTTGAATATTACTAATGAGTAAAGTAATATAATATTGGTACTATTAAATGTCACGAGTGAATAAAATGACAATTTTGGAAATTTAAGTTGGGGTGCGCCTGTATCGCGTCGGGACTAAATATTGATTAATAAAAGTGAATAAATTATAAGTCACCCGTATGGTCGTTTTGAGTGCGCCAAAGTGTCCGGAAGGGTCGAGATAGTCAGAAAAGTGCACCCGAGGGTTTAGTTTGGGTCTCGGGGCGTTTTTAGGCCTATTTAGCACCCCGGGAGGGCATTTTGGACATTTTGTATTTCTGGGTAATTAAATCCACGAAATTTATTAGGTTATATCAGCCATTTGGAATGGTCTTTTAGGGTTAGAATACTCACAACCTTAGAACGGCCATTAGAGAGGAAGGTAGAAAGCTTTCCAAGCAATCCAAGGCCAAAAATTCATCCAGTTGCACCGTCACCAACATGTAGATCGCGCGACGGGGAACGCAACCACACCAAATTCGTCCACAAATCAGAACTCTAAAATCTACAGGCAAGTATTTATCTTGCTGAATTCTAGTTAATGTACCTCGCATGTTAGTCTAGGAATAAAATTTTCGTATTTTGATTGAAAAATTATATGTTTTGGAAGAAGAAATCGCATGTGTTGCAAGGAGAATCTGTGTAGCTTGAACCTTGATCATATGTAGAGGTTGTATTACGAAATGTGGAATTAATATGGATGAACGAATTGATGTTGATTAGGTTCTTTAACTGAAAATTTGGGAATTAGGGTTCTTACGAATTAATTTGGGGATTTCATGTAATCTGAATGATTTTTGATGAATTAATGATTCTAGGAAGTTATTAATGTTATATAATCATGATATTATTGATTGGGATTGAAGAGGAGACGTTTGGGATTAAACTATAGAGGTTTTTAGGCTTAAAATGGTGAAAAACGAATCTGCCAAAGGTTGATGACGAAACAGTGCAGTTCGCGCGATGTCGCGCGAAGTAGTTCGAGCGAGATGTCAATGTCGCGTGAAGTCATTCGAGCGAGATGGACAAGTCGCTCGAAGTAGTTCGAGCGACACGTGGAAGTCGTTCGAGCGAGAACCATTCTGGTTCGAGCGAGATTTTTAATTTTTAGAGAAATTCCATTTTTTACTCCTATTTTAGAAACCGGTTAAATTGAGTGAGGAAAACCAGTATTCGAAGAATTCAGATTAGTACAAAATTTTTGGGGTTGTGTAGGTGTGACGATTTAAGTATTTGGGACGGTGAGGTTACTTTAAAGATCACGAGAGGGAGATAACCGTAATAAACGATATGAGTCCGTTATACGGGATAAGTGAGTAAAATGTCTTCAGAACAAGAAGTTATAATTATAGGTTGTGGGTACACCAAATTGAGAAATGTGAATAAGTGTTGTATATATATGACTATGTGATTGTGCATATATTATAAATGTGTAAAAATCATGCCCGCGCTACTTGCTATCCCTGAGGTTACCACGTTGGGACAGTCTTATCTCGATAGGACCTTTATGGGGGATATTGACTCGTACCCTAGAAGATAGAGATCCTTTGGTACAGGCTAATCGGATCGATAGTCAAACGGCCTAAGAGACGTGGGGGCATGTGCTGACCTCTTAGAGACCGGGACTCTATGCTTCGCCTCAATATTGTTTATGTTTGTGTTAATACAGTTCGAGAGTGATTCCGATCTTGTATTTCCCTTAGTACGAGTGATACGGGGACCGGATAGCAGAGTATGCCCGCACCATAATTTTTATGTGGGGTGCTGTTAGAATATATATATTATATGGGTATTGAATATATATATTATATTCTGAAATATGTGAAATACCTCCTGTGTTTATGGTAAGTAAGATATGAATAATGATTTCAATTGAGAAATACGTGTTTTGAAAGTATAGTATATTACCGGGAAACTTTATTAGTAAATAAAGGTTAAATGGGAACTTTGTTATTAAATGAAATTTACCTCTTAAACAGTTGAATTCGTCAGTTTAAATCTTACGAGTAACCTAAGATAAGATAAGTTAAACCGTTGGGAAGGTTAGTGCGATAGGTGTGCACATTAGAAGAGAGGTGAGAATTTCTCAAGGGAGTGTCGCACTAATATGTTGTTGCATTGGCCAGTAAACATTTGAAATACTTGCTAAACAAATTCTAAATCGTTTTTACAATCGGGCTCTGACCCATTTCCATTTTCTTTCCCTCTTGTATATATATATGTATGAATTATAGGTGCCCAGCCACAGGGGCGTCTTGCATACGATCCTTTGGAAGGAACGCGCTGCGGCTTAGGTGGGAGTTGCAGGCCTCTTGCTTAGACGATCTCATTTATTTGATTTTACTCCTAGCATCATTTATTCCAGTTGGGCATGTGTCTCCCTTTCCATTATTCAGTTGTTTCATAGGACATTGTGATTCATTTATTTCCAGTATTCACACTTTGGGATTTATTACTGTCAGGATGTTTTTCCTTTAAATTTTAATATTGGAATTACCTAGTTGGATGTTTAATTATTGGATTGTTTGTTCCGGTATAGTTGTTTTGTGATTCTTTAATTATGAATTTCGTAAAGTTTAAATGTTGGTTTATATAAATAAAATTTGGAAACTAATGTCTAAAATGGTTTTAACACTTAGCTTAATTATGTAGGGTGTTAAATTGGAAAAGTTGTTTTTACGACAATGATGCTAAGAATGAACCAACCGTTCACCTTGATTATAATTTAATAAAGCACTGATCACCTGGTATTTTAATTAGGCGGGTGTCACGAAAGACTGGTCATTACCCTTGAATGACGCATTGTGGGGATATTGTACTCCTTATAAGACTCCGATTGGAAAATCTCCTTATCTATTGGTCTTTGACAAGCCTTTCCACCTTCCTGTCGAGCTCGAACATCATGCATATTGGGCTGTCAAAACCCTTAATTTTGATATAGACGAGGCAGGAGTCCATAGGAAACTACAACTTAATGAATTAGAGGAGATAATAAATTGTGCTTATGATTTGTTCAAGAAGTACAAGGACAAGATGAAGTGGATCCTTGACCAAAGCATCATGCGAAAAGAAGTCTACCCTGGTCAAAAAGTTTTGTTATATAATTCCCGCCTTCATCTCTTGCCCAGGAAGCTAAAAACCAGGTGGTCTAGGCCCTTCATTGTTGAGTCAGTCACTCCTTATGGTGCCATCGTCGTTCAAAATCCCAAAGATGGTAGCCTTCTTCAAATCAACGATCAATGTTTGAAGCCTTTCTTAGAGTTAGGCCCCACTCAAGTTGAAGAAATTGACCTTGTTGACCCCATTTACGAAAACTGACTGTTCAGTCTTGTTTGGGGGTGATTTTCATCACCCAATTTTTCTGTCACCCCTCACTTTCATAGTTCTTTTCTTTAGGGTGAGTTTCGATCGGTCTGGATGAAAATGATAAACTTAGCGCTACCGGGAGGCAGCCCGTTGTATCTTGTTTCTGAGTATGAGTCTAATCCTATTTGCGAGTGGTATTTCACCACCACCCACTGCTTTTCACATGCTTTATAGACTCATACATATTTTTTGTGTTGCGTCTATTCTTCAGGTTTCATCTCTGCTTCCTCATACGGTACATTTTCATTAGCGGTTCATTATGGTAATATATTTCCTCCCTTGTGCTTTTATTTTTATATATGGTTTTAGAACATCGAGGACGATGTTCTCTTTTGTTTGGGGGTGAGAAATTTATCAAAATCGTACCTCTTTTGAAAATTTTCAGAAACAAGTGATTTGAAACTTTTTGTGCAGTTAAAAATAAATTTTATGACATGATTAGTCTATCTTGTCTCTTTTAAAAATCTCGGAATACCCATGTTTAACCCTAAAATTATGCTTTTTACCATAAATTAATTAATACCTCTTAAAGCGTATTTGCACTATGAATTTCCAAACTCTGCAATTTGCACTACTACGTTTACAATCAAAAATGGAAGAGTAACTATATTCTGAAGAAAGCCTTAAAAGATCACTAGTGGCGACTTAGACCCATAAGATTTGAGCTTTTCACCTTTTTTAGGGATTTTACGTAACTCCGAGTCACGAGTTGACTCAACTTTCTCTGGGTACCACACTTAGTCGTTGCATGATCTCATTATTTTTTTCAAATTTGGCTTAATCATCGAGAATGATATCACCTTCGAGTTATAAGAAACATGTGTCTTGTAGTTTGTCCCGAGCACTAAATTGATTTTTCCATACACTTATATTTTTCCCTATCATATTATCATTCACCCATTATCATTCCATGGTTTCCTTGCCCATATATGTCCCAAATACCATCCATCATTGCCATTGTTTTTTAGAAAAATAGTGTTTGAAATTATCAATGTAAATTGTCTTCATTTTCGTTATGAAAAGAAAAAAATGCGTCGCAAAAAAAAGAAGAAAAAGTTGCGATCATAAATTCAAAAGATGAAGACAATAGGTATTCAAAGTGTGTCACACTCTTCTCAAAAACCCCATCATTCATCTTCTTCATTTTCCTCTCATACATAATATAAACAACCATTTTCACCCTTGGTAAAGTGTTCGGGCAAACGAGAAGTCTATATGGTGAATAACTCGACATTCTTGACATAGTGATTAGCATTCCTTCATGAGATCAAATTTTTTTTCATGTATCCGTCATTTTCTATAAATTGTGTGAGACGTTTGAACTTGGTTACATTTACTCACCTCCTCACACACTAGAAAGATACACTTAACCAATTCTCAGAGAGTTCGATTCAGAGAGATATATCCAGTGAGAATTGAAGTCAAAGCTTCAATTTTATAAAGGCAATCTAAGAATTACTCTAATGATACTTAAGAATGTTTCACACTAATACATGTTGAGTTTTAGGAAGGATTACGTTTTTGGTATTAAGTAATGTGATATCTCATTTTGATAGTTGAATACGATGTTCCTTGACGTCCTTTTAAGTTGAGTTGTATAGCGCTTCATCATCTACTCAGATACTGCATTTAAATAAGTTTTTGAATTTTATGGGTACATTCACTGCAAACCAGCACGAGACACCACTCGTCCTGTAGGGCAACCTATAGGTTTAACGGCTTTTTGCACATGTTAAGTGCAATCGCGAGTGCCTGCAAAAGTGGCACACTTTTTGGATACTTATCTCTGTTTTCACTTCAATTTTTGCTCGAGGCCTAGCAATGTTCTGTTTGGTAAACACCCAAAAGTGTATATTTTATACCCCAAATAAATGTATTTTAGTCGCTCGTTTTAATTAAAAATGGACTTATGTTCGTATTTGTTTATTTTTCAGGTCAATACGAAGTTGCGGTACAAATGATGCTAAATCCAATCAATTGCGACACAGAAGCTGTTAAAAGCTTACATTGAAGAAATCAAAGGAGATCGCGAAGTCTGAGTCCACATTAAGCGTGCCCAGAAGAGTCCCGAACCTTGTCCCGAACCAAATCTAAGCCTAGACCGAGCCCAGTCCATACCCCGAGCCCAGTGTGTGTTGAATTTGTGCCTTTTTAGATTTTCTTAGAATTTTATTTTGAGTCGTTTTATTTTTAGAATTATTTAGGAGTTTTAGAATCTATTTGCATATTTTTATATTTTATTTTTATTAGTGTATTTTTATTTTTATTTCATTTTTATTTTATTTTATTAGAATTTGTTTTTTTTAGGATTTCATTTAGTTTTTAGTATTATTATATTTTATATATTTTTTTTAGGATTTTAATTTTAATTTTAATAGATTTTTATTTTTAGTTTTAGTTTTTTTTAGTTTTATTATTAATTTGTATCTTTTAATTTATAGATTAGAATTTTATTTTTTAGATTTTAATTTTTAATTTTATTAATTTTTTTTAGTTAGTAGTCTATATTTTTTTTAAGGTTCACAATCTAAAACACATTCATACTCATACACTTATCCTTAGGGGTGTGCACGGGTCGGTTCGGTTCGGTTTTGGACCGCAATCCAAACCGAACCGATCGGTTCGGTTTTGGAAAGGGTTAGACCGAAACCGAACCGACAATGAAAAAAACCGTCGGTTTCGGTTTATGTCGGTTTCGGTTCGGTTCGGTTCGGTTTTGATTCGGTTTTGGTTAGTTTTCGGTTTTGGTCGATTTTTTTTGGGCGGTTTTCTGTTTTGGCGGGTTTTTAAGGCGGTTAATAGATTTTGCATATAAAAATATAAGTTTTTTAATATAACTATTGATATCGGTTCGGTTCGGTTCGGTTTTTTCCACGGCTAGACCGCCAACCGAACCGACATGGTCGATTTTTTAATTCCTTAAACCGTAAATCGAACCCGGCTAAAAAAATCGCCGGTTTTGGTTCGGTTCGCGCCGGTTCGATTCGGTTTTCGGGCCGATCGATTTTTTTGCACACCCCTACTTATCCTTAGGGGTGTGCACGGGTCGGTTCGGTTCGATTTTGGACCGCAATCCAAACCGAACCGATCGGTTCGATTTTGGAAAGGGTTAGACCGAAACCGAACCGACAATGAAAAAAATCGTCGGTTTCGGTTTATGTCGGTTTCGGTTTCGGTTCGGTTTTGGTTAGTTTTCGATTTTGGTCGATTTTTTTTGGGCGGTTTTCGGTTTTGGCCGGTTTTTAAGGCCGGTTAATGGATTTTGCTTATAAAAATATAAGTTTTTTAATATAACTATTGATATCGGTTCGGTTCGGTTCGATTCGGTTTTTTCCACGGCTAGACCGCCAACCGAACCGACATGGTCGGTTTTTTAATTCCTTAAACCGTAAACCGAACCGGGCTAAAAAAAACCGCCGATTTCGGTTCGATTCAGGCCGGTTCGGTTCGATTTTCGGGTGATCGATTTTTTTGCACACCCCTACTCCTACACCTTATCTACCTACTTACGCCGAGACCCCACCAACTTCATCTTCAACCTCCAACCTTTTTCACCCTCTTAACCCACCATTAACACCACATCCAAACACACATCTTCTTCTTCAATCTCTTTCTCCTCTATCCTCCATAACCAAACATAAACCCAACAACCAACCTCATCACCTCTCTTTACCCACAACCACCACCATTTCTTCCCTCCATTAACACCAACCCGTCGGCAACCACCTCCGGCCCTACATTCTCAACCCGAAACCCACCTAACCTGATCCTGCCCGATCCCTCCACCCATTTCCGCCCAGAAATTGAACCCACCATGGCAGCCCCAAAGCCCGTACCTATACCCATTTCGAAACCCAAACCCGGATGTTACCCCTTCAACACGAAGCCACATCAGCAAAACCCACAACCAAAAATCGTTTATGCTGAAATAAAAAAATAAAAAAACGCCGGCCACCCACCTGACAAACCCATACCTGCCAACTCAAAATTCCGACCAAAACCAAAAATAAAATTAAAAAAAAAAGATTAAACAATCCCCACGCCGGCCACCACCTGACAAACCCATACCTACCAACTCAAAGCACTAAATAAAACCAAAGCCAGGTTCTCCCAAATTTTCCAACTGCTATTTAAAGGGAGAGAGAACTCTCAAGTCTCATATGTTCACAGAGTGAAGAAATAGAGAGAAGCAATGAGAGACATCAAAAAGAAAAAAACAGAAGGACTGTCGAGGGTACAAAAAATAGTCAAAAAAAAAGAAGAAATATAGTTTAGGATTACAAAAAAAAATTGAAGGTTTAGTTTTTATGTTCGGTTTATAATTCAGTCAGTTTTTGTGACGAGTTTGGGACGCGTGTTCATGCACAGTTGACACAAAAAATTAATGCGTATGGTATCTCTTTCTTTTCTCTTTAATTTCTTGTTTGTTGATAGTATTTGAGCTAAAATTCTAATTATGTCTGGCTAAACACCCTATTCAAGGGGTGAGATGAAACGCATGTGTTGAGTTATTTAATGAACTAATTTTTGATTGATGTGTTCTAGGGTAATTAAATTGGCAAAAAATCTCATATTAATTTATGTGACGAGAGTTAATAAATTGATGATGAAAATTGATATTTGATTTTTGGATTTGACTTAGAGATAGGTTTTATTCTTAATTTAATTATTAATTATTTGTGTGCAAATTCAAGGATCTCTACGAATTTGTATAAATTGATCTTAGCAGATAATTTGTAAAAATAAGTATAAATAAAAAAAACAATTGTAGTGACAATTCCGGATTTAATTGCTAAAAATTTTGATGTTGAACTTAGGATTATAACGAGAGTTAAATTTTAAATTCAATATTATTTCGAACGTATCAAATGAATAATTAGGACACTAAATTAAATTGACTACGCGGTGTAATCCCACCTCTTGTTTCTTCTCATAAATTCTAAACTAGATTATCTTTTTAATTTTTCGTAATCATTTTAATTGCAAAAAAAATTATTTCCACCCTTGAAAATTGTTTTTAAATATAAAATTAAAAAAATATTTTAAAAAATTAAAAACACAAAAATATAATTTTTATAAAAATTGAAGTTGCAAGTTTTCACGATAATAGTTTCAACGCTTGAAATTGGACTGATACCCGAATTTACCACAATACTGAATTTTTAAGAAGTTTTGTAGGTGATTTCAGGAAATTTTGTTACTCGAAGTTTGTTCGCAACGACATTCCAAATCCATTCATGACAAGGGACACGCAAATTAACAGTTATCACCCTCCCTCAGGGGGTAAAGGGACTGGGACTTGCTCTCTGCCTACAGTCCTCTATCAGATGTTGTCTTCTCTCTGATCCGTCGGTACTCTTTCTCGGCTCTGCCTGGGCCGATCCCTATTGCGTCTGTCATTTTCTCTAGAGAATGCATTATTGTGAGAATGAAAGAGTCGATCACGCAAGTCTCCCACTGGGAGGAAATGGTCAAAGGTTGCCATATGCTAAGTCTATCAAAGGCTGGAGTCCTTGGTCATCCCTTTGGTATCGGCTTAACACTTTTTCCCTTATAAGTTGGAGCCGAGCAAATTGTGTTGCCTGAAATCTCATAAGGCTCCCAACAGTCTTCCTCTTCGAAATCTTGATCATTTAGGCAATCTTGCACTTACTTTCATAGGCAAAGATGCCTAGGGTTAGCGGCATCCCTCCTACATTGGTGGCATTGGGCATCCTTTTATGGAACTAATGGGGGTGCTACTGTCACCAGATCCGCCACCTCTCTGGCAGCTGGAGTGATCATTTCCACCGGACTGGGATAGCCTTCTCCATTAGGCTTTGGCTAAAGTTGAGAAACTGCTCATGTATTTGTTGTTGGTTGGCGAACATTGCAAGCAATGATGCCACCACTTCAGTCAACTCCGATTGAGGTGGTGGTTGGTTGGAGCCAGGACCAATCCCCGGAGGTAGATCCGAATCCATTCTCTCCAATGAGAATAAGTAATCAAATGAGATGATCGGAGAAACCTGGAAAAACTACCCAAGCTCTTTTAATGGTGATTCGAGTCCAACAGAGGTGGAGTTGGATCACCACAAGAGGCAAACAATAGGTTTTTAGGCCAAAATGATAAGGTAAAAGATGATGTCTCTTCCCACAGACATTTCCAAAATGATGATGCTATAAAACAACCATTTAAATTTGTGTGTGCAGTTCAATCTCAAAATGATATAACACTGGAGATATGAATGTAGATATAAAAATAAGAGAAGGAGATCAGGTAAAGAGGAAGACACGATGATGTAAGTGGTTCATCTTGATAGCCGACTCTATTATGCAAGGTGTTTGATGTATTTTATATTCACTTTGGAGCTCTAATCTCCCATCTCCCATAATTACAAATCTCAAGCTCTCTCACTTTCTCTCTCTATTGTAATTTGGACAGAGTTTACCTAGGTTTTATAGTAATCGATCCCTTACACTAAAGAAGATGAAGTGTATATATAGGCTTGGGGTGCATAGTGCACTCCCTAAGCATGTAACATAAGTGTGTGAGGTAAGTGGTTCAATAGGAGTCCAACATATGTATAGCACATGCTCAATCAATGATGATGAAATACCCCCTCATATTATAAGAAGATCTGTTATAACTGTATGCCCACTTGGACTGACCATGCATGTATATCACGTGCCATATGTGGTGTAGGTATCTTCCTTGGAGGTCCTGACCTGGCCGAGTCCGACATAGAGGATCTTCCCTATAAATAACTACATATAGTAGTCTCGACTTTCCAGGGAGGTACAGTCTGAGACAAGATATCCAAGAGAGATGTGAGGGTGAGCTTTATTGGCTAATCATATAGTATCATCTTGGCATGGTAGCGCAGGCCGAAACCCTAGATGATGGCCTTTACTATGCCAACGGGAGAAAAAGTTCGTCTAGTGAACATTGAGTATTATTGGCCGAACCATGTTGGGTATGTCCAAGGACGACACCACACTTATGTGTATCGTCTACCACATCCACAATGCTCTGAAACTCCGACAGATGGCCCTTCTGGAAAACCTCCTGACTCGCTCATATACTGACAGCACTGGGTGAGTCTGAACTGGTGCTGGCACTAGAGGCTATGGCTATACCTGGGGCATGTGTTGTGCCATGGAAATTATGGAAACATTAAATACATATGCTACTATTGATGCATCCTCTGTTGAGGTCATAGTCCCCTAAGCGACCTGTGACTCTATTTGAGCCTCCCCTTCTATGGCCCTCCTCGCTGCATGTGCCGGTCTACCTCTCCTGGCATTTGGCATATGAAACCAAACCACAATTTTATGAGATTTATTTCAAATATAAATAATAGAAGAAGAACATAAATGTGCAATATGATACAACCGTCATAAGCATAGGGCTCTATATCAAATAAGCGCAACACTAACAACATAGAAAGTTCGCACAGATCCTAAGGACACTAGAACATGATGCAATGATACTAACTGTGACAACCCACCTATTCTAATACAGGGTGTCCATCCTTTATTAAAGTAAAATAATAATCCAGTAAGGTTGCATTCTCAGCATTACTATCGCAACAAGTAATAAATAAATAAACAAGTAAAACCATACATTTAAATGAAAAGATTAAATGCCATGCATAAATCAATAAATGTGAACCGAATAAACCATCGGTCATTAACATTAATCATCCAACTGAAATAAAGCTAACAAACAAAAAAATTTGGACATAAAGTAAAGTCTTATCCAACTACGGGCAACATGCCCAAAAGGAAAAACTGACTAAAAAATAATCCTTTCTAAATAAAAAGAGTTGAGGCGGCTAATCCAATGTCACAACGTTGAAAGATCTATTTATGATGTCCCTACTATTGTTGCACACCTGGAGTTTTTAAAAGAAAATAAGAAATCAGATTTGCCCCGCGAGTCAAAGCCCGAAAATGTTTGAAAATATTTTGCAAGTATTTAAATGCATTATAGTAATAAAACGCGTTGTGTATTACTTTTACAATTAATTAATCAATCGCAATCACACGAGATAAAACCTCACATATCATCTACAGTGTGCACCTAACGCATTCATTTTATTATCATAGTTATAATACCCAGCATAATTATGACAATAACCCTTATCAAAGCCCAATCCTACTTAACATTCATAATTAGCTAAGTATATACTACCCTCACTAGGTATACGTTTGTAAATAATATCGTAGCAATACACATGCTATAAATAAGTGTTCACATAATATAATATAACATAGATTCACCCGTCCTATAAATATATATACACGTTATATCGTATATATATATATATATATATATATATATATATATATATATATATATATACGTATAATCGTATCCTTGGAGCATGAACCTCGGGGATACATCCCTTTATTCTATCGGGCTCCACTACGTACCATAACTGGGCCATCGGGTTAGAATCTCACCATCAAACCCAAACGTAAAGACAAGCCAAATGAGGCGGTTATAAAAATAAGTATAGGGGTCACAAGCATACCATATTGCACCCAATCAGTCACTAAATCCATACCTATCCTCACACACGAATAATGGCCATGCAAAGGTACTATGACCTCGAGAATCAATCCAAAACATGTTGGTCAACGCCAGAGTGGACTGCCCACTATGCATAACTTTCTAACGATAGCTCTACCGAGTAGATATGTTCAATATAATAGATAACAGACACACACATATATTTATATATATGCAAGTCACCTCAATAAGTATATATACAACGTACTGACCTCGTGCGCAAATCCCACAGTGTACTAGTCTCCCAACCTTGAAGCCTGAACCGACTTCCCGATTATACCTATAATTCTAAGTTCATCTCACCCGAACCCCTCTATCCATTGGCCTAACACACATACCAAACCCCGAAAATTTTCCCAAGTAGTCCTACTCTTTCCTGAAACCCCATACGCCCATTTCCCAAGCTCTGACAGGTCAATACAACGACAAAACTAAATCTAGGTAGGGCAACAAACTGAACTAGTTCATTTGGCCGACCAAACAAGTTTGATCAACCGAATCGATTTGCTCCCCCAGCAAATCGATTCGGTTTGTTGGGTTGCCAATCATCTTCTTCCTAGGGTTTTCTCCTTTAAAACCCTCCAATCGAGGTCCCAAGCCTCCCCAGACATGAAATTAACATCCTACATCAATATATAAACATTCCACAAGCAACAATAATTTAAACTCGAATCCATCATCTAAGCACAAGGATTCTTAATCGTTCATTAATCCAAACAACCCAAGATTAATTCAACCTTGACTTTCATTGATTTCTAATAACTATTAATAAGTTCTTGTTCATTCCCATAAACCCGTAATTTAATGATGTATCTCTCATTCAATTATCATCAATCGATCTCAATTAAAATCGAAGTTTCAATCATACTTTAAATCTTCTTCAATTGATTATCAAAGTTGAGTTTAGGGATCTGAATCCGAAGTTTCATTCGTTGGGATGGCTTGAATTCAAAGATTTCCTCTTCTTTTATCTTCTTCAAGTTTTTCTCTCCCATTTTCTTCCTTTTCTCTTCTCTTAAACACTCTCTAAATCACAATTATACAGAGATTGAAAAGTGGGCTATCATCCACCTAACTAAACTTTAAATACATTCTAATTACACCCTAATCCCTTTTTGTATTAAACCTTATGTGTAAAAAGACCACTGTGCCCTTATATGGGTGTTGTTATGTATAAAAAGAACTCGGAACCCAATTATAACACCCACGTACCTATTCAAGACTATTTCGACCCATTTCGGATCAACGGTGCACTCAAAAAGTTCATTTAAGTCATCCAACTATAAATACACCAAAATCTCATTAATAGAGACCGATAAGTGTGCATAGTATATGTAACTCATTAAATATATCAATCTACTGATTTAACTCTCTATCGACATAATTTAATAAACCGTCGCTTTTCACTCATATGCAACATATAATAAATAAGACATTTATTTACTTATCTCATGCAAGTAAATAATAATAGTAATAAATATAAATCCTTATCTCACCAATTAATATTTACTGAAACCCAATTTAATTTTCCCCAGTTAAATTAATAACGAAAATTAATTTGCCTTGCGAACGTCGATTAGCAAAGATTACATTGATCATATTCGTGATGTGACAACACCAAAGAAAGTGTGGGATACACTTGAAATATTGTCCACTCAAAAGAATACGATGCGGCTACAATTTTTGGATAATGAAATTGCTGGGATGACTCAAGGTAATCTTTCAATTCCAGAATACTTTATGAAAGTTAAGAATTTGTGCTATGAGATTTCAGAGTTGGATACGGAGGATCCTATTAGCGATACAAGCCTACGTCGCTATCGCATTTATGGATTACGAACAAAGTTTATGATTCATTTCTTCTATACAAGGATGGGTAAGTCAACCGTCCATTATTAATTTTGAGAACCAGGAAGCTTTGGTTAAACATATGACTTACAAATCTCCTTCTGATGTTGAAGAAGTAATTTTCACCAAGGATCAATGTAAGCATACCAGTGCTTCTAAGCATTCATCCTCTGGTAGTATGCAACAAAGAGTGACTGGGGAGTCGAGAGATCATTCAAATGCTTGTTATAGATATGGAAAGCCAGGACACTTTAAACGTGATGGTCGTGTGAAATTGGCATGTTTTATGTAGAGAAAATCCGGTCATATCAAGAAAAACTATTGTCTAAACTTACTGATATAGATGCAAATACAGTCCAAAAAGTCGAAGATGTAGAAGAGCCAAAATGGGAGCAGTGTTTCTCTATTTAAGTTATTGAGCAACCTGATAATGTAGCCTCAGTTGTGCATCAGACCAACACACACAAGGATGATAATAATTCTGTTAACAACAAGGAGTGAATAGTTGATTCAGGCTACTCACATCATGCCACCGGAGATGTTACATTGCTTTTAAATGTTCGTCCTCACATAGAGAAGCATGCCATTATTATAGCAGATAACTCAGTACATCTAGTGTAATACCCTGTATTTTAAATGATTTTTAAAATAGGGATTAATTAAATTAAAATGGGAAATTAATTCGGATTAAAATAAACATTAATTAGCGTGGCAATGATTAATATTTAATTGTATGAATTATATTGAGTATTACTTAGTGAACAAGTAATAAATTATTATTTATACATTACAATTATCGAGAGTGAGAAATACGACAGTAATAGTAATTTAGTCTGGACGCACGTATTACCCGTGTCGGAATTTAAATTACGGGATAAAAAGGTAAATTGGAAATGGGTCATCCAAATGGTCATCAAATGGAGAATTGAAAAATCAAAGTGAGAGGAACCAAAGGAGAGAAAATGTGAGAGTTTTTACCAGAAAATGAAGAGTTTCTCAAGAAGGTGAAGGGTCTTAGAGGAGGAGAAACACCTAGAGCCACCTTGCACCACCACCATACACCACCGAAATTTGGGAACACCTAGGAGGAGGAACTTACATCATATTCTTGTAAGGAAATTCAGAATCATCCTAAGTGGCTAGTTGTTTAAACTTGCTTAATTATGAGTTTGCTGAAATACATGCTAGATTATAGGATTTTCGGATAAAAATCCACGTTTATAAGGTTTTGATTTGAGATAACATAATTTTGGATTATAGAACTCATGATTAGGATTATATAGTTTATTGATGATTTTGAAATGTGAGAAAAACATGTGATTAAATTGGAGATCCAACTATCTGACTAGAAATGAAGTGAACTCATACGAATCCAAAATTCAAACGCATGTAAAATCGTTTTAGAAAAGGAACGAACATTGTATGATAATTTTAGGTTTGTTTTAAGAGGATATTGGTAGTGTGCTCTTAACTTATTGTATAATATCACGTTCTAAACAACTTTGTAGTTTTAATTTTTTCCAAAATAGGATCAGACTAGCCTCAAATCGTCATTTTCTATTTCTGGCCAGAATGTTACTTTATCAAGAAATAGGATTGTTGGGAATTATTATATAATTCGGACTTGTGATAATGATTCTGGCTTTTGGACCAGTAAGTATGAGTTGGGGGTAGATACTGAAATAATTAATTTAATTATGTATATCCCTTCGATTAACAAAAGATGTTAGGAACAATGGGAAATGGGAATAAAATGTGAATTATTAGTTTATGGGATAAACTTGCAAGATACTCTATGTATGTATAGGATGAGTGCATGCATATATCATGTTGATTATGATATTATGTGTAATAAATATACCTACGTCGCTTGCTATCACAGGAGGTTTCGCGCCGTGGGCGGTCTTATCCTAATGAGCCATTTTAGGGGATTTTAGACTCATACCTTATAATGGTGTGACCGGTCAATTGGGTAAGTTAGGTATGTGCGTAACCGGAAGGCCTGGAACTATGTTCACCTCTAATGTGTGTGTTTTGTATTTATGGTTCGAGAATGATTTTGAATCGGCCATCCTTTATTCAGTACGTGATGTACCGGGACTTGATAGCAGAGTATGCATGCACCGTAGCTCACCCTAGGGGTCGTATTAGTATATATATAGTAGAGTAATACATCTATGTACTTATGAATTATTCTACTATGTGTGCTTAAGTAGATGAAAGAGATAGTGACATATAAGATAACCTAAGTATGTGAAAACTTAATCTCTGATGGAAAAGTTATAATTGGCGAAATGATATGGGTTATGCGATAATATATGATATGGTCAATACGGGTGGCACAACGATTTAGTTTGTGTATAGATAGATATGGTTCGGACTTGTTAGGCAGGGTAGTATAACTAGGACGGGTTAGACACATTAGTTATCAATTATTGCAGCGTATTTCTACCAAACACTTACTTGGAGGTGTTCCAATTTTGAAGGCAGTTCATCAACATGTAAATTGTTCAGGATGTCAGTTCGAAAAGTCTCATCGCCTTCCATTTCAGAAAACTATGAATCGTGCATCCTCGATGTTCCAATTGGTACATTCAGGACTTATGGGTCCAACGAGAACACCAAGCTACAATGGTTACCCCTATATAATGGTTATTATTGATGAATTTTCCCATTACAGCTGGACGTATTTTCTTAAAAACAAGAGTGAAGCTCTCTCAGACTTCATGAAGTTCAAGCTGACCATAGAGAAAGACTTTGGGTTTGAAATCAAGTGTTTGCGCACCGATAATGGGGGAGAATATTTATCTCATCTTTTTTCTCAATACTGAAGAACATGGCATTCAACATCAAATGACATGTCCAAATACCCCACAACATAATGGAGTTGTTGAATGCAAGTTGGCACATCTAGCATCAATGATCTTATATTGGTTGCATAACAAGAGCCTTACTAGTGAGTTATGGGCAGTTGTTATGCATTGTGTGTATCGTGAGATAAATAGATTTCCCCCATGTTCAGGTACCTCAAAATATCCTTATGAGATATTATATATTACTAAGCCATATGTGAGCTATTTTAAAAAATCTGGCTCCCTATATTATGTTCATGTACCTAAGCGTGGTCGTACTAAACTGGACCCAAAAGCTAAAAAATGTATATTTATTGGCTATGACTCACACGGGAAAAGGTTGGAGGTGTATGAACCCAATTACCAAGAAATGTATTGTTTCTTGAGTTGTAATGTTCGATGATATGTCGATATATTACTCCAGCGACCAGAATAGCAGAGACTCAAAGTATATGCAGCTAAAAAATCTATTTTTGATTCGTTTGAAGGTGAAGATGGGATCCTTGAAAGGTGGGGTCAAGATACTCAGTAAATTATTCAACAAGAAGGGGATATACTTCGAAGGTCGACAAGGGAAAGCAAGTAACCTGATCATTTAAGTGGCTATGATGTTCAACGCAATGCTTGCGCTATAACATCTAGTTTCTTAGCAGGAGATATATGTGACGATGAACTAATGTCCTTCTCTGAAGCTCAAGGTATTTTTTATTGGGAAGCTTCCATGTAGGAAGAATTTTTTACTCTAAATAAAAATGACATATGGGAGTTGGTACCAAAGCCGAAGGACACAAAGTTAATTACTTGGAAATGGGTATACAAGTTGAAGAAAAAGGTTGATGGAAGTGTTGACAGATATAAATCTCATCTTGTGGCCCAAGATTTTTCTCAATAATATGGATTATATTATGAAGAAAATTTAAATCCAGTTGCTAAGATGGTGAGTATTCGATTTGCTATTTCCTTGGCTGCATGCAAAGGCTGGTCTTTTTGGCAACTTGGTGTCAAAAATGCATTTCTTTACAGAGATTTGGATCATGATATATTCATGGAACAACTGGAGGGATTTGTATCAAAGGAGTTTCCTAATCATGTTTGTCACCTCAAAAAGGCATTGTACGGTCTAAAATAAGATTTGCATGCTTGGTATGGTAAGATCACAAAATTTTTAACTTGTTGTGGCTTCCATCTCTTAAGTTCAGATCCTAGTCTCTTCATTACGGTTCAATCCTCCAGGTATACGATTATTCTCCATTATGTTGACGATATGATAGTTACTGGAGATGATAATGATGAAATCAGACGCATTTAAGATCAGTTATCTGTCTATTTGGAAATGAAAATTCTGGGTGAAGCTCAACATTTTCTTGGTTTAGAAGTAGACCAAGCTAATGGCTACTTTGTCTCTCAAAGAAGGTATGAAAATAGTCCACTATTTTCAATCATTGGAAGGTGAAACTCCATTTCGCCAACTTGTTGTAGCTTATTTTATCTAAGTATTACGAGACATGATCTTGCTTACTGTGTAGGTGTTATCTCGTAATTTATTCAAAAACCATGTATGGGTCATTTTATTGTTTCCAAGCATATTCTTTGCTACGTGAAAGGGACTTTAAACCATGGGTTGATGTATAAGAAGCACACTGGGTTTTCTCTGTATGGCTTTATTAATGCCGACTGGGTCGGTGATGTAAATGATAGGCGATCAACCACAGGATACTGCTTCTCTACAGGTTCAGTTATTGTTTCTTAGTGCAGTAAAAAACAAAGCACGGTTACTCTTTCAATTACGGGGGCAGGGTACATGGAAGCTACTATGGCAACAAAGTAGTGTATTTGGCTTAAAAGGCTTATTGGCAAAATTAATTCTACAATTGATTATCCAGTTCCCATAAAATGTGAAAATGAAAGTACTATCAAACTTGTTGTGAACCCAGTGTTTCGTACCCGTACAAAGCAAATTGAGACCCATCATCACTTCGTTCAAGAAAAGATGTTAAACCAAGAAATTGAGCTCCAGAAAGTTCGTACAAAAGACCAAGTTGCCAACATCTTTAGGAAGGCGCTTGCTAAAGACAAATTTGAAATGTTTCGAAATGCTCTTGGTGTCATAAATCTCACATTTGCACTGAAGGGGAGTGTTGCAAATTAGTGCAGTCGAGTTGATTCGTTTTATTATTTTAAATTAGTCTTTAGTCTTAAGTGCTTGTAGGAATGAGTTGTGGCTGTCGACTCAGTTTAGAGTCTTTTAGGAGTCAGTTGTAGTTAGTGGAATAAAAATTCTACAACTTCGTTATGTGATTCAGTCAAAAATTAGTTAAGATATGTTACGAGACTTTCTAATATAAATAGCCTATAACTGTAGCTGAAAATAAAACACTTCAGTTGCATTTTTTTTCTCTGTCGTTCACTGAGTAATAAACTTCCTTCTTTTAATTTATTCAATATGTATTCAAGTTGGTATCTCCTAAATTTATTTCACACAAGGCACTTATGTGAGATCGAATGAGGCAATAATGAGAGTGCACAAAGCACTAATGAGCGAGTGCACAAGGCATTAATGTGAGTGTATAAAATACTGGTTTGAGGGTGGTGAATGTATAATCTTTGAGTGGACCAGGATAGAGTGTAAATAACACTAATATGGGAATATTAATGGACAGGCATGAGAACAAATATCATGCACATGAGAGGTGGGATTTGGTCAGGAATTGTCTAGAGGAAATGATTTGGCATGGTGTGTATGTGTGAGATACGAGATTAGGTCTTGGACCTATTTCCCCCCCTCAAACTCAATATGTTTTTAACCAACTTGAGTTTGTTACCAAAATAATAATAAGGTGGATTTACGTGTGGGGGAGTGAGGTTAAAATGGATAGAAAGAGAGGTTATTTTTTGTAAGTTGAAGAGTGAGGGCTGAATAGGGTAAAGTAAAAGGTGGGTGATCTTTGGAGTGTATAGAACAGAGAAGTTAAAATTTGTTAGGAAAAAAATTGTGTTCATTTGTATCTTTTTTACAGAATGAAGTTGGGCTTGTTTTGGTTTAAAATAAAGCTCGGGGTTTAAAAGAAAGTTATGGGTGAGAAAATCCATTCGACGAGAGAAGGAATGGTTTAATTTGGGCTATGTCTAAGGACTTTTGTTGTTGGGAACTAAAAATGAGGTGGATGGAAGAAATATAAATCAAGAGGGAACACAGGTTGTGGTGGTGGTCGAAATATAAACTTGATCAGGATCCATATGAGATCAATCAATTACTTCCGGTGGAATATTTGAGGGGGGAGAACTACTGACGACCAAATTTGAGAGTGATGTTTTGGTTTAGGTAGCGAGCCAAAAAATCAGAGATTTCTTCATCGTCAATGGGACTAAGATCTTGATGGTGGAGATGGTAGTTGGACATCGAGGGTGGTTTCGATTTTAGGATTACAAGTTTTTAGTCTTACTTTTTTTAATATATGTGTGTTTAATCCCATGTCATTATTTTTTTATTGTTGGTCCTATATTTTTACACTTGTCATTCTCTACAAAAAGAGACATGAACGGTTATGAGAGGTAACATGGAAGTTGCGGGAAGTTTTAGATGGTTGTGGGACTTAAAATAATATAAAAAATACAAGGGATGGGAGACTAACAAAACTTTAGAAATGGGATTAAAACCAACAAACTATTCGATTTTCTAGGTGGGTGTTGGGATTTTGGTTTGAATAATGGTGCAAAGATTAATCCTTCATGGTACGTGCTCACACGCGCTTGGAAGATTAAATAAAATGGTCACTCACTTGAACAAGGCAGCGCGTGTGATGAAACAGAGGATCAGTCAGGTTTGGTTCGAAGATTTTAGGGGTAAATATTATTTGATGTGTTTGTTGGAAGATAGAGACGTATTTGCCTGCAATGGGGATTTTGTAAGACATTTGTATGTTTAGAGTACAGATGGCAATGGGAGGGTTTTAGCGAAGACCCGTCTTGCCCCCGACCCTAAAAGATAGAATTTTGGGATAATAAATAGGACGGATTTGGCGTCAGGTTTGATATTAAAAACTCCGTCGATATCGGCTTTAATGTATAAAAAACCCGAACCCACCCCGTTTAAATGTATGCTTACTAATATGCCATTTTATATATATAGTTTGTATTTTTTTTAAATGTATACCTATTTTTTAATCTCTTAATTAGTTTATACATAATTTTTTAATCTCTTAATACTTAATCTTTTAAGAGTATTACAAAACTTACAAAAAAATTGAAATCTTTTAAGAGTATTACAAACTTACAAAAAAATTGACATATGTTTTGTATAAAAAAAATTTTAAATATCATAATGTAAGGACATTTTTCTCATGTCCGATATCTTACATTTCTATATATCGTACGCCACTACAAAAGGCACGTCACTTCACGATCTCACATGACGGCCTCTATCCGAATTTTGAGAATCAAGCATTCAACATCTCCATCAAGTGTTCCCCATCTGCCTCAACGACTCCACATTCCACGATTTTAGGAATTTTATGCAAGTGGTACGCAAGAGAAGTCAAAACAATGACAAAAAGGCAAGATAGGAAAGTTTAAGGGAATTTCGGTAATTTTATATCCATCATACGGAGGTCCAGTCAACAAGAAAGTTGAAGAGCTCGACGCCACGAAGATACTGGAAGAAACGACACCTTAATCCGAGCTACGGTGAAGAAGTTATGGCCCTTTGAAAATGGAGAAAAATCCTTATGGAGAATGTTGTGTATTTTAATCCCCAAAACCAGCGAAGTTCTGCGAACCGAACAGTGAACCGGTTCGGGGGGAGAACCAATTCGAGGTACATGTCGAACCGGTTCGGGGTACCTGACGCTGGTAAGAGTCCCAATGACTTAAATTCTTTTTGGTTTCCCTATAAAAGCCAACTTCGGGGGAGTTATTTTTCAAGACTTGGAGAGACGATTTTGAGAGTTCTATTAGCTCAAGTATTCGTATTTTTGAGTCCCAAAACTCATGTTTTGATTCACACATCATTCCCATACCTTTGTGAATCCTTTTGAAACCCAAGAACACTGCTTTTCTTTTGTTCATACTTGTGGAGAAGCCGCCCTCTTCTTCATTGCTGCCCTTCTGAAAAGGGAAAGTTCCAGCCGACGAATTTTTGGAGAAGCCTTTCTCTTCTTCATTGCTGCTCACCTGGAGTTCCTACGGGAGATTCCAGCCGACGACATTGGAATCGACACCTGCGGGTATTTCGTATGTCACTATTCTTTTCATTGTAATTCGTGTAACCGTTCTTTACAAATTATAGTGAAAATAAAAGGTTTTGCCCTTCGGGGATTTTTCCTGAAATTGTTTGTTTTATCCTGCATGCTTTATTTTATTATATAAATCATCTAGATGCATGTTTTAGGGTTTAACTAAAATTTGGGAATAATTAAAATTGAATTTTATTTGAGAAGTCACAATATTTCCGCTGTAGCGATTCTAGAAATTGGTATCACAGCGGGTTACACTAATTTATCGCGTGATCCTAATTTTTCGAGGATTTACTTTCTGATAAAATTTGTCTACTCATGTTTACAAATTGGTATTAGAGCCTGTTGCACTAAGTTATTGTGTTTTGATCTTGATTTTTTACGAAAATGGCTTTTGGTGGTTTTGATGATCTTCGGTGTCAAATTTTTGAAAAAATTAATTAGAAAATTCACACGAAATCTTGTTTTAAATCTTCTGTTGCAAACGAATCTGAGAGGTGTCCTTGTTGTGAGGGTGTTGGTCACACGTTAGATGAGTGTACCACTAATTTAAAGAAAAAATTGAATAAACCGATTTCTCGGGTTTCTACCCTTAGTGATAGTGATTCGGAAGAAGAAGTTTTGTATGCTTCTAGGCGAGACCTTCCCACCCATGTGATTAGTGATGATAGTGAGGGTGATGGGAGTGAGGATGAAAGTGTAGATGAGCGTGACTTGCAAACTGCTTTCAATGAACTTTATGCTGAATCTTTAAAAATGAAGAAAGAAAATTTGAAATTGAAAGAGCGTGCCTTAAAAAATAATGATTTTTTAGTTGAAGAACTTAGGGTACATGAGAAAATTTTAAAATAGAAGCTTGAGTACGTCAAGGGTGAGAGAGATAGTCTTAGAGGGTTGATGGAGACTATGAAAAAGGATCTTTTAGAGTTTGAGGATTCTAGACGTGTACTTGAATCTAGGATAGGTGAACTTGACGTGAAATTGAAAGATTCAAGTAAGGTGAAATTTGATTTGGAGTCTAGGTCTAAAAAACTTGATAAGATTTTAGTCACCGTCGAGATCAAAACGGATAGGGATGGGATTGGTCCTGAAAAATATGTTGCACCCATTCCCACACGTGTGAGACAGCCTCCTAGGATTGTTAAGAAAGAGGCACCTAAGTTTGTTAGGAAAGAGCCCCCTAGGAACATCGTTAGAGAACCTCCTAGGATCATTAGAAGAGTGCCACCTAGGCAAATTCGGAGAGACCAACCGAGAAATTTGAGGAGAGGGACACCTTTAGGTAACACACACCGCTCGATTTACAATTGCACACATTGCGATAGGCAAGGTCATCTTAGGCGCTTTGGGTTAGAAAATCGAATTTAGAGGCATATGGTCTTTTTGTTCATAACTCTCGTTTGCTTGCACGTGATTCACTCCATGTGAAATCTTTTGGTTGATTGTGTTGGATGTTTGTCACACACTAGCTATGCATCATGTTATATTCTTTCTAGTGTTATGACTCACTTTGATGTAGCGCACATTGGTTTATTTGTTGCATTTGTGTGTTTCGCTACTGTTTTAGCACTATTTTGGATCTGTTTGCCCCTTACAAGTACTGTTTTTCACGAAATTTTTGCACTGGGCAAAACTGTATGATTTATTGGGCATTCTGGAAAGTTTTGGTTTTCTCGTTCGAGCGAGATCTATATGTCGTTTGAGCGACAGCTCTGTCTCGCGCGAAGTCGCATCTCGCGACATGCCTTTGTCGTTCGAGCGACAGAGCTAAGTCATTTGAGCGACCTGCCTGGAAATTCTGTTTTTGCTTCCCTTCTGATTTCAATACCCGATGTTCATATGCTTAGGTTCTAGGTACTGATGGGCTGCTTCTGGTCAGTTTATATGCAGTTATTCTTGGTATCCATGCTTAATTGATATCACTGCATTGCTCGTTTATCACATCTGCTTTCATTGTGGATTCTCTTATGTGATTGATGTCCGGTAGCATAGGATGTTGCTCATATCGATATTATATACCTACTGATGGTTGTATCATTTTGTAGTTACATTTTTTTCTGTTTGAAAAATTTTGAAAACTACAAAAAGATTTTATTTTGATAAAAAAATTTAAAATCCAAAAAGATTTTTGTTTTTTGTTTACACCGTTTATGGATGGACACTTAGGATGACCGAGTCACAACATCATTCCGTTTTTTTTTCATGTGACTATTTGATAGTGTTTTAAGACAATAGGTGTGCTTTGTAATGTTTGGAGTCATTAGGATGTAATTAAGTGTTACTTCCTACATGTTTGACTCATAATTTCCTTTATTGCACACATACGTGGATTTGTTTGATTATTGTGCTTGTCTTATCACATGTTAGTTGGGTGTTTTCACTTCAATCCTGTCTTTAAAAACGAACCAAGCGCGATAAAACTTTATAAGAAACTGTGCATATAAGAACCATTTTGTGAGTTCGTGTGCTTTATTTGAAAATGGGTAAGGGCTGCGAAAGGTTCTTTTTTTCTTTGCGAATACTAAGCCACCGTTAAATTGGACCTAGAAATGGAGGAATTTTATTATTCAGGGTCCAAAGAGGTTTAAAAGAGGCCGAAAAAAATTTAAAGGCTATAAAAAGAAATTCATGCCAATTAGGTTTTTGCACCAATTCTCCAAAGTTTGAGAATTTAGTTTATACACCTCTAAAAGAAAATATATATGAGGGAGTTTGGATGGAGAATTAAAACGGGTTTGCACGTCCTTGAAATTTTTGAAAATGGGCTACATAGTTTTGGACGTTATTGGGGTAGAAATCACTTTGACTTTGATTTGTTGATTTGCATAAGACGATGTCATCTAAATTCAGTAATTTTTCCACCTAAGGATACTTTTGATGTTCATTCGTTAGGACTACACCTATGCATCGTGCACATATGATTGATTGAGTTGATTTACCTATCGAATGTGTTCACACCCATACATTCCAGTTCCATGACTTGGTTGTTTGAGTTGAAATCCATGGTGTGATTTTTAGTATCTTATTTTTGTATGAAAAAATTGAAAAATTCAAAAATAGGTTGTGAAGATTTTTTGAGTATCTCTTTGCAAGAGCGCGTTTGCCATTTGATTGATGTCTTGTTCTGAATACGGTGACACCCCTACTTTGCTTGTTTGATTTATTCTTCTCATTTGTCTATTTGGGGACATAATAAAAAAGGGGAGAAAGAATTATCATTTTATGGGGGAGTTTGGATTTTGGGGGAGTTTTTTTTAGATTTGACTTATGCTTTTCTCATATATTGGTATCTATGTTTATCTCATTTCAAACTCAATACCTCACATGGTATTTTTCTTTTTCTCATGTGTGTAGGTATTACATTGATGATCATTGGATTGCACACCCTGATGAGAAAAGATTTGAGACTTTGAAGATTTGAAGATCAAACGATGAAGACTTAATCATTTGTATCTTTCCAGTTTTAGGTTCATGGGAGGGTAGATTTGTATAGGTCAATTGAATGATAATAATTTGGATTTTTTATTTTGTACTGGCATAGACATAGGGGAAATTTATAAGGACATTTTTCTAATGTCTGATATCTTACATTTGTGTATGTCGTACGCCGCTACAAAAGGTACGTCACTTCACGATCTCACATGACGTCCTCTATACGAATTCCGAGAATCAAGCATTCAACATCTCCATCGAGTGTTCCACATCTGCCTCAACGACTCCACATTCCACGATTTTAGGGATTTTATGCAAGTGGTACGCAAGAGAAGTCAAAATAATGATCGAAAGGCAAGATAGGAAAGTTTAAGGGCATTTTGGCAATTTTACAGCCACCATCCGAAGGTCCGGTCAAATGGAAAGCTAAAGAGCTCGACACCACGAAGATACTGGAAGAAACTACACCTCAATCCGAGCTACGGAAAAGAAGTTATGGCCCTTTGAAAATGGAGAAAAATCCTTATGGAGAATGCTGTGTATTTTAAGCCCCAAAACCAGCGAAGTTCTGCGAACCGAATAGTGAACCGTTTTGGGGGGCGAACCTGTTCGAGGTACATGTCGAATCGGTTTGGGGTACCTAACGCTGGCAAGAGTCCCAATGACTTAAAATTCTTTTTGGTTTCCCCATAAAAGCTAACTTCGGGGGAGTTATTTTTCAAGACTTGGAGAGACGATTTTGAGAGTTCTATTAGCTCAAGTCTTCATATTTTTGAGTCCCAAAACTCATGTTTTAATTCACACATCATTCCCATGCCTTTTTGAATCCTTTTGAAACCCAAGAACACTGCTTTGCTTTTGTTTATACTTGTGGAGAAGCCGCTCTCTTCTTCATTGCTGCTCACCTGAAGTTCCTGCAGGAGATTCCAGTCGACGACATCAGAACCGACACTTGCAGGTATTTCGTATGCCACTATTATTTTTATTGTAATTCGTGCAACCGTTCTTTACAAATTATAGCGAAAATAAAAGGTTTTGCCCTTCGGGGATTTTTCCTGAAATTGTTTGTGTTATCTTGCATGCTTTATTTTATTGGATAAATCATCTAGATGCATGTTTTAAGGTTTAACTAAAATTTGGGAACAATTAAAATTGGATTTTATTTGAGAAGTCGCAATATTTTCGCTGTAGCGATTCTACACATAAAATATATTTTGGAGGGGTTTACGGCGGTTCGGGGACCCCGCGGGGTTTTTAAACGGGGTGGCGGAGGGGACGAGGGTGGGGTAAATGGGGGTGGGGCGGGTTCAGGGTGGGGGTGGGGTAAACGGGTTCGGGGTCGAATTTCGCCAAACCCGCCCTATTACCATCCCTAGTTTAGATAAATAAGTTTGTTTGTTATTGATTGGTCCTCTAATAAGTTGGGCCGTTCTCACAGATCCTTACCCACGGTGTAATATTTTACATGCACGCTTATTGGCATTTTGGTTTAGGTACCTTTTGATTATTGTTTTCATCTCATGGTTGTACATGATGCATTATCGGTTGTATATTTTCATGGTTTTCATATATATTGGGTTTCTCTATCATTCTCTTATATGCGATCTAGTGAAATTGTGTTTTTTTAATTTGGGTATACTTTCTGGCTTAATTGTGACCTTTTTACCTCTCGTGGAATACACATGTGGGCTTACTTGGATATGAGTCTACTTTTCAATCATCTACCATTTTTTGTGCTTTTCGTGTCCTTGGTAGTTCGATTTTGAGATGATCGCTTTAGTTGAGTATCCATATCATCTCTTTGTATACTTGAATTGAGAGTTGTATATGTTGACTCCATTTTAGGTCTTGGTTAGATCTATATATGAATCTCTATCGTGATAGTATTTTGCTAGTTCTGCCTTAGATATGTTTTAGCTCCTTGTAGCTTTTTATCTCCCTTGTGGTACTTTAGTTTTTTTTTGGCTAGCGTTTGGTGCTTTATCTTGCTCACTATCATCTCACAGCTTATTGAAAATCTCATTCTTCTTGTGTTGGCTCAATCTTGAGACAAACAATTTTTTATTTATATGCTCCTGTATTTATTTTTTATTAAAATCTATTTTTTATATACCGTAAATCATATTTTCCTATATTGATTTAATATATAAATTATTTTTTGATAAATAATTTTTTGTGGAGTGTACAATTTGTTTTTGTCAAAATACAAATTCTTTTGTACTTTTTGTCAAACATTTTTGTATTCTAATAATGTGAGTCTAATACTTTTTTTTAGTATTCTTTTTCTATCCTACTTGACTCATTGGATAAACTTTCTTAAAAAAATATATATTCAAAATATTTTTTGTGTTACATATTTTTTTAGTTTCATTTTTTTTCGGATTTTATATTTATTTTTTTTGTGTTAAGTTTTGGGTTTTAAAATGTGTGGGGTTTTGGAGAAGCCTTTTAGGGTTTTCTTTTTTGTTTAATTTTAAAGCTCTTTATCTCTCTCCCTTATTTTTTTTTACGGACGAATCTCTCTCTCTCGCTCGCTCGTTTTTTTTCTTTTGCCGATTTGAGTGCTTGTGTGGAGTTCGGTTTTTGAAGGGTTTCACACTTTGGTTCGGTTTCGGTTTGGAGCTCGGTCATTTTTTTGCCTCGCGTTTTGTCCGGCCTGCTTTCCGGCGGTTTCGATTTCCCGGTGATAAGCTGTGTCCGGCTCGGTTCAGATCCGGAGTTGGTGCTTTTTTGGTGGAAGTTTTTTTTGGGTCGTTTCACATTCCGGCGACCGCGTTTTCCCTTTCGGTGGTCATTGCTTTGGGGTAAACTCTCTTCTCTCTCTCTCTCTCTCTCTCTCTCTCTCTCTCTCTATATATATATATATATATATATATATATATATATATATATATATATATATATATAAAAAATAATGTTCTTATGCGGACTAGTCCACATTTTAAGAATGCGAACCGCACATGTGTCACCTACAGGTGCACCTAGAATTTATCGCCTAAAGTATAGGCACACTCTCTCTCTTTTCTGGGCTCACCGCCAGGTGACACATGTTCGGTCCGCATTCTTAAAATGCAAACTAGTCCGCACAAGAGCAGGACTGTATATATATATATACACACATTTAACTGTATATAAATGTATATAAATCAGTTAACATTTAACTGTATATATATGTATACATTTATGTGTATATATATATCTTGGAATGTATTTACCTTAAACTAAAATTTTTGTTGACTAAAATTTATTTGGACTGAATTTTTTTTTGCTCCATCTAAATATTGGACTAATCTTGGTTTTAATCTTTGGACACCTATTTGGAGTAAAATTTTTGGAAAGACTTTATTTGGACTGTTTTTGAATAAGACTGATTTTGGGTGTTTGTTGTTGTGATTTTATTTACACCCAACTCAGTATGTGCACTTGTTTATTTAGACTTAATTGTTGAAACTTAAATTGGACTTAAGTTTTTTTTGTGTCACGCATTCTTTTTATTAAAATAATCTCTTATTTTAAATTTGATTTATTTGGGGATAAAGATAATCTTATTTTTTACTCTAACTAATTAAACCCTCTAAGTTGAAATTTTGTGTGTTCACTTTATTTAGTTGGGTTTAATTAGTGTGTAGACTTTAATCATAATAATCTTTATTTGTTTAAATTTTATTTTAGTTAAACACATCCTATTTTATTAAGACGAGTGCTACACTCTTTATCTCGTACTCATTTGACTTGGATTGGACCATTTGACTCGTACACTTTTTATTGCCTAAGTTGAATCCTTTTTGTTGTATTCTTTTATACTTAGGTATTGTTTGTGTGTGCATGAGTTTTTTATCCAACCCTTGTTATAGTATTAATTTATACTAAAATTGGAATTTAATACTTGTGTAACTTTCTTTATTTATTTAAGTCCAAATTTGTATGAGCTAAGTTCTTCACATATTTATCTTTTGCTCATTTTAGTTGGACTTAATAATTTGACATAACAACGGCTTAAATTGATCCATATTCTATTTGGTGTTAATTTTATTTTAGTTGCGCGACACAATTGTTGAAATTTCTGTTTCCTATTTTATTTGTGGTCATTTGCGCCAACTAAATTTTTTTTTATGATTAATCCTTACTTGAATATTTACTATTAAGGAAAACCTTCTTGTGTCTTGGGATTTAATATTTAATCATTCTTTTAGTATTGATTAATTCAATATTTTCTTACCTTTCACTTAGTCACTGATTGGTAATTTTTCTTGTCAATTAAAATAGACTTAACCTTGGTTGTTTGGTCTATTTTTCTAAATAATATTATTTTGTTATTTTGATTAAAACAAACTTTATTATTAAATCTGTTTTGCACATCTACACGGTGTCTCGGGTTTAAGTGTGTAGTTGTGTGTGTGTCTCACATTTTCACTACCTGGATTGTTTAGTTAGATTTAGTATTGTGGGGTGTTTAGTTTGTGCCTGAGTGTACTGGTATTGTATTGGCCTAACTATTTCATTTACACCGGATTGCTAAATTATTTATCTAAACATTGGTATTAGTGTTGCGTGTGTTGTAAGTGAGTGATAGTCACTATTACCGGGGTGTTATTGGGTTGACTAATTTTCAGTCAAGTTGTGTTGTTTTAGACTAGGTTGGGTGTACGGGTTTGTATTTGCTTAGTTTAATTCATTTTGGATTTGGAGGACTGTAATCTGTAACTTGTAATCGGTAATAGTGGACTTGGGGGTGTGTGTTGTCCTGGGACTAGGGACACGGTTTTACCACCATGGTAGGTTCCTTGAGAACAAATAGTGTGTCACCCTCTACTTTTCCTCATCTCATTATTAAAGGGAATTATTCTTTACATCTATTATCACCGCCTTTTACTTACTAGTGTGCGTTAGTGTTTTCTCACTTAAAATTTATTATAGATTTTGTATCAAAGATTTAAAAGAGTTGGAGAATTTTAAATAACCTAATACGCATTAGCAAGTACCCTTTGGTTCTTTCTAGTGACCCTTAGGTCGTTTTCACTTATGTGTTTCGAGACATGTCTTGTAATACCTTATGTTTTTTGGTATAGATGTTAATCTTAATAATTCATATACTTTCTTATTCATCTTATACCTTGTTTCTTGGGTATGGTCTCATTTTTGCTGGGATATTTTATCTTCACGTGATTCTTCCCATGCTACTTTTGGACATATTTGGTTCTTGTTATAGATACTCATATTTCTTTATATGTACAATGCTCATGTTCACGCGTATTTGACACATCTCTCCATGATACTCTTACTCTCATCATGTTTCACATGCTTTATATGTTTTTTTCCATGCTTTTCACGAGTCTCTTTTTCAAATGAATATCTTTAGGGGGGTAATATTTGCTTTAGGGGGATAGGTATGTGTTTTAGGGGAAGTTTTTTATTCTCTATACAAAATGTGTCCGTTCGTGGATATTTTTATCATGCTACACGTTTAAGACTTCACGATACATATTCTTTGATGCTAGCATGTGTTTCTTGTGTGATTGAATTATTGATATCATATGGTCATTATTTTTTATCAATGCGTATATCTTTTTACCTTTGATATCATGTTATTTGTTTTCTTGTACATATTCTACATTCAATTTATGAGGGGAATTATTTTTATATATATCCTGCATGCGATTGATTATCATATTATTGTTTATATTATATTTGTTTTATCTCTCACATCTCTTGTGCTTTATGATCTCACTTATCCTAGTGTTATCTTTTTCTAAATTTGTCTATTCATGACAAAAAAAAGTGGGAAAGAAGATTATTTACGATGGTGCATATATTCAAGGGGAGTTCCTATGCATGGGAGCTTTACCTTCACACTGACGTTACATGCTCGATTTTTTATGTTATTTGAGTTTTGTAGGTATCTCATCATTGATACAGACTCTTGAGTATCTCAGTTTATATCATATATTGAGTCTGTATTTTTAGTCCGTTTTTAGTTTACATAGTCCTTTTTAGACCTACACCAAAGAGCAAAAAATATCACTATTTTTCTCCGAGGTATTGTCACGATAAAAAAACCATGACAAAAACTATGTGTGTGATATGAGGGTCAAGGACTATGACAAGTACTCGATAAAGCTTGTAATAGTCTTATCATGTCCTTGACCATGAAAATAGCCTTTATAATTTATTTTGTCATGGTCCATGATCTTGACAAGGTCCGTATTGGGATTTCAGCCACTAATTTTGTTTTTCCCACCAAAACCTTACACTTTCCCTCCTCCCTATCATCAATTTGGTTCCCTCTCTCTCTCTCTCTCTCTTAGGTAAAAAAATCCACCATACACACATATATATAAACGAAGTTATAGTTCCTGAATACGTGTGTTTTTTTGTTGTAAAATAGTTGTATGTTACATGTATGGCTTGATATTGTTAGAAAACAATTCGTGCAAAACATAGGTTTGAACAATTTGACTTTGATATTTATTTAGGCTTGAACATATGTGATTGTTTGTTGTAAAATAGTTGTATTTACATGGATAATGTGCACCCCGCCTACTAAAATACCGGGTGGCCAGCCCATTATCAGAATAAAATGTTGGTCTCATATGACTCATTCTTAGCCTCACTGTCAAAAATATTTTTAAAGTTATTAACCACCTAGTATTTTAATTAGACCAATGCCAAAATTTTTTATTTTTAATTAATTAGCAACATGCAAAAATAAATAATAATAAAACCATCCACACAACCTGGTAACTGAACACAACATAGATGAATAATATGAATAAATAGGACCGAATCAACTATCAGTTCAACTACAAAATATAATAGTAAACTAAAATAATTACCGGGATACACAACGTCACATAAATAAACTAAATACTAAATTTGGGGGCGACATGTAAAAATTGAGAACACACTATATATTGACTCACTTGAGTCTGCATATATAGGAGTTCTAACTAGTTTAGATATATTGACAAAATAGGTTAGTATAGTTTGAAAACTCCATCTCCTCAAAGGTACATACTTCATGAAGAAACTCAGTCCAAGAGAACCTTCAAAAAGAAGTAAATTCTAAACCCTAAAAACCACAATTAGGACACTTGCACTGCATCATACATATATGAGAGAGTAGCTACAGCGGAAATATTGCAACTTCTCAAATAAAAACCAATTTTAATTAATCCCAAATTTTAGTTAAACCCTAAGACATGCATCTAGATGATTTATCAAATAAAATATAGCATGCAGGATAAAAACAAACAATTTCAAGAAAAATCCCCCAAAGGGGCAAAACCTTTTATTTTCACTATAATTTGTAAGAAAACGGCTTACAATCGGATTACAATGAAAATACAGTGACTAAGAATTACCCCGAGGTATCGGATTCTGTAGTCGGCGGCTGGAAATATCCCTTTCCAGGAGGGCAGCAATGAATCCACACGCAGCGAACCCACATGAACCTCAGTCCAATCAACAAAGGAAGAACCGCGGCACTCCTCAATGACACGCAGCCATGAAACTTTGTAGAGACTCCCTCAGCAAAGACACGCAGCCCTCGGTTGCAAAGATCTCTCCACAAAGGTTTGAACAAACTAAAAAGTTGTGTTCTTGGGTTACCAAAAAGATTCACAAAGGATTGGCAATTGTGTGAATCAAAACATGAGTCTTGGGACTCAAAAATATGAAGACTAGATGTATTTGGACTCTCAAAAACGTCTTCTAAAGTCTTGCAAAACAGCTCCCCCGAAGTTGGTATTTATAGGAAAAACAGATGAAGAGTTCCGCTTTTTTAAAACTCTAAAAATCTTATCAACGTACAGGTACACTGAACCCGTTCTGGGGTACACCGAACCGGTTTGGTTGTACCATTCTGGTATGGGGTTAAAAAAACAGCATTCTTCAAGGAATTTTCTCCAACTTCAAAAGGTCATAACTTCTTCATCGTAGCTCGGATTGAGGTGCCGTTTCTTCCAGTATCTTCGTTGCGGCGAGCTCTTCAACTTTCCAGTTGACCAGACCTCCGAACTATGGATGTGAAATTACGAAAATGCCCTTGAACTTCCCTATCAAGCCTTGTTTCACTGTTTTGACTTCCCTTGCGTTCCACTCGCATTCTGTGCCTAAAATCAAGGAACGTGAAATCGTTGTGGCAGATGAGGGACACATTTAGGAGTTGTTGAATGCTTGATGCTTGGAATTCGGATAGAGGCCGTCGTGAGCGATCGTGTAGAGACGTGCCAGATGTAGCCGAATGTAGCGGCGTATGACATACAAAACTGTAAGATAACGGACATGAGAATTATGTCCTTACAAATCTCCCCCTATGTCTATGCCGGTACATACATAAAAATCCGAATTATCAAGTAACAAAATTGCCTATACAAATCTACCCTTCCATGAACCCAAAACTGGAAAGATAAAAATGAATAAGTCTTCACCGTTTGACCTTCAAGTCTTCAATACATTCAAAGCTTTTCTCATCAGGGTGTGCATTTCAGAAATCATCAATGTAGTACCTACACACATGAGACAAAGCAAAATACCAAAGTGACGTATCGAGTTTGAAATGAGATAAACATAGATACCAATATATGATAAGCATAAGACAAATCTCAAAAACTCCCCCAAAACTCAAACTCCCTCAGAATAAGATAATTCTTTCTCCCCCTTTTTATGATGTCCCCAAATAGACAAATAAGAAGAATGAATCAAAAAAGCAAAATCGGGGTGTCACGGTATACAAAAAAAATACAAACTATTTTTGATTTTTCAAATTTTTCATACAAAGATAGGATACCAATATGAACAAATATGATACAAAAATCACACCATGGATTTAGACTCAAACAACCAAGTCATGGAAACGGAATGAATGGGTGTGAACACATTCGATAGGTAAATCAACTCAATCAATCATATGTGCACGATGCATATGTGTACCCCTAACGAATGAGCATCAAAAGTATCCTTAAGTTTAAACGTTTGTTGAATTTAGATGACATCGTTTTATGCAAATCAACAAATCAAAGTCAAATGATTTTCACACCAATAACGTCCAAAACTATATAGCGCATTTTCAAAAATTTCAAGGACGTGCAAACCCGTTTTAATTCTCCAACCAAACTCCCTCATATATATATTCTTTTAGAGGAATCTAAATTCTCAAACATTGGAGAATTGATGCAAAAACCTAAATGGCCCCTTATTGGCATGAATATCTTTTTATTGCCTTTCAATTTTTTCGGGCTCTTTTAACCTCTTTGGACCCCGGATAATAAAATTCCTCCATTTTTTAGGTCCTTTTTAACGGTGGCTTTTGCCCAAAGGATAGATGATTGCCTTTCGCAGCCCCTCCCCGTTATTAAATAAAGCACACAATCTCACAAAACGGTTTTTATATGCACAGTTTCCTTATCAAAAATTTATCGCGCTTGGTTCGTTTTAAGGACAGGATTGAAGTGAAAACACCCAACCAACATGTGATAAGACAAGCACACTAATCAAACAAATCCATGCATGTGTGCAATAAAGGAAATATGATTCAAACATGTAGGAAGTAACACTTAATTACATCTTAATGACTCCAAACATTATAAAGCACATGGATGAATTGACCTATTGTCTCAAAACACTATCAAATAGTCACATGAAAAAAATGGAATGATGTTGTGATTTGGTCATCCAAAGTGTTCATCCATAAACGGTGCAATACAAAAATCTTTTTGGATTTTCTCAAAATTTTATCAAAATAAAATCTTTTTGTATTTTTCAAAAAAGTTCAAAAACAAGAATTTATACAAAAAGTACAAGTCATCACACTAGTAAAAAAAATATATCATGAAACCATAACTAGTGTATGACAAACATGCAAACACAATCAACCAAAAGATTTCACATGGGGTGAATCACGTGCAAGCAAACGGGAATCGTGGACAAATAAACCATAAGCCTCTAAATCCGATTTTCTAACCCAAATTGATGTGTAACGGAGTGTGGGGGTTTTGGGAATCGAATTTATTCTTTCATTAACCTTCCTAGGTCCATTTAAAAGCTTGTAACAAAATCGCCTAAGATGACCTTGCCTACCGCAATGTGTGCAAGTGTAAATCGGGCGGTGTGTGTTACCTAAAGGTGGCCCTCTCCTCAAATTTATCGGTTGCTCTTTCCGAATTTGCCTAGGTGGGTCTCTCCTAATGATCCTAGAAGGCTCTCTCACAATGTTCTTAAGGGGTTCTTTCCTAACAACTTTAGGTGCCTCTTTCTTAACAAACCTAGGAGGCTCTCTCACACGTGTGGGAATGGGTGCAACATATTTTTCAAGACCAATCCCACCCCTATCCGTTTTGATCTCGACTGTGCCTAAAATCTTATCAAGTTTTTCGACCTAGACTCCAAATCAAATTTCACTTTACTTGAATCTTTCAATTTCACCTCAAGTTCACCTATCCTAGATTCAAGTACTCGTTTAGAATCCTCAAACTCTAAAAGCTCCTTTTTCATAGTCTCCATCAACCCTCTAAGACTATCTCTCTCACCCTCGACGTACTCAAGCTTCTCTTTCAAAATTTTCACATGAGCCCTAAGTTCTTCAACTAAAAAATCATTATTTTTTATGGCACACTCTTTCAACTGAGCTTTCAATTTCAAATTTTCTTTCTTTGTTTTCAAAGTTTCAGCATAAAGTTCATTGAAAGCAGTTTGCAAGTCATGCTCATCTACACTTTCCTCCTCACTTTCATCCACACTCCCATCGCCTTCACTATCATCACTAATCACATGGATGGGAAACTCTCGCCTAGAAGCATAAAAAACTTCTTCTTCCGAATCACAATCACTAAGGGTAGAAACATGAGAAATCGGTTTATTCAATTTCTTCTTTAAATTTGTGGTACACTCATGTAACGTGTGACCAACACCCTCACAACAGGGACACCTCTCAGATTCGTTTTCAACAGAAGATTTAAAACAAGAGTTCGTGTGAATTTTCCAATTAATTTTTTCAAAAATTTGACATCGAAGATCATCAAAACCATCAAAAGCCATTTTTGTGCAAAATCAGGATCAAAACACAATAACTTAGTGCAACAGGCTCTGATACCAATTTGACGACGTGAGAGGTCAAATTGTATAAAAAAATCCTTTAAAAATCAGGATCACGCAATAAATTGGCGTAACCCGCTCTGATACCAATTTGAGAGAGTAGCTACAGCGGAAATATTGCAACTTCTCAAATAAAAACCAATTTTAATCAATCCCAAATTTTAGTTAAACCCTAAGACATGCATCTAGATGATTTATCAAATAAAATATAGCATGCAGGATAAAAACAAACAATTTCAGGAAAAATCCCCCAAAGGGGCAAAACCTTTTATTTTCACTATAATTTGTAAGAAAACGGCTTACAATCGGATTACAATGAAAATACAGTGACTAAGAATTACCCTCATGTATCGGATTCTGTAGTCGGCGGCTGGAAATATCCCTTTCCAGGAGGGCAGCATTGAATCCACACGCAGTGAACCCACATGAACCTCAGTCCAATCAACAAAGGAAGAACCGCAGCACTCCTCAATGACACGCAGCCATGAAACTTTGTAGAGACTCCCTCAGCAAAGACACGCAGCCCTCGGTTGCAAAGATCTCTCCACAAAGGTTTGAACAAACTAAAAAGTTGTGTTCTTGGGTTACCAAAAAGATTCACAAAGGATTGGCAATTGTGTGAATCAAAACATGAGTCTTGGGACTCAAAAATATGAAGACTAGATGTATTTGGACTCTCAAAAACGTCTTCTAAAGTCTTGCAAAACAGCTCCCCCGAAGTTGGTATTTATAGGAAAAACAGATGAAGAGTTCCGCTTTTTTAAAACTCTAAAAATCTTATCAGCGTACAGGTACACCGAACCCGTTCTGGGGTACACCGAACCGGTTTGGTTGTACCATTCTGGTATGGGGTTAAAAAAATAGCATTCTTCAAGGAATTTTCTCCAACTTCAAAAGGTCATAACGTCTTGATCGTAGCGCGAATTGAGGTGCCGTTTCTTCCAGTATCTTCGTTACGGCGAGCTATTCAACTTTCCAGTTGACCAGACCTCCGAATTATGGATGTGAAATTACGAAAATGCCCTTGAACTTCCCTATCAAGCCTTGTTTCACTGTTTTGACTTCCCCTGCGTTCCACTCGCATTCTGTGCCTAAAATCAAGGAACGTGAAATCGTTGTGGCAGATGAGGGACACATTTAGGAGTTGTTGAATGCTTGATGCTTGGAATTCGGATAGAGGCCGTCGTGAGCGATCGTGTAGAGACGTGCCAGATGTAGCCGAATGTAGCGGCGTATGACATACAAAACTATAAGATAACGGACATGAGAATTATGTCCTTACAACATCATATATTGTGTTAATGATTTTTTAACACTTCACATCTTTGTAAAATCAATTTAATTCAATTCAAAATGATTTTATAAATTTTAAATAATTTTCAAGGATTTTTGAATTAATTAAAATTTGGCTTTTAAAATTTTTGTGGGTTAAAGTGGAATTTCAGAAACTTGATTTCTTTGCTGTTTGTTTGGCTGGGTAGAATTCGAAAGCGCTAGAGAGTTGGAGGTGTGCCTTGTAATTATTTTCAAAACACGCGTTTTAAATCCCATCTGGTGCGTACATGTGTTGGCTTCCCAACGATGCGATTTGTGTTTTTTTTCTTAGACACAAAACGCGTATACCATCTCAACCCTTGGATCAGCTTCATCAACGATCTGCATGCGTTAAGAGTTAATCCGCGTCACCCAAGACTTAACCAATCAGTGTTATTTTAATCCACCGCTTTTGATGAACCGTTGGATCTTAGTCAACTTAAATAGACTCAATCTCAACCACTGGATTGATGTCATTGTTCTCGATCCTTCATTGCTCAGTATAAAAAGATACCAAGTCTCAGCATTTTGAGACTTTTGCCAATTCGTTAAATCTGAGAGAAAAGAGAGAAGAAATAGAAGAGACACAAGGGAAAAGATAGAAAAAAGAGAGAGAAATTAGAAGAGGAAACCCTAGTTTCTTCGTAGATCCAAACCTCTGTGAGATCTCTCCCTAATCAAACACCAAAACCTAAAAGTCTCGTACATTAGAAAACCCACCTTTTGAGAGTTAGATCTTTCTAGGTTTTTTGTATTGTTGGTCTTGTGTTTTTCGTTTGAAGACCTCTTCAAATTTTTTATTATCTCATAACTCATCTCTAAGAAAGATTTAAGTTTCATTGTTGAAACTGAGTTTTTCTAAAAGAGAAAATCTCACGATTATAGTTTTCTGTTTCTCTTTTTAGATCTAGCATCTTAGATCTAATTTGTTTTAACGAGTTTTTGAAATAAAAAACTTTTGTTTTCAAAAATAAGTTTTCAAATCTAGTGAGTTGTGTGTTTCTAAGTTTTATTTCATATTTATGAAATACTAGTGTTCAAATATAAAAGAAACACAAAAGAACTTGTGTTAAAGTTTTAAAGTGTAAAGATCTGAAAATAAGTTTTATATATCAAAACTTGTTGAATCAATCCTTGCATCTTAAGTCTGAATCTGTTTTATTAAAGTAGACTTCTAGTCTAGTTGGATATCAATTGGAGATTTACAATTTCAAAAAAAAAAATTCAAAACCCTTAAATTGTTTAAGACCTTGAACCGTCTTACGAGCAAGGTATCCTTGAGATCTGTGGTTTAATTAAAGATCAAGAAGTCTTTGCTTGAAAAATCAAGATTCAGAAATAACTTTCAAATTAGAACTTTTGTAATTTGTTAGGATTGTTTGTATAAATTCTTGAGAGGGTGAGTAGCATGTTTGCATGTAGTAGCACATCACAAACACTATCTCACACGAACACTTAGACACTGTGGTTCTATCTGAGAATCTCGAAATTGAAAGAGTTGCTGGAATCTGAATTCAAAGAGAATTCAAAGAGAAGGAGATCAAGGAAAAGACAAAGAAGCATCAAGAAAAGATCAAGTTCCAAGTCGGAATACCTTTGGAGTGGGGAATCTCGTGTAGGTACATTCTGTACTTAGGTTAGGATCTTTGTGGTTTGCTTAAGTGTTGTAACTTTATTTTTATTCTAGTGGATTTTTGTTTTGTCTCGTAGAGGTCACCGTGGATGTTTCCCTTGCTTAAGGGTTTTACCACGTTAAAAATTCATGTGTCTATTTCTGTGAATGCTCTTAACTATTGTTGTGATAGGGACTGCATGATAATTTTAGTAGATGTTTATTATATTTTAAAAAAAGAAGGTAATCAACTATCAAATTTAATCCATACATTCAGAAACAGATTTTACAACACATCTTGTGTTTTTCGAAAAGAGTTTTTCCCAAAAAGTTTATTCGGAGTTCTCACAACCATAACATTTTGTTATCAACTTTGTCAACAAAAGGCTTTTAGTATTAAGGCTGTTTTTCAAAAATAAGTATTGAAGTAAAATCCCTACACTATAAATAAATGAACGAAGTGTCTATAGCAAAGTCCTACAACTTTCACATGAGCTGCAGTTGCGCATCCCAGGATAGAATCCTCAAGCTGGGCGTCCCTATGGCTGGACACCTAAAAGGTATTAGAAAAGATTTTAACATGGGTAAGAGCACAAGTAAAATATTTTGAAAATATTAATCAAGCAGTTGAATTGCAATAAGTAAATATGCAAGCACACTCTTCATATTTAAGCTAGTGTCGCACTTTCTTAAGATATAACTCACCCATCATCGAATGTGCACACCTAACGCTTGCCTTCTAACCATCCTAGTTATGCTACCCCATTTAACTAGCCGTATAGCATCTCTTTCTACCACTCTACTCCAACCCGAGTATTATCACTTTGATTATTAAGTTATCTTCTCATTAATTTATTAATCGGTTCAACTATATTAAATCATATAACGTTCGCACTGGTTATATAGGAAACCATTTTTTAATCATATAACTTTCACACTAGTTATATAAGAAATACATTCAGACTTATGTATTCATCCCGTATATAATTATCTCCACATTTTATATACATACTAGTATACTACAACATTCACACACATGTCGCGTATAATAACCATCCATTCTCGAGTAATAACACATCGTTCTCTAAAATGCTGTCATGTCCTAGGCTAGCTATGCTCACTCTAACTCGGCTACCTCAAGTCAGACTCACTCTCGAGTTTGAGTGAAAATAATAAGCGTAGTGTAGACGATTATAGTTGCCTAAGTGTGAGACTGAATCATACTCAAGACATCTCATCCCAAAAAGAATCACAACATATAAATACTGGACGCTATGACCTGGGGATTATACTCTCCCTACTCCTCAATCCAGAGGATTCACCCACATCGCACAACCTCCTCTGATAGCACTAAAAGGGTATGTACTCCTATAAATATCATTCACACCAATATCTATAATGCGCACACACACAATATATATATATATATATATATATATATATATATATATATACACTATCACACTAACTGTATACATATATTTAGTAAAAGTTTGACTAACCCGTGCCTAACATTCGTAGCACTAGTCCAAAACACCCAAGTCTATATCCCGACTTGTAATTTAATTAAGCACGCATTAATTATTTTGTTATTTAAGTAGTGTCACCCAACTATAATACCCAGACTCACTCATTCGGTCCGTATATTCACCCCTTAGAGTTTGTTACACAAAATCCACTATTAAATTTAACACTCCTCATTAAATTTAATATTTGATAATTTATCATATGTCTCTATAATAAATTAAGTCGGCTACCCCGTGCCTAATTCCCGTAGCACTAGCCTGAGAAATATCCGAGTCAAATCCTCGACCCTTAATTAAATTAATTCCCCCTTAATTAATTTTCATCGAAGTGGTGTCACTCAACCATAATGCCCGGACTCCCTAACTTGGTCCGTATTTTAACTTTTTGAATTTATTTCACCAAATTCCAGTTATTTAGATTGGCACTCTATCTAAATAAAATATATCTTAAAATCCACCTCCCAAGGCCCTAAGTATTTTCTCCTTTTAATCTTCTGCACACTAATTAAATCCTTAAAAATATCCCAAATGATAATAGGGGCAAAATTGGCGTTTCAAAAATCTCTATCGTCGCTCGAACGATTGCCCCGGTCATTCGCATGAGATCTTGGGTCGCTCGAACAACTCCTGCGTTTTCCAGCCCCTTCATCTACCTTACGTTGTCCGCCATTGATAAGCATTAAACCTTCATAGATTCTTATCATAACACAACCCAGATATTTACCATGTTTATTATGCATCTAAAACATGTTATAATCATCATTTTTACCTTCAAACTTCATAAATTTATCTCATCATATTTTTATTCAACTATTAGGATTTTGTACGGTTTGTTAAATCCTCTTCCAAGATTCAACTATGAAATCATCAAACCAACGAACCTAGCATCTGTATTTCTCATCTAAGCATAATTCAAACAATGATTTATCCCAATAAATCATCGATTTCATATTTAATCTACATAATATCTTCAAATCACCAAAACCCATTTCATATAATAGCCCACTCCCAAAAACGAATTTCTTTATCACACCCACTATGATATGAATCGAAATACTACAATTAAATTGAAAGCAAGTTTAAGTACTTGCCTAAATAAATTCGTAGGGTCTGATTTCCTTTGTTGTAGACGAAGATCGGACGAAGAACACACCCTTCGTTTTGATTTGGCTCCCAAAAGCTCTCCAATTTATCCCTCTTTTCTCCTATGAAAACTAGGTTTTTCTTATGGAGTTGTGTCTACCACAAACTCCCTAATGCAAGTTTTATATTACTAATCCCGAAATTAAGACTATAGTCCAAGTCCAACTGACTCGAACACCCACGTGTGACCCCGGTTATGCCTAAAAATGCCCTGAGACCCAATTACTACCCCTGGAAACTCTTTTCCGACTATTTTGGCCTATTAGGAGTCAACCCAACACTCAGAATAGTCACCTGAGTTACTTTACTAAAGTCTCCAACTTCGACCTCAATTTAAGACACGTGTAAATGTTCAAAATAACCCGAATTAATTAAATCTCAACTCACTAATTTAGTTAAATCCTCCACATAAAATAAATCCTGTATCACCAAATCAATTAAATTTATCCTCAGATTTATGAGGTATTACAGATAGCTTTGATACCGTTAGATGAAATTTTTGTAAAACCTAGGTTTGAACATTCTTACAATGTGAATATTTGACTTTGATATTTATTTGATCTTGAATATATGTATTTGTTTGTTGTAAACGTAATAATTTAGGTTAAAATAATAATTTACGAGTTTATTTAAAAATATGAAGGATTTTGGGATTTTTAGCTTTGAGAATGTATATAAGATCGATTACTTGTTGGATTTACAATTTTATAATTTAAAACTTATTTAATTAGATGTCAGTTTTTATCCAAACTAAACCAGTAAAATATAATTTTATTTAAACCCTAAAACATGCATCTATATGAATAAATCATGCCATCACAAATTGTTGAACACAGAGATTTCAGGAAAAATCCCCCGCAAGGGCAAAAACTTTATTTCTATAAATGTTTACAAATAGCAATGTACAATACACTTACTGAAATCTGAAATGAATTTATCGCAGTAAACTCACATAAACCGAAACTTAGATCATCAAGGGACTCCTGCAAGACCCCATCATAACCGCAGCTCTCTTTAGCAACAAACACCCTCGAGTATTCCCAAGTGATCGCAATCGTCAGCCAGCAACTCTTTCAAGAGTTATCAATCTAACAGTAGATATGGCACTCCACAAGAATAAACTTCAATAAAAATATGTTGGGTTCCACAAAAGATTCACAAAGTATTTTGCTATTGATTTGGAATGAATCAAAACACATAAAACCTTAAAAAATGAAGGCTTAAAATTCTGTAGAGAAGTCTCATGTGTCAAAAAGTCTTAATGAAAAAATATTCTAAAGCAAGTATTTGAGTCGGCAGGTCATTCGAACGACATCTGCAGGTTGTTTGAACGACTTTTGCAGGTCTTTTGTACGACATATAATGTCGTTAGATCCAGGACGGAATGACCAAAAGAAACCCAAAACAATATGATGTCGTTCAATGCATGCTTCCAGCAAACGGCCTTTCAAACGGCATCTAAAGTCGTCGGATGAGTCATTTGAACGACTGAAACATAAAAAAAATTAAAATTAAAACTCCAACTAAAGGTCTTGAAAATTTAAGTTTTCCTTAGAAAAAAAATTTCAACTTGCTAAAAACATTTTTGAAAATATCCCAACACTTAAAGTAAATCATTTTATGAAACTTAAACACATTTAATGAAATTTATACCACATGTTGTGCAAATGTTGAAGTGCGCTTGAAATTCGAATTCGTCATCTTGAACAAATTACCACGAGATTCTTTGACTATTGTAGCGGTATATGGCGTATCCTATGTAAACTACGGACTATGAAAAACATGTCCTTACAAATCTCTTCCTATGTCTATGCCGATACAAAATAAAAATATTTGAATTATCAAAACAAAAAATCCTAAACAAATCTAATACCTTCCCATGCAACCCAAAAGCGAAAAGGTATTAAAATGCAAGTCTTCAAATTATTCAACTTTGACATCTTCAAATCTCCAACGTTTCTTTGTCATCATGAGAGTGTGCAAAATAATGGTCCTTAATGTCCTACACATAATAAACAAAACAAATACCTTCATTATGTATTGAGTTTGAAATGAGATAAACACAAATCAAATCAAATCAAATCAAATTAAGTCTTCCACATAATTCAAACTCCCCCGGAATTCATAATTCGTTCTCCCCCTCTTTATTTGTCCGCAATAGACAAGGAAAAGAATAAACAAAAATAAGCACAGAGTGTCACGATAATCAAATCATCACGAATAAATTAACTATGATCATGCAATGATAAACTCAAAAGCATCCACCAACTATTTTTTAATTTTCAGATTTATTCAAAAAATTCAAAAATAATTTACAAAAACATCACACACCATGAATTTTCACTAAGATAACCAAATCATGGAAACAAAATGAATGGGTGTGAATAAATCCGATAGGAAGATCAATGCAATCAAACATAACATATGTGCACGATGAATATGGGTACTCCTAACGAATTATCTCAAAATCGTCCTTAGGTATCAAAATGTGAACTTAAATGACATCGACTCAATCTAATCTACACATCAAAGTCAAATATGATTTTCACACCAATAATGTCTAAAACTATGTAATGATTTTTCAAGACTTTGTCACGACGTGAAAACCCATTGTTTTATTTTCAACCCAACACCCTCATAAATAATAAATCTTTTTTATTTTTCTATTGAGGTGATCTAAATCCTAATGGCCCCTTTTTGGCATAATTATCTTTTTATTGCCTTAATTTTTTCTCATGCTCTTTTCAAACGGTGGATTTCACGACATGATTATTATTTACTCGCAACCATTTCCCGTGTTCACTCATCATTTTTTCAAATTATAACAAATCCCTCACGAACAACTGTTCTTACATGCACTACTTTCATTGTCAAGTTTTATCGCATATGGTTCTTTCCAAAGACAGGATTGAGATGGAAATATTTCGACCAATATGTGATAGGTAAGTATAATAATCAAATAAATCCGTGCGCGTGTGCAATAAAAACATATAGGAAGTAACAAATAATAACATCTTAGTGACCCCAAACATTGTAAAGCACAAAATAAAATGTCATTGCATCTCAATTCACTATCAAATAGTCACATGGTTATGGAATGATGTAGTGACTTGTTCATCCTACATGTACATTGATAAACGGTGCAAAATAAAATACAAAAATCTTTTTGTCTTTTTCCAAAATTTTATCAAAATAAAATCTTTTTGGTTTTTTCAATTTGTTCTAAAAAAATAGAAAATCTTTTTGTATTTTTCCAAAAATTTCCAAAAACGAAAATCCTTTTGGTTTTTCGAAGATATATCAAAAATGGAAAAGATAAATACAAGAGTGGTACACACTAGAAATATGCATAAAATATCATCATGAAAATCATCCTATGCTAGCAAACATGTCTAAACCTCAATCATTAGGTGCAGAGGAGTTTTCCAAAGGTTGTGACATCCTACGAAAAACATCCATCAAATCGGGTGAAGTTTTAACCAAAAACTTAACTTGATCTCAAATATATGCAAACTCTCTCAAGTGATGTGAGGGATTAAGTGGAGCATCATGTGTGGGTGAACGTGTCTTAGCATGATGTGGCAAAAAATTATGTGACACATAACCCAACTTAAAGCAAAATTCATTAAGGTGTCCTCTTTTCTTGCAATGAGTGCAAACATAAACATCTAGGAGGTGATCTCCTATAGGGTAACGGACACCTCGGTGGGTTAGATTGAGAGCCATATGGATCTATCACAAACTCAAGAAACGGCTCGGGTGCAACATGGGAAATAGACGCACTGTCAAAACCTATTCCTAATCTCTCAACATTACCCAATACGGGACTAAGGAGAATCTTTCTAACCTTTTTAGATGTGTCCTATCTAGTGACCTTGACCTCCAGGGTGTGACACCCCGCTTACTAAAATAAGAGGTGGCCAACCCGATACTCCAATAATTACAGGAATCATAGATGGTTCATTCTTAGCATCACAAAAATAATACAATAAGTATACGAGATAACCACCCATTGTTTTAGAAAACGGACTATCATAATTTAATTTGTAGGTTAAAGAAAACATTTAAACAGTCCAAGTAAAGAGAAGTTGGATATAAATAAAGATAGATAGTCACTTAACATCCATACAACAAAACAACCGAATAAGCTGTCAGTTGACAGACAAATACAACAGGGTTACACCGAGTATTAAAGTATAAATATCACATTTATACAACAATTACAAAATTTGGGCAACACGCCCAAATGTTTAACTGAACATAACTAGAATACAAAATGATGGAAGCGTCTATATCAAAATATCCCATAACATCCGAAAGTGTTACAGCTCCAGGACACTGGAATGGAAAGGTCAATACGGGCCTCCTTGCGAAGGAGCACCTGGACGAATAATTGATTCATGCAAAATAAAGAGATATAAACGGGTCAGGGCCCGATTTGATATAATCACCAAGTGAATAAAATGCATGATAGTAATGGGCAACTTAATTATCACGAATGAGAAAATCACGATCATCAAAATAATTATAAGGAATCTAACATCTCAATTTTTTTTGCTAAAGAATATGAATAATATCATACTTATTAAGATTCTGTTTCAATTTTACACAATGTCATTTCACCTTTCGTTATCTCATTAAGAAACGTATTCAAGGCAATTTCTTTCATAAAGTGTCGTATAATCAATAGGATTCCACTTTAACAAGAATAGTTATATTACACATCATATAACTATTCTAAGACCGTCATTCCGAGTTTTCCCACTGGACGCTCCCTTAAATGGCTATTATCTTCCAGAGCCTATCACACAAGACAACCTGGATATCCTATATCGCGTGACGTCGAGAAGTGGCCATACACCTGCGACAGTTGGTCATAACCACACCCGGATTACCTCACTTCGCACAATAATCACACAATATAATAACCGGTCCTATGGCCGAGGACTATATTCACCCTGCATTCACTAGCCAGGGGACTTCACCTCATACGCGTAACTTCCCCTATGATAACATTTAGAGAGGTGTGTATATACAAATTTTTATTCGTAATTTATTCTCATTTTAAGATATGCCTTACATTTTTATATCCGGAGCCCTACGCATTCTCATCATTATAAACTTCAACGTTTAACAAATCCCCATATTGTCTTTGAGAGAAAATGACGTCACTATATGCCACCAAGTATAATGCACCTCAATTACATCTCTAAAGTTCGACAGTTATATGATCCTACATCTCCTAATCTCAAATTATCTTGCTAAGGGAAGAAACTACCTTATCATCTATTTAATAATCCCCAGAATAAGCCCCATCTATTCCCTTTCTAATATAGGATAGTTACCTAACTAATATAAGACTCTAGGACACTAATTTTACTTCATAAGAGAAGGTTCCTATGTCCTAAGCCTAAAAGAAAAGGGTTAAAATTAAGTTAGAAAGATATCTTAAAACAACAGGAATTCCGAATCGATTCGCCCTGGCCGAATAGATTCGGTCTTGAAAGTGAATCGATTAAGATTGGCCGAATCGATTCGATCAAGAGGACCCAACATTCTGCATACTGTCGAATCGATTCGGACAAGTCGAATCGATTCGCCCAACACAGACCTGTAGCCTACCCCATTAGCAAATCGATTCGCTAAGGGCGAATCGATTCGCCTGGGTCAGAATTCTCAATTTCGGCTATGGTGTTTAATGCCCCAACTTCTCCCAAACTCATATCAACCCACAACAGCCATCTTTAATCCAACCAAAATGACCCTAAATACATACTAACTACTATACTCAACCCAAAAACCATCTAAACAACACTTAAGGGTTCAAACACCACAAATTCATTAAAATCCATATTTGTTCAATTGATTCCAAAACACAACTATCAATACAATTTATTCATCCTAAATTATATCTGAGCAAGTAAGAAACTTTCCTTAAGGTTGTAATCTCATATTTTCTTTCGGTACTAGCAAATCCAAGCTTAAATCTTCAATTTTCTTCCTTTCTTTTCCTTTTTCCCAAATTCTCTTCTTCTCTCTTTCTCTCTAGGTTTAGTAGGAACACACTTAAGAAATAAAAGGGTTTGCAAAACTTAATCGTGCCCTAAGCATTAATTCCTATCTTTAAATGCTAATACACCCTTAAAATGACTCGTAACTACATAATTGAGCCATAACCTGTCAAAAGTGCCCGGAACCCAAAATACAATATGGCACTTATTTTGACTATCTCAACTATTTTGGGACTAATCGCACCCTCTAAATTGGCATCCAGAGTAATATAAATCATTTCAAGTTCCAACTTCATTTAAACTATAATTGTCGTTTGAAGCACAAGGACACCATGAATCATAATATAATGCTATTTACATTCACATAACAGTAAATAGGCAAGAGTCTACTAAATATTATCTTTTAGCTCACTTAAATAATATTTACTCCATTATTCAATTCTTTATATAATTACTTCGCATGACAAATTAATAAAAAAATTAATTACTCAAAAGTAAGGGTTATTACACGAGGCACGTTCAAGATCTCTCACTAGTTGTAACACACGGGCTTCACATTCACTCTTTTCTCGACCTACGACGATCATCTTCTCACTCAAAGAAACATTCTCCTTCTCGAGTTAACTCGTCGATGCCTCAAATACCCTTAAAACATCTCTTTCTCTCTCTCCAAACTTAACACCTTAATACCTAACTCCTTATTCAACTTCTTCATTTTTAAGGTTTCAGCGTATAGATTGCTAAACAATTTTTGGAGTTCATTTTCAACCTCACTCTCACACACACTGGAAAAACTCAAATCGTCATTGGGGCTCTCACGTGCACAAGTATACTCATCGCCGTGGGACAAACTAGGTGTGCTCACGTGACTTACCATAAAGGCGACACATATACCATACGATGACTCGTCCCCAAAATCATTCACCTCTTCATCACTATCGCTAAGAGTGGATGGCATAGAAACTTTATTCCTTTCTCTGTAGCATAGTGGGACAATCAAACTCCTTGTGCCCCTTACCCTTGCACTCAAAACATCTCTCATCTTCTTCTTTATCATCGCACTCTTTGGCCTCTTCTTTCTTTTTATTTTTCTCAAAAACTTTTTATTGGAAGAAGTTTCTTTTGAAAATTTAAGAAACTTTTTGAAATTTTTTGCAAACATGGCCACATCATCAATAGTAAACTCTCCCTCAAACTCGAAATCACAAACTCTCTCTTTCCTCTTCTTATCTATCTTCCTAGACACTTCCTCACTCTTCCTAGATTGTGCCTTAAGTTCCATCCCTTTATCCTTAGGCTTAAAAGTTTTGGGAAACATGTCGATCTCATAAGTTTGAAGGTCTCCTACAAGTCATCTAACCTAAGTTCTAATATTCCTAAACAATTTAAAACAACGACCTTAGGAATTAAATGGGATGGAAGTGGCCTTAAAATCTTTTAAACAACCCTCGTCTCATCAATTTTCTCACCCAAATTAAAACTTATTTTGACTATGTCCGACAATCTAGCATAAAACTCATCAAAACACTGAGACTCGGGCATCGTGATTGTCTCAAATTGGGTGGTAAAAATTTGTAACTTAAACGGCTTAACTGCATTGGTACCCTCGTGTGTCAATTGAAGGATATCCCATGCCTCTTTAGACGCGGTGCACGTAATAATACGTTGGAACTCGTTAGGGATGATGGATCCAAAAATAGCGCTCGGGCCAGGGGAATTAAAATTACTCAGTTTAAAATCATCCTCAGTCCACTCCGACACGGGTTTAGGATAAGTGACATTATTCACAGTGACAGTGGAAGGAGTTCACCATCTTTCACATATTCACCAGACACGCTGATCAATAATCTTTAAACTCAATTTCATGCGGGCTTTCCAGTTTGCATAATTTTCGCCATCAAAGATGGGCATCCGATTATATAAGTGCTCTATTAGAAAAATTGCAAAATTTTCAAAATTACATATTTCTAAAAAAATTGATATCACAAAAATTTTGCGGAAAAAGAATCACTCAATAGAATAGAGATACCTACTCTGATACCAATTGGAGAATGTATGCGATATCAATTACTTGTTGGATTCGCAAATTTCCAATGTAAAACTCATTTAATTAGATGTCAGTTTTTTATCCAAATTAAATAATAAAATCCAATTTTATTTAAACCATAAAACATGCATCTAGGTGAATAAATCATACCATCACAAAAATCACAAATTGTTGGACACAAAGATTTTAGGAAAAATCTCCCGCAAGGGCGAAACCTTTAAATCTATAAATGTTTACAAATCCCAATGTATAATACACGTACAAAAATATGCAATAAATCTACCGCATAACTCACATAGACCGCGGCCTAAATTAGCAATAGACTCCCACAAGAACCGCAGATCTCTTCAACAACAAACACCCTCGAGTATTCCTAAGTGACTGCAGTCCTCAATCAATAACACCCTCAAGAGCTACCAATCCAGCAGTAGATATGGCACTCCATAAGAATAAACTTCAAAAAAAGTATTTTGGGTTCCACAAAAGATTCACAAAGTATTCTGGGATTGATTTGGTGTGAATCAAAACACATAAAAACCTTTAAAAGTGAAGACTTAAAATTTTGTAGAGAAATAGTCTCGTGTATCAAAAAGTTTTAATGAAAAAGGATTCTAAAGCAGGTATTTATAAAAACCTTGAGTCGACAGACATCTACAGGTCATTTGAACGACTTCTAATGTCGTTAGATCCAGGAAGGAATGACCAAAAGAAAACCAAGACAGTATGATATCGTTCAAAGAATGCTTCGAGCGACCCTTCAAACGACATCTAAAGTCGTTAGATGAGTCGTTTGAACGACTGAAACATCAAGCAAAATTATTTTAAAACTCCACCTACATGTCTTGAAAAATTCAGTTTGTTTTAGAAAAAATTCTTCAACTTGTTTAAAACGGTTTGGAAAATATCCCAACACTTAAAGTAAATCATTTTACGAAACCTAAACACATTTTATGAAATATATACCTCATGTTGTGCAACTGTTGAAGTGTGCTTGAAATTCAGATCCGTCGTCTTGAACTAATGGTCGTGAGCTTCTTCAACGATTTTAGCGGTATACAACATATCCTGTGTAAACTACGTACTATGGAAAACATGTCCTTATAGGCTTTGATATTTTTTGTTATAAATTTAATCAAGAACACATTGAATTGTCAACCATAATTTCCAATTTGGTATGTATTCGTGACGTAGGGTTTCAACATAGGTTTTGAAAATTAAATTCGATTAAATTATAAAATATAATTAAAATCAATTTGGTATGTACACCTAACTTAGGGTTTCAACATAATAATGTTTCAACATTACTATTTAAGCATAATAATGAGTCGATTTGACTTTCAAATTCTCGTAGTCATCATCAACGTTTTTCCTAACACCGTTATGATCACTGGAACCTACGCCACAAGATTTATGCGATGATTGACAACCTATTATATTTAAATAGTAATGTTGAAACATAATTATACTATGCTTTTATCAACATAATTATATTATGCTTGTGTCAATTATAAAGATTAAACAAATTTTGCATGCGATGATTGGTTTGCATAATTTCAAGAGCTATTTTGGTTTATCTGATAATAACATGACTACAATTCTGGATTGGTTGAAGGGTCTGCTCCCCAAACAGAATACGCGTCCAAGTAATTATCCGAGTATGAAGAACAGTTAAAAATGTTTGTAAATGAAGTATAAATCAATTCATGCTCGCAAGTATGATTACATACTGTACCAGAAGGAGTACAATTATTTTATCATTGTCCGGTATGCGGGGAACCTAGATATGTCCTAAGGCATAGTTTTAATGATAGATGAGGCACACTTTTAAAAATGCTTAAAAGGTATTGAAATATTTTCCTGTTGGTCCTAAGTTGAAGAGATTTTTCATAATTCCATATATAGCGGAGAAAATGACTTTCCACGCTATGTAAGAAGTAGCATTACACCATATATCAAAGATGGTCACGGACATAGGCCATGACCAGGGCCATGAGTCACGGACCTAGGCCCGACCATTTTCATCGTGACCGAAAATCGTGGTTATGTACTTCATCCGTGACCCTAAATGAGGGTCATAGTCTCCCCCGTAGGACAATGTTGGCTCCATGGTCACAAACCCGGGTCGTGAACCCATGGTTGCTAACATGGGTCATGACACAATTTGAACATCATACCATGCATGGTCACGATCCAAGTCAGTGAACATCGGTTACGACACAGGTCCGTGATCTATTCCATTTTATAATAAAAAATATATTTTTAGGCGACCACCAAAAAAAACTATATTCATCAACCAATTCATGTACAATTAACAGTATAAAATTAAGCAATATTGCAAATTTTTGTCATTTTCTCAAACCACGAGTCACGTGTAAACCGAGAGTCTCGTGACTATGCAGTCAGTTCCTATGAGTTACATTAGTCCCCATGCCTCGTGCAGGACCGTTTGGGTTTTGTTTTTGGTTTTCACCCTTTATGGGCATGTGTTTTGAGCTTGAGTCTGAATTTTTGTAAATTTTTATCATACTCTCAAATCGGGAGTCCCGTGACTACGTGGTCAGTATTTACGAGTTACATTGATCCCGTAAGAGGTGTTTGTGTCTCTATGGGACCGTTTGGGAGTTATTTTGGGTTTTTGCCCTTTATGGGCATGTTTTTAATCCTAACAGTCATCATACTCTCAAATTGGGAGTTTCATGACTATGCAATCAGTTCTTATGAGTTATATGGGTCCTGTGCAAGGTGTTCGTGTCTCTTGTGGGGCTATTTAGGGTTGTTTTGGGTTTTCGCTCTCTATAGGCATATTTTTACGCCTAAGTGTAGATATTTGCAAATTTTTACCATGCTCTCAAATCGGGAGTCTGGTGACTACGCGATCAGTTCCTGCGAGTTACATTGGTCCGTGCGAGGTGTTCCTCTTACGGGGCCATTTGGGAGTTGCTTTTGATTTTTGATCTTTATGATCATGTTTTTAAGCCTAAGTCTATAGATTTACAATTTTTTATCATATTCCTAAACTCGGAGTCCTGTGTCTACACAGTCAATTTTTATGAGCTACATTGGTTTCATGTGAGGTGTACGTGCCTTTTATGGGGCCGTTGATTTGGATTTACGACCTCTTTGGGCTTTTTTTACGCCTAAGCGTAGATATTAGCAAATTTTCATCATACTCTTAAACCGGGATACCCGTGAGTACACGACCAGTTCCTACGACTTACATTAGTCTCGTACGAGGTGTTCGTGACTCTTACGAAGCCGTTTGGAGGTTGCTTTAGGGTTTTGCACTCTCATGGCATGTTTTTAAACCTAAGTCTATATATTGTCAAATTTTCATCATATTCTCAATTAGGGAGTCCCGTGACTATGCAGTTAGTTCATACGAGTTACATTTGTCCCGCTCAAGATGTTCGTGCCTCTTATGGAACTGTTTTGGGGGTTGTTTTGGATTTTCTCCCTCTAGCAATATGTTTTAAAGCCTAAGTCTAGATATTTACAAAATTCCATCATACTCTCAAACCACTAGTCATGTGACTATGCGGTCACTTCCTATGACTTACGTTGGTCCCTTGCAAGGTGTTCATTCCTCTTACGGGTCTGTTTGGGGGTTGTTTGGATTTTCACACTCTAGCGACATATTTTTAAGCATATGTGTATACATTTGCAAATTTTCATCATGCTCTAAAACCAGTAGTCCTATGAATATGTGGCTTATTCTTACGAGTTACATTGATCCCTTGCGAGGTGTCCGTAGCTCTTACGGGGCCGTTTGGGGGTTGTTTTGGGTTTTTTCCCTTCAATTAAATATGAACTCCATTTTATTATTGGCAATAAATGAAATTTGCATTGTTAAGTAGCTCGGTTGGTTAAAGGGTAGTTATTTAGGTACGTGATAAAGAGGGTTGAGGTTTGTGAGGGTTGTTCTTAACTTTTACTTAAATTCTTCAATTTCAAAGCCATGTTATTCAAAATAGTAAGTATACAAGCACTATATGAATATATGACTACGCGGCCAGTTCCTATGAGTTACATTGCTCACGTGCCGTCCTAGATAATTCCTAAATCATACTAAAGATTCATAATTCAAATTAAACATTCATAAATTAAACTAAACATTCATAAGTCAAACTAAACATTCATAAATCAAACTATACTGCCAATATAGTGCCAATATCATAATAAATACAATGTGGATAAAAATAGGATTGCCAAGGGCCAATATAATAATATAATATAGATAAAATCGTCAAGGATAAAATAATATTTGATATTCAATCTTTGCCTAAATCACTTGAAAGATCCTTCAAATTAGGGTTGTCATTAAGAGAAGACTGGAACTCGTTAGGAGCCTTTAATGAACCTGTTCGTGTAGTCATACCCTTTAGTGCATGCACTATATTAGAAGAATTACCATCATTTGTGCACTTTGAGTAAAATACCTTCTTTATATTCTGAAAGGAACAAATAAAAGGCTCATTGACTATACAATCTTTACTCTTTATCTTTGATAAATCTACTATGATAATTGAATATGGTTTCTATGAAATCTATATAATCGAGTTCTAGAAATTATTGGACAGTCCCATAATAGGTTAGCACTCTATCTTTTGGATTTTTATCACTTTTACTAGTGACACAGATAGCCAAGGAAAAACTTGAAATTTCATTGTTTTGCGTCAAAAGCTTTTTTTTGCATTGGTTTGAAATGAAATCAAAATCGTTAGCATGAAATCTCTTTAACTCTTTCGCACGAAATGTGAGACTTTTTGCTAGGCGCGCAAGCCTTAAAGAGACATCACCTACTTTTATAAGCTACATTTATTAATAAATTTTTATTAGGGCATGTTTTTCCCACAAATGAATATATCACCACACACAAAAAAGGCAGAGATTACCTCTTTTGATATATATGCCCTAAAATAATTCGTGATGTAATTTCTCTTATGATTTTAGGTAATTTCGTTCTCAAACTTCCTAAAGATAAATGGTAGAATTTAGATCACAATATAGAGAATACATATAATCAAACACGAATAATGCAGTTAATGATGTAGTTACTTACTCTCTCTAATTTCCAACTTCATCTTGCGATTCAAAAACGTCATGAGTTGCTTATTAGTATTATAGATTAGTGAGTCTCGCCTATTAATGGTTACCAAAAGGAAATTCATCCTCAAACTCTTCAGGTTCCTCGATCACTTGTTCTCCATGAATATTAAACCTCATCGGCTCTTATTCTGTCATATGTTCCCGAGCCTATAGCGATGTTCCACAGTTATATATTCTTCGTCAATTGACCCTCCAATATACCATGTATTCTTAACATATTTCTTGAAGGTTTTCATCAAGTGCTTAAAAGGATACATCCTCTGATATCTAATGGCACCACACAATAAAGCCTCATCGCATAAATGCACAAGTAGGTGGATGTTGATATTGAAGAATGACCAAGGAAAATATTTCTTTAATATATAAATTGCCTCATCTAAAATTTATTTTGCAGATTTAATGTACTTTTTATTTACCACTTTTGACAAATGAGGGGAAAGCATAAACTTATTTTCGTAATTACCCAATGGATATTTTTATTCTCGGAGAAGCCATGCTAAAAAAATAGAGGGATTAATTGAATGATGACATGCCAGTCGTGGGACTTGCACAGTTTCAGATCATTTGTTTGGTAGCTTACTACCAGTACAAATTATCGAAATAGACCGTTATAGTCTTCAAGTTGAACAACGTGACTAAAAGGATCTTTTTCTCACTAGTAGTCAAAGTAAAAGCAGACGGGGGATAGGAATTCTTCTTGTTGTATAATCATTTTTAACCACAATTTCTCCTTTATTTTCATCTTATGTAGATCGGGAGGCACCTGCATGTAATACCCCGGGAGGCACCTGCATGTAATCCACATAACTATGCACTTAATGATGTTGAATTTTGAATTGAATCACGAATGGGATAACGTTAAAGGTTCTTATGATCAATTAAACCATAATATGGATTGAGAATAACGAATGTTGATCGTTGTGCATACGAATGTAGAGAATATCTTCAACCTTAATTGAATTGGGAGATTATTCATACAAATAGAAGTGATGGATGAGTAAATTTCAAGTGAGGGATCGTATCGTGTATATAAAGTGGGAAAGTGTGAGAGTCAGAAACGGTTTGTATATCGAGAGTAAAATATACTTATATAATTGAAATTAATTTATTTACGCATACGAGCGTAAAAAGAGTATGTATACTTCTATAGCATGATATGAATACCTTGTGTGATGGTATGCCTTTATATGATGTGATAGTATATGTGTATCTAATGTGAATGATTTATGTATATTTAAGTGACGCATACCCCCTCTATGCTATCATGGAAAGTTGCACGATATGGGTGAGGCCCCTGGCTTGAGGAACAGGGAGCGTATAGTCCCCAGGTCATAGCGTCCATTATTATTGTGTGATTTTTATTAGGGGTGATACGTGGTGGGTATGTTTCGTCTCATTTTCGGGGAGGAACTATGACCGCTTCCCATACATTGTGATTTTGTTTTTACCAAGGCAGTGTGAGATTACGACCGTTGGTACCCAGGATGATATGTGAGCGATTCCCTGGTAGATGATAGGATCGAAAACTGCGTCCTCGAGTTATAGCTCGCTTGGATGGTTATTATTATACTTGGTTGTGTAGTATATTGCCTGTGTATGATTATGAGATATCATATATCTGTCTCTAGTGTAAAGAGATATAAGAATAAAGATTGAATCTCATTCTGGGAGATTTTATCCGAAATTAAATTGTGATGAGTATCTTAAAGTGAATATTATATGTATATATTTATATGAGTATATATTACGCTGGGTACCGAGGGCATAATGGACACCAACGACCAACATTGTCAAGGAGTAGTGTATCGGGGGGTCCTTGTTTGGATTTCGCTTGTGAGACGTCCCACGCATGTAACGTAGTGCAATGTTGGGAGTGGGGATAAGTTTAGTCCTTAGTACTCAGATTTATATATTAGTATATCTCGATAATCGACAGTGTCAATGAGTAGTGTATCGGGGGGTTCCTTATTTGGATTTCGCTTGCGAGACGTCCCACGCACGAAACGCAGTGCACTGTTGAGAGTTGGGAATAGTTTAATTATTTATATTAATAAATAAATTGGGGTTATATGCGTCGTGCATTGAGGGTATAATGAATTTTAATAATCAATACTGTCAAGGAGTAGTGTATCGGGGGGTTCCTTGCTTGGATTTCGCTTGCAAGACGTCCCACACATGAAACGCAGTGCAGTATTGAGAATTGGGAGAAGTTTAGTCCTTAGCATTTAGATGCTAATAACTCATTTATGTCAATAACTAGAATCTGAGAAATTATAGTAAGAGAATATGTTTATGTATAATTGTATGTTAAGTAAGTAACGCATATTTGGGGATTACGGTAGAATTGGAAGTTGATGGTTATGTTAGATAGAAGTTTAAATGAGTATAAATTTTGGGGTGTAGGTTAGATTATTTTGCCCCTATATAGTGTTGGGCAGATATTTGAGGATCATGTGCATATGTTTAGGTGCGTGCTTTAGTTGAGAGGTGAGTTGGATTTTCTGGAGAGTGCGACTCCACTTTAATCATGTTATAATGCATTTATAATTATTATGCATTTTAATGCACTTCCTAAAATGTTTTCACACCTCGGGATCTAACCCTTTTATATTTTTCTCTTGCTATATATATTGTATTATTTTAGGTGTTCCTCCGCAAGGACGCCATTGATGTTGTCCATCCAGTGTATTCGTGGAACTGTGGCAGTAGCGGACTGTTGCGGGATTTTGATATAGCCGATTCCTATCTTTTGTATATCTAGATTATGATTCAGTTTGTATATCGGATTTACACCCAAGTGTTGTAGTTGTAGTATGTTGTTTATATTTATTTTCTCTAGATTGTTGTATTGTCTGTGACCCTACAGCATATTCGGGTATTTTTTTTATACATTTGGTTGTACTCTAGTACTCTTCTCTTTTATGTAGCATGTGTGTGTCCTTTATCATATTCAGTAGTTGTTATGTTGTTAGTTGGTTATTGCTTTGTATGTTTTAAAAAAAATTGGCACCCTCTTTTTGTAGTAATGGGTAGTTAGTTGTGTTTATTTTAGTATCGTCAGTAGATGCTAAGAATGATCCGCTTGAGATTCCTGATTATTTTAGTATAGGGTTGGCCACCCGTTATTATTTTAAGCGGGGTGTCACACTGTCGTCCATCTTTTGAATGAGAACCACCCAAACATGTTCCTATTAGATGTTTCGCAATATTCTTCTCCATATGCATCACATCAATTACATGCCTTACACGATGATCTTTCCAATATGACAAGTCAAAAAATAGTAATCATATCGACCATGCCTTTATTTTATTAGGGTCATTCGGAGACTCCCTAGATTTACACTTCAGATTTACAAACTAAGAGTGTTTGCCTACATACGTATTCCTCGCAGTTGCAGCCTTTGCCTTCTCCTCAATCTGCTGACCAGAAAGCCGAGTAAGTTCCGTCCTATGCTCGTGACGGATAAGACACTCATCCTTCTCTTTATTTTTTCCATATATAGGCTCACTACGTACAAGACACTCATCCGTCTCTTCGTGCTCGTTGTGATACAATATGCAATCGCACTTGCATGCATGACAATATTTATACTTCAAACCCAAACACTTCGAGCTTTTACTCATGGTAGGATAATTGTCTTGTAATGTGTTCTCTTTTACGAGAATGTCTTTAAATCGCTTAAGAATTTCAGTTACGCTGTTGCACGATAAACCAAATTAAATCTTCAAATTATACAAAGAGATCATTGCATATAATACCGAGTATATTCTTCACAATCTTTACATAACGGTTTAGCCACGCCGATTGTCAACCATATGTATTACTGATCTTTTAGTATTCAACATCAACTTGATCACTGACTTGGTCATAATGCACATTATTTGTATCCATAGTAATGGTAGTGGACTCTGTAAGCATAATCAATTATGTCGGTTAAGGGACGATGTGTTAGTGAATCGTGTACCACTTTAACTAGGTAGGGTTTCATTACGCAGTCGGATATCAATAATTCTTCTGAAACATAAGATACATTGTTCTGACCATGATATGTCCATATCTCATAGTCTTACAAAATTCTCCACTTTAGTGGATGCAACTCAACGTCTTCTAAAGACTTATATTTTTCGTTCATACAACGGGTGTACATGCATGAAATCTTGTCATTTTAAGATTTCTATATACGACCAATTAATAAATTCTTGAATGCCTTTTACGTGATTATCAAATATTTGGTTACTCTCCCTTATCCACTATTTGTATTGTGGGAAATCCATTAAATAATTTTCAAATTTCAATTCACTTGTATTAATAGCTTGGAACAAAAGTCATGTTGCATACAAGAACGCATAATTCTTAATTTATTCAAATTATTCAATACAACTTTAACTCAAATTAATCAACTTAAACTTAAATTCATGTTGCATACTTAACAATTGTCAACAAATGACCCACAAACTTAAATAAACAAAATATTTCAACTTGTTCTCAAACTAAACATTGTTCATGGCCTAGTCTTGACCAACAAATAAACTGGCCAAGTGATAAAATAATTATAATAATTTTTTAGAACGTTCCCTTCTCCATTATCAACGTGCACAGGCATTTGTCTATAATTGTCATATATTTCATCAACCATTATCTGAGCCTCACCCATCTGCAAAAGGAGATTGTGAACAGGATTTTCGATAATTGATGAAATGAGTATGCACGCGCCAATAATCCTGCTACTGGTCATGTCCATAAAATAGTATTGCTCGTCATAATCACCGCGAGTGGATGACGATAATCCAAGCACTGTGGCAGATAAAGACACTGGGAGGTAAATGTTGAAGGAGGCGGCGTTTGGGAAGGGAAACCTTGAGATGGAGCATAGGGAAAACCTTAAGAAGGAGGATTGGAGCAACCTTGAGAAGGCATCGGGGTTCAAAAACCTTGAGTAAATAACGACACAAGGTGCCCGATTTCACCTGCCAACACTCTCGGGTTACTCTCAATCTCCTGGACATCCCCATCTATCTTGGACTGACTTCCTCTTGGCTCGAGAAGCGATTCCACATTTAAGAGAGCTCATCCACGAGAGATACTGTGTGTTTTAATTTGATTTTTGGCATATGTTATCTGACACAACTCGTCCTCCCTCTTCTGTTAGTTCCAAATGATTCATGAGCGCTAAAAGCGGACTGACTGCTAATGGCGTTGATTGATTTCTGTAATTTAAAATTATATTTTGATAATTTTAGGATTATTTTATATAACGAGTACATATATATATAAATAATTGGTCATACTCACTAGAGTCAGAGCTAAGTATGGTGGGAATTTATTATCTTTGTCCCGTAGGGCAAATACGTACAAGTTGCCCTAGTTAGGTTTTTTGTCGGCATCTGGATCACCCTTTGTCATTTCTGACCATTCACCCTTCATTTATTATTAGTAATATTATTATCGGGAAGGGATGACCCGATAGATTTCTTATCATTTGCTCAGGAGGTGCCGGGAGTGGGGGTGGGGATGTTGGATTAACAGGCATTTGTTTCCTCTTCATAGACGAAATGGTAGAGTGAAACAATGGCGGAGAAGAGAAATTTTCACCAAATGGTGATGAGAATCCTTGTTGGGGTAAAGGATATAAGAATCCAAGAGGTGTCACGTCATCACTTGGTACGTTATGTCCATTATCGATCGACATTATCCACAATAAAAAACAATTAGTGACGAAATCATTATACTAACATGTTTACGACTAACTAATCATGTTTACGACTATATATATGTATATACCTTCTCATAATAAGACTTTAAAATATGTTTAATTTCATTGATCTCCATCCATTTAGTATTACTTTTTAAAAATCTATGGATTTTTGCAAGTGGCCAAATAACATGGAGTGTATTTATGATTAATGTATAGATGTCCATGACATGAACTCTGAATCCTTTCTTCTTCAACTTATTGGCAAGATTCAATTTAATGTGCATATGTCTCGAGACATCACAGTCTTGATCAATGCTCTCCATAATACCCCGTATATATATATATATATATATATATATATATGGACATTTAAATTATACGGATGAGTCATAATTTAGTTAAATCACTAAATATTAAGAGTTCTAAAAATATTAATTTGGATGTGAAATGAATTAATACTTAAGTGACAATATATTTACTAGTGTGTGATAGTAATAAAATTGAATGATGTTTACTAATAGGTCATAGTAATAATTATTGATTTGTGTCGTAACGAAGTAAACATGACAAGAATTATTTATATCTTAATCGTGAGTTATTATGAGGGTTGATATGAGAAAATATTTTTAGGTGACTTAGATGGTGATTTTAAGTGCATAGTTGATTCAGAATGGGTTGAAATGGTCAAAATTAAGTTTCCGGGAGTTGTGTTTAGGCCTCGGGGGCTTTTTAGAAAGGACTAAAATAAGGGTCTTTTGGACTTATTAATGGCACATGAATAGTCAAAAACAGGATTAGGTTAGTCTCATATTCCAAAGGTTTAGTTGAGTTATACCAAGTGTTAGAGAGAAAGTGAAGACAATTAGAGAGAAAATCCAAGAACTCGAGTGAGAAAATGAACAACAACTCGAGAACACAAACACTGCGTTTGTTTGTTAGGAAATGACAGGAAAAGTGAAGGAAAATAACTTTACTACACTTTTAGTTGTGTTTGGTTAGCAGGAAAGTTGTTTAAAAATGATCCCAAAACTTTCCTGTAGGAAAAAAATTCCCACAAAACACATCCTACCAAAGACCAAGGATTTTGCAGGAAACTTCATGGAAAATTGTTATATCACCATATAAATTACTATTACTATTATTTTTATTTTTATTTTAACTTTTATTATTATTCTATGAAGCACGAACACGGATACGGGTGTCATGTCTGACATGACACGAATACGACAAATCTAAAAAACTAGGATACGACACAGCAGAGACATGACGAAAAATAAATGTATTGAAAACTATACATACACACATACCTTTGAGTTAAAGGATGTTTATTAATTTAAATCATATTTTCTAGTGATTGAAATAAGAAATATATAATACTTATATTATTATAAAATTATAATTATATATGTGTATATGTATATGTATATAATTTTTTATTTTTTTATCTATAATTTTCTCGTAGTTTTCCTCCTATTAACCAAACAAACACGAGAGAATAGTTTTCCTTTTCCTTTACTTCACTTCACTTCACTTTTCCCGGGAATCATTTTCCCGTTTAACTTTTCTGACAAACAAACGGAGCCATGGGATTGACAAGTTGGGAAGTGGATTCTAGGAAGATTATCATCACATTTATCAAATCCGAACACTACGAGTTTTTAATGCAAGTGATTATCTTACTAATTAATTATGCTTTCATTTTCTGTCATATTAAAGTTGGGAATAATTACTTTTGGGATGGGATTCACATGTTAAATTTTGGGATTTTAGAGAATAATTATGAAAATGGATTTTGACATATGATGATAGAACTTTATGGATGGATTTTTAAACATGAATCTTTGGGATTATGATTTCTTATATAATGAAATTTATATAAGGAAAAATTATGATTGAAAGTGTGTTATAGCATGTAAAGATGATATTTATCCCCATGAAAGATACATGTTTAAATGATAATTATGTGTAGTGATGAGTCCCATTGATATAAAAATTTATCAAACATATTTGATATTGAAATAACTCATGTTTATGATCATGTTTTGAGATTGAATTTGTGAAGTTCGGATTGGGAGAAAATCGGTTTTGGAGAGTTTTAGGTCTTATTTTTTAGTGCTTTTGGAAAATATTTGAGAAAAACTCAAAACATATACCCAACTCAATGTTTCGTGTAGAATCCAATCTGAAGTCAAATTGGGGATTCGAATAATTTTTAGATGAGATTTTCTGCATTTTTAAAACATGCCTAATATTGGAATTTTTATTTGGGGTGAAATTTAGAGTATTTGAGGTGAATTACACTCGGGGATTTATATTAATGAATTTGTGGTGAAAAATTCCAGAACATAGGTATACGGGTTGATTGAGAGTTATACGTATCTAAAAATTTATATGATGAGATTTAATTAATTAATTTAATGAATGATTAATTAATTACGGGAACGAACAACATTGTATAAATGATTTATTTGTGCCATGAGTGATAAGCACGATTTATTGGAATTATTGAGAATATATGTACGGGTATAGAGACAGTATATATATGTATTATTATATCGGTGTGAATGATATAGTGGAAATTTTGAGAAAAATATATACGGGTTAGAGATAGTATATATTGTATTATTATATCTGTGCGATTCATATAATGAATCAAACATACCATTCTAGTGAGTGATATTAATGGAGGTTGCGCGACGTGGGTGTTCTGGAGATTTAAAGTAGGCTAAGTAACGACCCCTGATCATAGCGTCATGCATGCCTGACAAGGTTGGAGTCGAGTGGGGTAATGTTGGTTTGGTTATGCTCACTGGCTCAGGACTATGATCGCCTCCAATGCATTTTATTTTCGAGTATGGTAGGCGATTCCATCCCTAGTATTTCCAGGGTGAGGAAGTATAATCCTGAAGAATGGCACGCTAGATAATCGTATCTCAGGGAGTATTAGCTCAGAGAGATGACGGGTATACATATATATATATATATATATATATATATGATGTGAATATTGTGTATATTAATGTGAAGACTTATATACACGGATTAAACACTAAGCGTGAATAATGTTAAATTAAATGGTGATAGTTAATGATTTATATTAATAGATTATAATGAAGGATTATGACTATTAATGGATCTGAATAATAACTAGTGAAAATTATTGATATTAAATTATAATCGAGGATTACAATTGGAAGTGGATAATGTTGATTTAACTCGTCATAGTTAATGAATTAAATTAATAAATTATAATGGATAATTATTATTATTAACTGAAATTAGAATTAGTTTGGTAAAATACGCGGTGTTGGGGTGGTGTATAGAATTAAGGGTGACATAGGACTAGTTAGGTGGGTAGAATAACTAGGTAACGTTAGGTGCGCACCTTAGATGAGAGGTGAGTAATGTCTCATGAAAGTGTGACGACAATTTGAAATATGGAAGAATTGGCACATAATTAATGATGCAATTTAATTACTCACGAAATATTTTCTAAAAGGTTTTTGGGCACTGACCCGTATCAAATCTATTTTCAAAACCTTTTAGGTGTCCAGCCACGGGGACACCAAGCTTGATTGTTCTATCAGGTACCAGAGCTTCAGCACTTGTGGATGTTATAGGATATTTTTATAGCCATTTCTTTCATCACATTATAGATAGGTTCGGTTTCATTTACAGATATGTTGCTTAAGTGGAGGGTTTATTTCATTTTATTTTACTTGGAATTAATGTATGGTAATGATTTCAATCGATGGTTTATTCGGTTAAAGTTTTGGCATGTAATAGATTTATATTTCAGATTTATTTTTTACTATGTAAAATGGAAGTGAATCTTATTCGAGTTCAAAAAAGTTTTGGAAGGCCAATAGCAGAAGGAAGAGTAGTGAGGGCCGTTAGGAGAACTATAAGGGAGGCTCAAGCAAAGCCGCAGACTATTCTGGAAACAGTGACCGCAGTAGAATTAACCACTATTTTTTCTCGGGAAGATAATGATGTGATGACCACTAGAGCATAATATATTCCCCAAATACCACCACAACAAATCGCGGTGCTAATTTAGACTCACCTAGTATGGTCAATCTGGGAGAGAGTTGGAAGGAATTTACAAAAGAGCTATCCGTAAAACTTCGAGAAAAGTGCGGACATGTATTAGCTAGATAATGGAAGGAGAGAATCCAACGGAATTTGCGTATGGTGGAGTGAAATGACACCCACGATTAAATTTTGGGCGATTTTTAAGCCTGTAGGAACAGAGTTGTATTGATGGTAGTTAGTCACCACATTTGAGAAGAGTTATACTATAAAGCATCGAGGAATATGGGGTGCAGTTTAATTGTAAGTCCTTTTATCTGTTGTTCAAACAGAGATACAAAGAAAGTTTCGGGACTCGTCATAGGATGGACAAACAGGGGTCAAGAATGAGGAAAAATGTGCTTATTTATCGAACTTCATACCAGACAAGGCGACGAAGAATAGAGTCCTTAATTTTGATGATGGATTCATGAGTCGGATATGCAGTATTTATGTGAATCCGACTTGAATGACTAGTGTTGTTTTCATCAATGCCATCCTTTTATAATGTCAATATCGACGCTTCCATGTGAAGGTATCCAAGAGCATGAGAAAGTCTATACTGAAGAGTAAGAATGAGAGTCCCGGTGTTATTGGCCACCACGGAAGAATTTCTCGGCAAAGAGACCCGTTTATAAGATTTAAATCAAAGGGAACTCCTATCGAGTGACGGTGGATTTAGACAAGGCCATCAATGCTAACAACGTGTTCTGTGGGGTAAACGAGGCCAAATGAACAATGTACATCAGGGTTGAGGTTACTAGGGTCAAAGCATAAGGTTACCCCAATAGGTCTAGGTCATCTAAGACAAAGGTTTTCCATATAAAAGTGGTTTATATGTAGAGAGTAGGACCACATGCATCGATTTTGTCCACAGAGATAAGGGATGGGAGAAGGAAGCCTGGCGGGGGAAACAATTATAAATTTTTGGGAAAGTTTAGACGTGAGTTTTATGTCCATGAACCAATAGGCATTGGCAACTGCAAGTTTGAATTTTATCCATGGGTAAACGAGATAACTTGTACGGGGCATAGGTACGTCACCGTATATTGGTTAGTACTAGATTTACGTATGAGATAGATATAGTGGACGTATCATTAGTATTAATATTGCGTATATAATTACCATTGGGGAACAGGGCTCTCTTTAGTCCCATCTACGAGGGAGTGGTTGTGGACACCAAGAGGGTATATTTTGTAGGTTTGCTCATTTTAGAGAGATATTAGACGAGTATGATGTTATCCTGGGTATAAACTGGTTAGTGATGGGAAGAGCGATAGTGGAATGTTATTATAAGGCTATCATGTTCATTGTTCCAGTACATGAGGTATTCCTTTGCGAGGTTTCATTTAAAACAGAGTTGAGCCGCGTATGTACTATATTGTAATAGAGACTTTGGATGATATAGTCGATCATTATGCATAGGGATTTTATTGATATGATTCATGGTATATCGAGTTTACCGTCGAGCGGAGAGATTTAGCTCGTTATTGATTTAGCACTGGAAACTTAATGATAGCATAAGAGTCGTATTTTAAGACTCCTGTAGAGATGTGAGAGTTGAGGATTAGACTTATACGTCTGGAGGATAGGATTTTGGGTATCCCGTTAATGTGCTTTGGGGCAAAGGATTTTGATAACCGATAATGCCAAGTGATAGGGCATTAAGGAAATTCCTTGATTTTATTTCTATTGGGTGGCATTCCATGCATAAACCATAATAAATTACACGGATGGAGAGACGTTATTGGATGCTAGGGCATTGATTTTGTATATCAATTGTAACGCGTGTGGAGAAAACCTTTAAGCTAAGAGCTATTGTACGATATAAAGCCCGTTGAGTCGAATAATGCTGTATGGGAAGCACTAGAGACATTTTTACACCCCTAGTGGATAGGTGGTCAATCTTGAGGATAATGAATTCACGATTAATGGGGTTATTGAGAAACACTTACTGTATAGACGCACCGATCATTCGGGGGGTGAGTTTGAGATAAAAATGTTATGTCTGTAATGTTCATACAGATATGTACAGGATACAGGATGTATGGGCACCCTAGTTAGTTCAATTTTCAAAATCACTTGGGATAAGGGGTACATGGTAATAAAAGTGTTGAACTGTATGAATGCATGGCAGTAGAAGCAGAAGTGGAGAAGTTTATTCCACTAATGATTTGGAATAGGCTGCAGTTGTTTTAGCCTTGCAGATTTGGAGGCATTATCTCCAGGGGAGAAATTCAGTCTATTCACAAACCACAAGTTACTACAATATATGTTCACACATAAAGATCTTAATATACGACAGCGTAGGTGGTTGGAATTCATGAAAGACTACCAGTTTGATATTCAGTATGACCCAGGAAAGGCTAATGTAGGGCAGACGTGTTGAGCCGAAGACCCACGTCAGAATTGGCGGTGGTGTGGAAAGCTAACCGGGATGATCTTTGCCAAGATGATTTGATTTCTAGGTCACGTATGGGAGTGATGACCGTCATACCTGAGATTGTGATGAGGGTTGTGAAAGCGTAGGAAGGGGATTAGTTTTTTCAGGATATTGTGAAATAGTTATTAGCATATGGAGTGAAATCCTACTCAATCAGTTCCTATGGAGGTTTACACTTCAATGGGAGACTCGTGGTCCCAGATGATAAGGATTTGAGATATGATGTTTATGACAGAGTCCCATGGGTCAAGATTTTAAAAACATTGGTGTGGGGATAAGATTTTTGTGTCACGTTTCTAACAAAGTTTCCAGAAGGCTTTGGGAATTGAATTGCGATTGAGTACGGCCAACCATCCGCAGACTAATAGGATGATCGAGAGTGTGAACCGAATGTTGGAATACATGCTCTGAATGTGTATACTTGATTTTGAAGGAGGTTGTGAGTGGTACCTTCCATTGGTGGAATTCGTGTATCATAATTCCTACCAATCTACAATTGGGATGGTGCCTTATGAGACTTTATATGGTAAACCTTATTGTTCGCCCGCTTGTTGGTTAAAGGTGGGGGACAACAAACTCCTTGGACCTGAAATGATCCAAGATACTTTTGCTAAGATTGAGTTGATCCATGGTCGCATACGGATAGCTTAGGATAGACATAAGAGTTATGTATATGCAAATAGGAGATATGTAGAGTTGGAGGTGGGTGACCAGGTATTCCTAAGGGTGTCTCCTATGAAAGGGGTAATGAGGTTTGAAAAGGAAGGGAATTTAGCAGCGAGATATGTGGGACCTTTTTTTATCATTGAAAAGGTAGGGCCGATGGCTTATAGGTTCGCCTTTCCCGAGCATATACAGAGGATTCACAATATATTTCATGTAGCATCGTTGAAGAAGTATAAGCATAGTGATATGGCTTCTTGTCATATTCAATTAGAGGAGATTGATTTACAGCTTGATATATCGTACGAGGAGAGACTAATTGATATTCGAGATCATAGTGAGCGTAAGCTGCATTCTAAGGTGGTGCCCTTGGTTCGTGCTCGGTGGGGTCATCACAACGCTGATGAGTTGATGTGGGAAATGGAAGATGATATGCGTGAGAAGTACCTAAATCTTGTATACCTGAATTTTGGGGACAAAATTCCTTTACATGGGGGGGAAGAATATAGTACCCCGTAGTTTATATATATATATATATATATATATATATATATATATATATATATATATATATATATATTAAACTGTACATTTAAATTATGCGGATGAGTCGTAATTTAGTTAAATCACGAAATAATAAGAATTCTTTCAATAATAATTTGGATGTGAAATGAATTAATATTTAATTAATAATATACTTATTAGCAGTGGCGGACCCAGGAATTTATCGCGGAGTGGGTGAAACACATACGAAAAAAAAACGCGACGTATAATCAAAATTAACATATATAGATAGTCAAAATTATGATCCCCTTTCAGTGACTTGAACTTTCTTCGCGGATCTTTTTGAAATACTTCAACATAATTGCCTAAATCTGAAACATTATTTCAAATTATATTTTTAGTTACTAATTAAAATTAAAGTTTAATAGTTTCACCAAAAAATTCAGCAGCAATAACAATCAGCAATTAATTTCAGCATACTAATTTTAGCAATAACAATAAAAACTAAAAAAATTCAGCAGTTAATTTCAGCAATAATAAAAAAAATAAAAAATTCAGCAATAATAACAAGAACTAAAAAAAATCAGCAACTAATTTCAGCATATTAATTTCAACAATAATAACAAAAAGTACAAAATTCAGAAACAATAACAATAACTAAAAAAATTCAGCAACTAAACTAATTTCAACTAAAAAATTCAGCAACTAAAAAATTCAACTAAACTAATTTCAAATAACAACTAAAAACTATTAAACTTTAAAATTAACAACTAGATACAATTTCATATCAACTAAATACTATTAAACTATTAAACTTTAAATTAATAACTAAATTAACACACCTGATTTGTGTCAAAAGGAAGACAACCTAGGCAGGGGAGAGGAGAAACGGGTAGCTTCTGCTTGCTAGCTACTGCTTCTTTGGCAGCACCGGGGAGAGGAGGAGCGGACATCAGTTTGCAGGGGAGAGGGAGAGGAGTGGAGAGGGAGAGGAGAGTTGTCCGAGAGAGAGAATATAGAGGAGGTCGGCGGCTGAGTTCTGAAAGAGAGAGGGAGAGAATAGATTTAGGATAGATTTAAAATCTTTTATCTTTAGTGTAACAACCCTCGCTTTTGAGAACTTATTTTATACTAATTCACTGTGTGAAGTAATTATATAAAATGTTGGAAAATGGAGTAAATATTAATTAAATGAGTTAAAAGTTAATATTTACTAAATTGCATATTTACTGTATGTGTATGTAAATATCATCATGTGCGTTTTATAGTGTCATATGCTTTAAAGCGACATATATAGTTTTAACTGAAATCGAAACCTAAAATGATTTATAAAATTGCCGGATGCCAATTTAGAGGGCGTAGTTAGTCCCGAAATGCGCGAGATAGTAGAAATAAGTGCCATATTGTATTTTTATGTTTCGAGCGCTTTTTACAGGTTTTGACTTAAACGCGAAGTTGCGAGTCATTTTAATGCGGTATTAACCAATTAAGTTGGGAATTAAGGAGAAAGTCACGATTTAAGTCTTGCACCTCATTTCATTTTTTAAGTGTGTATTTACTAACCTAGAGAGAAAGAGAGAGGAAGAGAATTGAGGAGAAAAAGAGAGAGATTGAAGATTAAAGATTGGAGATTGTTGCTACTACAAGAAAATTTGAGATTTGAAGCTCAAGGAAAGTTTTCTACTTGCTAATATGTTGTTTAAGACGAATAATTTGTATCGATAGTTGTGGATTGATTGTGGTTTAACAAATTTTAGGGCTTAAATGGATTTATAGGTTTTTAAACCCTTAGAAGTTTATTTATATGTTTATTGGTGTAAAATGATTGTAGTTAGATGTATTTATTATTTGATGGGTTGAATTATTGATGTTGGTTGGAGAAGAAAGGAGATTTGGGGGAAATTAGGGTTCATAACCCTTAACCCATACTTCTAACTCAATTTTGATCCTTTTTCTTTAGGCTTAGGACTTAGGAATATTCTTGTATGAAGTAAACTTAGAGTCATAGAGTCCTAGATGAGTTAGTTAACTACCCTAGATTAGAATTGGATTAAATGGGGTTTTTTGGGGGGTGTACAAATTGATGATAGTGCATTCTTCTCCTTTAGTTAATTCTTAGGAGTCTGGGAGTTGTAAGGTCATATTGGGAGACTTTATAAGCTCAATTGAGTTATGATAGTCATGATGGTTTATAATAACACCACAAAAGAATGTTTGGAGAATAAATTGAGAAATTATTCATTCATTGAGGTTATAATGATGTCGTGAAATAAGTATGGCTCTGGATAATATTCTATATTTTGGTAAAAATGAAAATGGAAATGGAAAATGAATATGGTAAATGATAATTTACTTAAACACATCTCTCTAAATTCCATCATGAGGGAAGTTCGCGCGTGAGGTGAAGCCCCCTGGCTAATGAATGCAGGGTGGAAATAGTCCTAGGTCATATGAGCGCTTATGGTATGTTTTCTGCGATGGTGAGGTAATTTCGGGTGGTTATGACTCTCCGGCATGCATATGGCCGCTTCCCGACGTCTTGCATTGTAGGTGCCCAAGTTGTCTTAGTTTATAGGTCCTGGAAGATGATGGTCATTTAGAGGCGCGCTGATCGAGTGGAAAAACCTAGCGTCCGTGTAATACGCTAGTCGTTGTTATTGGCTTCCAACCTCAATACAAAAAAAACCTAAACTTGTAACTACACTTCTTAAGGGGTATAGTGGCAAGTCTGGGTATCGAATCCACAGGGAATTAGGACGTGTGAACGTGACGACAAAGGTAAGGTAGTTTAATCCTAAATTTGATGTTAAAATAAAATAAAAGAAAAAGATGATTGATGGGTTTAAATTTCCAATTGGTGATGAAATAAAATGTGCACAAAAATACTAAGAATTGTAAAGAAATTAGAGTTGAAAATGAGAGAAAATAGGGTGGAGTTCAATCCCTCAAACCTTAGTAAATTACCGTATAGAATACTAGAATTGTAAATTGAAATTTTGACTAAATCCAATCTTTGTAGATCCTAAGTATTACATATATGGGGGATCTTTCCCGCATCATATGAAATCAAAGGTAAATACAAAGCGGTGAATGGACAAATACACTTGCATAGAGTTCTTAAACATCCCAAGTACCCAGGGCAAGAGAGATTAAAAGATTGACTATGTTTGTATAATTTCCATACACGATTCGGTCAATATTTAATTTACCCTCTATTTTCTAAATGGGTAATTCACCTCGGAATGAGTTCATGTACCCCATCCCTTAAGAATTTAGCTAGACATGATTTTTCTAGAAAATAAATTCATACCAATACATGGAATTATGGATCTAACAAACATTGGTAACAAATTGCAAAACAATTGAAAACTGAAAATAAAATTGAGACTAAATAAGATAAGGGAATTTGATACTTGAATTGAATTGAAGAATTGATACTTGAAATCTGCACTAGATGAACTTGAATCCAGAATACTACTTGTTCTTCAAACATACAAACTAGGGTTTCTCTACAAATATGAAAAAATAAAAAGGATTTCTAAAAAAAATGACTTTCTCTCTCTAATTTTGAGTCCCCCTTTGAATGAGTTAGGGCTTGGTCTTTTATAGCACCAAGTTGCACGAATTTGACATCAAATTTCGCTTGTGGCACAAGTTTTTACCAGCCAATCACCTTAAAATCTGCACAATTAATGACAGCAATTCGCACAGTCGGTTTGGTCCGGATCGTTTTGGTACCGGATCGGTTCTTTTTTTTTCCTGACCGGACCGGTCCGGTCCCCACCGGATCGGTTTGGTTTCTGGTCCATTTCTCTTCATCGGTTTGGTCCGGATCGTTTTGGTACCGGATCGGTTCTTTTTTTTCCTGACCGGACCGGTCCGGTCCCCACCGGATCGGTTTGGTTTCTGGTCCATTTCTCTTCATTATCACGCAACTTCAAAACCTCGTAACTTCTTCACCGTATCTCAGATTGAGGTGCCGTTTTTTCCAGTGTTCTTGTAATTTAGAGATCTTAAACTTTCAAGTTGTCCCCACCTCAGGACTAAGTCTGCAAAATTACGAAAATACCCTTCAACTCTCCACTTCTTGGTTTCTTTCACTGTTTTGAGTTCTCCTTCGCACTAACTTGCATGGAATACCTATAAATCACATGAGAAATACACAAAACACGAAATACTTGCCAAAAGAGGTTAGTAAAATAAATACGAGATAAATTCAAGCTATTTACACTGCACGGGATCATAAAAATACCGAAATTAAGGGGATAAATATGAAGAATATGTGCCTAAACACACCCCCTGACTTAGAACTTTGCGCGTCCCGAACAATGTAAATGAATCCTATCAAGGCTCAACTCTTGAAAATTCCTTTATTAAAATAAAATTCCACTTTCGCAGGCAAGCGATTGCATTTAGCGCGTGCAACAAGCCTTTAAACCCTTAGGTTACCCTAGTAGGACGAGTTTTGTCTCGTGAGGGTTTGTAGTGAATATACCCACAAAATTCTTTATTGACTCAAGTAAATATCAAAATACTTAAAAATTGTACAATTGAAACTTTTCGAAAAATAATCACTATAAATTCATATTCAAATGTCTCAAACCATAGTGTGTTGGTGCAAAGCCAAAAATTAAACCTCAAATTTCCACCGATTGAGCATTACGTTACTTTTCGAAAATTCGTTTTGATTCAAATTCTTACGGATGCACTCACAAACGAATCACTCGAATTGTGGCTATTTTCTCTCGGTATGCATGATATAAAGAGTAAATATAATGAACACAAATTCATGCATACAAAATTGAAAAGAAGGAAATATATGGTGAAAAGATCTCATCATCGGAATACATTTATTAGGAGACGGGAACATCACCTCTAGTTCACACCATTTAATCTCTCATTTTATCTTTTCATGTCTTAGCTCTCCACGCAGTAATCAATTTCGCAATTTGGACTCGATTAGGACTTTTCGGGTTAAAAAGTGTAAAGGGTAAAAATGGGATGGATGGAATGTTCGGAATTGGAAAATGTCCTTATGATGTCCATTAGTGCTTTTTCGGGCATTTGCTCATTTTTCTCTTTCTTTTTCTCTTTCATTTTTTTTCATCATTTTTTTTTCACTATTTTTTTTTGAGCATTTTTTTTTCTGTTTTTCTCTTGCCCCTTTTTATTGCACAATTTGGACTTACTTGATGAATTTTCTCAATTTTCACAATTCCGGGCTATTTGGGTTTTTCGGGTTATCAAACGAAAAGAAAAAAATTTATTAGGCTCAAATTGGGTTACAAAGGGATAATTTTTCACAACGCTTTTATGGCTAATATTTTTGGGTAACAAACGAGGGCCTACTTCATTGTCCAAATTGCTAATCACATTACCATATGCATCTCGAGATTAATTAAGTTTAGAGATATATTTAGCACGAATTTCGAGACAACATTTCACACATTTTCCCATAACCGATCAAAATAAAGAATTGAGATCATCAAAGACTTTTTAAAACGCTGAAAAGAACTTTGAGTTAATCATAAACTCGAATTGATTTAAAAACTCATAAAAATCGATAGGCTCGAAATCTCACCGGGTTGGACTAATCTCCACACTTATTCGTAAAGTCGTCAATTTTCTTTCAATTTCCATCTTTGGTCAATTTTGGCTTAGTGCATTTGAGATTTAACAATTTGAGACTTTAAATAGAATAAAGGTGATATTTTTGAAAATTTTAAATTCCAATTTTTATTTATTTTGAAGAAAAATATTTTTGGCTTTTCAACATTTTTCAATTTTTTTTTTTGGCATTTTAAAAATTTGTAAAGTTTTAGAAAGACGCACTTATCACCCCCCCTAACTTAGACTTTTGCATTGTCCTCAATCAAAAGGATTAAAATCTAAAGAAGAAAAAGAATAAGTGCGACAAGCAAATTATTAAAATGCAACAAGACACTATATAACTCTTATACATGACTCAAAAATACAACAAAAATCACCCCATACGCGTCGGGGGTGCAACGACCTCTCATCTCTCTCCACAAATCACCCGACCCCTTTTACTGGGTACGATGCCCTCCTCGTCTCTCCCGTCTTACCATCATAAGTGAATAGCCGGAACAAATTGGGCCCGTGCCCATAGATAAAGGAAAGACCGGGAGATGCATTATGATAAACCGAAAAAGGATCCTCTTGTTGCATAGCACATGGGTTGGTCTCTAAGTCGGACGAGATTTGAGCCGTATCTTCAAGTACCTCCGAAGACTCAAATGGTATGGGTGGATGTTTGGTAAGGAGAAATGCATCAATTCTATTATCCCACTCGCTTTCGTCTAAATGACGAAATGAGGCCCAGAAAGATTGGACTTCAACATTTAGGCTTGCATCCACCTGTCCGAACTCACGCTCAAACTCTGCTGGCCTCAACTCCTCGAGCTCTCTCTCTTGCTTGGTGTCCTCAACCTGCCTTTCGTGTTCACTCGCCGAATTATAGGGTGGTGTGGGTGGGTTGTAATCGAGGAGAAATGTATCGACAGTGTCCTGCCATTCGCTTTCCTCTGTGTATTTCGACGAGCCTCTCCCGACACACTCTAAATCTCCTCTTTCACTCTTGTTCATGGGCTCACTCATGCTCTCGAATGCATTAACTAAACATACCTCCCCTACCTTGCTCTCTATGTTGCAACCACTCCTTTCACTGTGCGCAACAAAACCTTCCCCTAATGGCTCTTCCTTGTAAGTTCTTTCTTACTCGTGTGCTTCCCCCAAAAGATCCAACCCTCGCGGTTCCCCTTCATCACCCTCTCTCTTGGAATTATTAAAGATATTTGTTTCGAGGGTCATGTTCCCGAAAGTTAATTGCAAAATCCCACTTCGGGTATTGATAAAAGCATTAGCTGTAGCTAAAAATGGGTGGCCAAGGATAACGGGAACATGATTACTTGGGAGAACGGAAGGTTCTTCGTCCCAAATGACAAAATCCACCGGGAAGTAGAAAGTGTCTATTTGCACAATCACATCCTCAACAATTCCCCGAGGAAGCTTCACAAAACGATCCGCGAGCTGGAGAGTCATATTTGTGGGCTTAAGGGCCCCCAGTTCTAATTGCCTATAGATAGAATAGGGCATAATGTTAACACTCGCCCCTAGATCTATTAGAACTCTCTCGATTCGGTTCTTCCCCATGATACATGAAATAGTGGGTGCACCCGGATCTTTATATTTTAATGGAAAGTCACTCGACAAGACTGCGCTGACATTTTGGGCCAAAGAGACGTTCTGGTTTACCTTTAGCTTGCGTTTCACCGTGTGTAAGTCCTTAATAAACTTAGCATACGCAGGAATTCTCTGTATAGTCTCAAGAAAAGGTAAATTAATTTTTACTTGCTTAAGGACTTCCAGAACTTCATCACGGGAGGTCGTTTTGGAGTGAGAGAACAACCGTTGAGGGTATTGGGCAGCGGTGGGGGTGATGGCCTTGGGTCCACTAGTGTTTTCCTCCTCCTCACTCTCAATTAAAGGGGCATCTTCGGCCTTTCTTGTGCCGGGCGAAACCTCTTTATCTTTAGATGCATTGCGTGGGGGAGGTGACAAATCAATTACTCTCCCACTACGGAGAGTGGTAATAGCGCTACATTGCTCTCGATGGTCGTGGGATATAGTGCCAACACTGGTTTGTCCTTGGGGAGGTCGTTGGCTTTGAGCAGAAAATTTTCCCTTCTCTTGGACATTCAATGCAGTTTGCAACCTTGAGATGCTAGTATATATTTCATTGAACATTCGATCATACTTAGCACTATTCTCCTTTTGAGATTGGATGAGGTGATTTAAGTTGTCCTCAAGAGATCGCCTCGGTGGAGCAACATACGGACCAGGAGGTGGTACATGCATAGGAGGAACCACTTGCTGAAATTGAGGGGGGGGGGGGGGGTAAAGTCACATGTGGGTTAGGATCCATCCCCCCTTGTGGTGGTACATTATAATTTCCGCGAAACCCCCCTATTGCCTCAACTTGTTCAGTGTACAGTGCCTTGTATGAAGGGATGGTAGGACATCCTTTGGTAGAATGACCAGCAGCACAAATGGCACACACTTTCTCCTTCCCGGCTTGCACGGGTCCAGCTACTTCTCTCAATCGCACTTCAAGCATGTCTCTGAAATTCTTTTCCAATTGGTCAAATTTTCGATCTAACAAAGTGTCCTTGTCCAAGTGATAGATACCGGACGTAGCAGGCAAGTTGGACACTTGTCGATGTCTGTTTTGACTATTAGGATCAGAAATATCCCATGCTTGGGCAGTCTCTGCTACATATTTCAGATGAGCCTCAGCATCGCTTGAGTCTAACTCCCAAAAAGGTCTTTCGCACATTGTCTGAACAAGTTGTTTAGATGCTAAGTAAGGCCTTGATGGAAAAAGGAAACCAGATGATGTTTTTCAAATCCATGATGTGGACAAGCACTAACTAACTCCTGAAATTTCTCCCAACATTTGTCAAAAGCCTCATTCTCATTTTGTCGAAAAGCTTGAATTTGGGCTTTAACAGTATTGGTTTTGTGTTGCGGAAAGAACTTTGAGAGAAACTTAGTCTGCATATCTCTCCAGGACAGAACAGAATTCAGGGGTAGAGACCATAGCTAGGTCTTAGCTTTATCCTTTAAAGAAAAAGGGAAAAGCTTTAATCGGATTACATCTTGTGGGCAGACTTGATCACCAAACGTCTCACATGTGTCTTCGAATTCTCGAATATGGAGATATGGTTTTTCCGAATCCATTCCATGAAATGTGGGAAGAATTTGGATCATACCATTTCGAAAGTGGAACTGACCGGCATTATACGGGAGTAAAATGCAACTAGGGGTAACAGTTGGCTCCGGAAATAAAAGATCTTTCATGGGAAGATATGGTATCTCTTCCTCTCCAGCACCAACGCCAACACTACCGTGCTCCGACATATTGCTATTGAAAGATTCATAATTCTCACTCAGTGTTTGACTCAAAAGTATGGAGCGTTGGAGGAGTTTGCATAAACAACTTGTGAAAGAGGAGATGAGAATTTTTTTTTAAGGTCAAATTTGGGATTAACCAACCTAACCTAAAGTCTACCTAATTCCCCGGCAACGACGCCATTTTTTGATCGAGTGGAAAAACCTAGCGTCCGTGTAATACGCTAGTCGTTGTTATTGGCTTCCAACCTCAATACAAAAAAAACTAAACTTGTAACTACACTTCTTAAGGAGTATAGTGGCAAGTCTGGGTATCGAATCCACAGGGAATTAGGACGTGTGAACGTGACGACAAAGGTAAGGTAGTTTAATCCTAAATTTGATGTTAAAATAAAAGAAAAGAAAAAGATGGTTGATGGGTTTAAATTTCCAATTGGTGACGAAATAAAATGTGCACAAAAATACTAAGAATTGTAAAGAAATTAGAGTTGAAAATGAGAGAAAATAGGGTGGAATACAATCCCTCAAACCTTAGTAAATTACCGTATAGAATACTAGAATTGTAAATTGAAATTTTGACTAAATCCAATCTTTGTAGATCCTAAGCATTACATTTATGGGGGATCTTGCCCGCATCATATGAAATCAAAAGTAAATACAAAGCGGTGAATGGACAAATACACTTGCATAGCGTTCTTAAACATCCCAAGTACCTAGGGCAAGAGAGATTAAAATATTGACTATGTTTGTATAATTTCCATACACGATTCGGTCAATATTTAATTTACCCTCTATTTTCTAAATGGGTAATTCACCTCGGAATGAGTTCATGTACCCCATCCCTTAAGAATTTAGCTAGACATGATTTTTCTAGAAAACAAATTCATACCAATACATGGAATTATGGATCTAACAAACATTGGTAACAAATTGCAAAACAATTGAAAATTGAAAATACAATTGAGACTAAATAAGAGAAGGGAATTTGATACTTGAATTGAATTGAAGAATTGATACTTGAAATCTGCACTAGATGAACTTGAATCCAGAATACTACTTGTTCTTCAAACATACAAACTAGGGTTTCTCTAAAAATATGAAAAAATAAAAAGGATTTCTAAAAATAATGACTTTCTCTCTCTAATTTTGAGTCCCCCTTTGAATGAGTTAGGGCTTGGTCTTTTATAGCACCAAGTTGCACGAATTTGACATCAAATTTCGCTTGTGGCACAAGTTTTTACCAGCCAATCGCCTTAAAATCTACACAATTAATGACAGCAATTCGCACAGTCGGTTTGGTCCGGATCGGTTCTTTTTTTCCTAACCGGACCGGTCCGGTCCCCACCGGATCGGTTTGGTTTTTGGTCCATTTCTCTTCATTATCGCGCAACTTCAAAACCTCGTAACTTCTTCACCGTAGCTCGGATTGAGGTGCCGTTTTTTCCAGTGTTCTTGTAATTTAAAGGTCTTCAACTTTATAGTTGGCCCCACCTCCGGACTAAGGCTGAAAAATTACGAAAATACCCTTCAACTCTCCATTTCTTGGTTTCTTTCACTGTTTTGAGTTCTCCTTCGCACTAACTTGCATGAAATACCTATAAATCACATGACAAATACACAAAACACGAAATACTTGCCAAAAGGGGTTAGTAGCATAAATATGAGACAAATTCAAGCTATTTACACTGCACGGGATCATAAAAATACCGAAATTAAGGGGATAAATATGAAGAATATGTGCCTAAACACGCGCACAGTGGGAAAACCCGGAATGGCGGTCTTAGAATCATTATATGTATATGAATATAACTATTCTTATTCAAGTGGGACTTGAATGTTGATAAATGCCATAAAGAGCATAATAAATGTCATAAAGATCATATAATAGTGATTATGTTTCCTGGTAAGGAACGGAATGATAAATTGGAACGGTGTAAAATGATGGAGGCTTTTAAATAAATGTTAATCATTCACATTCTTTTGTATGACTGAATTTAAATTATGATCATTTAAATTCCTTAGTTCATACTCTAAAACTGTGTAGGTAGATTCTCATCTTTATCTATCATGTTTACTCTTCATAACTGTCATACTATTTATTCATCTGGTGATTATATAAAATCGGGCCCTGACCCATTCATATTTTTTGTTGTGCATAAACCTTGTATTCGCTCGGGTGTTCCGTCGCAAGGACGCCCGTTCTGACCTTCCTATTTCGGTGTTTTGGGGGAGCCGTGATACTTTGCGGATATTACGGGATATTTTGTGTAAACGCCTTCATTTTTGTATTCTAGTTACGATCGGGTCATTTACTCGGGCATGTGGCCCAAGCTTTTGTAATTGTCTAATGTAATGTACTATGTAACTTAATGAACTTGTTCTACATGGTTTGTATAGACTGTTGACCGACAACATATTCGGTCCCCTATTGTATACTTACTATTGTGTAATATAAGTTCTCCTGGGGTTTCCATTTTCTTTTAAAATTGGGTTGTTGAAATTCTTTCTTTAATTCATATAACAAAAATTTTTGACAACCTATTTTTTGAATTATTGGGCAGTTATCTCGAATACTTATTATATTGTTGTGATGCTAAGGATGATCCATCTATGATTCCTGTTTTTATTTGAGTATCGGGATGGCCACCCCTTATTCTGAGGAGTGGACTGTCACAGATGGTATCAGAGCATCAGGTTCTAGAGTCTTTAGGATCTATGCGAACTTGTCACGTTCTACCGCAGCGTTCTTTCATATAGAGTTTATTGTTAGGGCTACTTTGTTGCCTATGTTTGCGATCTTCTGCACAATAGATTGTTCTATGTAGTATTCTAACTCTATTGCTTCTTTATTTCAGATGCCGCCTAAGAGAGGCCGCCCAGCTAGAAGGAATAGAGTCATAGAAGAGGATGTTGGTCCTCCACCGCCGCCACAGTAAGGAATTATAAATGTTGCTAATGTAGCAAATATTATGGCCCAAGCGGTTAATGCTGCTATGACTGTCGTGGTTCAATAATTACCACAAGCCCAATAACCCCGGGCTCCAGATGCACAAGCTCCTACGGGACCTTCTCCGTGGGAGAGGGTTAGAGAGTCCTTTTTAAAGGGCCATCCCTAGGAATTTGAAGGAGGTTCCGATGTCATTAGAACTAATCAGTGGAAGAAGCGACATCTACGTATGGTAGAGTGTAGCGAGGAGAGGAAATAAGTCCTTGCTACTTTCAATCTCGTCGGATCTGCGTTACATTGGTAGGAGTCGATGACTATGCCAGAGCAGAGGGATGTTATGACTATCAACGATTTTTGGGCTTTATTTGATCAAAAGTATTTCCCTCCAGCAGTTCAGATGGAGATGAGAAGAAGGCTTCAAGATGTGGTGCAAGGGAAGCGGTCAGTAGCGAAATACGAGGAGGAGTTCACTCGGTTAGCAAGTTTTGTACTGAACGAGGTGACTCCCAAAGAGAGGAAAGTATCAAAGTTTATGGGAGGTTTGAACTGGAGGATCCGGTAACATTTGCTGGGTAATCCAGCTCTGCAGACTTTTGGGGACGTGATGAATACAGCGTTGCTTCATTGCCAAGAGCACCGGTTGTATGTCCAAAGTAGTAAGAAAGCTATAGTGATGGGGCAAGCTAGGAAACCAGGAGGCAATGGGATAGAAGGAGGAGCATTTCCCTCGTCCCAAACTTCGGGAATTAAACAGAAAGAAAGGGACCCCCAGCAAGGGGACTTGTCTAAATGGCAACGTTTTGGTCGATTTATTGAGGGTGGCAATAACAATAGGCAAGGTCAAGGTGGACCGCAACCGCATCAAGCAGGTAGAGGTGTAAATGGAGGTAGGGTCCATCCGAGCCAAGGCTTCGGGCGAACTAGAAATAATCGGGGTCGAAACCAAGAGAATATGATGAATTGATGTTTTCAGTGTGGAGAGTCGGGCCATCTCAAGAGGACGTGTCCTCACTTGATTGGGGGACAACTTCCTAAGATTCCACAGCAGCCACAGGCTCAGTTACCGCCATAGGTACCTAATCCGATTGTCCCTCCACAGTAGGGTCAGCTACAGTATGGGCGTGTTTATCATATTCAGGATGCTATGCTTCCTCCGGCTCCGCCCACGCCGCCAGCTATTGAGGGTAAGTTTCTTATTCAAGGTCACATGGATCGTATTTTATTTGATACGGGTGTGACACACTCGTTCAGTTCTAGAAGTTTTGCTCAGACTATAGAGTTGATTAAATCTGCAGAGAGTACCTTCACTAGTGTTGAGTCTTCAATGGGTGATGGTTCACTCATTTTCTTTATTTGTAAACAAATAGAAATAAATCTTGGTAACTTGTGCTTTGAGACCGATTTACTCGTCCTGGATATGGTTGGGTATGATGTGATTTTGGGTATGGATTGGCTAGTGAAGTATCATGCGATAGTTAATTGCTACGAGAAAAGTATAGTTTTTGCCATTTCGGGGCAAGAAATGTTTCTAGTGGTTATGCCTCGTTCAAAAGGAGGTACTAGCACTTACTTATATTGTATCGTGGAGGAAACTTCTCGGGATATATTTGTTTCCTTAGATTCGATTCCGGTTGTTAGAGATTTCCAAGATGTTTTTTGAGAAATACCGGGTTTGCCTCCGAGTAGGGAAATTGAGTTTGTAATTGACTTAGCGCCGAGAATGAGACCGATTGCGAGAGCTCCGTATCGTATGGATCCTGTTGAGATGAGGGAGTTGAGGGATCAGATTCAGGACTTGCTAAAGCAAGGATTTATTAGGTGAAGTACGTCGCCGTGGGGAGCTCCGGTGTTGTTTGTGAAGAAAAGGGACAGTTCTCTCCGATTATGTGTTGACTATAGAGAGTTGAATAAAGTCACCATCCGAAACAAATACCCGTTGCCTCGGATTGATGATTCGTTTGATCAACTTAGGGTAGCATCGTACTTATCTAAGATATATTTGAGGATGGGGTATCACCAGTTGTGGATACGGGACCAAGATGTGTCCAAGACTGCTTTCCTAACAAGATATATGTCCTATGAATTTTTGGTTAAGCCTTTCAGACTAACCAATGCCCCCGTCGTGTTTATGGACCTCATGAATAGGGTGTTTCGGGATTTCCTGGACCAGTTTGTTATCGTATTCATTGATGACATCCTAGTTTATTCTCGAATAGAATCTGACTATGATACTCATTTGTGGTTGGTCCTACAAAGGTTGAGGGATCATCAATTGTATGCCAAGTTAGAGAAGTGTGGTTTTTGGTTGCAGGAGGTACAATTTCTGGGTCACATTGTGACAACCCAAGGTATCTCCGTAGACCCAAGCAAAGTGGTTGCAGTGAAGGAATGGGGTCAGCCCACGACACCTACCGAGATTCGTAGTTTTCTGGGCCTGGCGGGTTATTACCGCCGGTTTATCAAGGGTTTCTCTAAAATTTCTAGCCCTTTGATAAATTTAACCCGGAAAGGGGTGAGGTTTATTTGGGATAATTCTTGTCAGTCATCTTTTAAAGAGCTCAAGGATAGATTGACTTCTGCTCTAGTCCTTGCGTTACCAAGGCCGGGGTTAGAATATTTAGTCTTCACCGATGCATCTCTACAAGGATTAGGAGGTGTACTTAAATAAGAGCGATGGGTTATTTCTTATGCTTCTCGCAAGCTAAAGCCCCATGAAAGAAATTATCCGGTGCATGATTTGGAACTTGCCGCAGTAGTCTTTGCCTTGAAGATTTGGAGGCATTATCTCCTAGGGGAGAAATTTAGTCTTTTAATGGACCACAAGTCGTTGCAATATTTTTTTTCTCAGAAGGATTTAAATATGGGACAACGCCGATGGCTAGAGTTTGTGAAAGACTATCAATTTGACATCCACTATCACCTGGGCAAGGCGAATGTGGTGACGGATGCTTTGAGTAGAAAGCCCGAGGGGGAGTTAGCGAAGGTATGGAAAGCAAAATGAAAAGAGCTTAGTCAGGAGGACGCGGTTGCTAGGGTGGTTATGTGGCAAAAGTTGTAGAAGCCCAAGGAAGGGTAAAAGTTTGTCAGGACCGTATACACCAATTATTGACCGAGGGAGCGAAATCCTACTCTATAAGCTCGGAAGGTGGATTACGTTTCCACGAGAGACTCATTATCCCGGACGAAGGGGATTTGAGACAGGCCGTGATGGCAGAATCTCATGGGTTGAAATTTTCAGTGCATCCTGGTGGGGACAAGATGTACCAAGACACGTGTCGTCAGTATTGGTGGTCGGGCATGAAGCGGGATATCTCCGAATTCGTTTCCTAATGTACTACTTGTCAATTGGTGAAAGTAAACCACCAAAGACCAACAGGATTATTGCAACCATTGGAGATTCCGGTGTGGAAGTGGGAGAGCATATCAATGGACTTTATCACGGGTTTGCCAACTTCACAAAGTGGTCACGATTTTATTTGGGTTATCGTGGATCGTTTGACCAAGTCGGCACATTTCCTACTGGTACGCACCGATTATAATATTGCTCGTTATGCCCGGATATTTATTGAGGAGGTTGTTAGGCTCCACGGGATGCCAATAAATATAGTCTTCGACAGAGATAAGATTTTTGTTTCCTACTTTTGGAGAAGTTTTCGAGAAGCTATGAGAACCGAATTGAAATTGAATACTTCTTACCACCCTCAAACAAATGGTCAGACATAAAGAGTCAACCAAATATTGGAGGATATTCTCCGAATGTGTGTACTTGATTTCAAAGGTGGTTGGGAACAATATCTCCCTTTGGTCAAATTTGCTTATAATAATTCGTACCAATTTACTATTGGGATGGTACCTTATGAAGCACTTTATGGCCGGCCTTGTAGATCGCCCACTCATTGGTTGGAGGTGGGGGATAATAATTTTCTTGGACCTGAAATGATCCAGGATACTTCCTCCAAGATTGAACTCATCCGAAATCGCATTTCGAGTAGCTCAAGATCGTCAAAAGAGTTACGTCGATGTGAATAGAAGGCATATGGAGTTGGAAATTGGAGATCAAGTCTTGGTGCGAGTATCGCCAATGAAAGGTATAAAGCATTTTGGGAAGAAAGGAAAGCTTGCGTCGCGCTACGTGGGACCTTTTCCCGTTATTGCCAAGGTAGGTCCAGTGGCATATCAACTTGACTTACCGGAACAATTACAACAACTCCATGATGTGTTCCATGTTTCCTCTTTGAAGATATATAAGAGGTGGGAAGTAGCCCTTTGGCATATTCCTTTGGAGGATATCGATTTGCAACCCGATATTTCCTATGAAGAACAACTTGTTGTTATCTTAGAGCACGAAGAGCGACGTTTGAGGTCTCGGGTGGTGCCCTTGGTGCGAGTTCAATGGGGTCATCACGACGCCAAGGAATCAACATGGGAACGTGAAGATGATATGCGGGAAAAGTATCCGCATCTCTTTATACAAGGTACGCCTGAATTTTGAGGGCAAAATTCCTCATAGGGGGGGAGTATGTAACAACCCTCGCTTTTGAGAACTTATTTTATACTAATTCACTGTGTGAAGTAATTATATAAATTGTTGGAAAATGGAGTAAATATTAATTAAATGAGTTAAAAGTTAATATTTACTAAATTGCTACATATTTACTGTATGTGTACGTAAATATCATCATGCTCGTTTTATAGTGTCAAGTGCTTTAAAATGACATATATGGTTATAAATGAAATCATAACCTAAAATGATTTATAAAATTGTCGGATGCCAATTTAGAGGGCGTAGTTAGTCCCGACATGCGCGAGATAGTCGAAATAAGTGCCATATTGTATTTTTATGTTTCGGGCACTTTTGACTTGTTTTACGTAGTTGCGAGTCATTTTAATGCGGTGTTAACCAATTAAGTTGGGAGTTAAGGAGAAAGCCACGATTTAAGTCTTACACCTCATTTCATTTCTTAAGTGTGTATTTACTAACCTAGAGAGAAAGAGAGAGGAAGAGAATTGAGGAGAAAAAGAGAGAGATTTAAGATTAAAGATTGGAGATTATTGCTACTATAAGAAAATCTGAGATTTGAAGCTCAAGGAAAGTTTTCTACTCGCTAATATGTGGTTTAAGATGAATAATTTGTATGGATAGTTGTGGATTGATTGTGGTTTAACAAATTTTGGGGCTTAAATGGATTTATAGGTTTTTAAACCCTTAGAAGTTGATTTATATGTTTATTGGTGTAAAATGATTGTAGTTAGATGTATTTATTATTTGATGGGTTGAATTATTGATGTTGGTTGGAGAAGAAAGGATATTGGAGGGAAATTAGGGTTAATAACCCTTAACCCATACTTGGCCAATTCGCAGGGGCGAATCGATTCGCCATAGGGATAGTTTACAGGTCTAAGTGAACCGAATCGATTCGACTTGTTCGAATCGATTCGACAATTATTCAGAAATTAAGGTTTTCCTGACCAAATCGATTCGGATGGTCCGAATCGATTCGCTTCCAGACCGAATCGATTCGGAAATCCTGCAGTTTTGAGTTATTTCTCTAACATAATTTTGATCCTTTTTCTTTAGGCTTAGGACTTAGGAATATTCTTGTATGAAGTAAACTTAGAGTCCTAGATGAGTTAGTTAACTACCCTAGATTAGAATTGGATTAAATGGGGTTATTTTGGGGGTGTACAAATTGATGACAGGGCATTCTTCTCCTTTAGTTAATTCTTAGGAGTCTAGGAGTTGTAAAGGCATATTGGGATACTTTAGAAGCTCAATTGAGTTATGATAGTCATGATGGTTTATAATAACACCACAAAAGAATGTTTGGAGAATAAATTGAGAAATTATTCATTAATTGAGGTTATAATGATGTCGTGAAATAAGTATGGCTCCGGATAATATGCGATATTTTGGTAAAAATGAAAATGAATATGGTAAATGATAATTTACTTAAACACACCTCTCTAAATGCCATCATAAGGGAATTTCGCGCGTGAGGTGAAGCCCCCTGGCTAATGAATGCAGGGTGGATATAGTCCTAGGCCATATGAGCGCTTATGGTATGTTTTCTGCCATGGTGAGGTAATTCTAGGTGTGGTTATGACTCTTCCGCAGGCATATGGCCGCTTCCCGACGTCTTGCGTTGTAGGTGCCCAGGTTGTCTTGGTTTATAGGCCCTGGAAGATGATGGTCATTTAGGGGCGCGCACAGTGGGGAAACCCGGACGAGCGGTCTTAGAATCATTATATGTATATGAATATAACTATTCTTATTCAAGTGGGACTTGAATGTTGATAAATGCCATAAAGAGCATAATAAATGCCATAAAGAGCATATAATAGTGATTATGTTTCCTGGTAAGGAACGAAATGATAAATTGGAACGGTGTAAAATGATGGAGGCTTTTAAATAAATGTTAATCATTCACATTATTTTGTATTACTGAATTTAAACTTATGATCATTTAAATTCCTTAGTTCATGCTCTAAAACTGTGTAGGTAGATTCTCATCTTTATCTATCATGTTTACTCTTCATAACTGTCATACTATTTATTCATCTGGTGATCATATAAAACCGGGCCCTGACCCGTTTATATTTCTTGTTGTGCATGAATCTTTTATCCGTCCGCCGCAAGGACGCCCGTTCTGACCTTCCTATTCCGGTGTTTTTGAGGAGCCGTGATACTTTACGGATATTACGGGATATTTTGTGTAGATGCCTTCATTTTTGTATTCTAGTTACAATCAGGTCATTTACTCGGGTGTGTGGCCCAAGCTTTTGTAATTGTATAATGTAATGTACTATGTAACTTAATGAATTTGTTCTACATGGTTTGTATAGACTGTTGACCGACAGCATATTCGGTCCCCTATTGTATATTTACTGTTGTGTAATATAAGTTCTCTTGGGGTTTCCATTTTCTTTTCAAATTGGGTTGTTGAAATTCTTTCTTTAATTCATAAAACAAAAATTTTTGACAACCCATTTTCTGAATTATTGGGCGGTTATCCCGAATACTTATTATATTGTTGTGATGCTGAGGATGATCCATCTATGATTTCTGTTTTTATTTGTGTGTCGGGCTGGCCACCCCTTATTCTGAGGAGCGGGCTATCACATTTAGTATATTTATATATTCGCCTCAAATGATTTATTTGCTGCTAACCCCTTATTTTCATAACTTACACATGGGTCCATAGCTTTTTCTTTCACTATACCCGTCAGAAATTTCGTAGATTGTTATGGGTGCGGCCGCACCCCTTCGGATAGTAAATAAAATTAAATGATGCTTACTAATACGTCATAGTAAAAAATTATTGATTTGTGTCGTAATTGAGTAAAAGCTACATGAATTATGTATATCTTAACCGGGAGATATTATGAGGGTTGACATGGAAAAATATTGTTGGGTGACTCAGATGGTGATTTTTAGTGCACGATTGATTCTGAATGGGCTAAAATAGTCAAAATGAAGTACTCGAGGGGGGGGGGGGGCTCGGGGCTTTTTAAAATAGTCAGGATTAGAATAAGGGTCTTTTGGACTTATTAATGTCATATGAATAATCAAAAACTAGAATAAGACTTATAAAGTGAAAGGTTGGGTGAAAATGAAAGGTTAATCTCATACTCCAAAGGTTTAGTTGAGTTATACCAAGTGTTAGAGAGAAAGTGAAGAAACTAGAGAGAAAATTAAAGAATTCAAGTGAGAAAAGTAAAGAACAACTCAACAACACTAAGGGATATATAATTTGGGAACTGGATTCTAGGAATATTATCATCACCTTCATCAAATCTAGACACTATGAGTTTTTAAGGCAAGTGATTATCTTGTTAATTAATTATGCTTTCATTTTCTCTCATATTAAAGTTAGGAAAAACTATTTTTGGCATGGGATTCACATGTTAAATTTTGGGATTTTGGAGAATAATTATGCAAATGGATTTTGACACGTGAGGATATAACTTTATGGATGAATTTTTAGTCAGAAACTTTGGGATTATGAGCTCTTATATAATATAATTTATATAGGAAAAACTTGTGATTGATAGTGTGTTATAACATGTAAAGATGATATTTATCCCCATGAAAGATACATGTTTAGATGAGAATTATGTGTAGCGATGAGTCCCATTGATATAAATATTTATCAAACATATTTGATATTGAAATAACTAATGTTTATGATCATGTTTTGAGGTTGAATTTGCGAAATTCGGATTGGGAGAAAATCGGTTTTGGTTAGTTTTAGGTCTTTTTTTGAGTGCTTTCGGAAGATATTTGAGAAAAAACTTAACACATTCCCGACTCAATTTTTCGTGTAGAATCCAAATCTGAAATCAAATTGGTGATTCGATAATTTTTAAATCCAATTTTCTACATTTTTAAAACAGGTCTAAAATTGGAATTTTTATTCGGGGTGAAATTTAGAGTATTTGAGGTGAATTACACTCTGGGATTTATTAATGAATTTTTGGAAAACTGGTGTATGGGTTGATTGAGTAATATACATATCGAGAAATTTATATGATGAGATTTAATTAATTAATTTGGTGAATTATTAATTAATTATGGGAATGAACAATATTGTATAAATAATTTATTTGTGCCATGAGTGATAGGCACAGTTTATTGGAATTATTAAAGAATATATGTACGGGTATAGAGACAGTATATATATGTATTATTATATCGATGTGAATGATATAATGGAAATCTTGAGAAAAATATATACGGGTTAGAAATAGTATATATTGTATTATTATATCTGTGATTGATATAATTAATTAAACATACTTTAATGGATGTTGCGCGACATGGGTTTCTCCTTGGTGAATGAAATGAGGCTAACTAATGACCCTAGATCAGCGCCATGCATGCCCGATAAAGTTGGAGTCGAGGAGGGTATTGTTGATATGGTTATGCTCACTGGCTCAGGACTATGATCGCCTCCAATGAGTTTTATTTTAGGGTATAGTAGGCGACTCCATCCTTAGTATTTCCAGGGTGAGGAAATATAATCCTGAAGAATGGCACACTAGATAGTCGTATCTCAGGGAGTGTTAGCTCGGAGAGATGACGAGTATACGTATATATATATATATATATATATATATATATATATGTATATTATGATGTGAATATTGTGTATATTAATGTGAAGAATTATATACGTGGATTAAACACTAAGTGTGAATAATATTAAATTAACTGGCGGTAGTTAATGATTTATATTAATGGATTATAATGAAGGATTATAACTATTAATGGATGTGAATAATAGCTAGTGAAAATTATTGATATTAAATTATAATCGAGGATTATAATTGGAAATGGATAATGCTTATTTAACTCGTCATAGTTAATGAATTAAATTAATAAATTACAATGGAGAATAATAATTATTAATTAAAATTGGAATTAATTTGGTAAATTACGCGATGTTGATGTAGGACTAGTTAGGCGGGTAGCATAACTAGGTAATGTTAGGTGCGCACTTTAGATGAGATGTGAGTAATGTCTCATGAGAGTGTGCACATAATTAATGGTGCGATTTTATTACTTGCAAAATGTCTTCTAAAAGGTTTTTAGGCACTGACCCGTATCAAATCTATTTTCAAAAACTTTTAGGTGTTTAGCCATAGGGACGCCAAGCTTGATCGTTCTATAAGGTACTGGAGCTGCAACACTTGGGGATGTTGCAAGATATTGCTATTTCCATTTCTTTCATCACATTATAGATAGGTTCATTTTCATTTACAGGCATGTTGCCTAAGTGGACTGTTTATTTCAGTTACTTGGAATTAATGTATGGTAATGATTTCAACCGATGGTTTATTCAGTTAAAGTTTTGGCATGTAATAGATTTATATGTCTGATTTATATTTTTACTGTGGATTTACTTTACTTGTTTAATTAAATTGTGGGTTGAGTATGTGTGGATAATAAAGATTAAAAATTGACACTCGGCTTAATTTAATAATAAGTGGCTAGAAAGAAATTGAATTTGGCAATGATGCTAAGAATGAGCCAGATGCGATTCCGGTTTTATTTTAGTAAGGGTTGGTCACCCGTTATTTAAATAACCGGGGTGTCACACTCTCTTTACGAGTTGTATCCACAATGGGTGAACTCCAAAAATATTCCTTTCCCTCAAAATAAACCAAAATTATTTTTCCTCTCCGTTGTGATTGCGTACCTTGATTTTGACTTAACTCCCTATTGGCTCGAGTCTTTCGTCAAACTACCTCGAAGCTCTACTGTAACAACCCCATTTTCTCACGTAAAGGATGGCCAGGCACGATACGCCGAAGATGGGGCTTGTTATACAATTTATATAATTCTTTGCTTCGATAGTAATAACTATTCATATAATGAATCACATTTGAATTAAAACTAAATTTAAATAACAATGAATAATAATAAAACCAACATCCACATCTAGCAGAATAAAAACTAACATAAATAAATATTATCCCAACTCATAATAAAAATGACTCTGGGCTTTTTCCCTTATAATAATCCATAATAAATAAAGACAGGAATAAGTAGCAACCAAAACTAGAATCAATAGATGAATCTTCGAGGAACATCTCTTGACAACAAGTTTGATATTCCTTCAGTCTCGCTATCCCTGTCTGACTAAACCTGGGGGAAAAACATTTTTATTTTGGGTTAGTGCCTTAGAGTTGCAAGAATCAACTTATTTAATTTAAAAATGCAATAGTACTATTGATTCAAAGTAAGCAAACTTCCATCGTCACTCACATACAATAAATATCTCACCCCTCAGCTAAAATATGACATTTCCCAAGTAATAGAAATAAATCCCAAAATCTCCAATAGGGACGAAGATAGTGAAATGTAAGAAGCATTAAGTGTAACTAACATGCGGAATCGTACTTGTCTGTACTCATCTCATTTATGCCCAATTACCCCAGCCTTGTTACTTATAAATATGACACAAAATCTATTTAATTTATTACATACCATAAAGGTCTGTGAATTTTTGTCTACATTCTTAGACAATTGAATTAATTTCATTTAAATCCTGGTAAATATATATATATATATGTGTGTGTGTGTGTGTGTGTGTGTGTATGTGTGTGTGTGCGCTTTCATATATGCGACACGCAAAGTTATCTACCAGTGGTGTCTCGTTCGTGCTCTATCGGCAAGTCCAAAGGAATCTATTATCCAAAGCGGACACCACAAAACACACATAAGTTGGGGCAGTCCCTACGCAGTATACCAGTTCACGGTCCATACTTAGCGATGACAAAGTCTCACATCATCAACACCTAACTCTTGTATATGGCGCTACTACGTAATACCTAAATGACCTTACACGTCATGTAGCCAACTTGTGCGGACGTGTGCTATGCAGTCTGATCGTACGAACCCCCAAGCTGATACAACCGTCTACGGTCATTGGTATGTCCACACATATACACACACACACAATATATATATATATATATATATATATATATATATATATATATATATATATATATATATATATATATATATAGGTCACTATTCTATAATTACCCAAGGTTTCCCGGAAACGGTTTCCCATAATTAATAATCGAACCTCCAATTTATTATTAATTCCAGGATTATTTAATTAACTAGATTGTGTAGCCCTTTACTTAAATCGTGACACTCCAACATTTTAATAAAATCCTCGTATGCACAAACATGATTTTATCAACTCACATAGATTGCTAAAATCAGCCCCAATATTTCCCCGCTCGAACTTCGCCTACCCCCAAAGTCGAACCGATTTTGTCTTTAGCCGAATCGATTTATTTCCAGGCCTAATCCATTTGGACCTAAAAGCTAATGAGTGCATAGATTTCATATGGAAAGATGATATTGTCGCCACCAGATGAGGGGATGACTTTAATAGCTCAAATGATAAATCAACCCGCGGAGAAGTAAGTTCAATTACCTCATTGTGTGGGATGATCTCTTTTGAATAATTATTAGGGGGAGTCAACAAAGTGTCTATCTAGGCCATATTACAAAGATTCGATTCCACAGCAAGCTGGAATAGATAAAGAAAAGGGAGTCATCGAGGGGCTTCCAATGCCAGAGATAACAATTGAAGAAAGCAAGGTCCTCGACCAGCTCAAGAAAACCCAAGACAATATCACCTTATGGGGTATCTTCATGTCATCCCAACTACATCGAAATGCTTTGACAAAACTCTTCACAGGACCCACATATCCTCCTTCTACTACTCCTGAAGAAGCAATGAATATGATTGGCTATCTGACCTCTACCACCTCATTTCCTTCTCCAAAGAAGAATTTTTAAAAATCGATTTTAATCACAACTACACTCTCAATATCTCCATCTAAGTCATGGAGAAGACAGTTCTGTTAGCACTTATAAACGACGGGTCCACCCGTAATGTCTTCCCACTCAGAACTCTCAATTGTCTGGGAATAAAAGTCAGTGATCTTACTCCCACATTCCTCGACATGCGTGCCTATGACAACACTCCCCAAAAAGTTATGGGTTCCATAATGTTCTTGACAGGATTTTAGGTCATCGATATACCATTTGTTTCAACGTACTCCTTGGCCGCCCATGGCTCCACATTATCCGAAGGGTATTTTCCTCCCTCTATTAAAAATTAAAATTCTTTGCCAATGGTCAAATTATCACAATCTCAGGGACGACGGCACTTCAGACGGCTCTAGCACTAGTAACCCAGTATTAGAAATCCACTACGAAACTAATGGCATGTTCTTATCCAGTCTCAAGATCGCCCCTCTCCCTGTCCCAACTGGGGATAATTTCAAAAACTGAGTATGTCCGGAACATAACCCTCATAAAAATGTCAATGTGATTCATATGTTAAAGAACATGCACTCCAACGCCAAAATGGGGCTAGGCCGATGCCAATAAGGGACCCTTAAACCGATAGTCCTAAAGAAAATTTTCCCCCTTGCGCCCTGGGCTACGACCATCATGAGATGAACTCAAAGTACTCTGTCGACCACACCAAATAAATCCTAAAAGGTAAGAAGATGGACTCAGAAGACTCTTTGAATGGAAGATTTGTCAAGGAGGGTGAGAATTTCCCCTTTGGTGGGTTCCATAAAACGGTATGGCCCTACCGATAAGATGATGAAATCGGGGCTAGAAATCTTCTTCGAGGATGACATCGCCTGGGATGAAGGGAAAAAACATGAGGTGGAGTCCCCGGCAGACAAAGCCATGAAAAACATTGAAAATTATGGGGATAGTGACACTGATGAGTCATTTGACCTGCACACACTTGGGTTGAACCTCAACATGATCTGCCAAGAATTTGGGCTATCAAACCCGTCTAAGAAGATCGTCGCTACTGAAGCATCCCTCCTCAACTTTCATGCCATTCGATTTCAACCCACCCAAGTCAATTTAGACCTTGTTATCCATTCTCTCTAATAGGTGCATGGTGTGACACCCCGTTTATTAAAATAATGGGTGGCTATCCCTCTACCAAAATAAAATGGTAGTATCATATGGTTCATTCTTAGTATCACTATCGTAACATGATTAATTACTAACCACCTAATTAAATTAAAAGGCAGTGATAATTTTTTTATCTTCCATTAATACATAACAATATGAATCGATCCACCATAAATCATGAACAATAATCATAATAAATGATATCACAATATAATGTCTGAAGCTGAGATAAATAAATAAAGTCCCCGAATAAACCATCGGGTAAGATCCAATACATCTAAACCAACTGACTAAAATAAACGGAAATACATACGTCTGAAATTAACGAGCAACACGCATAACTGAAAATTGGAACAGAGAACATAAACTCGATAGCAATAAAAGAATCGACTACTTTAAATCCTTCAAGCCTCCACATCATCTGCAGCTACGTGTCCCTAAAATGAATAGTCATCCTTGGCGTCCCTGTGGATGGACACCTAAAAGTTTTTGAAAATATTTGATACAGGTCAGAGCCCGAAACCTTTGAAAATATTTAGCAAGCGTATAAGAAGCAATTATTGAAAATGTAAAGCAATATTCATATTTAAAATGATAGCGCACTCGCATGAGATAACCCTCACCCCTCATCAAATGTGCGCACCTAACGTATGCTCATAACCCACCTAGTTATGTTACCCTGCCTAACTAGCCTTATCACGAATTTCAATGTGACGTATTACCCTACCTCGAGTATTGTATATCACCGATTTGATTCTTAGCTTACTTTTTTTCTTAATTCATTATCTCATTAATATTCATTCATATAACCTTACTCCGGTTATTAATAATATTCACAATTAATTTCTTCAGTTCGTATATAATTATCTACCTTTTTATATACGTATAATTGAAACACATCAAATGCATATAAAACACATATCTCTCTCAGTATATGTATGTAACTGTTATCCCTCCGAGCTTTATCTCGCTGGATGCAATATCGCTAGCATGCTATCAAGCTTCAGGGAGTCCTTCACAACCTGGGCAACTGGATCAGAATCTCACCATCGAACCTAAAAATGTAACAAATATCGGAGGTGTTCATGGCCTTAAATTCGTAGTAATAACCATACCACATTATTCTTCGGGAATCCAACCCTGCACAGCGTGGGCATGCACAGACCTATGACCCAGGGGAACAGTACGACCTCTACTGAGATTTGCCTGTGTGACCTCCTATGGAGCGCAACCTCCACCGATAGCATATCCGCTGGGATGGGTATGTTTCACATAAATATCTATAATTTAAGCACAGACTCTCCCTCTTAAAAATTATGGACTTAAAAATATGGCATAAATTATAGTAAGCGATGAAGTCATCATAAATATATTCTCTCTATTATCAGATATGGATATTCCGAGTATAATCACTTCATAAAAAAGATTAGAAATTTATATTTGGATGACCAAATCTTGTCCAAATTTACATGGGAGATGTTGGTATTGGAGGTTTTCAGAAGTTCAATTTGGGAAATAAATGGTGGTCTTCTAGGTTTTGCAATCATAAAAATGGTATTAAATATCTAAGTATTGTTTGGAAGTTTATAGAAGTTGATCCTGGTACGGCCGGTCAATTTATACTTAAGGATATGGGTGCTAATAGAGATATATACACTTATCACCCTTTTGTAGCTTTTTTAGTCAGAACTGGTTCAAATAGTGACGAGGAATTTGTAATTGACAAGTTGAGGGAGAGGGTTTCTGAAAATGATTGGGACGTTTGGAAAGAATCCTTTCGTTGTTTTTGATAAAATTGCTCGCACTTCAATATATTATCTTTGTAATGATGGGTTTCAATCCATTTATAAGATACATAACAAATATAGGGGATGTTTCTTCACGAATGAGTATGAGCATTTAAAATGTATTGAATGCAAGTTTGATTCAATCCTAAATTGGAGCACCTTTAATTAATTGTAATATATTAACGTCGATGTAAATATGTTTTTGTGTTTTGGATGTATGGTATTTTAGTGTTTATTTTCATTTTCCCTAATTTTATTTTCACTTTTATAGTTTAATTCAGTTATATCTCATGGAAACTGTTATAAATATAGTCCTCGCTAGAGGGATCAACACAAAATGAGTTTGAACATATCAAGGCAAGAGATAATGTTTATTTCGTAATTAAAAGTAATGAATATTTTACAATGCGTTATACCTTTTCCGCATTGCGAAATACCTTATTTGTCATTGTGAAATGAGCATTTCGTATTGCGACATACATATTTCGCAGTGAGGAAAACCTATGTCGCAATGCGAAATACGTATTTTCTCAAAGTGAAATGATCATTTCACATTGTGACATAGGTATTTCACATTGTGGAAACGTATTTAACTTATTGAAATTATCACTTCTCAAATCAAAACCAAAATTGATTATTTTGCAATGAAAACTTGAACTTCTACAATTTGAAATATGTATTTCGAAATTACGTGTAATCAATTTAAATTTCTTCTAGCGAGGATTAATTCCATATAAGTAAAGAAATACATTAAGACATAAATTTCATAAAAACTATACAATATAAATTAAATAATAATCATTTTCTTTCAAATTACATAGTATCTTGCATATTTTATGCTAAATAGTATTCTTTTGTCCATACATTTTATTTGTCATTTAACAGCATATATATACTATTTTATTTATAAATTCTTTAGTAAAATCGTTGTTCAACTGAGCTTGAAGTTCCCCTCCAGTAATTAGCTTATCCATTACATAACAAACGACAATTCCTCAATCCACACTGTAAAACAAATAAAATGAATAGTGAAATTACTCACTGAATCCTAATTGTCATAATGTTTGAATAAATACAATTGTTTTTAGTAGTTTTTCATCACCTTCCTTGGGGTTTTTGACAGCCTGTTGTCGCATTTTCAATCGGGCAACAAAATTTCTGTATTTCAATAGCTATTGGAGAAGTTTTTTTTGTTATTTTTTCAATGACAGTTGCTCTATTACTTTCCTCCTGGTAATCGTTGAATGAACGAATCTAAAAAAATAAAAAAATAGATTGGTAAACTAAAATAAAATTATGACTAAAGTGAACTCACAATGCAGAATCTCAAATTATTTATCAAATGTTAAATTATGCATACCACTTCAATTACGTCTTTAAGGTAGGCGTCTTTGAATTTTCCTTTCGAATGGAGGATTTGAAGTTGAGAAAGGACCATGATCCCTCGTACATGTCATATCAAGATAATGTCCAATGCGTGTAGTTCGTTTCTTAAAATTTTCCTTATAGTGGATTGGCAGTGGGATATAGCAATAATCTGCGTATTTACCTTCAAAAAATTTGTTCACCATATCCACACCACCTTTTGCATTAATTTAGTGATAATCCTATGAATTATTATAAAAGTTATTATTATATTCCAATTTAACACTAACATATAACAATTATGGAAAATAATTATCCGGTGGTGTTTCTATCATTTGTACCCATATTCTTTCGGACTCTCCGAAAAACATATTCGCAAAAACATCAATTGCCTGCATTAATTTCAGCACATAAACCATAAGATCAATTACAGTAACAAAAAAATACTTCGCAACGCAAAATAACAATGCCAGTTCGCAGCGCGAAATAACAATGCGATTTTGCAATGCTATTGCACAGTCCCAAATCATATGATATATACTCACAACACTTAACACGTCCTCCTTGTTTATCAAATGGAATATGATGATACTGAAAATCAGCACCACCAGATGAGGTGTTTGCAAGCTCAATATAGGTATCACGATGGCATCGCAGCTATATAAATAAGATAAGAATGAGGTGAGGACAAGGGGAACGACACCTGAATATAAGTGGTTCAGCCGATCTGGCCTACGTCCACTGCGAGTGTGTGTGAGTAATATCACTAAAAGAAGGCGCTAATGGCCATGGATACAACCTCTCAAGCTCACTCTCTCTCTACTGTATGTATTTAGACAGAGTTCTAGCTAGGGTTTTTTATATCTGGATCCCTTTGCAAGGTAGGGGATGATCCCTTTTTATAGTGCCTAGGGGGTGCAATGTACCCCCTATGCATGCAATGTGCATGAATGTAGTTTCCTCACCAATGGGGGTGTGCCACCTGTCATGGCCACATGTAGGTAATGATGATGAAATATTCCCCCACATGTGGAGAATAATCTTGTTATAACTGATTTATGCCCAGGTGTCTTTATCCAAATGTCAACAGATGCTCGGCAGTCATGTTGGTGAATGGCCTCGGCCTAGGAGAGGCCGAGCTATAAAGGTTGGTCATCCCCTCAATCCGCGAAGTGTCATGAGGTGTCTCGGCCTTATGTCAGTCGAGGTATGTGCCGGTGTCGGCCTGAGCCGAGGCATGGTCCATGTTGAAGATGAATGCGTGGAGCCTCTTGTTATCTCGGCCTACTACAGGCCGAGGTTACTATTCCTTGATGCCCGAGGTCAATGTTGATATCTGCGACGTGTGAAGTGTCCTTGGGGAGGTGCATGCAGTAGTGTCGGCCGTGGCCGAGGTATACCTCGGCCGAGGGATGACATTGCGGGCCTCCACCCACTGGTGGGTCGGTCATTGTCTCGGCTCTTATTTCGGCCGAGGTAGGTGTCCCTAGGCCGAGGTCATACTTGGGTATATCAATCACCCCCCAGCCCTTAGTCATTTGCGAGAGCAGGTGGCTAGGCGATTCTTGCTTCCGAGACCTATTTGCCCCTAGGCCAACACCTGCATGACACTTGTCCTAAGCCAAGGCGTGCCCATTTGGTTGGCATATGCTGCCAGTTGTCCCTTGGGCTTCCCAAGGCATTGATGAGCCTTGGGAATCGTGCCCAAGTATTTAAAGGTTAGAAACCTTTCTTCTTCCTCATTTCTCTCCTTCTCGCCCTGCTTCCTGCAATTCTCTCTTTCCGGAGCTCGTTCGTTCCAGCACTTTCTCTGCAGGGGAATACCTATTTTCTTGCGCGACTTCATCTATTTCCTTCATCAACTCCCCTTCAGGTACCTCCCCCTTTCCAACTCATTCATTTTGGCAATTTAATTTGAATTTTTCGGCAAGTGTTTGAATTTTCCGGCAGTCATATGAGCTTTCTAGTGAGGGTTTTGAACTTTCCGGCGAGCACTTGAGTTTTCCGGTGAGCTAGGTTTCTTGCAAAGATTCCTTGGTTTGATCCTTGTTCCCCCCAACTTTTCAAGACAAATTCGTTTGTAGTTTTTAGGATTTTTCCCGAAGTTTAAGGTCTGCCAGAGCCTTGGGTCGTCCCCAGATGCTCAGACCCCTGTATCAACTTCTTGAAGAATTCACATCTCTTAGAGAAAAAACCTTAGAGAAAATTAGGCAGATAGAGAGAGCTCAGGAAGAGGCTCGTAGGTCACAGGAGTTCCCTGTCAGACCTCTCTTTCCTCCACCTCTCAAGGTGGTATACCCTCGTTCACCTGAGAATTTCTATCAGACAGACGTCTCTGCCAACAACTTGTCGATGTCCGAGTCTGAGTCTTCCACCTCCAACCCGATGTTCATGGATTCTTTCCAAGAGGCCATGGATTTTACTCCTCAGGCTGGTCAGGACCCTGACCAGGCCGAGGTTTCCATCCGGGCCTCGTCCCAAAATGGCACAAGTACCTCAAGTTCTTCTTCAGAGGTTGAACTTGTAGAGCCAAGTGTGGTTGTGCCTCCCATTATAAATGCTATTCCCCTGTCGGCCGTCATCGAGGCCGAGTTTGCTCAGAGGTTCCCCGGTAACCCGTCCACGTCTGCTCCAGCCGACGTTGAGTCTGACGATGATGAGGATGCCGAAAGTGATGTAGACACATCTGAGGCGGCCGAGTATGAGAGCACAGTTACTGAGGTGGACCTATTGCACTTTAGGTACCTATACTCCATCAGTTCTTCTATCCATTTAAGAAGACCTCTGAGGGAGGAGAGGGCCTACCACGGCCAAGAGGGAGAAATCTGCCTGTACGAGCAGATGTTTAAGTTGGGTTTTCGTCTTCCTTTTCACCCCGTCATCAGGTCCATCCTTTCCTTTATTAACTTAGCCCCCTCACAGCTCTCTCCCAATGCTTGGAGAGTTATTATAGGGGCCATCATCTTGTGGAGGGCGGTCCACCACTCTGACCTCCCAGTGCAGGTCTTTACTGGTTGTTACGTCCCCACCTCGGCCAAAAATCATCCGAGCTACTATCACTTTGTGGCTCGGAGGCCTGAGAAAAAAATGCTCCTGGTCACTCAGAGCTCTAACCATAATTGGAAACCCGGGTATTTTTTTGTCTCAGGGCCGTGGGAATTTGGTTCTTCCATTCCCTATTCCATCTATGAGTCGAGAATACCCCTGAAATGGGGCAAAGTCTCCATGTCTGCCAGGGCCGACCCTGGACTAAGTGTGCAACATGGCAAAAAGGTGAAGGCCCTGCAGGACCAAGGGGCCCATGGGATGTTTGTCAAGTTTGAGCATCTGCTGACCCCCCAGTATCTCTCGGGTACGAGCCTGGGTGGAAGTCCCATAGCTGACTTTGGTAAGGATTTTTATTTTGACCCTAAGTGTAGCCTCTTATCATACGTACTTTATTTCTGACTCATATCTTTTCACTTTTGCAGAGAAACCATCAGGCATTTCAGACGAGTTGTGGGAGATGGCAGCCCCAAGCTTGTCTAGGCTTGTCAAGAAGACAGGTTTAAATGCTCCTCCACCTGCTCCTTCATCGTCTAAGTCCAAGAAGAGGGCCCCTGAGGTCCATCCTCCTGAGGATCAGAGGCCGAGCTCCAGGACAAAGAGGGCCTCAGACACTGCGATCCCCATCACGGTCGACACGTTATCAGCCCGTCTGGACCAGTTAAAACTTTCTGATAGCGTGGTCGGCCACAACCGACAGGCCATGGACGCTCTTAACAATATGATGACCGAGGCCGACAAGCATTTTTTCAGGGCCATGGAAACCCCTGTGATGGTTGAATTCGGCCTTCACAGAGTAGTCCAGGTATAACTTGTTCCCTTATCCAAAGTGCAACATCTGATTTTGTTCTCATCTAACTTCTTCATTTACTGTGTAGGGTGCGGCTGCCATGTACCAGCTATCTAACTGGGCCCTGAGGAAATTGCCTCTCATTCAGAAGGGGCAGGAGGCTGAGAAAGTTGAGGGCACCCTGAAGGTCGAGGTTGCTCGTCTGAGGTCAGAGTTACAGGAGGCTGAGACCAAGGCCCAGACCTCTGAAAATAAGGCCCAAGCTCTAGAGAAGGACATCTCTGCACTCGTTCAGAGCCATACCAAGGCCCTGAAGGACAAGGACGATGCCCTGCAGAGGAAGGTTGATGCTGCGGTGAAGGCTTCTCTTGCAGATGCCTCGGAGACAATAATTGCTGACTACAAGGTTTCTGAGGAGTTTGTAGGTTTTGGTCTTGAGTACCTTGAAAGGGGTATCAAGGCCACCACCAAATGGGCCGAGGTAAAGGAGGCCGAGATTGGCACCATTAAGGCCTCAGACTTTGTGGGCCTCGGCCTTGCCGACGCCCAGTTTGCTCAGGCCTTGCAGGAGATAGAGGACGAGGCTGCTGCCCCTGGTCAGACTGTCACTCTGGGAGGGACTGATCTAGAAGGGACCAACCCTGCAAATGAAGTGGCTGAGGTGACCAACACTGAGCAGGCCGACCCAGACGAGACCTCGAATGTTCCTCCCTCCGATGCCTGACTTGGCCTTTGTTTTTCATTACTTTTTGACTTGTAATCTTGTATTGTAAATGGTGTACCTCTGTTTTCTCAGTGACATTAATCAATTATGTAATTTCTTTTATTGAATGCCAAGGTTTCCCTTCATCTCGATTTGTGAATGTGTATGAATGCTATGCACTCTCTGAAGTCATTACTGAATATGATGCCATAACCATTACTTAAGAGTCTGAGGTCCTCACCTAAGAGGTTATCCCTATAGTAAATTATCGAAAATATGATGTTAAAGGTCTGAGGTCCTCACCTAAGAGGTTAGCCCCATAGTTAATCACCAAATGAATGATGTTAAGGGTCTGAGGTCCTCTAGCCGAGGTGTCCGAGCTCAGACCTCGTCACCACCGAGTGATGTTATGAGAGTCTGAGGTCATCACCTAGGCCGAAGTAAGCCTCATAATGTCACCAAATTAATGATGTTAAAGGTCTGAGGTCCTCACCTAAGAGGTTAGCCCCATAGTTAATCACCAAATGAATGATGTTACGGGTCTGAGGTCCTCTAGCCGAGGTGTCCGAGCTCAGACCTCGTCACCACCGAGTGATGTTATGAGAGTCTGAGGTCATCACCTAGGCCGAGGTAAGCCTCATAATGTCACCAAATTAATGATGTTAAAGGTCTGAGGTCCTCACCTAAGAGGTTAGCCCCATAATCACCAAATGAATGATGTTAAGGGTCTGAGGTCTTCTAGCCGAGGTGTCTGAGCTCAGACCTCGTCACCACCGAGTGATGTTATGAGGGTCTGAGGTCATCACCTAGGCCGAGGCAAGCCTCATAATGTCACCAAATTAATGGTGTTAAAGGTCTGAGGTCCTCACCTAAGAGGTTAGCCCCATAGTTAATCACCAAATGAATGATGTTAAGGGTCTGAGGTCCTCTAGCCGAGGTGTCTGAGCTCAGACCTCGTCACCACCTAGTGATGTTATGAGGGTCTGAGGTCATCACCTAGGCCGAGGTAAGCCTCATAATGTCACCAAATTAATGGTGTTAAAGGTCTGAGGTCCTCACCTAAGAGGTTAGCCCCATAGTTAATCACCAAATGAATGATGTTAAGGGTCTGAGGTCCTCTAGACGAGGTGTCTGAGCTCAGACCTCGTCACCACCGAGTGATGTTATGAGGGTCTGAGGTCATCACCTAGGCCGAGGTAAGCCTCATAATGTCACCAAATTAATGGTGTTAAAGGTCTGAGGTCCTCACCTAAGAGGTTAGCCCCATAGTTAATCACCAAATGAATGATGTTAAGGGTCTGAGGTCCTCTAGCCGAGGTGTTTGAGCTCAGACCTCGTCACCACCGAGTGATGCTATGAGGGTCTGAGGTCATCACCTAGGCCGAGGTAAGCCTCATAATGTCACCAAATTAATGGTGTTAAATTGAAACAAGAATTTGCCATGGAAACTGATCTTTATTCACAACCTCTTCTCAATAAGATGGTACATTTACAATTGACAAAATAGATGCAACATTATATGAAATATCTCTTTAGGTGGTCGGCATTCCACGGGTTGGTGAAGGGTTCTCCCTCTAGGTTCTCTAACCTATACGTGCCAGGCACAACCTCTTCCGTTATTCTGTAGGGGCCATGCCAGTTCGGGTGTAGCTTGTTTGTTTTTTGTAGGGTCTTCTTAAGCACTAGGTCTCCTATCGCAATGGGTCTTGTCTTCACCCTTTGATTGTAGAATTTTGCTGCCCTCTGCTGGTAGGCTGCTTTCCTGACCTCTGCGTCTTCCCTTCTTTCTTCAATAAGGTCCAGGTCTAACCTCCTCCTTTCCCCATTGCTGTCATTATCATAGGTCTGAATTCGATGAGTTGGTAGGCCTATCTCCATTGGTATGACGGCTTCTGAACCGTGTGCCAGCATGAATGGGGTTTCTCCCGTGGGTGTCCTTGCTGTGGTCCTGTAAGCCCATAGCACAGCGTAAACCTCTTCTATCCATCTCCCCTTCGCGTCTTCTAACCTCTTCTTGATTCCATCCAAGATAGTCCTATTTGTAACCTCAGTCTGGCCATTAGCCTGAGGTCGACCAGGAGATGAGAAGAACTGTTTAATCCCCACACTTTGGCAATACTTCTCCAAGGAGGCGTTCTTGAACTGGGTCCCATTATCTGAGATGAGCGTGTTTGGGAGGCCATACCTACATATGATGTTCTTCCAGATGAACTGAAAGGTCTTCTGCTCCGTAATTGTTATCATGGGTTCGGCTTCTACCCATTTTGAAAAGTATTCAATGGCAACTATCAAGAATCTATAGTTGTTGACTGCTCTTGGCAAAGGTGCTACTAGGTCAATTCCCCATACCGCAAACGGCCATGGAGAAGAGATTGACGTCATAGGCTGATGGGGTAGATGAGGGATAGTGGCGAACCTTTGACATTTGTCGCACCTCTTCACATAGTCAGCAGCGTCCCTAGACAAGGTGGGCCACCAATATCCCTGAGTGATGATCCTTTTGGCTAAGGGCCTTCCCCCTATGTGGCTAGAGCAGGAGCCTTCATGGACCTCCTGTAAGATCCGGGGTACCTCCAAGGGGTGAACACACCTGAGGAGGTGCAAGAGGAAACCTTTTTTGTACAAGACATCTCCTATCAATGAGAACCTGGCAGCCCTGTATCTCAACTTTTTTCTTTCTATCTTGGACTCAGGTAACTCCCCCTCCCTTAGGTATCTGACAATCGGGTCAATCCACGAGTCGCTTGGGTTTATATTGTGACAAGGGTTACATACCTCGTCCTCCTCGATACTTGCTTTTCCTAGAACTTCAACTGGGATGGTTCTTCCCAAATCTGTCTTCATTGCTGAGGCCAGTCTTGCCAATGCATCAGCGTGGTTATTGCTCAGTCTAGGCACTCTCTTCAGTTTGGCCTCTTCGAAAAACTCTAGCAACCCTCTTACCTTTTTTAAGTAACTGGCCATCCTTTCGTCTTTGGCCTCATACGCCCCCAACACCTGGTTAACAACCAACCTTGAGTCACTATGGAGTAGAAGCCGCTTTACTCGAAGGGTTGTTGCGAACAAGAGACCTGCTATCATGGCCTCATACTCTGACTCGTTGTTTGAAGCCTGGAAGTTGAATCTTAAGGCATATTCAATGTGGGCTCCATCTGGAGCCGAGAGTACTAGCCCCGCGCCGCTTCCACCATCAAATGATGATCCATCCACGAAGAGGCTCCATACGTCTTCATCTGAAGAGAAGACCCCTTCTCTCATTACTCCTTTTTCGAAGAGGTATCGATCCTCTCCGTTTTCTTCTACTCTCCTCCGAGCCTTGCCTGGGGCAACCTCTTCTCGGCCCCAGAAGATATACGGGTCTATCTCTTCCGAATCTCGAAAGACACCTCGGCACTTCTCTTCGCCGCCTTCCAAGCTCTTCTCTGACTCAGTCTCTTCCCAAGTGAACTCTGCGACAAAGTCAGCAATGGCTTGCCCCTTGATGGCTGTCCTGGGTTGGTAAGTAAGATCATACTCTCCTAATTTAATGGCCCAGGCCATCAATCTACCGAACTTCTCAGGCTTGTGCAGGACCTGCCTTAGTGGGGAGTCCGTAAGGACTATCATAAAGTGAGCTTGAAAGTAGGGTTTTATTTTCCTTGAAGCATGGATAAGAGCATAAGCCAACTTCTCCATTCGGGGATAGTTCTGTTCAGACCCTTGTAGGGCCTTATTGTTGGAGTACACAGGCCTCTGAACTCCATCCTCTTCTCGTATGATGGTCGCGCTAATGGCCGACTCAGAGACTGCTAGATACACAAATAACCTTTCTCCCGCGATGGGCCGGGACAGCAGCAAGGGCGACCCTAAGTAGGATTTGAGTTGATCAAAGGCTTTTTCACACTCTTCATTCCACTGGAAGGCTTTCCTTAGAACCTTGAAGAATGGAAGGCACTTATCTGTTGCCCTGGAAACAAACCTGTTCAGGGCTGCCACTCTTCCCGTGAGTTTTTGGACATCCTTGATACTCCTAGGAGTCTTCATGTCGAGCAATGCCTTGATCTTATCTGGGTTTGCCTCAATCCCCCTTTGATTAACGATGAACCCCAGGAACTTCCCAGCTCCTACCCCGAAGACACATTTCGCCGGGTTGAGCTTCATTCTGTACGAGTCCATGACATCAAAGGTCTTCTCAAGGTCTGCCACGTGAGTACATGCCTTCAGGCTCTTCGTTAGCATATCGTCCACGTACACATCCATGGTCTTACCTATCTGTTCCTCGAACATCCTATTGACGAGATGCTGATATGTTGCCCCCGCATTTTTCAGACCAAAGGGCATCACCTTATAACAATACGTCCCCTTGTCAGTGATGAAGGCTGTCTTCTCAGAGTCTTCGGTGTCCATGAAGATTTGGTTATAACCTGAATAAGCATCCATGAAGCTCATGAGCTCGTGCCCTGCTGTTGCGTCCACCATCTGGTCTATCCTAGGTAGGGGATAGCAGTCCTTCGGGCAAGACCTATTCAGGTCTGTGAAATCTACACACATCCGCCACTTTCCATTGGCCTTAGGCACGATCACTGCATTTGAGAGCCACTCTGGATAGGTGACCTCTCGTATGAACTCGGCCTCTTCCAACTTTTTCACCTCTTCCCGAATGACCTCATACTTCTCTCTGGAGTAAATTCTTCTCCTCTGCTTGATTGGCCTGGCATCTCTGTCCAGGTTGAGTTTGTGGGTCATGACCTTAGGATCTATACCAGGCATATCGGTGTGGCTCCAGGCGAAGACACTCTGTCTCTTCCTGAGAAGGCTTACCAGCTCTTCCTTAATCTTTGGTTCTAGGGCCTTACCGACCTGGATGATTTTTTTCGGCTCGTCCTCATTGAGGACCATGGATTCTACCTCTTTCGCGGCCTCGCCCTTCTTTAGCTTTGTTTTATCTCTCGGGTCAAGAGTGTCTATGCTGTAGGTGACGGTTTCTCTCTTATGGGCCTCCCTCTCTTCAGCTGAGTTGAAGTAACACTCTCGTGCCGTGGTCTGATCCCCCTGCACTTCCCCTACCCCATAAGGGGTCGGGAATTTTAGCATTTGATGGACCGTTGACGGCACGGTTTCAAACTCCTTGAGGGCTACTCTTCCAATGATGAGGTTGTAGGCCGAGAAGACATTCTCGTCCATAACAAAAAAGTTTATCTTCTTAGTCAGCCTCTTAGGCCACTCATCCCCCATGCGCACATCCATCTCATACATGCCCAACGGGTGTACTTTCTCACCACTGAAGCCTATCAAGGGGTGGTGGTATGGCACTAGCCTTGATCTGCTAAGACCCAAGCTCTTGAAACAAGGCCAGAACATCACATCTGCTGAGCTTCCCCCGTCTATGAGGATTCTCCCTACATCACACCCATGCACCCTTGTCGTTATGACCAGTGGGTCGTCATGGGGGGCTAAGATGCCCTTGAAGTCGAGCCGGGAGAACCCCACCACTAGGGTGTCCATGTCCACCTTCGTTCTCTTCTGCACAGCGTCAGAAGACGTCAGGTTCACAACCTCGGGCTTGACCACCGACTTGGCCTCCGCTACATGAGCCTTTCTATCGGCTACCTCAGAGCCACCTCCTACGAGTCCTCCACATATGGTGCTAACACCAAAGGACACCATCCATACCCTCTTCACTGGGGTGTTGTCATCCCTTGGTGGGAGATCCGGGTCATCTCCATCATCACCCTCTGAATAATCATGCCTTCTGGCCGGGACATCGCCACGGCACCTGTCATCTCTTCTCTTCCTAGGGTCTTCTCTTCCAGCTTTCGGGGTTTTGCCATCCACATACTTTCTCAGCTTTCCAGACTTCAGCATTTTCTCAATCTCATCCTTTAAAGCGAAGCATCTGTCTGTGACATGGCCGTGATCCTGATGGAACTCACACCAGAGGTTTTTATTCCTCTTATGCGGTGGGGCCTTCAGCTTCTCTGGCCACCGCAGAGCCCTGTCAGTCTTGATCTCATTAAGGATGTGCTCACGGCTCACAGTCAGAGGAGTGTAATGAGCAAACTTGTCATCCACTGACCTTTTCTTGCTCTCTTTCTTGCCCTGCGACCTCCCGGTGTTACCACGGTTCTCCTCCTCATATTTGGCGGCCATCGCCTCTTCCACGTTCATCACCTTTCCTGCGGTTGCCAGCAGTTCTGCCATAGACTTAGGAGGGTCTTCCGCCAGTTTCCACAGTAGCTTTCCCTTCTGTAGCCCTCCTATAAGGGTGGTCATGGCTATGCTTTCCTCGTAATCCTCCACCTCCAACTTCTCCTTGTTGAATCTTACTATATAGTCTCTTAGGCTTTCACCCTTAGCCTGTTTGACATATAGGAGGTGGGTAGTCTTCTTTTTGGGTCTTACCCCAAAGTAGAAGTTGTGGATGAACTGCTCGGCCAAGCCTTTGAAGTTTTCGATCGAGTTCTTTGGAAGAGAGGTGAACCAGCTATGCGCTACCCCTGTCAAGGTGCCTGAGAAGGCCCTGCACTTCATCTCATCAGGTATCGAGTAAATATCTGCCGCCGACTGATACATCTCGATATGGTGCACAGGGTTAGTGCTGCCATCATACTTAGGAGTCACTACAGGAGGCTTGAATTTAGCTGGGGTTGGGAACCCTACTATCTTAGCCACAAACGGTGAGCCCTCCGAGTAGCCCCTCTGTAATGGGTCCCTGCTCTTGATGAGGTCCCCTATCTTCTCCTCGAGACGTTGGATCGGGTCATTCCATGGTCTTCTCTCGTCAACTTGGCCGAGGTTGTCCCCTGCCACCTCTCTGCGGTGGACAGAGGGTTCCCCAGCCACGACCCTCTGACTGTTGACCTCTTCCTGCTCCCTGACCCTTCTCTCTACGAGTCGGCCTTGATCTGGCCGAGCCTGCCTATCCCCTCTTTGGGAGCCTACTGCACTCCTCGACCTTGATAGCCTTTGTCTTAGGTCATTAACCGGACCCAGCCTCTCGAAGGCCGAGCCTCTACTCAGCCTGTCAAAAGCGGAACCTCTTGGTTGGGCCTCTTCTCTTCTTCGGCCGACACATCCTTGGCTCTGCCTAAGAGGTCGTACAGTGTTATCTGACATCTCATATGGCTCCCAACAGTCTTCCGGGGCCTCTTCAGCCTCCAGGTCATCATATCTATCCCCTGGGCAAGGGTTTCCTTGCCTCCCCAGACGCAAGCGCCTAGGGTCAGCAACGTCCCTCCTCCGCTGGGGTGCAGGTTGGTCCTTCATCGGTGCCTGGGGTGGTCCCCTGGCGTCCGGTTGGGGCTGAACTGCCGCCGGGGTGATCATGTCCGGTGATACTCCAGGAGGCCTCATCATCATGGTTTGGCTGAGCTGGACAAACTGCTCCTTCATGGCTTGTTGTGTTGCAGCCAAAGATTTCAAGGCAGCTGCCACTTCCGCCATTTCGGACTGAGGCGGAGCCTGACTAGAACTAGCCCCTCCACCCACGGGCGGCGGAAGAGGAGGTGGCAAGTTTGGTGCCATGTGTTACCGCTATAGAGCTTTGAGTAGCAGGTGAGCTTAATACCTTAAGGGATCTCTTTCAATGGTGAAACAGCTCCACGCAAGGGGTGGTTTCTGGTTCACCATCAGAGTCTCCGGTGAGGCTAAGCAGAAAAAGAGGGAGAGATGTCTTCTCGTTTCCCACAGACGGCGCCAAAATGATGATACTGAAAATCAGCACCACCAGATGAGGTGTTTGCGAGCTCAATATAGGTATAACGATGGCATCGCAACTATATAAATAAGATAAGAATGAGGTGAGGACAAGGGGAACGACACCTGAATATAAGTGGTTCAGCCGATCTGGCCTACGTCCACTGCGAGTGTGTGTGAGTAATATCACTAAAAGAAGGCGCTAATGGCCATGGATACAACCTCTCAAGCTCACTCTCTCTCTACTGTATGTATTTAGACAGAGTTCTAGCTAGGGTTTTTTATATCTGGATCCCTTTGCAAGGTAGGGGATGATCCCTTTTTATAGTGCCTAAGGGGTGCAATGTACCCCCTATGCATGCAATGTGCATGAATGTAGTTCCCTCACCAATGGGGGTGTGCCACCTGTCATGGCCACATGTAGGTAATGATGATGAAATATTCCCCTACATGTGGAGAATAATCTTGTTATAACTGATTTATGCCCAGGTGTCCTTATCCAAATGTCAACAGATGCTCGGCAGTCATGTTGGTGAATGGCCTCGGCCTAGGAGAGGTCGAGCTATAAAGGTTGGTCGTACGCTCAATCCGCGAAGTGTCATGAGGTGTCTCGGCCTTATGTCAGCCGAGGTATGTGCCGGTGTCGGCCTGAGCCGAGGCATGGTCCATGTTGAAGATGAATGCGTGGAGCCTCTTGTTATCTCGACCTACTGCAGGCCGAGGTTACTATTCCTTGATGCCCGAGGTCAATGTTGATATCTGCGACGTGTGAAGTGTCCTTGGGGAGGTGCATGCAGTAGTGTCGGCCGTGGAGGGATGACATTGCGGGCCTCCACCCACTGGTGGGTCGGTCATTATCTTGGCTCTTATTTCGGCCGAGGTAGGTGTCCCTAGGCCGAGGTCATACTTGGGTATATCAGAATATGTCATCAATACCAACCGGCGATTTGCTACATGTCCATACTATTATCTTGTAATATAATCAAAATAAAGTTAGTAATTTAATACAAAAATTTGATGTAATGAAGATTATTTAATGATATGTATTTTTACTCTTTCCCACTTAGTGGTATAACTTTCATAAGAAGTTGTTTATCACCAACTGTCAAACCATTGCAGATGTTATTGCAAGGTGGATATGACAATTCTTATTTTAACATTGAAGATTGATCAACCTCATATTGATGCTTCTAATTATTGTTTAGTTTTTTTTTTGTTCTTTTTGAGACTTTTTTTACATGTACGTGTATTAACCCTTGTGCATTTTCCCTCTGCATTGAAATTGGCTCCAATTGTCTTAATAATGTGCCCTAGGCTGTCCTTCACACCAGAAATAATAGTATTAACATTTTTATTCTTTGCGTTTTTTATTTATGTTGTTTGGTGATTTGCATTCAGGTTTTCTTCCTCCCAGACTTATTCATACCTTTTTTTATTGAAACAAATTCATTTTTGTTGAAGAGCTCCTAATATATCTTTCTCTTTATTGATGTTTATAAGATCAAATTTTAACAAATCTATCTCAACTTTACTGACTTCTAATTCTTTCTTGTACTTTCCAATGATGATATTAACATTAGTCATATTGTGAGTACTTATCCCCCTCAATGATTCAATTATTTTAGATTTTTCCTCTAATAGGGTTGTAATTTATTTCAGCTGCATATCCCTTGTTCTTATTGTTTGTTCTACCTTTTCTAATAACCTCTCATTCTCTTTCATTTTTCTTCATTCTTATCCTTCTCTCCTATAAATTCTCTTATTTTATCTTTATACAATGTAAATGCTAATTGCATATGCTGCTCATACTTTTGAAGTCTTTCTTTATATGTATCAAGGCTTTCCTTCAATTTATTTACATAGGATTTCTCATCTTATGCGCTTTTATGTTTATGATGGAGAAGTTATGCTTCCAACCTTCCAATTATCTCATTTTTCTAGTTTAGCTCAGCTGATTATTTGAAATTTTGCTCCTCCATTTAATTCTGTAAATTACTTAACTGTTTCAACATATCAACATTTATAAATTCAACATTTTTAATTTTGTTGATATATTTTTCGCAGTGCACTCTAAGTTCATCATTGTCAGCCTTTAAGTGATTGCACTTACTTGTTACATTCCCAACCTCTATTTTTATAGCCTTTTCCATTTATTTATATTTTATTTCAAGGTGTTTAAACTTTGCTCTTTTATTATTCTCGCTGTCATCTTTCTTAACCTGGTTGTCAGCTGGATATACAAAAAATTGGTCTTCAAAGGCCATTTTTCGGCCTCTTATTGACAATTCCATTATACCTTTAACTGCTTCAGGTATGTCTCCATTAATAGAAAGTTTTGTCCTATCCTTTTTAATGATATCACATGACTCTCCAAATGAGTCATATGTTACTTCAAAATCATAGCTTGAGCATTTATATAATTCATTTCAGCTCCACGTCATGATATTGGTCATCATCATTGCTTCCCTCATCATCATTTTTATTCTAAGCCCCAACTTTAACCTTTGCTTCACCCTCCACCTTTGATTCATTTTCAACTTCAACTTCAACAGTCTTATATTTCTTCATCTTCAACTACATAATTCGTATAAAATTATCTTAGCTATTGCAAAACACACTGCAAAGTCACTATGTGAAATCACACTGCAAAAATAACAACGAGAAATAGCACTATGAAATTACTTATCTCAATTTTATGGTTATAATTCAAACTGGAGAATTGAGTTAATTTATTGATTAAACCTCAGTATCAGGTTCAAATTCAGCTTCAATAGGCTAAGATTTCTTCTTCCTCAACTGCATAATTCAAAATTATATTTTTAAGTTATTCCAAGTTATTCCAATGTGAAATCACAATGCGAAATAACACTGTTAAATTTTAGGTACCTGTTCCGGTCAAATAAGTCTAATTCGGCATTCACTTTTCATGGAACTATTGTGAATAAGTTCTAGAGACCACTTCAGAAAGCGTGGTTCTTTTGATATATATGTTGATGTTATGATAATAGTTTTTTCACACAACCACTATTTAAATATTAAAATCGTAATAATAAAATTTAGATTTGTAACAATTAAGGTTGCAAACATAATAAATGCACACAATTTCATACCATCATTGCAGGAAGGAAACCTTTCATCTTTATAGGGGGTTGATGCTCAGCTGCAACTAATTCCATTATAAAATCGATCATCGCCTTTGCCTAATTATATTTTTTTATTTTACTGAGGTCATTTATAAATAACAAAACCTCATCCAACTATTATTACTGATGTTGCAAACAAGACAGTTTCTATTAGGTAGGTTATGAACAAGCTGACAACATCTTCAGTGTCATCTTTAACAGTTGATTTTTTTTTAATCTTCAACTTGATGTCTGGTTGGGTTACCCTTTTCTCTTTGGGAAAATATCTTTTCATAAGCTCACTGTCAGTTGGCTTGGATATATGTCTTCAATCTTGCATACTCTCTTTTTCACAATTAATCCCGAATAAGTTTTCCATACGAATGGTTTTAAATCTCCAATCATAAACCCGTTTCTCTTATCATTATATGTATGAATTAACTGAAATATATATTCATCACATTTCTTCACCGATTGGATTTTTGCTCTCTCTCTCTCTCTCTCTCTCCCCCTCCCGTATAGCCTTAAAAATCCGATGGAATGGTGTTTGTTGTAGAGCAACTTTGTATTCATTGGTAACATTCATCTTGCTCGCTATGTTGAACAGTAGGCATATTTAAGGTCTTTCTTATTTGATTTTCCTTATTACATACCATATCAGAATGCTAATTACATCATTATTTGGTCCCAAAGTTATTTCTCATTTCCAAATGCTAATTGCATTGTGGTTTCACACTTCGATATAGTGTTGAGAAATACCATAAATCGTGAAGAAACGTGTATCACGATATATAGTATTTTCTATATCTATGTAGAAATATCAATCCAATCTCATGAAGTTGACTACTTTACAAACATCTGTTATTATCAAGGTATTAAATATTTTCTTAAATTAGACCTGAATATAATTTCAGATGAAAACAACGATTAGAAAAAAATTTAACCACCTCACTCATCGTCTCTTAAGTGTTTTATTATCAGAATATCGTTTCTCCGACGAATTTGTCTTAGAAGCACCACTTTCACTTATAGCTGTCCTTGTCATTTATTAAGATGAAAAACAAGGAATTCTATTGATATTTCAATAACACATGGACACTATAAATATGAAAATGAGAAATATATTAACAACTTACATTTCAAACTTCAAAAGGATCTTCTCGTGATTTGTATGAAAATGGTATTGCTGCAAAATTCCAAGGTACAATGATTGACCTTTTTTTGTTTTTTTCAATCGCTTGTGATTTTGACTATTCAATAATGTGAGGTAAATGTTTTGTTATAGTAACTGGCTATAGCCAATTAACTGTTTTGAGCTGCCGGTTTTGAAATCATATGTTACACGTGTTTTAAAAAGTATTTTAGTAAGTGACGCGTGCAATTTTTATTGAAAAAGACCTTAGACTTAACATGATTTAAGACAAAATCTTTAGTACAAACGTTTTATACTAAGGCAGGATCGTTGATCCCACTATAAAATAAAATAAAATAGAGGACCAAAATGTTACGTTGCCCAAAGTGGAATTTAAGCTTTTAGTTTTAATATGACACCCACCATTTTAATAGTAGAAACCGGGAATATATATTAAGAGAAGCAAAAGTTTCCCGCCATTTTTCCTCTGCCAAACTTTTTTTTGCTGTGACCGAAACCCTAGATCGGCATGGAAGAGGAAATCAAAGCAGAATTCAAGAAGAACGGGTTTACTTTCGACAACGAACAAGAAATACTTAGCAGATGTAACTTTATTCATTCCCCTTTTGCCCTTCATTGTTTCCGAGCGTTATATATATATATATATGTATGTATGTATATGTAAATATAATTCATTTGTGTACAGGTCTTACGTTTTGTATAAACTACAAGCTCACCCCCGCAGATCTTGTTTCCAGCTGGGATGTTTATTCTCTCAACAGGTAAATTTGAATAATTCTTTTTTTTCATAGTTTATATGTAATTATTTGGGAAAGGGGTTGTTTGGAACTCTGTTTGGTTTCCGACAAAATTATGAAAAGAAACGAATAGGAAATTGGAAAAGTGGAAATATGAAAGAATAGGAAAAACTGGGATAGTTTAGAGTAGTTTGGGGTAAATCTGGAAAATTCATAATCAGCATATATTAAGAAAATTTGGATGCTATGATTTTGGGGAAAAATTGCATACTTTTGGAAAGATTGAATTTGAAAAGTTATCTGAATTTTGATCGAATCGATATTATTTTGGAAAGACTGGATCGGATAAGTAATCCGAATTTTGATTGGATCGGAAGGTAATCTGAATCCCAATGATAAATTTTTGCCGAGATATATTTGGGGGAATTTGGAACATGTATAATCTGCATGTATTACAAACATTGAAAATACTATGATTTTGTGCAAACTTTTTTTTTGGATTAATTGAATTGACATTATTTTGGAAAGATCATATAGAAAAAATAATTGGAATTTGAATAAGATTTATTTTTGGAAAAACGGAACTCAGAAAATCAAATATTGAAAATTTCATTCCAAAATTGGGAATTTTTGGATTGGATTGGGGAAAATCGGATGTTTGGAAAAAAAACTAGGCTAATGTCACAACGATCATTGCACGCAATGTTTAAAAAGGCGAACGAGGTGTGCCTCGAGACGAGGCCTAAAAAAAAGCCTTGAGGCTTAAGCCTCAGTACTGTTCATTGAGGCTAACGCCTTTTGTGTCTAAGGCGTTGCGCCTCAAGGCTTTCCGCCTCAAGGCGGTGAGGCGTTCTCCATTAGCCTTCGGTTCCGACCTTTATTTCAAAACAAAACTCGTGAGCCATAGCCTTCGGTTCTTCAATTCCGGCCTTCCTTCTATTATTCCGGCCTTCGATTCTCCATTTTCGGCCTTCGTTCTCCATTTCTTGCCTTTGGTTCTTCAAACCCGCAAGCCTACGAAACTTGTTTGTTTAGTCAGTGTTTTTTTTAAGTTTAATCGGTGTTTGTTTTTTAAACCTACGAAACTTGTTTTTCTTCGTTTTTTTAGTTTAGTTAGTGTTTGTTTTTTAACCCTACGAAACCTTTTTTTTTTCCTGTAAAAACTTGGGTTTATTCAGTGTTTGTTTAAAAAAATTGTTATAAATATATAGTTTATTTGAAATAAATGTACTAAATTAACTTCAATATGACTTTTTTTTAAAGGTTTATGTTTTTTGGTTTTCAACTTAGATTAATATGTTTTCTTTAACTAAATTGAATATATTTTAAGAAACTAATATATTTTAAAGGTTGCTGTTTTTTTTAATAAACTTAGGTCGATATGTTTTATCATTTTTTTAATAAAGTTTCTGTTTTTCTTAATATTAACTTAATCAATGTTTTTTTAATAAATTTGTTTGTTAAGTTGCATTGATTAATTTATTGTCATATTATAAAATAACCAATATGTGAATGAAGCTGAAAAAATGATTTTGCCAATATGGTTTTGCATTGATTAATTTATTGTCATATTGTAAAATAACCAATATGTTAAAATTGATTTTCTCAAATTATTTTTTTTTAAAAGTTATTTCGGGGGAACAAGAAAATGTCAAACTATGTGAGAAAGTCCTCAAAGATGTTTTTTTTGTAGTTTTATTTTATATTTTATTTTTATGGTTTTATTAGTATATTTTAAATAATATTGTGCTCTTTTTATTTTTATTTTTATTTTCGGTGAGGCTTACGCCTCAAACGTCTCGAGGCTTACGCCTCGCCTCGCCTTTTTAAACATTGATTGCACGAAATGTTATTACCATAAAAAGGTCCACAATTAAAAGAATGTACCAAAATCCACAATGCACGAGCCATTTGGAACATCTTTCACATTCTCTTTCAAGAGTCTAGCGAGGAGAGTCCGAATTTGTTATTCTTGGGAATTTATTTGGTTTTCTGGATCGATTTGGAACATCTTTTTGGAGGTCGTTTATTTGGAATGTGGTAGAACAAGATGATTTTGTAATTTTCTAAAAAAAACAAATCCCTACACTCAACATTCATAGCCAATTAATGAGTGTGTGGATTTGGTTTGTGAGTAATTTAGGCCGACACAAGTTTATGGACACAATTTGACCAATGTTTCTTCAATGCATTGGCTACTCGAACTTTGCTACTTATGCGTACTTGAGACACCAACCATTGTAAACTGTGTCAATAAAATGTGTCGGTTTAGAAATACTTTTTGTTTAGTCAATCTATTTTTTTTTCCTCGGGAACGATATCATTACATTCAATGCTCGTAATTATTTCATTTCCTTCATTCTACTTCTTTAGCGATCACAGAGCCACTATTTTCTTTTATGTTACTTGGAAGAAAATAAACAATAATAAATTATGAAATTTAATTGATATTTCGTGTTGTAACAGGCAGCTAGAGCTAACAGTACCAAATGTTCATATGGATGCATTCTTACAGCATCTGCAAAATGAGCAAAAAGAGGCAATCATAAAAAACGAGCCGGGATTGCATTTATATTCCAATGATGTTGAAATGTAAGACCTTTTTACTGTTTACTTTCTTTGCACTTGTTTGCATATATATTCTCCAGTCGAATTTGTTTCATCATGTTTGTAAGGTTTCTATCTTACCCAATCATGTCATGTGTTGAGCCTAAATTGAGTATTCCTTTTTATTTTTTCATTGCATTTGTGGGTTTTCACATGGCAAGAACTTGTGAGGTTGGAGTGTATTCATGAATAATGTGACTTTAAGGAGTTTCATTTTAAGGAATGATAATGATGGACACGTGCAGCGGAAACAAACAAATTACCTCGCAAATCATATTTTTCTAAAGGTCGTAGCCAGTGCACAAGGCTTCCGCTTTAGCAAGGTTAGGGAGAGATTGATGAAGGCAAGCCTTTACCCCCATTTTTTGGAGAGGCTGATATACTGCTTTGGATTAGCAAGCACTTGCCATTGCACCAAGTTCGACCTCATAAATCATATTTTCATATTCATATTAATGTCTGAGTACAAAGGGAGTCAAGGGCCTACCATTCCTAATCAAATTAAGTAACCGAAAAGATATCTTAATATCACGTCTATAATATCTCCCAAATATCATAAGCTAATATTAATCCTAATTCCCTGCCCTGATAATTTCAATCCCCAAAGCCATATCCATTAGACAATACTTATTTTACATCTTATTCTATTGTCTTATTCTACTGTCTTATTATATCATGTGATGCGGAGCTATGGGAACCATAAAAAAAACCATCCATCCATCCATCCATCCATCCATCATTAGCTGTGTGTGGGGACATCATTTATAGTAGTTTTGAGTTCGTAACACGTGAATCAGTGAGTGAAATGTTCTACCGCAGGATATTAAATGATGAACTTGAGGATACAAAAGATGTTACCCCTAGCACTCCTGTAGACAGATCTCGCACACTTTATGCAGATACATTTGATTCAACACATAAATTAACTGGGAGCATTTTATCTTCTGGGAAAACTTTAGAATTAGTGACACCCTTTGGGCAACGAAAGAACAAGTTTGTGGTGCAGTCCACTCTCAGTGACCTGTCCAATTCAGACAGCATAAAAACAGAACAAAATCCTGAAAATGTAGATGAAGACATCATAAAGAGGGTGCAACCCAGCAAAAAGTGTTCCTTACAAATCGATTGTTCCCAACCTGAACAGGGTTGCAGGTTCATGTATGACAGGATTGAAGATAAGGTATGTAAGCTTACTACATTGTGAAGTAATTATAGTTCCCCATGTGTAGAGCACTAACTTAGTTCTTTGGTTATTTAGTTCAATTTCCTTGAGAATAAAATCATAAAGCATGCAAGAGCCCTTGTTTCTTCAGGGCTCTACGAGGAACCTATAGACCCTACTGTTGCTTCACAGGTAATTTAGCATCCCCATTTTACTCGAACAGTTTGTTTAATGAATAAGATACATTTAATTGCAACTTGGGAAACTTATTTTTTTTTTCTTTTCAGAAAAGCATATTTGCAGTTGGCATGGTCTGTTGTGAAGAAGAAGGCCGTCTGAAGGAGAAGCCTATCTTTCTGCAAAGCAGGTAAGGACTCTTAACGTTTGAATTATCCGTATTCGATTCCTTTTTGTTTTGCCTTCTTGTTTTGGGAAGGGAGTGTGGAGAGAAGAAAAGGGTGAATCCAAAACTATAGGATGATGGTACTTAATTTACATCTGCGGCATTAACTATGTGATAATGTTAGCAGTTGCATTCTCGAGTGAGTTTAACCGCATGAAAGTGGTAGCCACAGGCCACTGAAGCTAGGCTTCAGGCAATACTTGATTACTATTGTTAAATATAAAATCTCCGGGACTAATGTTTTCAACCAAAAGGAAGTCCATTTATTAGACAATGTGGCCGTTTGTTGTCTAGGCATCTAACATGCTACTTATTTACGCTGTTTGGCCCCATAGAGCTCGAGTAATCATTAGTTGACTTAGTAATATGACATCTCTGGAATCACCTTATGGATATATGTGTTTGGTCTAGCGGTCATATCCTTCATTGTTGTTAGTTATCTCAATACCATCAGTGTTAAATATGGTTTCAGCCTTCTAAGTTTCTGAACAGTGTTAAGCATTCTGGAGGGCAACGTGTGCGTCTTGACATCCAAAAGTTGAGCCAGTTTTCCATTTTTCCTGGCCAGGTAATAATTATGAATAAAAAAGAAAATTAACTATACGATATATTTAATCTGTCAAAATTGCTCTTGTACAATCTCATGATTTCCCACAGGTGGTAGGTGTTGAGGGGCACAATCCTAGCGGGCACTGTCTAATTGCTTCAAAAATAATTGATTGTCTCCCATTATCGGTTTCTGACGATCAGAATTATCATGCTGCAAAGAAGCAAACTGTGGATCAGGAGTTTCAGTCAACTGATCCATCTAATATCTCGTCGGAGCTATCATTGGTGCGTAAGCATATATTTGCTTTGCTAAATCAGATACAAGTAGAAGACGTTACATTAGCCTGTTACAGTGCCTAATCGTCTTTGTAACCCATTTGTGATCACCAGATGTATGTTCCTTGAAGGTAATTTCGCATTGATAAATCAAAACCACATGTGATGAGCGTGTTGACTTTAAAATCTCATATCGGAAAAACAAAGACTTTGTGCTACAATGTATTAGATCACGGGCCTCCTCCACCTTTGTCCATTGGTTGTAGTTGGATCTCTTACTTTAAATGGCATCACAAACATAATATACATTGTTGGCCCACTGTCTGATGATTTAAACTTTTAGGTGAGATGACGGTTTAATGTGGTAAATTTTGGTTTTACAATGTCTTTGGTCAAGCCTCGCAGTTTGAATGTGTTGCTCTGTGTTTGTGCAGTATGCACTCTTTCATTGTTTTGTATACGGATATGATGCACACTGGCTCGTCGTTCCATTTGCGAGCGGTAGCGACATGTGAGGGGGAGCTTAGAACATAATATACATTGTTGGTTCACTAGTTAAAGATTAGTTTTTTAGATGCGATGGCGATCTAAGAATGTTATTGGTTGTGTGCACTCACCACGTCTTTCATTTTTCTTGAAAGATAACAATTTTATTGGTCTCCCACAACGACAACTAAATCTTTATTGACTTTATTGTTTTTAAAATATTTAGTCCCAATTGGTGATTGAGATCGACAGTTGATACCTTGAAGAAATTTGTGACTTGAATGCTTTAGTTAGGAATGAAAAAGTTAAACAAAGCTAGCATGGATAACAAATTATCGATATACTCATGTGATTGTGGAGTGAATCTTTATTTAATGGAAAGTTATTATGGTATATGAATTGCAGTCCCATGAAAGGGGTGAACCCGGGCGCAACGGTAAGGTTGCCCCCGCTGTGACCTGGAGGTCACGGGTTCGAGTCACGGAAACAGTCTCTCTGCGTATGCAGGGGTAAGGCTGCGTACATCCAACCCTCCCAGTACCCCGCAGTGGCGGGAGCCTCGTGCACTGGGTTTTCCCTTTTTAGTTGCAGTCCCATGAGGCTATATGAGGCAATGCTAATGATGTTAAAAATCTACATAGCACATTTTCAAACTATTTTGTTCACGCCGTACTTCCTACATGCATTTGACATATTGTCTTATGTATAAGATGAATCAGGAGTGTGTGTGTATATATATATGATGGAAATTAGGGTTAATTTAATATTTTCTTGCATTTTTTCGCATTGCATTGTATTTTTCCTTTTATTAGTTGTTTAGTATTTTGTTGCATTTTTTTAGTAGTGGGAAGGGTTGAGAGGAAGCTTCTAGAAGGTTCTATTAGTTAGTGTTGTCATGGATGAGTTTTCATGACAACTCATATTTAGCTAATTGCTTCTAGAAGGTTTCATTTTGACATGTGATGTATTTGGGAGTTAGTTATAACCTATCTGACATAATATGAGCTTACTCTTTCTCAACTAATAGGAGCGTAGCAGATCCTTCTAGAATCTTCTCTCAACCTATATAAAGGGTCTTATTCCCTTATTTGTATAAATCCTACATTTTGAAAGATATAAAAAAAATCCAGTTTCTCTCTCTAGTTGTGTGTTTGTTTTAGTTTTGGGCCTTTTGACATGTAGTTTACATTAAATTGGTATCAGAGCGGGTCTCGCTCCAACATTGGTGTATCGGTGTATCTGTGTATCGGTGTGTAAATTTTCAACAAAATCGTATGCTACAACATTATATAGTCCCAAAGAAATCCTACCACCAAAATGAAGAGATTCAAGAATTAAAGCAACAAATGATGCAATTAACCCTCCAATTCCAACAATTCATGGCTCAATCCCACCCAACACCCAGCCGCACCCCCCGATTAACCTAGAAGATGCCGGTCCACAAACCAGTGGCGGCGGCCTATCAACAACACAATGGCGTGGTGCTATGAAGCACGAACACTCTCCCGGAAGCCACGAGTCGCGTATCGGGTTGAAACACACATTATGTGCGCGCTCCAACACGTAACCGACACGCTGGGACATGTGATGGTGATTCTGTTTTATTTATGATTTTTAATGTTTAAAGTGTATTTGAATTTTGTTTTATATGGTCAATTTTTTTAATTTCATGTTAAGAATGCTTTATATATATATAATGGGAGAGGTTCACAAGTGAACCTAAAAGAAGAACTTTTTAATGAACCCTAATAAAATAACACCTAACAACTCATTAATTTTAATTCTTATGTTGTAATTGGTCTGCGCCAGCGGCAACAAACACGTGTGTCCCAGCGTCATTGTGATATGTGGTGCTGTTTTGAAATTCTTAATACCCGTATGTTTTTTTATGCAATGCTACTGCCGTATTGCAAATCTATATATCACGCTATCAAAAAATATACTTCACGTCTTACTTCCTACATGCAGTTGATACCTTGTCTTATGGATAAGATGAACATAAGCCTATAGGAAGTGAATATAATATATATAGTTGTTACCATGATGTGTGCTGCTGTTTTGCAACTCTTAATAATCACACACACACACACACACACACACACACATATATATATATATGTTTTGAATTTTCCCTTTTTGGATTTTCAACAGATAATTGCAGCAGGTCCTTTTACCACAAGTGACAACTTGTTGTTTGAGCCTCTAGCTGAGCTGCTAGCATATGCACGAAGAAAGCAGCCTCAGTTGCTTATACTGGTAAGAACTCTCAAGTCTTTGTATCAATGTTCTCTTGACATCATTCTCTAGGGATATTACAATGTGAGCTAATGAAGTTTCTGGCAGCTAGGGCCCTTCATTGATTCGGAACATCAAGAGATAAAGAAAGGAACTCTAAACAGAACATTTGATGAAATATTTCAATTAGAAATTCTCAAAAGGGTATCGACTCATAAATTTCCGTTGTTTTAATTGGAACATTTATCTTGTTGATTTGTTATTTTATTACCTTTCCATTGCTTTTTTTCCAGCTTCAAGATCATGTGGAATATATGGGTTCTGCTGCGCGTGTGATTCTTATGCCATCTATAAGGGATGCGAACCATGACTTTGTTTTTCCTCAGGTGATTTCATTGCTAAATTAAACAAAAATGTCGTGCTCAAGTTACGGGTGTTTCATTGACACAGTACGTTATTATATAGTATTAAGATTTACCTATGTTTTGTTTCTGCAGCCTGCGTTTGATATCCACCAACCTGACCTTAAGCATCAGGTACAAAACATTTTAAGGATTCTGGATGTTCTCCTTCCAACTGTCATTAGTTCCTAATTTTTTCCTGTGGTGCTTTTGCCTAGTCAAACTATTTTATTGAGATTACATTTGTCTTTGTGCAGATAACCAGTCTCCCAAATCCAGGAACTTTTTTTGCGAACAAGGTAAAAACTGATGGAATCTATCAATATTATGATGTATTATATTTTTAGACACGTTTCATGTTTTTGTTCTAAAAATCCTTTGATACGTGGTTGTAAATCTCAAATTTCCATTTTGCACCTACCATTTTGTGAAGATCAAGGGTTGGCCTAGAGGTATTGGGACCACCTCACCCTCAACTTGTTGAGGATTCAAGCCTTATACCGTCAAAAAGGAAAAAAATTATTGTGATGGTAAATACGAGTTCAACTTGGTGTAGTGTTAATGAAAAAAGAAGTTGAATTAAAGGTGTCTTTGTTCAAACCTCTATAGCTATCACAAAATCCAAGTTGAGCCACAAGAATTTTTCTTGGTATTGCTTATCATGCATCAATGTTTGCATGTTATTTATCAGTTATTAGTCACCTTGTCCACAATATTATTTTGTTCTAGGCTAGTGTTCTTCTTTATTTAAACATGATCATGATGGTAATTTACAGCCTTCAACTTGGATCCATATTTTCCTTCACCTGCAAGTAGGTCTAACTGATAGGCCTTAATGAAGGTAATTTTGCCAGATGATGCTTTAAATTTACAAGACAAATGATTTTGTTGAACATGGACGAGTGGCAACAGTATTTTTTTAATTTTTTATTTCCCCCCCGTTTGAGTGTGTTTGTGTGTGTGTGTGTGTGTGTGAGAGAGAGAGAGAGAGAGAGAGAGAGAGAGAGAGTAGCATGGTCTTGCTTAGGGGTGGCAATTTAAGAAACCACATGAACACGATAACATGGTACGAAAAACACAAAATTTACCTAAAACGAACACTACATACCAGTTCCAGTCAAAAGTTTTTTTACATGACGTAGTATCTTGTTCACGTAAATATTATGGCTCGATATAGTCACGCTATTCATGTTATGTTGTACATGTTTTTACTTGTGATATTCAGGTCAAGGTGTTTTTTAAATTGGGTGTGAAATTTGTGAATCATGTTAGTCATATTGTATCTGTGTAATTCTTGTTGTGTCTTATCGTGTTGAGTCAAAGCACGACCCCAAAACATGAATTCCCACCCCTGTTTACTGCAAGTTGAGGGCTCCAAAAGCGCCCTTAGCATAATGGAGTGAATTTGACCGCAATTCACATTTCTGGGTAAACTGACCACATTGAATTCAGTTACCTCTTTCTTGACTACACTAGCTATTAAAAAAGGTGGTACCCAGTGCACAAGGCTCCCGCTTAACTGTAGGGTCTGGGAGAGGCAGATGTCGGCTGGCCTTACCCCCATATATGGAGAGAATGCTCCCATGTCTCGAACCTGAGACCAACCGTCGCTCGAGTGAGGGCACTTACCATAGCACCAGTGCACTAGCTACTATAATAATAAAATTGATCGTCATTTTTACATATCTATTCTGGGAATAATTTCTGTTTGTTTCCACCATTCCATTATATAAATCACTGTGGTAATGGCTCAGTCCAAGAGAACACATTTTGTTTAATTTTGGAAGTGAAAGAACAACGTACATTGACTCGTCTCGGTGTTCGTATTCAAAAGCTAATGATACAAAGCAATATTCTAATCTAAATGTAAATTTTGGCCTCATAATTTATTTATATACTTTTACAATTATGCATCAGTTTTTTTTGGATGGTAATCACCTTTTCATGTTTCAGGTGAAGGTGGGTTGCTGCACCTTGGATATCCTCAAACAGCTCAGTGGAGAGGAGATATCGCGAAACGCAGCAGGGGGATCCAAGCATCGCATGAGTACCCTTGCAAATCATATCTTGAGCCAGCGCAGGTGTGTTTAAGTTAAACACTTTATTTGAAGTTTCATATCGCTTATTATTAAAAACTCAATTATCCAATATATATATATATAAATATAAAATATTTTTTACTCGCTTTACAATTTCCGAGAACAGCTTCTATCCTCTATATCCTCCGGCCGAAGACACTCCCTTGGATTTTTCACTCGCCCCAGAAGCTCTGCAGATCACTTCCATTCCAGATATTCTCATCCTCCCTTCAGACTTGACACATTTTGTGAGGGTAAAGGATTATTGCCTTTTTTCTGTTCTATGTTTGGTCTCAACATCGATTTGGCTATAACTGACATATAAGTATTCAAGGGGATGGCGCTAAAAAAACGAATTATGCAATTTTTAAAGGAAACTCCCTTGAACTTTCTTATGCCTTTAAAATTAGTGTCGTCTCTTCCAAAAACTACATAGTTCAGAGAGATCCTTTGCCATTTCCCAACACTTCTACGCTAATAAAATGACTAATTTTGGACTTCACAAAACCAATCATAAGAAATTAATTTGAAACAAAATCTGTATCCACAAATTTATTTCACATTATGTGCACAGGTGTTATCTGTGGGGGGAGTAAGTGAAGGAGAAGAACAAGTGAAGTGCATTTGTGTCAATCCAGGAAGACTGGCCAGGGGAGAAGGAGGGGGTTTCTTTGTTGAGCTTAATTACCAAGGGACCCCCGAAACAGCAAGTGCTTCAGTTATCCGCATATAGACCTCGGTCAATTTCAAGGATTTCCAGGCACTCGAGTCTGCAAAAGATGCGAAACATTTATATATTGATTCAAAGAGGTCACAGGTTGCAAGCCTACCAAAGTACTAAAATGGGGGCATTTAATTCGAAACGAGGCGCCAAAAGCATCATTGTACATGTTGCTGCTGGTTTCAGCAACATATGTGGTAGTTGAGGTGACATCATGATTACCAATTTAACTTGTTTTGGCAACTTGACATGTCATAGTAGCTATATACGTGTATCCTTAGTATGGATTGTAACGTTATGATGGCAATGTAACATATTATTGGATTATGCTTTTTTAAGATTATCATTAGGGCAACTCAACTTTTAACATGATATGTCAACTTGAGACGAACTCCCAACAAAGTTTGCGGATTTAAGTTTAGCATTCATTGGTCGAGCCATTTGCAGGTTGACTCAATTGACATACAACTTTGACCTGATAATTATTCTTACACAAATAGGTTTAGAGACACGACTTATGCACGACTCATGTCCCATTATAAATAGGTTGGGTGTAGGTTTGGCATATTTAATTTGGCCAGACTCAAACAGGAAGTCTTAAATTTATCTATTTATCTTTGTATAGTCTTGAAATCTAGGCTCAGTTTGAATCAACCCAGCACGTCACCAAAGATGAGCGAACTAAATGTACGATCATTTTGATTTTGCCTATTACATTAGTCGTCTAAATGAAAAGATAACAGAACTAAATGAAAAATCTTGCAGTATTACTTGTAGAATCGTTAAGCTAATAGTGGTGGAATTTGAGTCAGAGGCCAGATCCCTTGATAGTTAACAAGGGCATGAGAAAACCTGAAACTAAACAATTTGAAATGGCATAGGAATGTAAATGGGGGGAGTGAGTCGAACCCACAACACCACTCATTGGAAGTGGCTTGCTCCAAATAGCAATTGGGAGAGGAATATGCGTTTTCCTTTTTGTTTCTTTCATGTTCTTCCAAATCTAAGTGTGTTAAACGATTTCATTCAACTGAGATATTCTTTCAACTCAGTAAATATGGGCAATTTGTGTAGGCTTTTGCTAGGCACGCCCGGAATGGCAATTACTCTACAAGTTGTTATTCTAGTTTCTAAAATATTTACCGTTTGCACATTTGTATATAATCACATCCCTAGAAAAAGGTGGCTTAAAGCTTCATACAAACATTTTGTTGCAGAGAAATTACTAAACCAAAGAATTACATACTTTTCATGGTTATCAATATAACTTTATTACCTAATTACAGGGCTACCTACTGGCATGCCTTCCCCAATTACGTCCTCACTGTTTTGCTTCTCTCCATAAAAGTATATCCAAAGATTCAAAATCCACAATCTACTAACCAATATAGCGCTTACAATTGGTTAAAAAAATGCGCTTACAATGACATACTGCTGGATCAGATTGTGTATGTAAAGTTTGAAGCCACTTTGGATGGTTCTCTTTTCTCCCCTTTAGCTCCCCACTTCCTCCACTCATTTGCCCACTTTTTCACCCACTTTGTTTTATTTTGATTTAACGCATGCGATTCATGTTTGTGATATTCGTACGAGGTAACAATTTAATTTTTAGTAGTAGACTAAAATCAAATGATGATTTTGTTTTTCGATTTATCCATAAAACTCTCTAATATAATTTTTAATCACAATATCTAAATTGTCCCAACACATACACACAACCCTCTAACGACAGAATATAATGCATAAAACACAGGAGACGAAATTTTTCATCCTCTGGCACATAAACGTTTAAATACCCTGCTAGGCTCTAACTGTTCTGACGCGCGTGTGGTCTCGGCTAGATCTAGGTACCCACAGGTCACAAATAAATATAGTGTTGTTAGAGCATTCGTATTGGGGGAGACCCACGAATGTTATCTTTACAAATTAAAAAGAATGTTTACCTTTCATCGGCAGTGAGGTCTCACAATGGTGAGATAAGCATATATGGTAAAATAGTTCCAACGATCATCTGATCTTCGTAGGAAATAAAAGCCATAGTTCTTACGAACAACATTTGTTCGTAGGAAATTCTACGAACTAATGTTGTTCGTAGGAACCCAGATTTATAAGGATTATTTATATTTGTTACGAACTTCATTTGTTCGTAGGAATTCCTACGAACAAATGAAGTTCGTAGGAACCTTTACAAATTCTGTAGTCTTTCTGTAAATTTGGAGAACCCTTATCAATCCGTCTACAAAATTTGTTCCTTTCAACCCACCATTGCAACCCTCCAAATTTGTAAACTAACAATTTTTCTTGAAGTCTAGCAACCCATTGTGGATGCTCTTAAGTGGTAAGTAACGAAAATGACACCAGTTGGTAACATGGACTAAAGCTTCACCATGTTTCCAATAAAACATCTGATACGGTTCTTTTTCGTGTCCCAAAACAAACATATATTTTTTAAGTGAAAAAGTTTCTTACAAATCCTACTTTTTGACATTTTTGAGAGAAACATGATTTTTTTGACCCTTATATAAAGGTCTAGTGCCCAAATTTGTCACGTACTAAATTCTATAGAAAGCATTAAATGTTACATTTTCGGTGTTTCTGATAATATAAGTGTTTTTATTGTGTTTTCAAAACAATTCTAAAATGTCTGTAATTATTCTCGTCTTCAGAACTACCAAGACATACCATGGAAAGGAAACTTTAAACCATGGTCGGACAAAAGGCTTTGTAGTATGCTGTAATAACAGGGCAAGGTTTGACAGTAAAGTATGGAATATGTGAATAATGTTGAGAATAACAACTAGAAAACTCTAATATTCGCAAGAAATGATTATAAGGAAGTACTCACTAAACCACTCTTCCAAAACACTTAAACATACCAACTCATAAAATACTACACTTAAACTAAGATACAAATGCTAATTGCCTTATTGTTTTACTTCTCCTTGGATGATTATACAAGCATAAGACATGGGGTATTTATAGCATGGCAAATACATTTTAGGCCACACATTAAACAAGTAAGGAAAAATTAGAACCACACTTTTCTACCTAACACACTAATTTATCACTAGTGAAATATAAGTAAGCAATAACATAACACACGCTAATTTACCACTAGTGCAATATAGGTCATAAATGATATAAAATGGGTTGTGATGTTGAAACTTAATACTCCCCCTCAACAACTACTCTTATTCCTTTCACCATGCCGAACTGACACTTGCTTGTACTCAAACCTTTTGTGAACAAGTATGCAATTTGATCATCTGTCTTGATCTGTTTCATCTCAATCTCTTCTTTAAGAATCTTTTCTCTGATAAAATGATAGTGCACTTCCACATGTTTAGTTCTTGCATGAAAAACTGGATTATCCGCCAAACAAACTGTCGACTGGTTGCCACAATACAACGAAATTGCATAGTCCAGTGGTTGATGTAGATCGTTCATCAACTGTAACAACCACGTACCCTCTTGAGCTGCCATTGCTACTGCTCGATATTCTGCTTTCGTAGTTGACAAAGATACCGTTGGTTGTCTCTTACTACACCAAGAAATTGCTCCAGATCCAAGCTTGAACACGTACTCGGTAGTTGAACGGCGAGTGTTGTGATCTCCTGCATAGTCAACATCACAATAGCCAACTAACTTGAAATCTTCACCTTTCTTGTATAAAATACCATAGTTAGTTGTACTCTGCACATATCTCAATATTCGTCGAACTGCTTCCAAATGAGACTTCTTTGAATTTTGCATATACCGACTCATCACACCAACTGCATAAGAAATGTCAGGCCGAGTTAAGGTTAGGTAGATCAAACTACCTACTAATTATCTATACATCCTGGCATCTTCCAAATCTTTTCCTTCATGTGCACACAACTTGCCACTTGGTTCCATCGGTGTCGAGATTGGCTTGCATTCGAGCATCCCGAACTTCTTCAATAAATCTTTGGAATAATTTTGCTGACAGAGAAATATTCCTTCTTGTGTACAATCAACCTCTAGACCAAGAAAGTGCTTGAGTTGTCCAAGTTTCTTCATCTGGAAACGAATTGATAAATTCTCCTTTGTTCGAAGAATTTCTGCCTCATCATCACCGATTATGATTAAATCATCCACGTATACCAGTACGATAGCTAACTTTCCTTCATTAGCTTTGACAAACAAGCTAGAATCTGTAGGTGTTACTGAATAACCACTTTGAGTTAGAAATTCAACAATCCTACCATACCACGCCCTTGGTGCTTGTTTCAATCCATAGAGTGCCTTTCGCAACTTACACACATGCTCAGGATGATCTTGATTATGAAAACCCATTGGTTGAATCATGTAGATCTCCCGATCTAACTCCCCATGAAGAAATGTGTTCTTCACATCCATTTGCCACAAGTTCCAGTCTTTATTGGCTGCAAGTGCAAGTAGGACTCGTACAATTGTAAGCTTTGCCATTGGACTAAATGTTTCATCATAATCTAGTCCATATTGTTGATAGAACCCTGTAGCCACTAGTCGAGCTTTGTATCTCTCAATTGATCCATCTGGATGACGTTTTATCTTGTAAACCCATTTACATGATATGACTTTCACATCTCTTGGCTTCAGTACGAGATCCCAAGTCTGATTTTGCTCTAGTGCAGTGATTTCTTCTTCATAGCCTTAATCCACTCAGAATTCTGGTATGCTTCTTCATACGTATCAGGTTCTTTTATACTTGCTTCTTCTTCTATGGCTGCGTTGGCGTATTTGGGATTTAACTTTCTGATTCTTGTTGACCTCTTGAGTTGTGATTGTGAGTTGATACTTCCGTTTCACTAGGTCCACCTTCTTTATCTGGTTGGTAATATACACCAGTTTGCCAAGGATTCTGAGTTACTTCTTGCTCAATATTATCATCATCATATGAATCTTCAGCTTCATGTGAGCTTGATAGGATTTGAGGAATCTTCTCTCCCACTTTTTGTTGCAGCTTCTCTTCAAATTCCTTCGAGTTTGATAACACCTCCTTTTTAGAGGACCACCAAGAAGATGCTTCATCAAACCCCACATCTCATGACGTGTAACACATTCCAATCGTAGGATCGCAATATTTCCTCTCATTGTCGTATCCCATAAAGATACATTTGATGACTTTCTTGTCAAACTTGCTATGTAGATGGTTAGGAACAAATACATATATAGCATACATAGCCGAATACTCGAAAGTAACTAACCATAGGTTTCATGTCCCATAATTTCTCAAAGGGTGAAACAAACTCTAACCTTGGTTGAGGAAGTTTGTTAATCACATAGGCTGCAGTTCTCATAGCTTCAGCCCAAAATCTTCCCGGTACATTCTTAGCATATAGCATACTCTGATAAAAATCTACAAGATGTCGATTCTTTCTCTTTGCTACTCCATTATGTTGGGGGGTGTTGGCACAAGTAAATTGATGACGTATTCTACAGTCTCGTAGATATTAAAAAAACTCATTTGAGGTATATTCTCCTCCATTATCTGTGCGTACACAAATAATCTTCTTCCCCACTTCTCCTTCAATCGTCTCTTTGAACTCTTTAAACCTTGAGAACCTGTCAGATTTTTCTTTTATAAAGAAAATCCACACATACCTAGAGAAGTCATCAATAAACGTTACCATATAACGCATCCTACCAACTGATGGTTGCTTGACTGGTCCGAATAAATCAGAGTGAACTAACTCTAATGGTTCCTTTGCTCTAAACTTTGATTCCTCGTATGGTAATTGATGTGCTTTACCATACTGGCATCCCGCACAGACCGTGCCTGTCCTTACGTCAAATTGAGGAAGTCCCTTGAGCATTGACTTCTTTATCATCACCCTTAGCTTAGAATAACTAACATGGCCTAATCGCATGTGCCATAAATCTGCTGTCTCATTTTTTCTTATCTTGTCTACATACACAGACTCTGCTGACATCACTTAGACTGACTCCAATCGCCGTCCCTCCATTGTTGGCATTCCTGAGATCTTGAGGTCTTGATATACCTTCACATCTCGTGGACCAAACAAGACAAAGTGGCCTGATGATGTTAACTGTGCCACTAAAAGCAGATTTTTCCTCATACCCGGAACATGGTAGACATTTTGAAGCGACACCTGGTTAGAATTGTATTGAGGTGCTACTACCGTCTTACCGATATGAGCTATTGGTAGTCTTGAGTTGTTTGCTGTTACCACAATCTATTTCCCTTGTATTTTGACAGGCTCTGTAACTTCTATTTATCACCCGTCGTGTGATTTGAGCAGCCTGAGTCGACAATCCAATCATTCTTGTAGTCGATCCTCTCAACTATCGAGACGGTGAGAGCTAACTTCTCCCCTTCCACAGCAAAAGATGCTTCAGCATCCCAATCATCTTCGCATATCTCCTTTGAATTAGAAGTAGCAGCATTGCTCTCAGCGGGCCTTTTCTTGGACCAATAATCTTTTGCTATATGTCCCTTCTTGCTGCAGTTGTAATATTTTCCCTCAAATCTTTTACCGTAGTCACGATTCTTTAAATCTCCCCTGGATGAGAACTTCCCTCTCCTTGATGACTTTTTGCCTTGTCATCATCCTTTTTATATCCGCCTCCAACGTGATGCTTGAAGTAGCCTTTGCTTTTGTTGGTGTAGAGCGCTTCCTCCTCACCCTTCAGCGAGACTCCTCCCATTTTCTTAGCCATAGCTTCTTGACTGGAAAGCAAATTTTCAAACTCAATAAGTGATGGTTGAGTCGACCATCCTTGTACAACAGTAAAAAAACTTCACTATTCAGACCTCTAACCATGGATAATTATTCTTTTTATCCTGGTTTCACCAATAGCAGCTGTTGGATCTAAATTTGAAATTTTGTGGTATATTTTCTTCACCTTGTGAAAGTACTTGGTGATAGTCATGTCACGTTGTGCTATCGATATCAGCTTGTTCTTGAGAAGTTGTAGTCTCGTGTTGTTCTTCTTTGAAAAAAGTGTAGTGAAAGTGTCCCATGCTTCTTTCGGTGTTTTGGCATCTCGAATGTGGTCCAACATTTCTTCTTCAATTGTGGTCTTTAAGGCAAACATCACTTTGCCCGCTTTAATCTTCCATTTTCGCAAAGTGCCATTAGCGTCATCAACCTCCAATTGTATAACTTCACTACCGCCAACGACCTCCCAAAGGTCTTGTCCTTGCATATAAGACGTCATACATGTCGCCCACGTATTGTAATTTTGGTGGTTGAGCTTCTTGATGCCTCCAACTACTTGAAGATCACCCATTGTGTTGGTAAATTTTTGATAATACCAAACAAGCCTGATTTCAAGATACAAACTTGCAGAATACGAATTTCTCACGACTCATGAAAAAGCACTCCAAAAATACTGGTACACGACCGTCCCACTCTGATACCGATTGTGGAGAATAACGAGTACAAAACTCTAATATTCGCAAGAAATGATTATAAGGAAGTACTCACTAAACCACTCTTTCAAAACACTTAAAGAAGACCAAGTCATAAAATACTATACTCAAACTAAGATACAGATGCTAATTACCTTATTGTTTTACTTCTTCTTGGATGATTATACAAGCATAGGTCATGGGGTATTTATAGCATGTCAAATAAATTTTAGGTCACACATTAAACAAGTAAGGAAAAATTACAACCACACCTTTCTACCTAACACACACTAATTTATCACTAGTGAAATATAGGTAAGCAAGGACATAACACACACTAATTTACCACTAGTGCAATATAGGTAAATAATGACATCATATGGGTTGTGATGTTGAAACTTAATAAATAAGAGAGCAGCAGATGAGGCAACTTGAAGCTTCAACCGGGTGTTTTTTGAAGATAAGAGTGCCGATCACCGATCCACCAGCATGACCCAGCTAAACAAAGGAAAGATGCATTTCATTCATGACCATTCACTGCAACAAATTAAAATTTTCAGTGACAGTTTCAACTTCCAATTGTGAACATTTATTCCGGTATTGAAGAAATGGTAGTGTCTGATGTTAGAAACTATTTTTTTAAAAAAAATTGATGCATACATCAAATTAATGAAGATACTAATCCTTATTCGGTAACCTCAACATCACAACAATTCTATCAAAACTTGCCTAACCATATACTTATGTCAGTGCTATATAAAGTAAAACTGCTTAAAAACTGCCTAAATTGTTGTTGTCATGCATCAAAATAAGGTTAGTTAGGTAGAAGATTCATTATAAGCATCTTACATCACCATTCCTCCATCAATGGTGAGCACCTGCAGGACACAATCCAAAGTTAATTCCCAAATATATAAAAATAGGAAGAAGCATTTGAGGTGATAACATAATTTTTTTGAATCATCACTAAGAGCTGTGTATAGATTATAAAGCTCCTAGTGAAAGTGAATTTCACTATGATAAAAGTAATAAAAATTAAATTAAGGCCAATTTGATTTTATTTAAGACCTTGATCAATTCTATCCAAGGTCCATCAACATTGAGTGACACTGTGACATTCAACGACAAGATCAATTTTATCGGTACCAGTAAAATTCAATGACCGAACACAATTTTCAACAATAAAGTGTCATCCAAGGATGAAAATTTATGATGTAATCTAGGGCATGGAAGCGTAAAAAAATTATTATTTACACAACAACAACATGGAAAATGAGGTAGGTTTCTAATTTCTCTCTTTAATCTCTCAATATCAAAATGGCAAAAGTGTTGCAAAGGAAAGGCCTTTGGCTATTTATACTAAAGATATAAAAGGCTAAAAAAGAACAAAATAATAAGAATAATAAAAGGACGCGTATGTCCTTATGCTCCGGCATCACTCTCCCTCCCTTGAGAAAACTCCAGATACTGTTGATAGAAATCAGGGTCAATGTGCTGCAGGGTGGCCTCTGTGATCCAAGAATTCTAGGCCTCGGGATGGCCAACCCAACGAACCAAGAAACGCGTATAATTGCCCGAAGAAGAAGATATGAACTCGGAGTCACGAATCCCCTAAATATGATCAACAAGAGAGCGAACCAAGTGGGTCGTGGTCAGTGGAATGGGAATCAACGGAGCATGGTCTAACAACCCCCATTTCTCGTGTAAAGGCTGGCCAAGCTCGATACGCCGAAGATGGGGTTATCAACAATTTATACCATTCTCAGCATAACGTTATATAAATATGGTTATTCAAAAAGGCCGATACTTTAAAACTTTCTGAATATTTTCGTGACAGTGAATAAACTCATCCAGCACTAACTAAAATAATTATTTAAAGCATCAAGTAAATGTCACACTTCAACGTGAAGTAAATGGAAATAAATCTCGGGCTTATGCCCTTACAATTGTTCTCAAGTGAAATAACTAAACTCCGGAAAAAAGGCACCTAAGCTAAAGTCAATGGTCTGGAACATTGTTAGGCACCGAGAGATCACAAGGCTGGTATAACGACAGTCTTGCAATCCCTGTTTAGAAAATAACCTGTGGTGGGAGAAACACTTATAATTTGAGTGAGAGCCCGAGGTATGCAAGAATTAACTTGAATAATTTAAAATCATAATAATACAATCAATGCACAATAAGTACCTCCTTTTTCGCCACTCACATGCGTATAACACCTTACCTCTCATCTAAGTGTGATAATAATAGCCACCTAATACATCCCAAATAATGATTTATGACATCATCTCAATTCTAGAAGGAAATTCATTCCTAATTAATTTTAATTAAATGAAATACCTACATTTAAATTACCAACTTAAATTAATTCTAGCCTCCCAAATATCAAGGATAAGGAATAAACATCTAATATGCATTATAAGATCTAAATATTATCCAGTGCCCATATCCTTAGGTAATTTAAATTTAATTTACATAAAATTCGGGTAAATAATACTATATGCCCTTCCATATATGTGACACACAAGGGCATCTACCGTTGCTGTCAAATTCGTGCTTTATCGGCAAATTCAAAGGAATCCTAACATCCAAATCGGACAGTCTGAAGGAATCCTGACATCCTAAGCGGACACCACAAAACACACACAAATTGGAGGCGGTCCCTACGCAGGATACCTGTATACGACCCATACCCAGCGATAATACAAGAACAGATAGCGCCACACCTACCTCTCGAGGGTGGAGACTCTATGTAGTACCTATATACCTACACAACGTCAAGCCTACCTGTGCCGACGTATGGTCACTGGCCCAAACGGGCGAACTCCTGAGCCAATAGGAAAGTCCACTGGTATGTCCACACACAAATATAATATAATACATATTATTTTTCCTATAATATGTAAAGGTAATTGTTCCTAAATTACCATAAAGTTCCAATCCAAATCCCATACCCTCAATCACCCATTAATAATTTATCGTCTAATAAATTATGAATTATATCTAGTAATTAATTACTTAGCCATCTAGTTATAGGTAATTATTATTAACTTAGATACATGTAAAATTTTGTTCTATAATTTATACCCAACCATAGCATTTTTAAGTCCCAAGTGAATTTCAAAACTTACGCAATGACACCCATAAGTTAATCATCAGAACTAGATTTTTATTTATCAAGAAGCTTATATAACTTTCAGTTCACTATTCATCGTCGACAACCTCCACAATAGCCATAAATTCATCCCAAAATTTCTAGTCAGCCGAACTGATCCAGTTCAGATACATCGGTTCGATTTGCCCTTTATAAAAAGTTTTTACTCTACCGGATCAGTTCGTTTTTCATTTCCATCGGTTCGGTTATATGTTTACAGAAAAATTAGCCCACACTAGAACTATGTTTACAGAAAAATTAGCCCACCGGAACTGTTCTTTTTCTTCTTTATGGGTTAAGGAATCTAACCCCCAAATATTCAGATTTATCGATTCCTTCTGTAAATAAATTCTACATGTGACTCATTCCTCTACGTGCATATCATCATCAAATTCAACTTATCATTCCTCTGCATGTGGGTATTCAACATAAGATCAAATCTAATAAATCCTATTTTCCAGAAATCTAAGGGAATAAAATTTTGCATTGAGAAATATATTATAGACATAAATTATGCAAGAAATTCTTGCCTTGTAAGTGTAGAGGAGATCCCCTTTGGTGTTCCTCTTTGATTCCTCTTCAGTTCCATTCCCTTCTTCCTTCTCTTGGTATTTCTCCCTTCTCTCTCCCATGACTGCTATTTTAGGTTTTACTTTGTGTTAGTGGGGGAGTGGTTTACCCCCACTTAACCACTCAATTAATGCAAATCCCGATTCGGGTCAAAAGTCCAACTTCTGGCCCTCTAAATAAGCCCAAAACCATAACCTAACTAGTCCAAAAGTTTCATAACTCATATACCTATGACCCGGGATCAATTTTAAATATTTAAAACACTAGACCGAGTTTCTAACGCTCCCATAAATGCATCCTAAATATATTTATTTTACTTAGACATTTTTAATATGTTCTAACGACACGCCCCCGATAATTTATTTATAAATTAATTATTTCTCACTCGCAAACCCATTACGTCTAGTTGAGTTTTATCTTTTTATAAAATCATAAGTGCTTACTTAAATTAAAAAAAATTATTCGCTTAATTTTAAATCTTCCCAATTTAATTTATTCTCAAAATTAAAGTCCGAAATCATTCAATCCATCTAATCGAAATATTTTATTCTAAAAATTTATGGGGTATTACACATGGGTGCCGCGAAATAGAGAAAGGTACGCCACGTTGAACATACGGTGCATGTAGAACTCCTCGGGAAGATCAACCTCATTGGCATTCAGGGCACAAGCGCGGATAATAGGAAAAGGTCCAACTCGGCACATAAGAATCTTGTTACCTTTATCCTGTCGACGCGCCTTATGGAGGTAGACCATGACTAGATCACGGGGGTGGAAGGAAACAAAGTGTCGATGCTAATCGACGGCCTCCTTATAAGAGGCGTACATAGTCTGTAGCTGAGTGCACATTGGCCTAAATGTAAGTCAGACGAGCAGCGAACTACTCAGTTGAAGGGCATGTAGGTATTGTCGGGGGAAGCTCGGTGAGGTCTATGGGCATAGTAAGGGTATGTCCCAATGCAATCTAAAATGAAGAAAGACCGGTAGAACGATTGGCAGCATTATTAAAGGCGAACTCGACCTGTGTTATCACTATGTCCCACTTATGGGGATGCTCGAAAGGCAGACATCACAATAGGTCGCCCATACTCCGATTGACCACCTCAGTGTGGCCATTCGTTTGGGGGTGGAACGCGATCGAAAACTGTAACTCAATCTGTAAAAGTCACCAAAGTGTATGCCAGAAATACCTAGTAAATCGTACGTCCTTATCAGAGGTGATGCTTCGTGGGAATCCATGAAGACAAACGATGTCATGAAAATATAGTGAAGCAACATGGGACGCATCGGTCGTGCGAGTGCAAAGAATGAAATAAGGCATCTTGGAGAAACTATCCACTACAACAAGGATAGAATCATGGACACTAGATGTACGGGGCAACCCTATGATAAAATTATCGAAACATCCTTCCATGGTCTCTTAAGAATAGGCAATGGAGTATATAAACCTGCATTGGTGTGCTGTCCCTTAGCCGTCTAACAAGTGTAGCAATGCCTAATGAATGTGTTGGCATCTCTCCACATCGTCGGCCAGCAAAATCGATCCCACAACATCGCATGAGTATGCGCGTGTCCCAAATGACCCACCAATCCTCCCCCGTGGATCTAAAAAATGATATTCTCCCACAGGGAAGAAGATTCTATACATAAGTCCATCCCTCGGTGTAAGAACCCATCCTGTAATAGATACTCACCCGACGCCCCATTGTTGTGATAGCAAGCTTTAAAGATCGGTCCAAACTTTACATCAGTCGGATAAAGATCACGAACTTCATCAAATTCAAATACTTGACTCCTAAGAGTTACCAATGCATGCGCTCTCTTGCTAAGAGAATCCTCCACCTGATTCTCCTTTCCCGACTTGTACTGCAAATGAAAAGTGTAGCGTTGGAGGTAGGCAGTCCACTTAGCGTGCCTGTCATTAAAACGCCACTGATTATGCAGGAGGCGTAGGGCCTCGTGATTGAATTTGATGACAAACTCCTTATGGAGGAGATAAGGCGACCAAAACTTCACCGTTTTTACAATCGCATAGAACTCGAGATCATATATCGAATAATTGAGAGCGAATACTGTCAACTTCTGGTTAACGAAGGATATCGGTTTCCCAATCTGGCTCAAAACATCACCCACCCCTATCTTGCAAGCATAACAAGATAACTCAAATATCTGATCGAAATTCGATAGTGCTAAAATAGGCACCACCGTCATCAACTTCTTGACGCACGTGACGGCTTTATCCGCCTTCAGATTTCACCGAAACTCAATGCTCAAGGAAGTACTCATCAAATTCGTAATAGGTGTCATGACAATGCTGAATCCTGCTATAAAGCGCCGATAAAACCCAATCAGGCCATGAAAGCTGTGAACCTGAGATATCGATGTGGGTGTGGGCCAATCCACTATCTCCTGAACCTTGGCATCATCCACCCGGATGCCATCGCTGGAAACCACATAACCCAAGTATATCACCAATGGTACAATAAAAGCGCACTTATTCAACATGAGGAAGAATCGCTTGGCTCGTAGGACCTTCAACACCCGAGCCACATGATCAACGTGCTCCTCCTCTGATTGACTGTAAACCAGAATGTCATCAAAATAAACCACCATAAATTTTCCATGAAAGGGCGTAGGATTTGTGTCATCACCCTCATAAAGGTAGATGGAGCATTAGAGAGGTCGAAAGACATCACCGTCCACTCATATAACCCCTCCTTCATCTTGAAAATAGTTTTCCACTCATCCCTTGGTTTCATGCAAATTTGGTGATAAGCGCTCTTCAGATATAGTTTTGAGAAAACCCTTGCACCTTGGAGTTGGTCTAGCATATCCATTAATATGGGGATAAGAAATCTGTACTTCACGGTGATCTTGTTAATAATGCGACTATCAACACACATAAGCCAACTCCCATCCTTTTTGGCACTAGAAAGGCAGGTACCGCACAAGGAGACATACTCTCCCGAATATAGCCCTTGTCGCATAACTGTTAAGTTATGTTATAGTAAGATAATTATCCAGCGATGAAACCTTCCCATTTGTGTTAAGAGTATGCCAAGTGAAAGGAATTCGTATTTTAGAAGTATTTGGTTCTTTGGTGAGTATTAGGACTAGTGGTAGTCCCGATTACACGACGAGGTGTACAATCATAAATAATGTTATTATAATGATGATGTCAGATCTCAAGGACCGACAAAGCTGCATAGTAGTGTATTGGGAGAGTTCCTTATTTAGATTTCGTTCGCGAGACGTCCCATGCACGGAAGTAAAAAATGTCGGGAGTTGAGAGATGTATGATTCTAGGAAATTTTGTTATTGTTCTTGGTACTCTCATATTGATAAATTACCGAGCATTAATATTTATTTTCACGTCAGAAAATACTAAAGGAAATTGTGACACTTTGAATTAAAATATGGTCAAATGGTAGACTATAGGGACTAAAGGCCTTATAAAATTAATTGAGCACAGTATATATATGGGTCTTGGACTGACGGATTTCAGTGATCGATAATGCTATATAGTAGTGTATCGGGAGGATTTTTTGTTTGGATTTCGCTTGCTAGACATCCCACGCATGAAAGTAGCACAAGTCGGGAGCTGAGAGATATTAGACCCTCTGACATTCTGGGGTTATGATTATTAGTATAATTAAATGGGTAAATTTATTGGGATTTAGTGTATCCCTTTAGCGACATGAGACTTTAGTTGTCAATGGGAAAAAGTTAAAATTTACATTATTACTGCAAACATGCATTCTTATTTCATTTTCTTTAATATTGGGCCGATGGACCTCAATAACAGACTAAGCCGTACAATAGTGTATCGGGAGGGTTCCTTATTTGTATTTTGCTTGCGAGACATCTCAAGAACGAAATTGGCAAAATTCGATGAAACACCCCGAAATTTTGACGACTTTTAATTTAAATTATTTTTGGGAAAAATACAATTTATTTTATTTTATTAGGAGAAATTAAATTCATGATTTGAAAATTTTATTTAAATAAGAGGATCTATTTAATTTGGCGAATTGAGGCTTAATTATTTGGATTATTTGGTGTCCCGTTTTTTAGGTAAAAAATTAGAGAGTGTTATAAATTAATTCGGATGGCAATTCTGAGTGCGCGGTTGAGTTCAGATGGGTTGAAATAGTTAGTAAAGAGTACCCATGGGTAGTAAATAGGTCTTGAGGTATTTTTAAGCATATTTAAGCCCACATAAAAGTGTTTGAGCCCTTAAATAAAGCCCACAAGCTTAAAAACGGGATTTAATTATTAAACCCTAAAAGTGAGAGGGTCTGGGAGCCATAACACATTAAAAAAAATCCAATTGAGAGAGAGAGAAGTGGGTACAATTGGAGAAACCATGGGAGCCAAAAATAAGAACAAAGGTGTGTGTCCTTCATCAAATAGTCATCGTCTACACCAACGGATTCAGACCTTACGAACCCTAAGGCAAGTGGTTAAACTTACTTTTAAATTAATTGCAGATTTCTATTCATATCATAGTGGGTAGTAGGAATATTCCATGTTCTTGGGTTAGTTTGATATCTAATTTGGATTAATTGGAATTAGACGTTAAATCTGCAGAGAAATTTAAGAGTTTAAATTACTAAACCTGAAATTGGTGGAGACTATTATTAAGATTTGGGTTTTGAACTCTTATATTTTTTTATAATTGAATATCGGTGTTGTACAAAGGAGGAGGAGTTATGTGTTTGTGTTTCAGCAGTGGCATATGGATTTGGAGATGACAAAGGAGGAGAGAGAAAAGTAGGGTCATTCGAACAACCTACTTTTTTGTTCGAGCGACAGCCAACGTCGTTCAAACGACCGACCATGCATTCGAACGAGGTTACTTTTCGAGCCGACTTTCCTTCTTTCCCCTGTTTCGGCGCTGAGTTAATTTGGGGTTACTGTTTTTTTTTTTTTGGGGGGGGGGGGGGGGGGAATTGGGTTATTAATGGCTACAAACTTATTGCATTTGCGGGTAATAGTAATGGGACATTTGGGCAATTGGGGTGATAGTCTCAAGGGGAAATTAAGGTTTAAATTGGGTAATTTAAGAACCTTAAATTAATAAGTGTGCAAGACCTATTAAGAAGGATTGTGAACAATAAATTCGAAATATTTTATTTTCGGGCCAAGTAAGTGAGTCCGGGTATATTGTTTGAGTGGCACCAATGTAATAAATTAATTAATGCGTGATTGATTTAATTGAGTTGGGATATTGACTCGGGTGTAATTTGGACTAGGGCTACGAGTGCTTAGGCACGGATTTGGTCAAGTTAATTTATTATAGGGTCATATAATAAATGATGGCATATTTAAAATAAAAAGGGTGTTAACCTTAAAATGTGGGAATTGAGGAATAAGTTTTACCATATGAAATTTCGGACCGAAGGAGCAAATAGGGGTAATTTGAGAGTGATACATAAAGAATTGCAGGAATTATTTAAATATCAAGTCGGTATATATACATGGAAATGTTAGGCTAGTGTTACAGTAATTGTGCACGGGTAGCCTGAATTAACTAAATATATATTTGTGGTGATGTGTAGTATATATATATATATATATATATATATATATATTTGTGTGATTTATAAATATTTGTGGGAATAATATTTACAGGAATACACACCCCTCTGGTGCTATCATAGGAGGTTGCGCGATGTGGGTGAATCCCCTAGCTTGAGGAACAGGGTGAGTATAGTCCCCAAATCATAGCGTTCCGCGATTAGGAGTGAGATGTCTTTGGTATGATTCTGTCTCATTTCCAGTAGGAACTATGACCGCCTCCATTGCGTTTATTTTATTTTACTGATTCAGGGAGCTAACCGTGTCAGGGGTCTGGGTGGATGAGTATACCTGAAAGTGATATCATTTTAGAGAACATCCGGTGAGTGCCTACTCGGGAGGATATTTACTGCATGTGCGTAAATGTTGTTAATCGTTGATACATATATATAGTGCAAATAAATATATACGGGTAAAATACATGTTGTGAATTGTATTGATATTATATAACGTGTGCGAATTTTATATGGTTTCCAGTGAGAAATGGTTAATTAAGTTAATGTGATAAATAAATTATAAATTATATATTAAACATACTCGGGCTAGAGTAGTGTGACAGGAAGGATATTATCGAGAACTGATTACGGGGTAGGTGATTATGTGGGTTATATAGAAAAACGTTAGGGGTGCACAATAGTTGAGGGGTGAGCCGGTCCTCAAGGGAGTGCGACACTAGCTTAAATATGAAGAGCATTCATACATTTTAATTTACTGCAATTTTATTTACTTGCTAGATATTTTCAAAATGTTTTGGGTTCTAACCCTTGCTATAAAATATTTTCGAAACCTTTTAGGTGTCCAGCCACGGGGATGCCAGAATTGTTTCTATTCAAGGGTTACGCAGTTGCGACATATGTGGATGTTGAAGGATTTTGACTCAGCCGCTTCAATCATTTCATTACTAGAGTAAGATGTTGTCAGTATTTCATTTGGGCATGTCGCCCTAGTTATTTCATTTGTTCCAGTCTGTTGATGTATCCAGTTTATTATTCTAGTGGCTTATATTTTTGTGGTGACAATTAATCTCAACACAAATAATAAGCAAATGCGATCACCAGAATAAATAAAGAATACAAAATAGCTGCAATCACACACAATACAAGATATACGTGGTTCGAAAAAATGGCCTACGTCCACGGTGGTGCTCTCTGTATTATGTTTCTCTTTACTCCAGGGGAGTGTTTACAATTGCGTCCCTTTTACCCCCGGCTGAGGGTTTAATATATACATGTAGTTTTTGGAGAGTTGGGGTGTTGGGCACCTCTATGTTAACCCATAATCCCTAGAATATATCTTGATAGATTTTAGGGGTTGAATGGGTCATAACTGAATCAGTTATGTACGAGACCTTAGACTTTGGGCTAGATTTTCCCTTATCTTGGATCGGGTTTAATCGGATTACTCACCTGGGTCAGGATAGTTAAACGAGGTACCCACAATTTCCCCTAAAAATTTTGGGTCACAATTTGGGCTAAATAATTTTAAATAACAGCCTTAATGGCATTTTTGTGAGTTGAGTAGCACTTTGCGGATCGAAGGGTCTTTCTGGAGTAGATTCAGGTGGCAGATTTGCTTCGTTCTCTGTACGTCATGATTGAGAGGGTTTAAACTGGTGTGGAGAAGCTATTTTCTGACGTCGCTTCAAACTTCTTTGCATTCTCAAGTTTTCTCCAGCTTCTTACTGTGCTTTCTCACTTCTAGGTGTCGTCTATCGTCTTCGAGCTTCTTCCTTATCTTCCCATCTTCTTTGCTTGTGGCTTTGCATCGTCTCAAGATGATTCCTACTTTGTAAGTTCTTCAAACTCCATCTCCTTTCTTTTTCTGTTGGAATTTCTTCATTATCGCTGCTAGGGTGGAAAAAATAGGCAATAGGTCGATAGCTGAGTTTAGGAAGTTTTATAATATTTCAAACTGGGTAGACATTGCATGTGACCCTATTCCTTGTAATGTTAGAGACATTGAGGACAGTCATTGGATACATGTTCTTTTGTTGTCCCAGTGGGGTCTTACTTTTTTCCCAAATCGCTCATTTTTGCATTTCTTTAGTTATTATATATAGTTCCTCATAGTTCTCTCCAAATGTTTGGAAGATTTTTAATGGTGTACATAGAATCAATCAGCTCTATGGCACCAATCTAGGTTTTGCTGAAATTTTTTATTACTATTATTTCTCTCAAACGAGATCTGATATCCTTTATCTCAAAGCTAGGAGTTCTGATAAGGTATTGGTAGTCAATCTACCTAATTCCCATAAGGACTATTGGCAAGAGGGGTTTATTGCCAGGAACTGACAGTTCCCTCCCCAAACTGAAGGGGCGAGGTACAGGGGACCTATGATTCCCTTTTATGGGGAGGAGTATATAGGTAGTCACAACTTGTGTTCTGCTAATTGATTTTCTGTCAATGTAATTCCTTTCTTATATTTTCATCTTATCTTTTTTCAGCGAAGACAAAGAACTGAGAACCTTCTCTTCACGAGATTCGAGCTGCTGAGCTGGTCAAGGCTTGGAAGATCAAAGAATACTTGACTGGCGATGAGCATCTGTGATCAGCCGCATTCCTGTTGGAGTATAAGAACATCGGGTCTAGCTTTATCGCCCGACCCGTGGATACTATCCCTCAACTAGATATCATAGAAGAGGTTGCTGCTGACCCAATTCAATTAGACGAGGAAGAAAGTAACTCTGGTGAAGAGAGTGAGGGAGCTGACAAGGGTGGAGCTGAAGGTGATTATAGTGAGGAGAGCTCAAGCGATGAAGAATCTTCCAATTCAGAGGAGGGTTCAGAGGTTCCAGAGGACTTAGAGGATTCAAACAGCTCCAACAAGAAAACTGTGGCTCCATTTAGGAAAAATCTGATCCAGGATGATGATGAAGACAATGTGTTACTGGCTCGTAGGCTGAAGAAGTAGAAATCTGGAAGTGGGGATACTTCCACTGGCTCCCAGACTGTTACTCATGAACTGGAGAGGAAAAAGAAAGAGGAGGCGTTGGTGAAGGAGAGAGAGAGAAAGAAAAAAGAAGAGAGGAATAAGAAGGAGAGATAGAAGGAGAGAAGAAGTGAGGACCAAGACAGGGCAGTCTTTGTTGCCCATATTTGCCTTGACTAAGGGGGCTTCCATTACCCTTTCCCCTCAGTTGGCTCCGGCGGTGCTCGAGAGAGATGTTTTTCCCGCTGATCGCCAGAGGTCGTCTAGCATAGGGACCGACCAGTTAACCCTGAAGGCAAGTCAAGGGCTAGCCTTGATAAGTTTCTTCTAACTCTTCTATTTTCACAGTTCTACTTTTAATGTTTCTCTCGCCAATGTTCTTTTTCTTTCTGCAGTTTGTTTCTGACTTCACCGTCCTCTATCGCAGCCGCGATGAGCTGGCGTGGAAGAATGCTGAGTTGGAGGAGAATTTGACGGCTGCCACTACTTCTCAGAAGTCTTTCGACCTTGCCTTGGCCAAAGCTAACAAGGTAAGAGAGGCAACGACCAAGGAGCTCGAGTAACTGAGGCAGTCTTATGACTTGGTCTGCACAAGCAAACTGGTGATGTCGAGGATAACAAGGTGCTCGCTGGAAAGGTGAAGAAGGTGGAGTCTGAGGCTGCCACTCTCAAGAAGAATTCGTACAATGCTGGATGGGTTGTAGCGTACGAGGATGCTGAGGTCCAGATTGGCTATATAAGCCGTCTCAACTTCAAGAAGGGTTGGGATAAGGCCTTACTCGCTGGTGAGGTGGGTGTTGATTCCCCCCTCTTTGATGAGCACGACCCAGGACCAAAGCCTGTTATGGATGAGGTGCCCCCTCCTGCTGCCAATGAAGGTGCTCCAGCTGTTCAGACCACTTATGTTGATGCTCCCCTTGATCAGGGGACGATGACTGCTCCTTTTGAGGGAGGCATACCTGGGACTGTCGCAGATAAGGGGAAGCAACCAGCATCCTCAAAGCAGACTGAGGTTGCCAACTAGTCTTCTTTAGGGAGCTTTTTGTATTTTTATTGTTCTTTCTTTTTGCTGATGTACTTTGAAACTTCTTTAAATGAAATGAAATTATGTTCCCTTTCGCGTACTGATTTATTTATTCTTTACTGCTTATATGGTTTGTAGCTCATTGATTTTAAGGAATATATTCCTGCTACCTCTCAACTAGGAAAAATTCTTGGTCCTGATGCGAGCAATCAAGTTTACCGTGCCTTTGTAAGAATCTGCAACTCCCTTAGGTCGAGGAATCAAGATTATAAGGATCAATCGGAGCTCGTTGCCAAGCTTAAAGATAGGCTCCAAGAGATGGAGGAGGTCGGTGCTTCTGTTCAAGAAGAATTGGATGCTCTGAAGGTCAAGCTTCTGGATGCCTCTGAGGTTAATTAAGTTATAGAGGTACTTCAACAAGAGAATTATGCTCTAAGGAGAGAAGTCTCGCGACTTAGGGAGAATGCACCCAGCATTGAGGTGATATTCGCAGGGCATATGTGATAGTTACCCGTCTCCAAAGAGATGTTACCCCGCTGAGGCACCTGTTCAAAAAAGGTCCTTGGCAGGTGTGGGTTGATGGTTATGACCAGGGTTGGACCGATGCTCCAACGAAGTTGAGGGAGGTTGAAGAGTTATCCTTCATTAGAGGATGGTTGAGTGCTCTTAGAGAGTTACAGGTTCCTAGGAACTCCATCCTATGGTATGGTCATGATATCTCCCCCTCAACTTTGATGACGAACCCATTCATGAGGGATAATCGATAGGTTCCCATAGATGCGATCCCAAGGCAGCTCGTGGAGCCAAACTCAAATGAAGTCGAGGAGGAATTAACTCCTCACCCAGATGATGGCCGAAGGGTGCGAGTGGCTGACTATCTTGCTTAGCGACCTAGTTCCCATTAGGATTTAATTTACTCAACATATGTAACTCCTTGTACATGTAATGATGCAATAAAATAATTATGTTTTGGGTAATCTGTCGACTAAACACGTGTTGTGTATTTTTTACTTCATTGATTTCTTATTCAGCTATCTTGGGCTTTTCTAGACGACTAGACTTGATGTAGGCGGAGTTGGTTTGTTGAGTGAGTATCCCCCCAGTCCAATATGCTTTCAGTATACCATTCTGTCTTACTTTACCTTTTAGGTTGTGTCGTCACACTTTCTTAGGCCTAAGTGTGGCAATGGCGAGGATACACCTGATGTTGGATGTTCTATCCGAGCAGGATTTTTGAGCCAAACAATGTTGGCGACCAACCTGGGTTGGTCATGTTGCCTAAGGGTCCCCTGTAGGGCTTTATATATTGCCAGGGACAATGCTATGAGTTTATTCGTGTTTGATGACGAAGGCCTGAGGAGGGTCATTGCATATTGACCCTGCTTTAATACATATCTCATGATCTTAGTTTTGTGCGTTAAGGTGGGAAGCTGTAACTTGGAAAATGTGCATGAATTATAATGCATTTCAACACTTCATAGAATGCCACTGTCAAACATTTCTTTATTAATCACAAATGAATTGAAAATTTCAACATTGAGTTAAAAAAGAGAAAAGAAAAACTAGAAGTAGAATTTCTTCAAATTGGCTGCATTCCAAGCTCGAGGTATCTCCTTGCCCTCCATCGTTTCTAAGTGATAGGCTCCTTGTAGGTCGACTCTTATCACCTTGAATGAACCCTCCCAGTTTGGTCCTAGTTTTCTATCTGATGGTTTTACAGCTCTGCTAATAACTTTCCTAAGAACATAGTCCCAACCTGGAATGCTCTTGGATTGACCTTCTTGTTGTAGTGCCTTGCTAGCTGTTGTTGATAAGATTCTAGTTTCACTAGAGCCATCTCTCTTCGTTCTTCAGCTAGGTCAAGTTCAGCGAGAAGAGATGCATCGTTCTGGTCTTGGTCAACTAGGGTGGTCCTCATGGTAGGAAGGCCAGCTTTCAAGGGGATAATTACCTCCATCCCATATGTTAGTGCGAGTGGTGTTTCTCCAGTTGCTCGCCGTGGGGTAGTGCGGTAAGCCCATAGGATGTGAGGTAGTTCGGTTACCCATGCCCCTTGGCTCGCTCCAAGCGCTTCTTCAATCCATCGATCACTGTTTTGTTGGAAGCTTCAGCCTGTACGTTGCTCTGAGGATATGCCACAGAGATGAAGTAGTGCCTGATCCCGTGGTTACTGCAGAAACCCTGAAAGAGGCCATTTTCAAACTGGGTTCCGTTGTCAGTGATGATGTTCTTGGGGATCCCAAAATGGGTGACAATGTTCATCCATATTAATCTTACCATGTCCGTGTCTCTAATGTTTGCCAACGGCTGTGCCTCTATCCATTTGGTGAACGACTAACAAATACTTACGATTATCGACTGCGGTAGGAAGAGGGCCTACGATGTCCATTCCCCACTAGGCGAATGGCCATGGGCTGGTAAGTGACTTTAGATCGTTGGCTGGTTGGTGAACCATATGAGCGTGAAGTTTACATTTTTTGCACTTGCGAGCATATATTCCAGCATCTCTCTGCATGTATTACCACCAGTAGCCTTCTTTCATTGCTCGAAAAGCTAGCGACCTGCCCCCAATGTGGCTTCCACAGATTCCCTCATGGAGTTCGTGCAGAACTTGCTCGACGTCCTTTGGATGAACACATTGGAGGTAAGGACCAGTGAAAGATCTCTTGTATAGCTTGTCCTCGGGAGATAAGTGAAAGCAAGCAGATTTGACTCTTATCTAATGAGCGGTCTTCTTATCTGCTGGTAGTGCACCATCCTTCAAATAATCCCTTAAGGGGTCCATCCAATTGGGGGTTGTTTCAACCTGAAGAAAATTCTCCATGCTTGGCACTTTATCGATCTGGTTAATACTTGGCTGGGCGAGGAAATCAATAGGAATTTTTCTCTTCAAGTCAGAATTGATTGCTGAGCTTAGGGCTGCTAGGGCATCAGCATGGCTGTTCTGTCCTCTGGGAGATTGTTGGATACTGACTTGTTCAAAGTTGGCCATCAATTCTTTCACCGTGGCGAGGTAGGCTTTCATCCTCTCATCTCTAGCATTGAAATCGCCACTTATCTGGTTGGAGACCAACTGTGAGTCGCCGAACACCAATTGTGAGTCGCCGAACACCAACTGTGAGTCGCCGAACACTTGGAGTTGCTTTGCTCCAAGCGCTCACGCTTTTGAAGGCCTGCAATCAGTGCTTCATATTTTTCTTTGTTTTTGGAGGCTTCTAATCCAAGCCCGATTCCTTGATCGAGTACTACATCTTCAGGGGTAATCAGCACGATGCCTACTCCTGCCCCTTTGGAATTGGAGGCTCCGTCAACGAATAGTCTCCAGACGCCTGACGCTAGGGTAACTTTTTTCTGATGAATAGTTTGGTGTTGGTCGTTAGGATGATCTCCTATAAATTCCGCGATGAAGTCAGCGAGGACCTGTCCTTTGATGGCATTCCTTGACTGGAACTGAATGTCGAATCGCTCGAGCTCGACTGACCATTTTGATAGTCTGCCTGACAGGCCTACTTTTCTCAGTACTGCTTTAAGAGGGTGGGATGTAAGTACGATGATGGAGTGGGCTTCGAAGTAATGTTTCAATTTCCTTGAGGCTACCATTAGTGCAAATGCGATCTTTTCCAGTGGTAGGTATCGATGTACGACGTCCAAGAAAGTCTTGCTCGCGTAATAGACTGGGTGCTGGATCCCCGTTCTTTCGCATACCAGTGCAGAGCTCACAACATGACTGGAAACTGCGAGGTACATGCATAGAGAGTAATTCTCTTGAGGGATTACGAGCAAGGGTGGTGTGCTGAGGTAAGCTTTGAGCCCCTCTAGCTCCTTCGAGCAATCCTCATTCCTCTCCACATCTTTGCTTTTCTTCAATAATTGGAAGAACGACTGGCACCTTTCGGATGACTTTGAGATGAACCGATTTAGGGTGGCGAGCATCACCGTGAGCTTCTGCACGTCTCTTATCGTACGGGGTGGGTGGGGGCTGCACCCTATTGATGGTGTCAATTTGGTCTAGGTTGGCTTCAATACCTCTCTTACCGACCAAGTACCCAAGAAATTTTCCTGACTGGACACCAAAGGAACACTTACTTGCGTTGAGCTTCATTCGATATTTCCTGAGGATTTCTACGGTCCTTGATAGGTCAGAGAGGTGGTCTTCTTTAAGCTTTCTCTTTACGAGAATATCATCGATGTAGACCTCCATAGTGCTTTTCATTTAGTCTTTGAACATTTTGGTGACCAATCGCTGGTAAGTTGCTCCTGCATTTTTTAGCCTAAAGGGCATGACCTTGTAGCACTATAACCCAACTGTGGTGATGAATGATGTTTTGTCTTGATCTGGCTCGTACAGAAGGATCTGGTGATACCCGGAGTATGCATCCAGGAAGTTTATCCTTTCATGATCCGCTGTGGCATCCACCAACTGGTCAATCTTCGGGAGAGGGAAACTGTCTTTAGGGAAAGCCCTGTTAAGGTCGGTGAAGTCAATGCAGACTCTCCAGTTTCCATTGCATTTCGGGACTACTACTGGGTTGAACAACCATTTATGGAATTAAACTTCTCGTATGGATCCTGCATCTAACAGCTTTTCCACTTCCTTCTCCACAGCCTTGGCCTTCTTGGGGGAAGTTCGTCGTGCCTTTTGTGCGATCGGCTTGAAAGCAGGATCAACGTGCAGCCGATGACAGACCACACTGGGATCAATCCCAGGCACCTCGTAGGATTCCCATGCAAAAACGTCCCAGTTACTTTGCAAAACTACTTTCAGTTCCTTCTTATCTCGATCTGTGAGAGAGGCTCCGATAAAAAATAACCTATCTTTTTTATCGCCACTCGCTGCGACTTCCTCCAGGTTCTCAACGACCCTCTCACAAGGGAAGATCCTGGTCTACTCCACTCCAGGTTTTCCATATTTTAGCTTCTATTTGGAAGGTATCAAACCTTCCTGTTCTTCAACCTCCTCCTTGGATTTCTCAACTTTCTTTTCTGGTCTGGGGCGGATAGTTTCTATAAAGCACCTCCTCGCCATCGCTTAATCCCTATGGATCTCCACTACTCCTCGATCAGTCACACATTTGAGCTTCTGATGATAGGTAGACGAGACGACCTTCATCGCGTGCAGCCATCCTCTATCGAGGATGTCTTGGTATGGTGAATCAATATCAACCATGAGAAACTCAATCATTTTGGAGATGTTTTCCGCCCTTACTAGTAGGATAATCTTCCCCAAAGGGATGGTTACTTTCCCAGCGAAACCAACTAGAGGTACGATTAACTTCAATTTCCTGAACATGTCGAGGTACATTACTTCGGATGAGCTACCTTGGGCGACGAGTAACCTATCGACGTCATAGTTAGCTATCCTGAGTGTAATGATCAATGCATCATGATGTGGGGTTCTTACTCCCACCAGGTCCTCATCCGTGAAAATAATATGCTTGCTGTAGTTGACATCTTTTGCTCGTCGACGCTTCCAAACTTGTGTTTTGGCTTGATCGATCTGAAAATCTTGCATTACTGCCGTAAGCTTTTTCATTTCCATCCGAGTTGTATTTCCCTGAATCTGCTTTAGGTCGGACGCCCCATGAATTACAGCGAACTCATGGACAATGTCCTCTTCGAGCACGTTATCGGGTCTTCGATCTCCATTGGCAGTTACCTTCTCTACCTTTTTCTCTACGAATTCGTTTAAGTGCCCTGCCTGGGTTAGCTCCTCAAGGTGAGACTTGAGAGCCTTGCAATGCTCGGTTTTGTGCCCGCCTTCCTTGTGGAATGAACATCACAGCGCGTTATTTCGCTTGGAGGGGTCTCCATCCATCTTCTTGGGCCACTTAATGAATGGTTCTTCCTTGATTTTTTCCAGAATCTTGTATATCGGTTCTTTAAAAACTGTATTTACTACTTGAAATGATTTTGAGGCATCACCCTTGTTCCCATTCTTAGGGCCGCTCTTGACCCCATTCTTACTTCCTTTCTTTTAATTCTCAGTTTTATCGCTGCTCTTGCCGACAAACTTTGTGCGACCATTCTCCCTTGCACGAGATGGGTCACATCTTCAACTTTAATGTATTGTTCAATACGAGCCATTAAGTCGTCAATGGTCGTGGCCTCCTTCTTAGTGAGGGACTGGTGCAAGAGGTAGGAGCTGGGTAAACCAATCTTAAAGGACGCCACGACGACCTGCTCCGAGCAGTCCTCGACCTCATTGAATAGCTCCCAATATCTCTTCGCATAGTCTCCGAGGCTCTCCTGGGGCATTTTCTTCATTGTCAACAAAACATCCATCCTCTTCGGATAGGAGTTGTTGGTAATGAAGCGAATTTTGAAGAGCTCTAGTAGGGACTCGAAGTTTTTAATGGATCTGTGAGGAAGTTTCTCGAACCACTTTTGGTCCACGTCGTGTAAGCTCGACGGAAAAATCCAGCACATCAATGCGTTCTTGTGGTTCCAGAGGGTCATGGCCTGCCTGTACTGCCTGACATAGTCCATATGATAAGTCTTTCCATCATAGATTTTGAACCTGGGCATGGTGAACTTCTTGGGGGATTCTTACTCCTCTATTTCCCTTGAAAAAGGGGATTTCTTCTGGGTCCTGAGAGCTCGCCTAGCTAGCTCTCTGGTTGACCTGACACCCCGATGTGATGGGTGTTGGTCCATTTCTCTTCGGACCAAATTTCGTATATCATCGTTTCCTCGGCCAGGGCTCCTATAACGGCGAGCTGATTGTTGTTGTTCAGACCAGTCGTTATCTCACATGTGTCCCTCAATTCTTTGAGACCCACGTCTTGGGATCCTTCCTCGGCTGCGAGATTTGCTCGCCTGAGGGCTAGGAGTGTGATAATAGCGTTGCCTTGTGCTGCGATGGAGTTCTCTCTCCATCTTCTCTAATCTTATTTTGAGGCGAGCGTTCTTGGCTTCCTGCTTGCGAGTGGCTTCCTACTGCTCTTGAAGCCTATAGTCGATCAACCTGGAAACTTGCGTGGACCTGGCTGGTCCCTGAATTTTTTCTGAAGCTTGCTGTTCTGGGCGAGGCCTAGGATTTAAGCGTCGAACTTCAGATCTAACCTTGTGAGGGGAGGGTTGCTCTTGAATATCCCCTGCTTAAGGAGCATTGCTACTGTAACCAGACATTCTAGGTTCTTAGTGGTGAAGGCTTTCTTAAAGAAAAATAATCGTTTCCCACAGACGGCGCCAATTGTGGTGACAATTAATCTCAACACAAATAATAAGCAAATGCGATCACCAGAATAAATAAAGAACACAAAATAGCTACAATCACACACAACACAAGATATACGTTGTTCGACAAAATGTCCTACGTCCACGGTGGTGCTCTCTGTATTATGTTTCTCTTTACTCTAGGGGAGTGTTTACAATTACGTCCCTTTTGCCCTGGGCTGAGGGTTTAATGTACACATGTAATTTTCGTAGAGTGGGGGTGTTGGGCACCTCCACGTTAACCCACAATCCCTAGAATATCTCTTGAGAGATTTTAGGGGTTGAATGTGTCATAACTGAATCAGTTATACACGAGACCTTAGACTTTGGGCCAGATTTTCCCTTATCTTAGATCGGGCTTAATCGGGCTACTCACCTGGGCCAGGATAGTTAAACGAGGTGCCCACAATTTTTTATTTGGATTTTATAGCAGATGGTTTATTCGATAAAGATTGTATTTATTCATTTTTATGGTTGACTCAGTGATTGTGTGAATGGTTTAAATTATATTCATTCGCATGTTATTGTTGTTTTTTGATAAAAAGATAAAATTTGGCCCCGTTTCTTTTTGAATACTAGGTGGTTAATAAGTTTTAAAAAAAAATCGACATTGATGCTAAGAAAGAACCAAATGAGATTCTTGTTTAATTTGATATAAGACTGATCACCCAGTATTTTATAAGGCGGGGTGTTACAGATAGTATCAGAGCATCAGGTTCTAGTATTCTTAGAATGTGTGCGGCTTTTCACGTTTCACCTTAGCGTTCTTTGATATAGAGCTTTATTATAGGATTGTTGTATTCCTTTACATATGCGACTTACGTTCTCCTACTATAAAGTATAATTGATGTGATTCATATACGGTTTCGATTGAGCGTGGCAGATCGAACATTATCGAACGACAAGCATGGGATGTTAGAAGGATTGTAGAATGGAGGACTCAGCAGAAGCCATGGAGTATTCTAGGAATAGTGACGCGATAAGAGTCACCACGATTATTGTTCGAACAATGAAGTTGGAGTAAACGTTGGGGCACAGTATTTGCCCCAAGAACCGTCGTGAAGGACGATGGTGCAAAGGAAAAACCCCAAGTGTAGATGAAAAGGGGCGAGGGTCAGAGAAGATTTTTGTCTCAAAAGAACAATGTCTAGAATTTTAGGAAAGTGCGGGTGGGTGATGTACCAATGGAAAGAGAACATCCATTTGGGATCACATATGGGGGAGTGTAGTGACATTCAAGTCAAAATTTTGGGCAAAGATGTTTACTCAGAGGAGCAACGTAGGGTGATGGGAGTCAGTCACCATATCCATGGAAAAATTACCATAAATAACGAGGAAGTTAGGGTGCAGATTATTATGAATCCTCTCACCAGAGATTAAATAAAGAGGTAATGGAGATTTCAGTAATTTTCTAAAAGGACCGGACAGTGGCCGATGTGAAGGAAAGTTGACGGAATTTGCAAACTTCGTAACTGATGAGAGGGATACGAAGAATCAAATAGAGTTTATAAGTTGATAATATACCGTTGGTAGAAAATACAAGCGCGGATTGGAGATCCAGCTAGGATGACTGGTGTCGTTGTCGTCAACATTGTACATTTACAATTTGTATCAAAGCACTCGTGAAAAGGGAGCTAAGGGAGTTAGAGAATCTATCAGAAGAGTAGACTGAATTTTCCAGTGCTAGGGAGGCACCAAGGGATGGGATACCTAGTAGAGGACCCAAATTAATGATCGAGATCAATAGAATTTCTACCAAGTCACGGTGGGTTCTGTCAGGGCCGTCAAGGCCATCAACAAGTCCCATGGGACCAACGGAGCCAACGGGACAATAGGGATAGCAATCAGGGTCAAGACTACAATGTCCGTGAGAGGGGTAGCCCCTACATGGCCGGTGGATCTAGAGAAAGGGGAAGGGCACAATGAGGTGTCTTACGGTTAAAGATTAGGAACACATGTGTGGATCTTGTCCGCAGTGAGTTAAGGGACAAGAGCGAGATGCCTCGCAGAGGCAACAATTATAGAAGTTTTGGTTCGGTTATGACTAGAGTGTTGTGTCCAGGAACCGTTTGAGCCACCAGTGTTATGAACAACTGAAACTACGAGTTTTATTCCGAGATGATTAGGGTCTATTTTGTGTGACGCGAGAGAGTCACAGTAATGTATTAGTACTAGATTCGCACGAGAAACATGTTTAGTAGAGGTATCGTTAATATCACCAGTATGTGTATATTTACCATGGAGTAGCGAGGCACTCTTCAGTTCCACCTGGTAGAGAGTGAGTGGGTACACTAAGATGATATATATTTTATCAGGTTAGCTCATTTTGAGAGGTGATATTCGAGGTATGATTTTATCCTGGGGATGGACTGTTAATCAATGGTGGGCGGTTATCGCAAGACTATCGTGTTCATTTTTCCAGGGTGGGATGTATATTCTTTTTGTGATGTCTCACCTACAAGAGGGTTAAACTCGCGGCGATATTTTGTGAAGTAGACTTCAGAGAGTACAGTTGTTTAGTTATATTAGATCCCAGTGCATATGGACTCTTACAGATGAGATTCAGGGTACGCCAGGTTACCGTGGAGAGGAGAAATTTAGCTCGTTATTAATATTTAGGGCTAAGGATGTAGTGATGGCGCGAGAGCGGTAATATATGTGACTCATTTAGAGACGCGAGAGTCCATAATGAGATGTGTGAGTATAGGGAGAGAGGTTGAGTTCCCCGGGTGTATGCTTTGGGTTTTACAAAAATCGAGGACCGACAATGCTGAAGAATAGTGCATTGGAAAAAGTTCTTTTGGGTTTTGCTGTGAGATATTACACGAATAAGCCTTAATAAATGTTGGAAGTGTGAAGACGTTATCGGATGCTAGGTCATCGAATTTAGTGATAATTAGTGATTGCGTGGAGAAAGTACGTTGATCGGAGAGCCACTAAGAAATAGGGCCAGTAAAGCTGGGAGGTGTTGCGAAAGAAACACTGGGAAGATTTGCACCACAAGTTGATAGGTGGGGAAATATCGGGAAGAATTGAATATTAATTGAAAAGGTCATCGATAATACCCGGAGGGTATAGCCACGCCAAATGTGGGGGTCGAACTTGAGTTAAGTATGTTATGTACGTGATGATCTAATGTCTGTACAAATATGCACGAAATATAGGGTGTATGGGCACCCTATGAGGAGCCAGAGTCTCTCCTAATCAGATTCTTAGCAGTGTTAGGAGAAAACGCAAGAGTAACGACTTTGAGTATATTTCGGGAAAAAAGAAATAAATTGTCCCTTGAAATACGAAACGTTGAGCATGGGTATGTTTTGAGTGACATTGGGTGTGTCATAACCTAAGATTGTTGTCACTAGGATTCTCGAGTGAGACGAATCTAGTGGGTGCATGGGCCGTGATAGCCATATTTCATATATAAATACCGTGGGGTAGCGGGTTTCGTTGGTATTAACCACGAGATAATGGAGGTACACTAAGAGGATGGTTGCATTACATGAGAGATTACTACTTTCAAGAATTATGGCAGTATGGTGGATGATTTTTCCAAGTTTTAGCTATAGTTTGGGGCTATAGTGGATAGTTATAGTAAGACTGGGTATTCGCGGTACCAGGATATGAATTATCTCTGTTAGGTTTCACCTGAGATAGGGTCTATCGTATATATCCGAGTATATAGGTTAAAATGTGGTGCATATTAATATGTTAATACTGTTAATTGAAATCCCTAGGAGTAGGGACATTACGGATGTGATTCAGGGTGGCGAGACTTATTGTCGAGTGGGGAGAAATAGCTCGGGATTTATTTTCGCGCAAGGAAACTAGTGATAATAAGGCGCGGTATTGTATTTCGTCTTTTGTAGCATAAGAGTGGATGTGTAAACTTTTATGGAGTTACGTGCTATGGATTGAGGGACTAACGGATTAGTACATAGGTTGGGTACCTCAGATATTGTTCAGGTACGTAGTTATAACTGTGAGATCAAAATTATATTACGGCTTCGGGCTGATAAAAGTCAGGTATAGATGGTGCGATTAAGCATGGGTATAGGGTGTATGGCCCCCTGATTAACTATATTCGCTTAAGAAATATGTGTAGCGATCCTAAGGGTAAGTGATTAGGGAGCTAGTCGAGGCTTGGGAGTACTAGGCGTGTCTGAATTTCGAGGACGAAAATCCTTTGTAAGGGGGGAAGTATGTAACACGCTAAAATTTTGAGGAATTTTAATTTAAATTATTTTTGGGAGAAATAGAATTTATTTTATTTTATTGGAAGAAATAAAATTCATGATTTGAAAATTTTATTTAAATAAGAGGATCTATTTAATTTGGCGAATTGAGGCGTAATTATTTGGATTATTTGGTGTTGCATTTTTGAGGTAAAAAATTGGAGAATGTTATAAATTAGTTCGGATGGAAATTCTGAATGCGCGGTTGAGTTCAAATGGGTCGAAATAATTGAAAAAGAGTACCCATGGGTAGTAAATGGGTATTGGGATATTTTTAAGCATATTGAAGCCCACATAAGAGCGTTTGGGCCTTTTTATAATGCCCACGAGCCTAAAAACGAAATTTAGTTATCAAACCCTAAAAGTGAGAGAGTGTGACAGCCATAACACACTTTAGAAAACCCAATTGAGAGAGAGAAAAGTGGGTACAATTGGAGAAACCATGGGAGCCAAAAATGGGAACAAAGGTGTGTGTCCTTCATAAAAATAATCATCCTCTGCACCTGACATCAATTGGTGGTAAGCAACGAAAATGACATCAATTCGTAACATGGACTAAAGCTTCCCCTCGCTTCCAATAAAACTAATGATACAATTCTTTTTCATGTCCCAGAACAAATATATAATTTTGAAACGAAAAAGTTTCTTACAAATCCTACTTTTTTACATTTTTGAGAGAAACATATTTTTTTGACCCTTTGCATAAAAATATAAAGTTCTACTGCCCAAATTTGTCACATACTAACTTCTATAGAAAGCATGAAAGTTCATATTACATTTTCGGTGTTCTTGATAGAAAAAAAGAGTTTTTAACCCCTATGGCTCTTAAACTATGTTAGTTGTACCGATTCAGCCCCTAAACAAAAAAACTGACCAATTGAGCCCCCAAACTATGACATTACAACTCTACCCATCCTTCTGTCAATGCCCTGTTAGAAATAAACGGTTGGATTCATTTTTCCCAAGAGTTCAACTCTAAACACCAAAAAAGGAAAGAAAAAAAAAGATGATTCCTCTCCCAAAACCCTTGTTTCCAAATCAAATTCGACTACAGTTCTCTTTTTGTAGTTATTTGCAGCTATGAAATGGCGTTTGAGGCAAGTCCATGATGTATTGGTGAACCCTAACAAGGATTATGGTTTGTTTTTTAAGTTTCATATCATTTGTATTAAGGTTTCTACAATTTGCTTCAAGTATTGATTTCTTCATATTTTTTTTCATTTCAGCTAAACATTGTCTGTACTTTAGTATTAGGTTGCATTATGGGGGAAAATTGCTTGAAAAACCTAGGAAATATGTTGGTGGTGGAGTTAATTTTATTGATTGTGTTGACCAAGATAAGGTTTCTATTCATGAAATTAAAATCATGGGTGAAGAATTGGGTTGTGCTCCTATATGTCTAATTTGGTATAGGATTCCTCATCTAGAAGTGAATATTGGTTTAAAACCACTAGAACAAGATAGGGATATATTAGACATGATTAAATATGTTCCTACATCCAGGGTCATTGATGTATATTTTGAGCATGTTGAAGAGTTTAATGATGAACAAGTAAGTGATGATGGGGGTGATGTGGGGAATGAACTAGAAGATTCAGATTTTGAATTCAGTGATGATTTTCTTGTTGATGCAAATATTGTTGACAATCGCTTGAGTATTGGTGGTTTTAATGATCTTGGTTTAAAATATGTTACTTAATGGAAGTAATTATAATGAGTGGTCTGATTATGAGAATTCAAATGAACTTTTGAGTTTATTTTCTTCTGAAGATGAGTTAGTATGTGTCAAACCAATGACTCTAAGGTATTCCGGGTGGAATCCCGAAAGGGGCTTAAAAACCCCTCAATTTTATATTGGCCAAGTATTTGCAAATGCAGAACAATTAAGGGAAGCTATTAGAGAGTATTCGATTGTCAATAACAAAGAGATTAAATTTTTAAAAAAAATGAAAAGTGGAGGGTTAGAGCAGGTTGTGTGCTACCGTATGAGTGGAAAATTTATACTTCAAAGGTGCAAGGGAAATATTCACTTCAAGTTAAATCATTGAACAATAAGCACACTATATGTAGGCCTTCGTATCAAAATAGGAATGTGACTTCAACGTGGTTATCAAACAAATATTTGGAAACCATTAGTTCCAACCCTAAGTTACCTATAGAGGTCTTTAGAGAGATTGTGAAGAGGGATTTTAAGTTTGGTGTTTCAAAAGTCCAAGCTTACAAATCAAAGAGGAAGGCAAAAATAAAGGTTGAGGGTTGCCATAAGGAGCAGTATAAGAGAATTTGGGATTATTGTGCTGAGATTAAAAGGGCAATGCCAAGTTCAACTTTGAGAGTTGATTACGTAGAGGGTTCACCTGGTATGGATCCAAGATTTAGGAGGATGTATTGTAGTCTTGCACCACTTAAGGAAGGCTTTTTATCAGCTTGTAGACCCTTGATATGTTTGAATGGTTGCATCTTGAAAGGAACATACCCCGAATAACTTTTTTCAGCAATTGGTGTCGATGCAAATAATGGAATTTGGCCTATTGCATATGCAATGGTGGAAAAGGAAAATAAGAAAACTCGGGGTTGGTTTGTTGAGCTTCTTTGTAATGACATAGGGATTAACAACCAATTCGACTACACTTTCATGTCTGACCAACAGAAGGTAATATGCAATCTTAGAGTTTCAACAGTTAAAATATGAACTGAAATATGCACTATAATATGCATATTACAGCAGCTAACTGTAATATACATATTACAGCAGCTAACTGCAATATGCATATTACAGTTGTACTATACACTGTAATATGCATATCACAGTTAAAATATGAACTGTAATATGCATATTACAACAGCTAACTCTAATATGCATGTCACAGTTGTAATATGCACTATAATATGCATGTTACAGCAGCAAAGTTGAAATATTAATTGTATTATGCACTTAATATTGAAATATGCACTTAAATTATTTCGTGCAGGGGTTAATTGAGGCATTACAGAGAATTGTACCCATTGCAGTCATAAATTTTGTGTAAGGCACCATCACAACAACTTCAACAAGACTTTTCCCGAAAAATTATTGAAGGACATGTTTTGGAGGTGTGCAAGGGCAACAACTATGGAATACTTCAACAAATACATGGTTGAATTGAGGCCAGTAAATGAAGAAGCATATAACTGGATTGATATGGGTGCCTCCCCTGAACAATGGTCAAGGGCTTACTTCTTCTCAAATTCAAAGTGTGATATTCTTCTTAACAACCACTGTGAGGTGTGGAATGCATTCATTTCAGAAGCTAGGGACAAACCAATTATAACATTGATGGAGACCATTAGAAAATTATTGATGATTAGAATAAGGAACAATCGAGACAAAATGAGGAGGGATCCATGCATAAATTGTCCTAAAATCCAGCACAAGTTAGAGAGATTGATGGAAGAATCAAATGATTTTATTTGTGAGTGGTCTGAGGGGGTCACAATTCCAAGTTATAGGACCAAATGTGCAGTTTGTGGTGGATTTAATGGAAAAAAGTTGTAGTTGCAGGAGATGGCAACTAAGTGGTATTCCTTGCAACCACAGAATTGCCGCAATCATATTTAGAAGAGAGAGGCCTGAGAATTACGTGAATGCTTGCTACACAAAGGAAATGTATCTAAAAGCATATAATAACATAATTTTCCCAATAAATGGTGTGATGAATTGTGGCCAAAGTTCGAAAAAAGGAAAGTAATGGAACCATTAATTGAGATTCAACCTGGGAGGCCAAAGAAAAATAGAAGAAAGGAATAGGGGAAAGGGAAGAAAAAAATATTTGAAGCTAGGAAAACCAAGAGTTGTGATGACTTGTAGGTATTGTGGAAATAGGGACCACAACACTAGAACTTGTGCCAAGAAGAAGAATGATCGAGTATCTACATCCACACCATTTGAGAGTTCACAGACTAGTTGCGGATTGAGTTAATTACCTGTAAGATTATTTTTTTTTTACATTTTAATTTTGATGAATTGATTAACAAGGAAATATGTCTAATTGTTATTTTTGTGTGTATAAACAGGTTAGGAGGCTCCCCACCCTACAACAGCCTTGAAGTTATTTACCCAACACCAGCACCCCCTATTTTTTTTATAGTGTATGGAGAAAAATCATTTTTTGTGAATTTTAGTTATGAAGGTGCATATTTGTGAAGTTTAGTGTATGTAGGTTATTAATTTTTGTAAAGTTTAGTGTATGTATATTATTAATTTTTGTGAAGTTTAATATTAGAGTTGATGTAAACATTTTATTGTAAAACTTTATAATGATGGTGTGCATTTTGGAAAGATGGATCACTATTATGTTGGGTAGTTGGGATATCCATGAAATGAAACTTGTGAAAGTGTTTGATTCTTGTGTTTGGTTCCATTTATTAGCAATATGAAAGTGTAGGCCTGCATTTTTGAATTGTTTTTCTGCTCTGTATTGCCCATTATTTCATCCTAGTTTCAACTGCTTTTGGAGGATTTTTACTGAGTTAAGATGTGGTCTTTAATGGGGATGAAAACAGGTATGTCTCATTTGTTATTCAAGGTTTTTCACTTGCAAAAAATGAAGGAAAATGACCTGCTATCAAACCAGTTTTGTTCTTGCTGTTAAATGTTATCAGAATGCTAACAGATCGTTTTATAAGGCTGAATTGTCCTAGTTTGGGGACTGAATTGGTCAGTTTTTTTGTTTAAGGGCTGAATTGGTTTAACTAACATAGTTTAGGGGCCATAGACGTTAAAAACTCAAAAAAGACAGTGTTTTTATTGTGTTTTCAAATCATTGCTAAAATGTCTGTAATTATTCTTGTCTTCAGAACTACCGAGACATACCATGGAAAGGAAACTTTAAACCATGGTTGGACAGAAGGCTTTGTAGTGGAGGTCTATTACAGTAGACAATAATGCTGTACTCAAGCAGCGTGTTTAGACGCAAAACAGAGCGAGGTTTGCCAGTATAGTGTAATATACGTGAATAAGAGAGCAGCGGGTGTGCCATGTAGTGAGATGTGGCAGCTTGAAGCTTCAGCCGGGTGTTTTTTGTTACAGTTTCGGGATAGTGTGAAGTAACCAAAGAGATGCATGGTGATAATCATGAAAGTAAACATAAGTATTTGAAGATAGAGTAGAGTGCCAATCACCGATCCACCAGCACAAGTCGACCCAGCTAAACAAAGGGAAGATGCAATTACTTTCGTTCATGACCTTTTACTACAACAAAGTAAAATTTTCAGTGAGAGTTTCAATTTCCAAATGTGAACTCTTGTTTTGGTATTGATGATATGCTATCTGATGTTAGAAACTATAATTTTTAAATTTTTTTTCCATTCATACAGCAGATTAAGAAAGATACTAATCCTTGTTCGGTTACCTCAACATTACAACAATTCTATCAAAACTTGCCTGACCATATATTTATTTCAGTGCTATCTAAAGCAAAACTGCCTACACTATTGTTGTCCTGCATCAAAACAAGTTTAGTTAGGCAGAAAATTCATTGCAAGCATCTTACATCACCATTCCTCCATCAATGGTGAGCACCTGCAGGGCACAATCCAAAGTTAGTTCCCAAATATATATAAGTAGGAAGAAGCATCTGAGGTGACAACAGAATTTTTTATTCATCACTGAGAGCTGTGTATTATAAAGCTCCTAGTGAAATTGAAAAATTATGATAAAAGTAACAAAAATTAAATTAAGGCCAATTTGATTTTATTTAACACCTTGCCCAATTCTATCCAAGGTCCATCAAAGTTAAATGACAGTGACATTCAACGACAAGATCAATTTTGTCGGTACCGGTAAAATTCAACAACCGAACACAATTTTCAACAATAAAGTTTCATCCAACGATGAAAATTTGTATTATCCCCCGTCCCCCAAAAATTATAACTAAAACCTTTTGCACCATTAATTTTAGTAAAGAGATGGAATTGGGCCACATTATAAAGAAAAAAAATAGGACTGCATTATGTCTATTTATGACAATCATGGAGGTTTTATAGAGAACATTTCCCTAAGAATATTTTTATTTTATAACCTGTCCTGTAATATAACTGGCTGCAGGATTAAGAGCCAAGAACTCCACCAGGCCAGCTACTTCTTCTGGTTGGCCATACCTTCCTGAAATCAACCAGTAAGAAAGTAAAATTAACATAATTATCTATAACAATTAAAAAATCCAAATTGATATCGTTATCTCAAACCATTTTATCCACGATCTTTTTTATTTCAGAAATAATAGATATATGTATGGACCAGTTTCACCCATTTTAGGCACGTAAATCAGATAAACACTTCGGGTCATCAATCTACAATGGCATGCCTCAACCTACTCACATTTGATGGAATGATTGATGAAAACATGGATTCAATCCTATCATTCCATACATATTTCTCATATTGGCAGGATTTGATGCTTTATGTTACGCAACAATATGACAAGACGGTACTAGCATTGACCAGTATAAACAAAACATGGATTGACCAAAATAAAAAAAGGTCGATGTGTTTGGATTTGTTTTTCCAAAACAGGTATTTTTCGGGGGGATCATACTATATGCCCCCCCATCAACTATGCAAAGCTCTGACAAAAGTCCATATATAACTTTGGCAGTAGGACTAAGCACCCCCAAAAATACAGACACGTGTGTCATGACTGGATATAATGGACATAGTCTATGCAAAAGTGAGTTTAACACCAATTAAAGAAAACAAAAGTGGCTGTTGTGTATAATGGTTTGCTTGTCACATCTCAAAAGGAGAAAAAAAAAGGTTTGTCTAGTCACTTGGGAGGAATTAAATCTACATTAGAGAATAAAAAATGTGAAATGAGGTAGCAAGAACAAGACACGGATTATGATTTAGGCTCCGTTTGGTTCAGGGTGAAATATTTTTTACTAGGTGATATGTAAGATGGTGACAAGCATTTTCATGGAGTTAGAAAATCATTTGTATAAAGTTGTAAATAACTGTGCGAGCTATAGTTAGATGATTTTAGACAAATAATGAGCAAAATTCAACTCCATTTTACTTCTCACCTAGGTGAAAAATATTGTTCAATTTACAATTAGGTTCCTTGTTGACAATTTTTAAACATTTAAGGACAATTCACTATTAGGTCAACTTGTTATGCCACTAGCGTGGACTTCTACAAGAAGAGAATTAGTGGACCTAAGTGTTTAAAATTTGTCAAAATTCCTTTAGTGTTGAAATTTGTTTGCAAGGGACCTAAGAGTACTTTGCTAAAAAATATGTCACCCCAAACCAAACGATTAACAAGGCTGAGAGAGAGAGAGATTCTGCTCATGTAATTCAATATCTCACCCAAGGGGATGGTCTCCAAGATCTTTTTTTCGATGTCTCCACCAAGCTTAGCAGTCATATCAGAGGCAATAAACCCTGGGGCAACAGCATTCACCTGTGAATGAAGATCCTTTCTTATAATTGATTTCCTTCTACTGGTATTTAGCAGCATACTGTTATGCATCCAACTTGTAAAATAAGGTTAAGCGATTCTGGAGAACTCACATTAATATTCCTGCTTGAATATTCCTTTGCCACAGTTTTCGTGAAGCCAATTACCCCAGCTTTTGCGGCACTGTAATTGGCTTGCCCAACATTGCCAACAAGACCAACGACTGATGCTATATTGATTATTCTTCCCTGTGAAAGGAGTATTTGATAATGATTAGAGATTTGAAAACAAAATAGACATCGTATGGAGTCAACAAAATTTATTCGTAATATATTATATTCCCTGCTATATATTCAAGTGTCGCCCCTGCCCCCGACTTCTTTTTATCTCTTTAAATCATGGATTTTGTTGAACATCAAAGAGTCAACATTCAATGATACTTTCTGGGCTGAATTTCTAAGCAAAAGAGGTAAATGGAAAGTTAGAGACAAAGTTGTGGAGAGAGGAAAACTGAATTCAAAATAGTAGCTCAATTGTGTGATTTTTGAAGTCATCAAAGTTCTATCCCCCACCCCACCCCCTCGAAAAAAGGGTCATTCGTCAAAAAGTCCCTGGACCTTTTTTTAATTAACATTTAGTCCAAGACTTTGTATTTTGTTCCAAAAGTCCCTCACCGTATAAAACACTCACAAACACTCTTTGTAGATTATCTTAAACCATAAGAAAAAATTGTCAAAAAAATAGACAAGAGACTTTTTGGAACATAAAAAAAAAAAAGGTGAACCGAGTGCAAAATGTACTTAGCTCCTACGGACTAGGCATCAATTGTTCCTCCCACCCCTAAAAAATAAAAAATAAAAATAACAAATTATAATTTCTTCCACTGAATTTTCTTGGACAATGCCCCTTCCCAATTAGAACAATCGGAGTAGATAAAAAAAACATGAGACTACAACTTATGAGATAGGGATACCTTTTTCTTCTTCATCATAATTTTGGCTGCTGCTTGTGTACATAGGAATACACCCGTGAGATTCAAATCAATAACTTCCTGCCACTGAGGTGTCTTCATTCTCATTAACAGACTATCCCTAGTAATACCTGAAATTATTATCACATGTCAATTAACAAATAAAATTTTAAACATTAATGTGTTGGAAAAGAGGGTAAACTTTCGATAACCTGCATTGTTTATAAGTACATCAACAGTTCCCCATGCATCAACTGCCTATAGATGTGACAACCGTGAAGCACAACAAAATTAGTAGCATGTTTTTTAAACCCACAATCAGGAAATAGAGCATATTCTCACAGTTTTGATCATCGATTCCACATCTGACTCTTTTGAAACATCTCCCCCAAAAGTAAGAGCCTGACCACCACATGCCTCAATCTGCAATAAATAACATAATTGACCATCATTGATAACTTCTATAGGATAGTGTGACCAAGAAATAAGTCTATATATGACCAGATGTATATGACATTTTGTTGAAAATTTGTGGCGCTCTTCCATCGAAAAACTCAAATGAAAAGTTGAGATAGTTGGATAAATACAGTGGCCATAATTCACCTCTTTACAAACTTCTTCTGCCTCCTTTGATGACCTGGCATAATTAACCAGGACCTGCACGAGAAAGTTTGTAATCAGCAATGGCATGGGGAAAAAAGGCTCATGTGGTGAAGAACAGGAAGCAATTGCAGCGCATATGCACAGTGTCCACAGATCAATTTTATACAACCAGAAGAATAATCAAATCATTGAGAGAGTTACAAGAACTCAAAGTGCAGAATTATTCATTAGAAATAATTTCGGCTAATATTTGCGGAAAGTTTGTTCCTCTAGAAAGCAAATGGAATAAATTCCAAAAGCTGCAGCTTGATCATAACTACAAACTACGACTGATTTACATGTATTGAAGAAATAATTGTAATTCAAAACACGCTTCTGTTTGAGAAAAACTATCACTGTATATGTACTTGTTTATGTGTTTTATACATCCTAAAAGACACGGGTAAAAGGAAAATACCGCAAGTTGAGCTGTCTTCAAATTCAATTTCAAATAAATATAATCACAAAAATATTTTCACGTAAACTACATATATACACATACATATATATATGAGTGCATAATATGACACATGAAGAAGCTAGAATATGATGTGGTACTGAGCTAAAAAAAAAAAAAACTCAAGGTTCCCTACCCTAGTATCATTTCATTACTAGAAATTGTTGACCCATCTTCATGCTATTGATAGGAATCAAAAAGTAAATAACAATCCTAGCCAAATTGTAATAGTAAACACACCCAGCTACATATCTGAATTGGCCAAGCATACCCTGTCGATGAACCCAAGAAGTTAAAAGTTACATTGTTGGTAAAAAATTGGGAACACAACCAAAGCATCCAAGTTGAATGGTTTAGAGTCCAAAAGAAAAGCAACCATCCCAACTTCCTAAGATGCCTGGTTCTGTTAGTTTTGCTAAAATAAAATTAAACTAGTATGAATGCAGCCACAGAAAAATCATCTTTGCGTGACAGGAGAAAACTAATAATGAATTAATGAACACAACAGAGAAAATGATTATATTAGTACATTATCTTAGTAATTGCAGAAAATAATAAGAAATGTATATAAAGTATATCATAGTGGGTGATTAACTTAAACTCAACTCTCAATCAGTAATGGGGAATTCATCCAACCTTACAACCAGCTCGACCTAAGGCCAATGCAATTGCCTTGCCAATACCTCTAGATGCTCCAGTAACAACAACAACAGGAGCTTCCACATTTTGAGTAGCTTCAGCACTTGCTTGTTCAATAGTGGCAATCTGGGTTTTCATACCTGCATGTCACGTTACAGTGAATGAATCAGCATTTTATGGGATCACATGGTGAATCATGGATGAGTAACGAGGATGCATATGCTGGAGTTGCACAAAAACAAGGATGCATATGCAGGATTTCAACATGCATAGTCAATTTAGAACCTGGATCATTCAGGGGAAAGAATGGCTGATTATTCAGCAAAGAGCAGGTGCTAAAAAAACAAAACAAATTGCAGCTAAATACTAAAAAGTAAATTCTTTTGGAGTGTTGTCGGGTACAAATTCTCAAATTCAACGCTGTACACTACAAAATTCTTTCTATTCAAAGTTTTACATTTACAAGGAAAAGCAAAGGAATATTCAATTTCAACTTAAAATCAAAGCAATCCATACATCATTATGATCAAAATCCAGCACATAGAAATTGATGATGCCAAAATTTGGATGAGTTTGACTTCACCTAAAATGAAATATGTGTGAGTTGGACTTAGAAAATAAAAGACAACAAACAAATTTTGACACCAGTGTTTAACGTAGTTCAGCCTGAGGAATCGGGCCTACATCCACGGTTGGAATGCTCTCTTTCTCTCTTTGTATTAATATAGGGCCAAAAGGCCAAATTACAAGCTCCCGGAGGCTGTGTTGCCAAACTAAATTATAAGAATGCTTAGGGCTGCGTCACAAGAGAGAATACAAGTGTATAGTAAAATGAAGCTAAATTATCAATCCCTTTTTTCCTTAGTGAAGTGTTGGGCATTTTATAACTTTGGAGGTTCAGCTGGGAAGGAGGTTTTAATTGTGATAGTTGGAAGGCATTAATACTCACCATCTCCGAGGTCATGTCAAAGCCATTAATGCTCACCTTCTCCGAGGATGTGTCAAAGCTATTTAGTGGTTACCTTCTCCGAGGACCTATCACGCATTAATTGTGTCACCTGGTTGTTACGGACTTGCTATGCGAGGCCTTGGACAAGTGATCTTGGATCCTTTTGCTGAGTTGGACTAGTCGTGCTCGCAAGACATGGTCATGTGTAGGACTTGGCCATGTGCAGGACTTGGTCACGTACATGGGTAGGTCATGCCCAAGACTTGTACTTGGTCTTTTCTTCCTGTTTGGCTCGGTTGTATCTAGCCGGGGTCCTACACCCTTTGCAAAATCATGTCTCCATATTCTTTCATAAGGAGAGGGGCTCACGAATGCTTATTTGTATCACGGACACATAATATATTGGAGTTCCCACCTTTTTGGCTCATGTAAGGCTCGAACATATTTACATGAGGTTATATATGGTAGCCTTCGCTCCACGAGGCAAATTAAGCTTGTTACAAATTCCCTTCTACTTGGACCCTTGAGGTGGACAGGGCCTTGACTAAGTTGAGTGCCAAATTTATACATATCAGTTGCCCCCAAATTTCCATGAGATGACTTTGATCGCGTGGAAATTTAATATAAAGCCAGCACTGAGTGGGAATATTTGAACATTGTCAATTGAAGGAACAACCTTTATCAAGATAACCAACTTCACTTTAACCCGGGTTGTGATTTTATCCTCTCCCAAATTTGTAGCTTGATTTGATTAGGCTTTGAACGCCTTGAACTTGATTTCCATACTTTCAAAGGTCGCCCATTTAAGGGGCGTATGAGATTTATTATTCGTGGCTTTATCCTGATTTTATACCACTCAAATGGTTGAGGTGTCTTCAAACAATGGTAGGGCTCATTTGTGCAGCATTGAAGGCACCACTATTCTAGCCTCCACTAATGGTGGGGGAGGAGTTTTTGGAGAGGAGACCACTATGTTACCTACCCTTCCGCTCAGTTTTTTGGCACCCATGGAGACTCGTGACTACCTACCTCATGCCTCTGGTTTTGGTGCCATGGAGTTGCATTCCACTATTGGTAGCTTTGAGTTGGAGGATATGCGGGTCAAGTACAGTGTTCCGGACAATATTGGACTTAGGGTACAGGACCTATTGAATACGCATGTCGTAGCCCCAAAGAAGGTGACGTGTGCCTTAAGAAGTTCGCATTTGAACCAGGTTTGCAACTTCCTTTCCTTCGTTGTGTGAGGGACATGTTGAGTTTGATTGGTGTATCTCCTTGGCAGCTTTAACCGAATGCTTAGATATTTTTTGTGATGTATTGGCTTACCAATAATGGTGCCACATTATGGTACTTATTATTACCTAATAGAATGGTCAAGAAGTACAAGGTAAAAAATAAAAGAGAAGTGACAAAAAGAATCTAATAACTAAAGCCCAAAACAGGTGGGCCTAATAATAAAATACATAGCACTGATCTAATATCCAACACTCCCCCTCAAGCTGGAGCGAAGATATCCACCAAGCCTAGCTTGCCAATAGATGAGTGAAGCAAAGATGGTCAAACTGCCTTGGTGAGACAATCTGTAGTCTGAGCTGAGGGGCGAATGAGGGATTAATGATGCCCGTAGAAACTTTCTCACAGAGAAAGTGAATATCCACCTCAATGTGTTTGGTTCTCTTATGAAGAACCGAATCAAATGACAACATAATAGCTGATTTGTTATCACACAATAAATCAGAAGGACCGTCCTCAGTAAAGCCTAACTCACCCAAAATTGATCGAAGCCACAAGAGCTCACGTGTACCATGGGTCATAGCACGGTACTTCGCCTCCGCTGAAGAACGAGAAACAACCATTTGCTTCTTACTTTTCCATGGTACGAGATGAGAATCATAGAAAGTACAAAAGCCAGAAGTAGAACGCCTATCAATCCTGCATCCCGCATAATCGGCATCAATGAAGCAAGAGAGACCCCTTTGGTCTCCTGAAGCATAAAAGAGACCAAGACTCGATGAAGACTTGAGATACCTCAAGGTATGATGAACAACATCAAGATGGGCGGTGCGAGGAGCATGCATGAACTGACTAACAATACTCACAACCAAGGCCAAATCAGGACGGGTGTTGGTCAGGTAGACGACCAACCAAACGCTGATACCTAAAAGGCTCAGAAAGTAAATCCCCAAACTCAGCAGTCAACTTCACATTCGGATCCATAAGAGTATGTAAGGACACAAATTTCCAATTGAGTCCATGTATAGTGTTGGCTCAATTCCGGACAAAAACATTTATTCATAGGATAGTATGTAATTGTAATACTCTCAAGCCTATGAAGTGTTTGTTGAAGACGTAGCGGCAAAGAGTATAAAGCCTCATCAAATGTGCCGGTTTGCGTGCCTCGTTTCTACGTCATCAACTATGGTTCCATGCTCCCAAGGTATGAATGCAATTATATATATATATAGGAGCTTGGAACAAGTTTTATTGGGTGTTAGGTTTAAATAAAAACTGTGTTTCATTTTCAGAAAATTTTAATTAGAACTTTAAAATAAAGTATATAAAGTTTCTAGGCCAAAATCGAATTTTCCAAAATTCTGGAAGTTCGTTCGATAGGTCGTTCGAACGAGTTTTTCGTTCGAACCATATGTCGTTCGAACGAGTTTGCCAACGAGTTCCCACTAAGGTATACTGGTCCGTCGTTCGAAATATCGTTCGAACGAGATTGATCGTTCTAACGAGATTTCCAACGAGCTTCTAACGAGTCCATACTGGAGCGTCGTTAGAAGACTCGTTCGAACGAGATTTCGTTCGAACGAAATGTCGTTCGAACGAGATGCCAGGCGGGAACAGTTTTTGGCAGTTTTTTCACCCACTTTCCCACTAAGTTTTTAACCAACTTTTTCAGACTTTATCATTAGCGGGAATAACATTTTCCAAAGTAACTTTTCCACCCTAGTTTCATCTCTTAGAGAGAGTTTGAGAGCAAATTGTTTTAAGGAAAATGTTCATGTTTTGAGTGCTAATTTTCAAAAAGAAATTCACTTACCACTCTAGTTTGTACACCCATATTGTTTATCCAAGTTCTTATATACATATCAATTGCTTGGAGTTTGGCACCGATTTTCTCTACACCGAATTGAAGAGAAGTTTCGGGTTTTGCTTCTACCTCCCACAAAGAAAGAAGAAGTGTTTTATGTTGTTTTACCCGTTGGAGAAAGGCTTCATGTTCGGGTGACGGTGACCATATAAAGTCCTATCGGTGGATTCCGAGACCGCGGTGGAGTACCAAGGTTATCCGCTAGGAAGAGGTGTCTACAAGAAGAAGCGTCGAGGCTTGAGAGGGATCGAGTCGTGCGTTGTAAGCCTTTTTGTCTTGTACTTGTAATTCCGTATCTAGTGGATTTGAGGCTAGGGCCGTCCGAGGTTGTTTCCCGTCTTGGGTTTTTCCTCGTACATCGCGGCGTAGTGTGACTTATTTATTTTATCTTGCATAAATAATTTAGAACGCATGCTTAGGATAATTCAAGATATAATTCGGTTTAAATTATCACACTCAATTTAATTTGGACTTAAATTATATATTGATTAATGTTGTTTAATTCAAGTCTTGTACTAAAATTGGTTTGGCCTAACATTGAAATATTGACAATCATGACTTAGGCAAATATCTAGGGCTTGGATGAATTAATATTGGATTTAGTGAAATTAACAGTTGTGTGTGTTTTAAGGTTACTTCACTCGGGTTTGATTTTAAGTAAATTTGGAATTTAGTATTTGTTCGTTTTAGTTGAACCATCACATCCTTTTACGCTTCCGCATCATCTCTAGTTTTATAAAAGGAAATTCTATTTTAATTGTGCTAATTTAATTAAAACCCGGGGGTCCACATTCCACACTCTTACAGAGTAGAAGCTAGACGACAACCAACCATCCTTATATCCTGTAACAGATCAAGAGCATACTTCCTTTATGATAAGGAAATCCCACAACGAGATCTCGCAACCTCAATCCCCAGAAAATACCGAAGAGGACCCAAGTCCTTAGAATCAAAAGCTACTCCAATATCCTTCTTTAATTAGGCAATCCCCTCTAGATCATCACCGGTAATAATGATATCATCAACATAGACCAAAAGGATAATACACCGCTGGTCGAGCTGACATCGAATAAAGCAAGTATGATGCATCTGGAGAATCCCATAGAGGTAATCACCAAACTGAATCGGCTAAACCAAGCTCGGGGAGACTGCTTCAACCCGTATAAAGATTTGCGAAGGCGACAAACCTTGCCCATATTCTCCCCCACAGCCCGAAAACCGGGAGGAGGAGCCATATAGATAGTCTCAGTAAGATCCCCATGAAGAAAGGTATTCTTAATATCCAATTGATGCAACGGTCAAGAGTGAGATGCGGCAAGAGATATAAGGAGACGAACAAAAGTGATCTTAGCAACCGAGGCAAAGGTAGCACCAAAGTCTTTACCCGGAATCTGAGTAAAGCCACGTGCCATAAGACAAGCCTTATATCGCTCAACGGAGCCATCAGTCAAATATTTAACACTAAACACCCATTTGCAACCAACAAGTTTCTCCCCCGGAGGAAGAGCCACTAACTCCCAAGTACCATTATTTTCCAAGGCATCCATCTCAGTTTTCATGGCAGCAACCCATTTTGGATTCTGGAGAGCCTCATGCAAAGACTGAGGAATAGAAATAGAATCAAGACAACCTAAAAAGGCACGATAGGACTCTGAAAGACCTGCATAGGAAAGATGCTCAAGAATGAATGGTTAGTGCTATAAGAATTAGCATAACGAGTAGGAAGGCGACGATCACGAGTGGGATAATGGGACTGAAAACCAGAAATAGGTGGGGGGAGGTGGGGAGTGAACAACAAAAATAGGTGGAGTGGGGGGTGGGGAAGGAGTAGAAACAGTGCCCGAGTCCGTAGGAGGAGGCAGGGGCGACCGAGGGCGACGAGCATAGACCTACAAAGGGGGTTCCTCATGAAGCGAGGGAGAAACATCCAATAAAGGGACAGGACTGGCCACTGGAGAAACCTCCTCAAGAGGAGGAGGGGGTGGGGATGGGGGTGGTGGAGTAGCAGACCTACCATAAAATGGAGTATCCTCATGGAAGGTAACATCACGAGCGTGATACATACGTCGAGAGAGAGGATCATAACATTTATAAGCTTTAGACATAGTAGGATAGCCCACAAAAATACATTTAATGGCCTTATCATCAAGTTTGTGACGTGAGGGGCGACGATCCTGAACATAGCACACACATCCAAAAACCCGGGGTAATATAGAAAAAAGGGGGGCAGTAGGATAGAGTGAAGAGGTGTTTTGCCATTTAAAACTTTGTTGGGAGTGTGGTTAATAATAAATATGGTAGTGAGAAGAGCAAGGTGCCAATAAGACTTATGAACATGCATACCCCGTAAAAGGCGCCGAACCATTCCCATAAGTGATGGTTCTTACGTTCCGCCACCCCGTTTTGCTCCGGAGTGTAGGGGCAAGTAAGTTGGTGTAAAATTCCCTTTTGGTTAAGTTGTGAATGAAAAGCATCAGAAATATACTCTCCCCCATTATCAGACCGAATGTTACAAACAAATGTGTTAAATTGTGTTTTAATCATTTGGAGGAATTGGACAAATAAAGGTAACACCTCAGATTTATGTTTGAGCAAATATACCCATATACATTTAAAAAAATCATCAATAAAGGTGACATAGTTTTTATGACCCGATAAAATAGTAACAAATCAAACATACAAGGTACACGACTCAGATGGAAAATATAACTAGTACGAATATGTTCACATGTACATATCTTGTCTTTTCAAGTCTTAGACAAAGAGGAAAAAAGTAAACATAAGTACTGAAAATTGACGTGTCCTAAACGAGCATGCCACATATACAAAGTTTGTAAGGAAACATTAAAAACAATGGGCTCAGTGGAATCAGAGGCACGGAGTCCAGAAACAAAAGTAGGAGGAGGATTCCCAAAGTGATATAGGCCATCGCACTCATATCCCCGGTCAAAAATCCTCTGCGAACTCAGATCCTACAAATAGCAATGTGAGGATAAGAATATGACAGCACAGTTGAGATCTTTACAGAGTTGACGAACATAGATGAGATTAAAAGAGAGGTCGGGAACATGCAATACAGAAGATAAAGTGAGAGAGGGTGAGAGACGGATGTTTCCCTTGCTACGAATACGAGCAAGTGAGTCATCCGCAAGACACACACTACGCCACACAGGGGTAGTAAGGAAAGTAAAAAAGATAACTCACCAATCATATGATCAGACACTCCAGAATCCAAAACCCAAGTAGGCTTAACAGCCTTAACATGAAAAGCAGATGAGGTACCTGAAGTAATAGTGGCACTGGAAGTAGAGTGCCTAAGAGAGCTCAGCTGTGCCTGGATGGAGGAGATCAATCTGAGCCTGAAGATGACTATCATTTCTAGGAGCATTAGGAGGAGAAGCAGCAACATCGCCAATGGCAGCAGTCCTGGGAGGGCCAAAGTGCTTGGCCTTAGCAAACTTCTGCCTCAACTCTGGATGAAGTTTGAAGCATCGGTCTCTGGAGTGGCCAACAACTCCACAATAATGATAGGTCGGTTGTCCATCACGAGTATGAGAACCGGTATGAGCCGCAAACTCCATTTGATCAGTAGGAGGAGACTGAACCCGAGCAGTAACCTGAGAAGTCTGATATAACTTGAGACGACGCTCCTCTCCATCCATAATAGCAAAGGCCTCTCGAAGGGGAGGCATAGGAGATGTGTTTATGATCTGAGAACAGAGAGCATCGTACTCAAATCGTAAACCCATAAGGAACTGATAAGTGTGCTGACGCTACATCAAGATAAAAACGATCTCAGGAGGGAAGTCTGAGTGAATCTCAAACGGGGCCAGCACCTGCTAACGGCATAATAGATATCCAAAGTAGTGAGAAATAGAGAGGTTGAGTGACTCCTGTGAGGCACGAGAAATCTCCCGATAAAGCTGAAATACTCGGGCATCATTATGAGCATGAGCGTAGATCTGATTAAGAGCCTTCCATAAATCTGAAACAGACTCATAGAACATGAACATAGTATAAATGCGCTCCTCCATGGAATTGAACATCCACCCTAAAATTGTGCAACGATCCATCTCCCATTGATTAAAAATGGCAACATCCTTAGCATCCGATTGGGTTTCAGTGCCCAATTACTAGTTAGTCTTTCCTATTGACCCAATAAATAGACGAAAAGATCTAGACCACGAATTAAAATTCGTTCCATTCAACACTAGTCACCCGATGAGTAGGTGTACGTTGGGTAGGAATGACATCTTTTGGACCATTCAACTCAGCCATAACTTCAAAATACCCAAATATAACCCAACAAATACACAAGAAATGCCAAAAAAATGGCAATGGGGTAATTCAAAAAAATTAAAATTGGCAATGAGTGAATCAATCTAACTTAGCAACATAGAAGGGTATAAACCCTCAAGAATCATCAAATAAAGGTAAATTAATAGCCTACTTCGTGGGAATAAAACCCAACAGCAAGAGGAAATAAAAAACCCCAAATTGATAAGAGGGTATGAACCCTAGATGAAGATGAACAAGGTAAACTTACCCAATCAAACCAGCAAAAAATGAGTTGCCCTAAGTAGATAAAGAAACCCACTAGTGTGTAGAGAATAAGACCCACGAATTCAACCAGCAGCTACAGCCTTAGGTCGTCCATATCTAGTAGAATAGGCGCCGGCCAAATAAGAACTCCGGCCAGAAGGACCCGCCGGTTAGAAGGAGGTCGTCGGCCAGACCTAGTGAGGTCGGCGGTTTGGGGCTAGGGTTTGGTTTCTAGGGTTTGTCTGGTAGGGATGAGTTTAGGGTTTAATTTGGCTCTGATACCAAGATAATTTTTGTGATGTATTGGTTTACCAATAATGGTGCCACATTATGGTACTTATTATTACCTAATAGAATAGTAAAAAAGTACGAGGTACAAAATAAAAGAGAAATCACAAAAAGAGTCTAATAACTAAAGCCCAAAACAGGTGGGGCCTAATAATAAAATACATAGCACTGATCTAATATCCAACAGGAAACACTTGCTAATGACCCTTATTAGATTCAAGCAAGTGACGGGGCAGTTTGCTAGTCCACAAGAGTTTTTGTACTTTTATCGTCTCAGAACTTCCACACGAGCAGAAAAGGAGGGCTGGTATCACCTCAGTATTAGGTAAAAGGCAACCCACATGCTTGAAGCTCCTCTTCCTACTATTAGAGATTGGAAGCATTACTTTTTCTTCGTTTATGGGCAGTTACAATTTAACCTTGGTGATGAGGGTGTTAATGTACCCATTGAATGGCAGGTTCTTGACCTTTCAGATATTTGTCTACGTGTGGTAATTATTACAAATATGTATATGTATATATATATTTTGCTTTTCACTATGGTAATCTGAATTTGTCTTGTCTCTTCAGTTGAGGAGTGATGTATTGTGGATGGTGCCTCCATTCATCGTGTGCAAGAGGTCAAAGAACTAGGTTGCATGAGAGCTGGTGAGTTGCTTCTGGAGAGTGTTCTTCATCGCTATGGATTGGGTCCGACCCCACCTGCCCTGGTCCTGCCCTCCACTCATGATGTTAGCTCCTCGTGTGAGTATATATATCTTTTGTACTTCTTTGAATAGGGTACTGTCTTCTTAGTTATTAATATTTCCCCTCGTACTTGCAGCTCCTTCCACAGGAAAACAAAAAGTGAGCAAGGATTATGTTGCCAGTGCCTCCAATGTACGAGTATTAAGCTCTCCCATTGATGGGCAAAAGAGGAAAATAAGATTACCACGAATCATACTCTCAGATGGGGGAACACGAGATAAGAAGAAATAAAGACTTAAAGGTGGAAAAACTCACGTGTCACAGTGATGATTTGGAATTATCTTTATTGCCTGGGGTTCCTTATAAGGGGAGCACTCAAGTCTTTGATGAACTTTCTATTTCGAAAGCAGAGGATATGCTTATAAATGCTAAGGTTCGTCCAGCAAAAGCGGCACATAGTTCTAGGGCTCCCCCATATAGTCACAAATGAGTGAATAGGAGAGAGTTATGTATACTCATTTGAGGTCCCACCTTCACCTGGATAAAATTGATGACATGCGCAAGGGTACTCCTCATGGTCTTGGTTTACGCTTGGTGGAAGCTCTTTTTGAGGTATGCAAATTAGTTTTGTTGTAGTCATACTTAGACGTGCCTCCATCCATTTTTGTTCTTACTTTATTACCCTTTCTTTGGCAATAAATTAACCTACAAGTGGTTCTTTGCGACCTAGCTTTCGAGGCTTCTTTTGAAGAAAGAAACATAGTGGCGGAAAGAAAGCAACAAGTTTTCAACCTTAATTGATGTTTAAGAGAGATTCATTGGTCGTTTGCGAGTAGCTTGAAAAGGAGAGAGAGGGGATGAGAGAGTTTGAAGCGGCTTTGGAAGTTTCCAAGCGTAAGGTTTGCTTCCTTGGGGATAATGTAAAAGTTGTTAACGCGGAGTTAGTTTGTATTGAGACACTTCTGAGAGAGGCTGAATTGGGCAGAGATTAAGCCCGAGCACTAGGGTTGTGTTTTTTTCTGAACTTCCGATTTTTTTTATTTTCGATCTGATTTTTTCGAATTATTTCCGATTTTTTCCGAATTATTTCCTATTTTTTTGGAATTATTTTCTGATTTCCGATTTTTTTTTCCAATTTTTTGAAAGTTTCCCATATCCCACAACGATTGGGAGAGGGAGAGGGCTCCAAAATGTGCTCTATAAAAAGAGAGTATCCTCCTAACTTCTACACAAATGAAAAAATGGGTCAAATCCTCATGTATTTACATGTTGGGTTAAGCCATTTTCTTTGTTTCTTGAAAATGAGAATTCGACTAATCGAAAATCCATAATTTATTTTTTTGAAATTTTCAAAATTTCTTGATTTTTAATAGATTTTGTGAATTTCCGATATTTTTCCGATTTTCCTATTTTTCCGAATTCGAATTTTTTTTTTAATTTTCCTAAAAAATCGGAATAATTATTTTATTTCCAAAAAAATCAGAATTTTTTACGAAGAGGCATTTTCCGATCCGATCCGATCCGATTGAAACACAGCCCTAACCGAGCAGTGTTAGAGAAAGAAAAGTATAAAGTAGTTGTCTTAGAGGATTCTATTCCACGTGTGCGCCAATCGGCTAAGGATGAGTACATCATATCCAAAGAATTTCACCTGGCAATGGGAGAGGCATTTGTTGATGGTTATGATGGGTTGAAGGCGAGGATTCTTAGGGACCATCCTACTCTTGACCTTGATGTGTACCTTCCCTAGGTGACCCTTATTTCAAGTCCGAGGATGATTAGTGATGCCTGTTATTATAATACCAAATTTGATTGGATGTTTATTTTAAGAGCTGGTTTTGTAACTCTGTTTTGATATTGAAGATTTTTGTTTTGAGGTTTCTTATGGACCTATATGTATCCTACCCCCCAACCTTTTAATATCAAAACCAAAATATTGAAAGCTATATAGATTGTTTTCTCCCATTGGGTCATGTAAAAATTTGGCTGGAGCCTAAATTTCTGTGTAATTTCAAACCATTGGGTCGTAGCCTAATGTGGTTGCTTGGGACCTTTGGGTCGTAGCCTAGGTGGTAGCTTTTAAACAATTGGATCGTAGCCTAATGATGTCATTTGAGACATTTGGGTCGTAGCCTAAGTGTGGGACTTGGGTTCTTAGCAAATAAATTTAACAAATGGTACTTCTTTAAGACAAAAGAAACTTTTCATTCATTTCTGAAATTTTTGTGCTGGATTACAATATAGCAAAGTGATAAAAGGTGCGTCTCATACTACTGATAATATTTTTTGAGATGTTCAGCATTCCAAGGGTGGGGAAGCTCTCTTCCTTGCACAGTCTTTAGATGATAGGTTCCTGGCCTCGTCACCTTGGTTAGCACATAAGGACCTTCCCCGTTGGAACCTAACTTTCCATCTTTTGGGTCCTTAGTAGCAATTGTGACCCTCCTAAGGACCAAGTCTCCCACGAAGAAACTCCTGGGGCGAACTTTCTTGTTATAGCACTTGTCCATCCTTTATTTGTTGGCTGCTTCTCGGACTTAAGCTTCCTCCCTCTTCTCTTCAATGAGCTCCAATTCAACCTTCATTTGCTCATCATTCTCAGTGCTGGGAGTGCGAATTGAGGTCCAACTCAACCTTTCACATATTTTTAAAAATTTAAAATTTGTGATGCCACATCAACAATATACTCAACTCAACAAAGTTTTTTTTCAATTATTGAGGATCGACTAAAGGGTAAATTCAGGGCACGAGCCTCCCGCCAATGTGGGATACTAGGGGGTTAGATGTAAGCAACCTTACCCCTGCATATGCAGAGAGGTTGTTTCCGCGACTCGACCAGGTCACAATTGGACAACCTTACCATTGCTCCAGATTCTCCACGTCAGCAATATAATATGACAAATTGACAATCGTAGTACCAAAAGCTAAATAAAATGAAATTGAAAGCAATACGAGAGGAAGTAAATGACCTCACCAATTTTCCTTGAAATTTAAAGCTAAACTTGAGCTTAATCGCTCCAAATCAATCTAATTGAATATGATTTGTACTAAAATTCTACTCAAAGTACCACATTTACAAGAAAACGCAAAGCGATGATTTAATTTCACCAAAACATTAAAGCAATCCACAAATCATTTTCATCGAAAAACCAGCACATAAACAACACCAATGCTGATAGATGCACATGAAAAATACATGTCTATTTGTACAAGTGAAAAATGTAAAGATCTACGAAGATTGTATTAGCTTGTGATGCCACGCCACCAAAGGATGTAAATGCTCTCATTAAATTTCATTACAAATTGAATCGCCTCAAATCAATAGCGAATATCAATATCCTAATAAAGCCATAAACCACACCAATACTAGATAGACATTAAGAATACATGTACATTTGTACGTACATGTAAAAGATCACATAAAATCATGTAGTATTAGTTTGTGATGAGACGTCAGCAAATAAAATGACAATCAGAAGACCAGAATTGAGAGTAATACCAGAGGAATTAAACGATCTCATCGATTTGCATTGCAAATTGAGGCTATAATTGGTCTGAGTAAATTTGAATCGATCTGGAATTGAATAGGATTTTCGGAACCGAGAGATTCCGGCGTATTTAACGGCCGATCCGGTAATAGAAGTAGCCATGAGTCTGTGAGCCCTAGGGAATGAAGAGAGACAAAAACGAGAAGCTATGAAGGTCGCCACAAATGCAGAGAAAAATGAAAAACTGGTGTTATTATAAATGCAACTAAAAACAGGGGGAAATTGTCTGGCTTTGGAAGCTCCGAAAAGTGTTGAGAGTGACGATGTGTGTTTCCCAACAACTAAGTTGGATTTGTATTTCATTTTAATTGGAATCAGATTTGAAATATGAATCTAAAAACATTATTTGTTTTTAACCTTTTAATTAGGGGAATATATCAAACAGTTCCTTATTTTTTTTTAATACACGTTTAGTTCAAATTTTTTTATTTTGCACAAAAAAGTCTTTCATCATGCTAAAAGGCTTTACCATGCCCCTGACGCGGACCTTTAAAGATAAGAGAATAAAAGACTTTTGGTACAAAATAAAAGGTTTGAACTAAATGTGTATAAAAAAATGTTTGAGGGACTTTTTAGTATTTGATCATTTAATTAATGTAATGCGTTTGTGTTTCTGAATCATAAGTTTGAATTTCAAATTTGAAGACTGAATTTAAAGTCTGAAATTTGAATCTGAAAAATATATTTATTTTTCTGTCCGATTCGATGTATTTAAACTGATTTAGACTTTAGAGGTTCATTTATCTCTTAATTATTCAGAAACAAAAATAGTCGTTAGCCTCTTTATCATTTAAAAAAATAAAAATTATTTAGTACCTCTTGAATCTGAATGGTTTAGATTCAGACTTAAGAGGTAAAAACAAACAACACCTTAAATTCAGAGTTTAGATTCACAGTAATATTACCTCTTAATTATTTAAATATAATTGTTACCCTTTTAATCAATTTAAAAAACAAACACTATTTAATAGCTCATAAGTCTGAATAGTTTAGATTAAGACTTAAAGCAAAAAATAAACAACTTCTAAAATCCTAATGCGGGATTTTATGATAAGTTTCTGTTCTTTTGACTTAACCCTGTAGTAAATTAACCTCTAGAAGATGAAAAATTAGACATAATTTCTTAGATTTTAACACCGTTACTTTTCAGTTAAAAAATCACTCTAATTTATATCTTGACCCACCTCTTATATTTTTTGAATAAAAATACCTTATTCTTCCCCAAAAACTCTAATTCAAATTTCAAAAACCCAAAAATTTGTAAAAACTTTAAAATGTGGCATCTCGAAGCTTCTCCACATCTTGCAGTGGGGATAAACGAGAACATCAAAATTGAAGTGACACACAAGAATAAGGATAATGTGTTTAGATTGAAAAATAGAAAAAAGGATTTTGGTTTGTAAAAAATTAGGGGATCCCTTATCTTCGCTGTTGGCACCTAGCATGGTAGTGACTGTTGCAAACACTATTATGGCTAAAAAGGTTGATGCAAAAACCATCCTCAAAAAGGGAAAAATAAAAAGTGGCTTTAAGATAAGCAAAATCGCACCAAAGTCTAAAGTAAAACTAAATGTGGGTAAAGTCTAATAATAAAAACTAAAGTGGGAATAAAGATGAAAGATCCCATAACTTTGATATGTTAATTTGAATTTTGTTTTGTAAGTAACTAAAATTCTTATATTAACAGGTTGCGGTTGAAGAACAACTCCCAAACAACAATACCTCAAATAACTTAAAATGGATTGCTTGTGGACCTCATCGAGACGTCATCAAAGTTCAAGGACACGTTATTAACGGTATTCCTTACATGACAAGGGATCGTTATGATGCACGAGTAACCCAAAATAGTGGAGTAAACCTAGTTGCTAAGACGCGATAGATAACTAGTGCAAAGGACAACAACCATGTTTATACATATATGATTTTCTATGGTGTTATAAGGGAGATATGGATACTTAACTATTTTTCAATTCAGATTACTTTATTTAAGTGTGAGTGGGCTGATAATAAAAACGGAATTAACATAGACGAGCTTGGTTTCACATCTATAAATTATGATAGAGATGGTCATAAATCCGATTCTTTCATCTTAGCCTCTCAAGCGAAACAAGTTTTATATGTTTCTAACCGACTGAATCCTAAATATTCAAATTGTATTATCAATACCTCAAAGGGATTACTATGATAAAGATGATGAAGATTATATAAATGATGGATGTCTTGGGGATGATATTTGCACCAAAGTTTTTCCAATTATTGAATTTTTTGATGTGGTTGAGGAATCTTCTGAAACCTATACGCGTGAAGATTGTGAGGGGGAATGGATAGACAATACACAAACATCATTGTGTTAGACGATGTTATGATGCTTAATGATTGAATTTTTTATTTATTATTATTAATAATTGGTTAAAATGTAAGCTTGTTTGGTGACGTTGTCCAACTTTCTTGTTCTTTATGTGGAACCTACAACATTTTATTGTTGAAAATTGAATGTATGGAATATGGGTTATGTGACATTTTTTTCTAGACTATGGCTTATTATTTACGGCTTATTATTTTGACAATTGTGCTCTTGTATATTTTAATTAACATGGAATGAAATGTTGAATTTTAAGTTGTGGTACATTTTAATATTTGTATTGTTTGAGTATTTACGATTTACTTGTATTAATGAGATCTATATTGTCACTCTTTTTTGTGTTTGGGTTTCAGCAGTTCAATTGCTTCAACTTGAAATGGAAAACATTAACCTCGAACACGTGGTGAAGCCTTCACAATATAGTAGTAAAGGTCGATATGCGGAGAAACTAAAGAGATTGGCTAAAATAAAGAGCAGTGAAGAACGTATAAAAGTTATATATAATGATCTTGGGCAACCAATAAGTACTAGCAAAAAAGAATTATCAAGTTATGGGGGTTTGTTGGTCAATTGCTTTGTGCCGATAACTTATTCAAGTTGGCCTAAAGTGCCAATCAAATTGAAGAATGATTTGCGGGATGCAATACAGGTAATAACCGTTGGCGTTTAATATATATTAACATGTCTTTGCATAGTTTTACTAGTATAAATACAAACAGGTCTAATGGTTTTTTTCTTTTGAACATATGTTTTCCTCCATAATATTTTCCTACTTCTTACTAAAGGAGTGACTAAAGTAGAAGCTATGATGTATTTTACTTTAAACCATGCTTATTACTATGCTCTCTACATCATACTTATGTAACAAGTGGCTCACTTAATCAGTTGGCTTGTTATGTTTGCATTTTACTTGGTACAAACTTTCTTCTGAAAACCTTTTGTCATGAATATATTGGGTGTATCATCCGTCATTAAACAAAAGACACTCAATTGTTTGCTCAATTTTATCTAATGCTTTTACATAATGATTCACACAGTACAAGGTACTTCACTTTCGTAGAATATTGTGTTGCTTTGCGTTGGAATTCGGAAATTATCTTTGAGGTCTGACCAATAAAGAATTTTGAACAGAACTCTGATATACCTTCGTTTTGTTGCATATGTTATTCTAGTCCTGCTTTATCCATTTGATTATTTCTTTAAGATTTGGGATATAATTCTTGTCTTAAATCTATCTAATTGATAAATCATGTATACTGTCATAATTTAACCAGACTGAAGTTCATGTTTGAAACTTGGCACTGGCGGGTGCTCCCATGGGTGCTTGAAAATTAGGATAAAGTATAACTTATATGTAATTAGAGTTTCCTTGACAATGTTATCCATTTAATCATACTGAACTCATCTCAAAATTATGGGTAATATTTTTTTATTTACGAGCTGACCCGAAACAACTAACATATTATGGAGGAAGCTCATTCGCTTGGTTAAACCTTGAAATAGGATCTTAAGATATATATTTTGGATGTTTAGTTCATCAAAAACTCAATTTTGCCTACACATTTTATTCTCATTACAGTGGTATAATATGTTATTGTCTTTTATTTTGGTTTTCGATCACTAAATTTTTTGTCACTTAAATTTAGAAAAAATGTATTACTTTATTAAGAAATCTATTTTGTTGATGTAGAAAATAAGAAATATTATCTTGGCTCCATTGAAGGCCAATGCTACCAAAAATATATCCTCCTGACTATGACTATTTCTCTAGTTATCAAAATTTGATTATATTGAAGAAATTGATTAACATACATTGAATAATTTGGTTCGAAGTAGTTTTCTTGCTGCTATCCTTCGCCAAACTATTTTCTTTGTAAGGATATTAGAGATGCATTGGAGGATGGTGAGTTCCTCTACATTTGAGTAGAGTTGATAGTGAGTTTGTCATAAACTATGGACTTTGTGTTATATATTATGCTAGATTGCAGACTTGTTAACAAAGTTTTGCTTAAGAGTTGGATTTGTTCAATCAAACAATTGACTCATGGTTCGCTTTTATGTGGATTAGTTTCAATAAAGTTGCTTTCTATTCTTCTTGTCCTAAGAGTTTAATATCACATTTGGGATAGTGCATAATCAATTTAATTGTTTACTGTCATTTTATCATATAACATTGCATAGGGTAAAAGGGTTAGCTTTTAAACAACTCATTTGGATTTTATCATATTTCGACGTTATATGCCATTTTATCATATGACAGTGCACAGGACTATAGACATTTTATCATATTCTAACGTTATACAACGGTTATATATAGCTATTGTATATGTGTGTGTAACCATTAGAACATAGTTTAATATTTGGGTACGCATTTAGGTGCTTTGGTTTGGATACTCAATTGCTTCTTTAACATCAATTTTCTCAAATAAATCACAATTTTTGACATTTTCAAGATTATATATATTGTATTCACTTATTGAATGAAAATCTAGCATACACGATAACTTAATAGTCTGGTTTAACAGTCCATTAGTTTAACAGTCCATTAGTTTAAAAGTTTTTGTTCTTAATAACCTTGTTTAAAAGTCCATTACTATTTTATTATTTGTTCGGTAATAATGTTTGTTTTAACTAGTGCCAACCGACGTGATATATGGGTAACTAGCTAGCACAAATACTCATACTAATTATATATTAGAATAACATGCCTAGGTTGACTTTATACATGTATTTAACATAAACCTTGCTTTTCAGATTAAATTTGATGTTGATCCAAACACCAAGAGGATGGTGTTGTCCTCTATGGGTTGCAGTTGGAGATCGTTCAAAACACAACTCACGAGAAGTTGTATTAAACCACTGAGACACCAATGCAACCTTCTCAAACATCCTCCACCAAAAATGTGAGAAATTCATTATTCCAGATGCATGGACTAAATTTTTTTGCAACAGGCGAACTAAAGGATTTGAGGTATAATTGAAAAAGCAATTGCATATTTGATTATATTCGGCATATCTGGATCTGTTACAACTATTGGTACTTTTTTTTTCTTTTATAATTTATTGTTTTTATTTATAAGATCGTAAGTCGGGTATAAAGGGAAAAGCGATTCAATGTCAAATACAATCATCGTATGAGCAAGAAGGGTTACACTTGTCTCGCTGAAGATCCGATTTGCTTTATTTTGAGTATTATAATTAGATTTATGATGGTTAGAAGTTGAACATTGAATTATTATTTGGTGATATGATTTTTTTGTTTTACAATCGACGCCAAAAAATAAAATGGGTTCGAAATATGAAGATGATAGGAGTTTTTTGTGGTTGAAAGGCCGTGAAAAAAATGGTGAATATGGAGATGATCCATTTAAATAAATGCGGAGAAAATGGTTATTTTATATAAATTATGACACGAGTTCCTTTATTTGATGTTTTAGTGTATGATTTGTATTTCTGATAATATTTAGATCACTTTCTAAAAGATTGAATCTACTTGCTTGTAGGCTGAATTGAAAAGACATGTTAAAGATGGTAGTTTAATCACATAAGGAAGTAATGATGTTCTCATTATGACATTGGGTACTCTTTAACACTCGAGTCGTGTTTGGGGGTTGGTATTTGGAGTTATTACCACAAGGTACTTCAATTTTCCAAATCATGGTTCCAAGAGACAAATTAGTGAGTGAGAATCTGAATTAAGAGAAACGGAGAAAAGATTAAAAGATATGGAAGCTCAATTGAAGTTAAGAAATGAGCCGATTATCGCAACCCAATAATCGCACCCTGAGTTGAGAAAGTTGCTTCATACATACATGAAAGTGAAAATATAAAGCATTTAAGATTGGGTGGAAAAATTGCAACACAATCACTTTTATCGGAGGTATAATAACACAAAGATAACTATACCATAACATACCACTAAGGTTTAGTGATTTTGGTTGTAATTACAATTTATTTTTGCGTTTCTTCGGCATCTAGTTCAACGATATGGAGTAACACATAGTGAGAAGTTACTACCTCATTCAATAGTTGTTATCAAAAGAAAGAAACCTTGTTCAATAGCCGGTGATAAAAGTACAAAACAAGTGTCTTCTTCAAAGGTAATGGGATCACTTTTCTCTAATGGTGATAAATTTGTAATTTTACTTGTTTGGGCCAGTAGGTTGCTGAAATTTATGTAATTTTACTTGGTTGGGGCCAATGAACTGCTAAATTTTAATACATTATTAAATTTTAATGTGATTGTTTTTCGTAATTTAGGGTGGAGAATGTAGGTTGGCTATTGAGAATAAAACTAACATCGTTGCTGAGGGGATCGTATTCAATAAGAATGGACCGAATGAGAAAACTCATAATATATTGTTGGAAGAAAAAATGTCCAGGTCTCCATTTTAAAAGTTATTTCTTCAAGTGTCATCCTCCCGGTACCCATTCGAAGTGAAATGTATTTTGTGAAAGATGTTGTTAGTTCATATATTGTTTAGCCCAAAGAGTTAGTGTTGTTAGGACTTGAGGTACATTATCAGTTCTTATATATACCTATAAGTTTGTGTTTTTGCTATAAATGCATTGCTTTCTGGCATTTCACATGATTTAATGCAGAATGAAATGGAAGTCGGAAAGAAGCCATGCCATCAGAACGAAAAGGATGTCTTCTGTGAAAGTTGATGTGAAAAAAATAAAAAGAATGCTGATTGATATTTGATAACCGCCTTCACCCATAATTTATTGATAATGAAGATGAATTAAATAACGATTCCATTGGCGAAAGAGATGTGTGGAGAAAAAAAGGATTAATGCTATGTTTCTAAGAACGATTTGTTAGAGTTTTGTGCATTGAAGCCTTTAGATGTAACGTGCATTGGTACATATATAAGGTATAACTTAATTCAATCGTGCTATTTAAGATGCGTAGCAATTAATTTAGTTATTTACTTTTTTAGATTCTTGTATGATAATATTCAATGCCGTCGAGAAGGGTTTCATTTATTCAATGTCGAGTCTTTCAATGGTAGAAAAAAAATTAATTTAACTCGACTTATTGGAAAAATGTTAGAAAATGGAAAAAAAGAAGTTAGATTTGTTTCATTCCTTACAATTTAGAAGATATGTAAGTAGTTAAATTAATTTTTCTACACAAATAAATAAATATTACATTATGTACTATGTAATTATGACAATATTCTTTTTACAGGTTCCATTGGGTATTGAGTGTCATTGATTTATCCACAAGAACTATTTATTGGTTGGATTCATTGAATACTTTACCAAGTTACAAAGATGAGTTTATATCACTATTGAGTATATTATAATATTCAATTTTGTTTGACATGCATTATAAGTAAATTGTTTTTGCGATCTCCTAATACACATATTTGAATTCTCTTTACATGTAGTGGGATTAACACGTTGAACATTGTTGGGAAAAGGCTGAACACATCGTGGAGTTTTATTAATGTAAATTCCATCATATAACATCTCTGTCATTCCAATAAAAAAGTCCCTTAATATCTATTCTCATAGAATACTTATATAAAATGCAGTATACATGACTTTTGTATATAGATTTAGTGACCGACCAATTAACCAGTGAACACATGAAAATAGAAACTCAATTACGATCGCTTATAGTGGTCTGACCCCTTTTGTTGTATATAGATTTAGTAACATACCAATTAACTAGTGAAAACATGAAAATAAAAAGTAGTATAATTAATCTATCTTTATTTGGTCAATATCTTCCACTACATAACAATGTAGGGTCCCCTGTTTCTCTTCAAGTCTGTAAATGGTCTGGTTAACTTAGTGCCTATTCATGGATACGTGAATTCATGGTTCCCATAAATTATGCTAATGATAATTGGCATTAAAACTTAACACCATCAAACTTATAGTGATGTTATAGTTAAAGTCAGATTAGTTAGAATTCATGTGTATATATATGTCGAAAATGTTGTTGCTATAATTCATATGTATAACTGTTATATATTTACAAGGTAGAAGAAATGGAATTCTTGTTGGACAATGTTTATATGATGAAATTCCGTTGTTAGCATTTATAGGCTTATGGAGCTATACTAATCCTCGAGTGGTGCGGTTCAACGCCTGAACTCGCTTAAGTAAGGATGAAAAAGCTATTAGAAAACAAGTAAGAAATGAGAAGAAAAAGTTGAAGAACAACTTCAACTTCTTTCCTTTTGTCGCGCCTTGGATTTATCTTTATAATGGACCATGGTTTATTTTCTTTTTGTTCCGAAGCTCCCGATAGAAGAGTTCTTTGTCTGTGATAAAGTTTGATAAGCATTTCATATGTGAAGGTATCAATGGAGTTATTTTAAACATTTTTTTTCTCTTTACCATAAATGCACATCTTTTGTTGAATCAGAATATATTAATAAATTTGTTAAATATTAATTAGGAGTTTAGATTCCTAATTAGGCCAAACACTTATAGGGGTAATGTATAAGACTTTATAAGATGACATTGGTTAACCAAGCATAGCAATGAAATTCTTATTTTCCCTTGCGTTGTGGCCAATTTGGAGCTTCTTGACCCTGCCTCTCGTGTTCACCCTGTTCATGGCGTGTATGGTTATATTGCCTTATGTAACAACCTTTATTTTCTCACGTAAAGGTTGACATACACGATATGCCAAAGATAGGACTTGCTTGTTAATTTATATCATTCTTAGCTTCGACCCTAATAAACATTCATATTATAGACCACATTTGAATTTAAAACTGGATTAAATTAAATAACAGGAAGTAATTATGAATTCAACATCCACGTCCAATAAAATAAAATACAACATGAACATAACTGTCTCGACTAATAAAATCAAATGTCTTCGGAATTATGCCCTTATAATAATCCAAAATAAATAAAGATAGGAAGAAGTAGCAACCTAAATTAGAATCAATAAATCGATATTCTAGAAGCAACACATGATAGTAAGTCTAAAATTCCTTAAATCCCGACATCCCTGTCTAAGCAAACTAGGGGGAAACATTTATAGTTTGGGTCAGTGCCCTAGACTGTGAAAGAAGTAACTTACTGAAATTGAAATGCAAGATTACTGTTAATTTAAATAAGAGTCTCCCATCGACACTCGCATGTGACAATTTCCTCACCTAGGTGAAATACTGATCGTATCCTAAATGCAATATAGATAACGAGAGTATTATTAAACATGTAACGCGTCTAGCAGAATTTACATGCTAAAATTAAACCATCTACATTCATATTACCGTTTTCTGAATAACCCAGTCAACCACCCACAATATTGCCATAATCATTTATCATGCATCTGACGCAGTATTTAGGTCCGTGATTATTTATCTACATTATTAGACCGATTAAGTAAATCTCATTTAATTCACATGATTATATACATAAGTCCACACACACACACACACACACACATATATATAAAGAGAGAGAGAGAGAGAGAGGAAGGCTCACCTACATCATGCACTATACATCACATCGTACATCACACCTAATTCTATGCCCTCGAAAACTTTTTTTTTTAAATTTTAAATTTTTTCCTTTAAATTAACATTCCAATCAACCTATATGCAAAAAATTAGGTCAAAATACATTTTGTAGCTATTTTTAAAAAATCCACAAAAAACTGCTGGCACAGACGCTTATAAATAAGGTATTTTTAGCAGTTTTTTGTGGATTTTTTAAAAATAGCTACAAAATGTATTTTGACCTAATTTTTTGCATATGGGTTGATTGGAAGGTTAATTTCAAGAGAAAAATAAAATAAAAAATTTTTTAGGGCTAGAATTAGGCGTGATGCATGGGTGATGTATAGAGCATGATGTACTATAGCCTGACTCTCTCTCTCTCTCTCTCTCTCTATATATATATATATATATATATATATATATATATATGATACTACATATAATCTACAATCTGTATCCTTTTCGTGCTCCATCGATAAGTCCGAAGGAGTCCCTTATCTAAATCGAACATCACAAAAGACACACAAGTGGAGCGATACATACGCAGTATACAATTTCATGACCCATATACAGAGGTGACAGAGAATCCCAACGTTTATATCTACCTCTCGTAAGTGGCGTTGCTATGCAGTACCAATAATAATTACCTACACTACACCTAGCCCACCTATGTCGACCGTGCTTCGGTCCCGAACGCCCGCAATCCCATTCGATGGGACTGTCTATTAACATGAGTATATTCTACTAAATAAAAAATTACATATTTATACCACATGATATGTATGTATGTAATTACCTTATAATTACTCTCACGACATATTATTGATTTGCCCAGCAATAATTCCCCAATCAATTAACCATGGCATTAATTATTAGTCTCTATATTTGAATAATAATCTCAACATTACTATCCCAATTGATTTTGGTGTTTACCAACCTTCCATTAAATATAAATTCCTCTATTTTAAATAGTCATTCAATCATTGTTGAATTTTTAAAAATTATTTAGGTAGTCACCCATCCTCCCGAGTCATACTGTAGACTCCCATATTCCTGTATCTCGCATCCTATACTCGACTAGCCTAAGGAATATATTATCTTACCATTTTTTTCAAAAATTCTCGACTAGCCCAAATGGGTATATTTTAATGCCACTAATATTCCAGAGGTGTTAAAATAATATTTCATAACTCCTAAATTTATTGGGACCTTGGGCGATTAGGCTAAAATGCAAACTGACCAGCTTAGGGCTAACAGGACACCTAATCCGATTCGCCCCAGGTCCGAACCAGTTCGCCCCTAGGTTCAGGCAGCTTCAGAGTAATTACGGGTTTTGGACGAAAATTCCCCATTTTTCTTCATAAATAACCTATTATTCATCACCCAAAAGATATCCCAACATCACACATGATCATTAACTAGTTTCATATTATTTAACAATCATTTCTACATGAGAATAACACCTAAGTCGTGATTAACTCATAAGGGTATCATTTTTCCCCCAAACTATAAAGTGGGTGAATCTTAATTTATAAGATCCGTATCTTTTTATAGATTCAGGGGTAATCATTGGATCTACTTTATCACCCTATAATATCACAAGATCCATGTCTAAACCATTATTATTATTTCGGATTTTCTTATCAATCTTTTAACTCTAAAAGCTATTAATCATCAAAGTGAGATCCTCTACATTCATATGGTGAAACATATTCCCTAATATTAATTACAACCCTAATCCAGAAATCTACATGGGAGCCTACACAAATAAATTAATAATAAACTTGGAAATCAAAGTAAGTAAGAAAATTCTTACCCTGGAATGAAACTGAGAGTTCCTATTCTTGGATCCTCTTCTTGAATCTCCAATCTCCTTTTTTTTTACTTTGGTGTCTCCTCTCTAGGGGTAGGGTTGTTGTGGTTTTCTTAGGTGAGTAAAATAAGTTTATTTGTTGTCTTAATTAACTTATAAACCCCCAAATTTCGAGTTAGGCTTTTACCCTCACTTTTGGGCTTCCTTACTAAGTTGTTTAACACAAGTTAAAATAGTTAAGTAAGTTCCGAATTACTTTTTGAGGAAACTCTTTTAGAAAAATCTCAACAGAAACACAAGATGTGTTTAAAACATAAAATATGAACAAGTTATTTCAGTTTCTTAGAAATAGGTTTAAGAATAAACCTAAGTCCGTGTATAAGTAATATTAATGAAAAAATAAGAAAAACACACAAGAGACGATATTTTTACATGGTAAAACCCCAAAACTAAGGAAAACATCCACAGTGACCTCTACGCTACAAAATAAAAAGTCCACTATAATCAAACAATATGTACAAGATTACAATCACTAAGCATGCATTCAAGATCCTAAGTCTAAGATGATAAATATACCTACATGAGTTCCCCTCTAAAGGTATATCTGATATGGCTTTGACCTTCCTAGCATCTTATTTGCCTTCATCCCTATTCCTTGTTTGTAGTGGCTCAAATGACTCAAAATCTCTCAAATGAGCCACACTTACTAGGTGTCCGTGTGAGAGTGTCGTGACAATGATGTGATTATAACTACATGCAATATACAACTCACACCTCTCAAGATTTATATAAATAAATCCTAACGAATTGCACAAAATCTAAATGAAATCACTACAAAAAAATTGCTTTTTACTACGGAGGCTTTTGAGACGGCAAAAAATTGGGTCTCTAAAACTTACCTTTTGAGACGGGTAAAAATAACCGTCTTAAAAATTATTAATTTTTAAGACGACTAATTTTACCCGTCTCAAAAGATCTCTACTACTTTAAAAGAGGAGAGTTTCTCTTTAATGATATAATGACTATTTTACCCTCATACAATTTAAAAATCCATCAATACCCTTTTATCTTTCTCTTTCATTCAAGAATATATTATACATTGTATTTTAATCTCACCCACATACACTGCACTTTAATTTGTACACTGACCACGATCTCCTATGCACAACTTTCAACTCAATACACGAAAAAGCCCAATTTTTGCTATGAAGACTTCCCAAGTGAAACCCACTTCTCAAAATATCTCATCTCTCTCACTAAACCATCCTCTAACTAATCACAAAAAAAGCAGGTGGACTAGAAATAATCTTACCAACACTAAACCGTCCCAAACATATATGCCATTGTGGAAGGTAACTCAAATATGAGGTTCGAATTTACATTTAAATTTGTGATCATTTTGTGTAGATCTGTTTATCACGTTGTTTATTTTATTTTAGAGATTAATATGTTTCATGTTACATAATAACCTGTTTAAAGCCCCCAAATTTGAACACATTAATTTATCTTTTTTTTTTTATGAGTTTACATTATATAATTGGTGTAGTGATGTATATAGGTTTAATTCATGTGCATAGGTTTTAACAGTTTTAAGAACAAAAACTGTTTGAAAATGGATGTTTTAATAATTTATTGAGTTTTTAAAACTTGAGACTGTAATTTAGTATGTTGAATTTTGATCTCGAGACTGTTAAAATAAGGATTTTGATCTTGATACTTTTTAAATAATACCTGAACAGGAATCCACTTGGAACATATTTGGTACGAAATTTACACGGGTGAAGACGTTATTCGATTTTTAATCAAGACTCCGGTTCATCTGCATTATCTTTATTTATTTCTTATTCATGCATACATTTCAAACGTTCTATACTAATTTCATATACTTATATTTTATGTTAATCTATTCCACAGGGGATGGTGCACTCGGACTATATTTGAAAGTTATATATGTGCATTGGCAAAATTAGCAGATTCTACATTAAAGGAAAATTGCTTAGAGATTCTAATCGAAAGCCTGCACATTTTGTCGCTCATAAAATTGAAGATGAATAAGACACATCGAATTCTAACAAATGTCAAATGCAACATATTTGATAGCGCTGACAATTTTTAACCCGATAACCCGTTTACGGTAATAACCCGAAATGACCCGAACATGACCCGATTAGCTTGTATAGATTTATGAGTGCCCAAAACATATACTAAAATAAAAATCAACGCAACCCGAAAATGACACAACTAACCCGAATTGCCACCCCTAATATTTGACGATTATATTTTAATATTTTATCATTACAGTTTGTTATTATCTTAGTTCTTCCATAAACAATTTATCTCTTCCTTTGCATTTTACATTTTAAATAACTCGGATTCATTGACATTGATTTTTACTATTTCATGAGATTTCATATCTTATTATGTGATTATCGATTCATTGTTTTACACATTGATTTCATTTACTTCATTACTTGTACATAATTTGTTATAATTTTTATGCTTTATATGAATAATTTTTAAATTCACAGCTTCTTATTCATTTATTCAGCTAATCCAATTGAATATTTGGATTTGTCCACACGTGCAAAGCACGTGAGCACATCTAGTAATACTTAAAAGACAGCATATGCCGTCTCAAAAAGTATACTTTATGAGACAGCCTAATATAATTTGGATTCCCTCCTTAATGGATTTTCATTCCCTGTTTCTTCCTATTAGCCTAAACCTAAGAAAAAAACAAGAGAAAGGAAAAGCACCCTTGTCATTTCTCTTCTTCACCGCTCAACATTCTGGACACGCCTCTCGGTCGCATGTCCACACGTTGTTCGATCGCATGTCCACACGCCGCTCAAGACCTAGCCCTCCCCACCCTAGCCTTATCTCTCACTGCCCTAGCCCTCACCATAGCTCAAGCCGATGGCTAAGCGGAGAAGATCGGGTAAGTAGTATTTTTTTGTTGACTATTGGTTTCAACAATTTTATTTTAGATTTGTATTTTATAGTTAGGATTTAGCTTATTCTATTTGTGTTTCAATCGTTGTAATCATTGATACATGGATTGTGTACACTTTTGAGACACAATTCCTATAGTTTGTACATTTTTTCGTGTTTGTTCATTGAATGATTTCAATATGTGAAAAAAATCATTGGTGTTTTTAATTATTGTGTTACCATAACTATAATATAAAGCAGTGATAAATTTTCACTCTTAGTGGACAATTATGTATATATATAGTTATATGTTAAATATAAATATCATAGTTATGGGAATCATACATTTTTGATTCATGGGTATTTAACAGGGTTCATTGGCATTTAGATATATGATCTAGCCCCGGACATTCAAGTTGTAGTATTGTCGACCTGATACGAATAAAAGGTAATTTTAATTCTTGGTTATTAATTCGTATCATTAGTTTTTGTACGAGATTGATTTGTAGTGGTGATAGGAGGTTGAGGGTGAGCCAATTGAAAACCCGGATTGCCAATTGGTTGTTGTAGTTTAGTTTTAAAATTAATTTATGAGAATATGCATATACTTATTTATGTGAATTTTAGTTAAAATTATTGATATGTTTGTCTCAGTTAATTAATTCATGTCCTTTGCAAGTAGTTTATGCCATTAATTTGATTTTCTATTCCATTATGATTTTTTTGGTGATATATGTGATGTACCCAATTAATTCAAACACACGTCATCATTGAAAACATCAATGATGAATATAGAATCAAATGAGAGAATTTTTTTATACATATGGACATAAATTGGTTAATTTCCTTACCTACTTTTCTATCATTAGCTTTTTTAGTTTTTATTGTTAGTTTCTCTTATGTATTTGAATTATGTTATTTGCGTTGAGTGAAGCTTGTGTATACTTTGATGCCTTGTTAAATTTTTGTTCGGACGACATATATGTATCTACGAACTTCACTATTGGTGTGTTGAATTTATGTGATGTAGTTTGGAATGGACTTTACTTTTGTGACTCCTTAAGATAGGGTTTGTGGAAGTCCAAATATAGAAAATTAGGGTTTGGGAGATAAGTTTTTATTATATTATATAAAGTGAAATGAAAAATTAATCCTAAAGTTTGGGTCGTTTTCAAATTTAGACTCGATGTTTCAAAGATTGCACGACGTCAGTCATGGCTCAAAGTCAAGGCTCATACCGTGATCATACGACCGAGTTAACTAGGTATTGTTACCCACCGATCCGATATTGAGTTACGAGTTCAGTTTTTGATTATTGGTGTGAATTGACCCCATTACATTAATTTCTCAGTATTATCGGCTCATATCGGTGATATTGCAGTAAAATCGGCCCATATCGGCAATATCACGGTACTATCGATCCATATTGGTGATATATCGATCGAGATGGTATAAATTACTATACATGGATCTCTCTATCTCAACTTCTAACAAACTCAATTAAGCCTCGATTTTACATCCATGTCACGATTGGAGCATACTCCTTCGGCGTCTAGTAACTTTTCCAATTAATAGAGACCCCAATCATCATCGTATCCATCAGCCATTCATTTCATTTCCTCACACCCCACTAACTCGAACGTTGAAAGAATAGGTGATAATATATATGATCATGGTGAAAGGGATGGTTTCAATCAATCCTATTGCACCATGAAGGAATATTTACAATTGGAGAGAATCATCTCACCATCTTGCATAATTTTTTCATATAATGTCAGACAATTACAATTTATAATTGCATGACATAGCTCTTCCCATCATTTCATGACATAAATAACAACAAACCATACTTTCATGATAGAGAGTTTGACGATGTGTGCACTACTTTTATCCAAAATTGTGCACAACTAGTTGAAAATCCGCACGATGCGCAGATTGTACGTTATCATATGCAATATAAACGATGCCAATTTAAATAAGAAAATGAGAGAAGGAAAATGGAAATTCATTAAAAACGTAGAGTAGTCATGATTAGTGGAATTAAGTAGAAATGGAAGTAGACATTGTCAAGCTTTTACATAGAGAGCAATATAAAAGTAGTAATAAAATGTATTAGGAGAATGTGGTGTATATTGACGAACATGACTGGAACGAAATTGGCTCTACGTCATCCATTTATTCCTCTCATCAATATTCCTACAATTAAGTAATGGAAAATATATGTTAAAAAGATATTAGAAAATTATATTGTGAAGTTGAAGAGGAATTAAATAGGTAATAAATTGTAATTGCCTTGTAACACGCTTCCTTTTAGAAATTAGCTCATTTTCAACGTTAGTGGAAGGTGATTGTTATGTGACGTGGGTGTGATTCATTATATGTAAATCAAATAGATATAGATTAAGAAATATAAAAAATGTAAGTGATTAATTGTACGAATATGTGTAGAATACCTTGTAAATGGGGCGGTTACGGAATATGGAAAAATGTTTGAGGCAATGTAGTTTTCATTACCATGCACTAAGTTGTAGCTATTCAGCTTGAGGCGGGATTTGTGTGTGGTAACGATGATCCAATTGATTGCAAGTGGTAGTGGATCTTCGGTTACCTAGAGAAAATAATAAAGATATTAGGTGGGAAGAGAGATTTTGTATGTTTATTGTTGTGATAAAATATTGTAAATGATGAGAAAAAACATTCATTAGCATTATGTTTAATTTGTACATGCTTCGATCTGGGACTTTTGAGTAAACCAAAATCATATACATATAGTATGTGATGATTGGAAGTAGTTCGAAATAGAGAGTCCAATGTAGAATCAGAGACATATATTATAGAAAAGGTCGTAGGTAGCGCAAAAAGATATGGCATGTCACATACTAATATTATTCCAAGAAGTAAATTAAAACCGAAGAAATGAGTGATAAAAAGCATAATTAAAATGTATAAGAAAGGGGCAAAAGTCGATGGACGAGGGACCAAAAATTACATACTTTATAATTGTAAAAATTTGTTTTATTTGGAGAAGGAAAAATAATGTTAATGGCTATTAAAAGAAGCAGTATAAGTTATGATGCCAAGGAGTGGAAACAGTGTAACGATAATGCTAGCGTAGATGTATAATGACAATTTGTGATAAGAAACATAAACAGCAAAAAGGTACATGTAAAAAATGTGCAAATGAGAGCATTACTATTCATCTATTTATTTTGTGTGCGTCCGATAGTAGGAACCAAAAAGAAAAGTGTCCAAGTGTAATAAAGGAAAAGGTTTCAATGTGTGGGCAGTGGAACTCAGTAATGTGAAATTATATTATATAAAACTTTACTAGTTAGGAGTCTAATTAAATACATAAAATAATTAGACAAAAGAAAAAATGTAAAGAAATTTAAGAATTATAATTATGAAATAAGAAGGTGTAATACACAATAAGTGACATGTACTACATACCTAAGAATTTAAACTTCAATATGTTGTATGGTAAGGGATAAAACATGAACATAGGGTAAATGAAAAATATATGATTAATGATAGATGAAGAGATAAATAATGTGTAAATTCTGAGTGTAATATTAAAGAAGATTCAATATAGTACGCAAAAATGAGACTATAAGCATCCAGTTTTTAAGGAATGAGGCAGCAGGAAATAAAGAATGATTCTTTCATTTGATTATGAGTGAATACAAAAGAAAATTAGGAAACAGTTAAGAATTTGATATGATTAAGCTGTAGCTGTCAATTACAATCAACACACCTAAATTATTGGAACATAAATGTTAAATCTATGAAGTAAAATACGAACTGATCCCAATAATCGCAACAATCCCAATTTATTAAATGATCTGAGCTCGAGATGTTCACGAACAACTCGGTTTGTTTGCACTGATCATAATGTCATGGTTGTCCTAACAAATTAGTGGCAGACGTCCATCTCCATGATTATTCAATGCATATGGGCCTATAGAAAAAGGACATTTACACTGCTGGAAGGAACCGTAGTTTCATTCTCGAGTGACTCTAATTTAGGGGATATATCAGTTTCAAATTCATAGACTGCTGGAGCCTCCAAATCTATTTTTGCTATAGCAATCTTCACAATGGAACTTGGAAGATATGGTATTGATGGCGCATCTTCTTCACTTAGAGACAAGTTCAAATCAATTTGATACCTCAAACCAAAAATATAACTATTTTGCCCATTCTCTTCAGCTATATGGTTTAGTTCAAATTGATTTCTAGATTTTGGATCATGGGCTAATCTTTATTGGCATTATCACCTCATGTTTAGAAGCATCGACAACGTTAAACTCGATAATTTCCCTATTGTTGTTACAGTCACCAATTGCAACTTTCCTACACTGGGACTCATGGGAACTTCTTTGTGCTGTGGAATCCTGAACCAGAATCTGAGAGGGACTCCGTATATTTTCAGCATTGTTGAAAAATTGCTGAGAAGAATTCTACATAAAATCCAAACTCATCTGATAAAAAATTTCCATCTCTTTGATCTGTTCTCCACTACAATGTTGCTTCGTTACAAGCCACGACAGTCCACTTGAAGGGTTTTCATGCTTCTTTAGTCCATCTGGGGATAAAGAATTTTATTGAGAAGCCACCCCATTTTTAAACACGTGGGGAGTTACAAGCTATCACTTCATTAGTGATAGATGAAGAGATTAACAAAGAGTAAAAATTAAATATTCTATTTTCAAGTGTATGTTTTTATAAAAAGGAAAGTAAAACACATGTAAAAAATGTTATCCTCTGTGAACAACCTTGAATACTTTTTAAAGCAGACTCTTAATATGGACTAAGAGAATGTTATTATCTCATAACATTGAAGTGTTCTCTAGACCAAAATGGTTGGAGGGTTAGTGTGATCAAATAAATGGTTCTTAAAAGAAATGCATATTCAACAGTGATGCTCAAGAATGGAAATAGGTGCAGTAGATGATAAGGGAAATATTGAGGTAGTGAACTGTAACAACAATAGGGAAATAAACAAGAAGTTTGAGATTTCACAAGTAGAGAGTCCGGGCCCTCGCTCGCTTCGAATTTGATACTCGCCCTGTCAATAGAGTAATACACGCCGGGATAATTGCCTTGACAAAAAGGAACTTAATTCCCTAGTAGTAGCAAGCCGTCTTTCATTCTAAGGTGATCTAAATCCTTAATGAATATCGGGTGCGTAACACTATGACCCTCTATTGCAATGGCACACAGAGGAACTCTAATGAGTGTTCTTGAAACTTTGTTTTAAGACCCTCTAGTGCATTGGACTAAAACTCATGATTTTTAAAGTTTTGTCGAGTAGATGCTAAATCTCGCAAATTTACCTCTTTATTGTAGCATTTATGCTTGCGTTCTCTTAAGTTTCGTCTAGTAGATACTAAATCTCACAGATTTTTAATACTTTAACCTCACCGACTTTCCTTTTTTTCCACACCTCCCAACACACCACCAACGGAATAGCTTTGCGCAGGAATTTGAAGTAGTCTTGAGAATTTGCTTTGAACCACCAGCTTAACACGAGCATAGAGATGTTAAACCTTTCGATCTTAATCCCCATTAATCTAGAGAAAAAGTTCCAAAACTGATTAATCACAGGTCCGTCAATAAACAAATGATGAGATGATTCACAATTTTGGAGGCAGGCTTTACATCTGGACACCATTGGAATTAATAGAGATCTTTTTAGGAATATTAGCATCCCACGTCAACTTAGACACATTAGAATTAATGGACATTGTTTTGAGAGCATAACAAGCAGATGAAAAGCTAAAGACGCCTGTATTTGAGGGCGTCCATATCCATTTTCCATCTGCCCTTTCCATTAGCTCAAGCGTAACATATTTAATCTTCCTCATGCTTCTCCAAGCTAGAGAACAACCCTTGGAATGAGAGTTCAAAGATTTTTACTGATTTTTCATAAAAGTGGACCAAAGGGAATTATCATAATACCATTTCCAAACAAGTCTCATACTAGAAGCCTGAGGATCCCCTGAAGCATGCCATCAAATTATTCAATCCCCTGCTTAAAACTTCAGCTGCAATAATAAACAGACTGGGGGATAGAGGATCCCCTTGTCTTAATCCACGAGAGGATTTAAAATACCCCTTGGCTTCACTATTATTCAAAATTTAAAACCAGTTGTTTGAAATGCTTCTCCAAATCAAATCTATCCATCTCTCCCCAAATCCAAATTGTCTTAACACTTTGATAAAAAATAGCCTGTGGACTCTCTCATAATCTTTTTCCATATCCATTTTTAAGAAGCTAACAACACATTGTCTTGAATAGATCTTCCTTTCACAAAGCCACTTTGGTTAGGAGAAATTATGTTGGGGAGGATTTTAGATAGCCTTAATGCCAATATCTTAGAGATGATTTTGCAAGAGAAGTTACATAAGCTAATAGGGCGATAATCTCCACATTTCTTTGGCAGAGGGCCCTTTGGAATGAGCACAATAACAGTGCTTGACCAGCTCTGGGGGATTTGATTTCCTGCAAAAAAATTATTAATAGCACATAAGAGATCAGTTTTTATAATTCCCCAACAAGATTTATAAAAGATACCCCCAAATCCATCAGGACCAGGGGAGGCTTCCTCACTAAGCTCATTAATAGATTTAAACACCTCCTCTTCCGAAGCAAAGTCTTCTAGATCCTTGTTTGATTCTTCAGTGATTATGCTGGGGATCAGCTCTGATAAATCTGCATCAGCTACATTTTGGTCACTTTGCCATATGTTCTGATAATGATCAATGAAAATATCTGCTATATTACCCATATCTTCCACTTGATTACCATAGCCGTCTTTAATGGACTGAATCGATAGTTTTCTATGCTTATTTTTTACACTAGCATGGAAAATTTTAGTATTAGAGTCCCCAAGTTTCAACCACTTAATTGTAGACTTTTGCTTCCGATAGATTTCCTCCAACTTCATAGCTTTTAACATCATAGCTTCTAACATCATACTTAATTGTAGACTCTTTCTTTTCATTTGTTAGCACCTCAGAGTTGGTATTTGCAGCACAATTGGTATTTTCCTCATTGCAGAGGTGTTGGTAGAAATTGTCTTCCTTACTACATAGATCTTGATTAATTTCCTCTATCTCAGTATTATTCTCCTCAGCAGGCAGTAATTTCTTAGGTCTGAATAGCTTTTCACCATATTAAACCTTATCACCTAAGTCGATTTTACTTATCTGCTGCAGATTCTATTTGCCTTTATCAGTTTCGTGGAGAATAATTGGATTTAACGACCCTAATTTAGGTTGCCTTTGATAATTGGGTGTGTTGCCTCAAAGCTAGAGGAACAACAAGAAGTAGTGTCAATATGCAGAGAGAGAAAATGACAGCTTAAACTAGCTGTAGTGTTTAACTGTTATTGATACACCAGTAGGAGGGAGGGAGTTGCCGGAGGCTCTGAAGTATATTGAGGACTTTTTTATTAGGGTTTATGATTCTGGGAAAGATTTATCCAGGATGTTAGAGACTAACGGGGTTAATTTTCAATCTGGCATAGAGGAAATCAAAGACAGCTCAACAAAACTCATCCAAGCAATCTCTTGGCGTTCGACTTCGTCTCGCTCTCCATCATGTAAGAGCCTAGTGGCATCAAGTTCCAAAAACTCTTTAACATGGACTGAATTTAAGAATGATTTTCGATGACTATGGTGGGATGGAATCGGGCAGCCATTCACTGATGCTAGGAAGGCTGTATGCTTGGGAGAAAAAACTTTATCAAGAAGTTAAGGCTGGTGATAGCACTCGAAAGATTTCAACTAAGAAATCAAGATGCTAGAGGAAATGAAGGAGTCACTGTGGGCAAGAACAGGGCTGCAGTAAAAGATTTATACAGCAGAATTTGAGTCGCAATTCGAAGCGCTGAATCAATCTAAAAAAGAATTGAGGACTTGAGAGATGATGAGCTGCAGCCCCAAATAATTGAACTCCTATAAGGCTTGACGAGAACATAGAAGATCGTGTCGGAGTCCCATGAGATTCAGAACAAGATCATGTTTGAAGTAAAAATATTTATCTATCCTACGTACGGAAAATTCTGCAACAACTCTCACCGACGTGCCACACATCAGCCGGAGATAGAGCTTCAGAATTGGCGTATGTGCTTCACAGACTATATCTCATCCCCAAAAGCATACGTCGAAGCTCTCCATGGATGTCTTTCCATGTTTGTTTCCCCTGAAGTTGAATTCTACTCAAGGGGCAGGAATACGGCCCCACCATGTAGAGCGAGTGGCCCCCCACTGTTCATTTTATGCAAGGATAGTGACTTAAACACATAGTTATTTCATTATACTATCAAAGCAAATAAGAGTGGGATACTAATTTTCATTCTGACAATGTTTGGATTGAGGACCAAAAAGAGATTCATGAGGTATTCATCAACCATTTCAAAAACCACCTTACATCTGAAACCTATACCAATCATTTAAACATCAGAAACAAAACCCCCAATCATATATATGTTATAAAACATATATAACTGTTATAACAGTTATATCTGTTATAACATATATAACATATAACAGTTATTATATATGTTATATAAGGGAGATGATCATTGAAAACTTTAAATCTTGGCAACAAGGGTAAGCCTCGAGGATCTTCTCGAATAAGAGGTCTGGACATGAGAGAAATGCTTCTTTTTAGTCTGGATGAGACTTCCCAGAGGAATATTCTTCATTGGTTTCTTCTTATTATTGATTTTCATACTTTCTTCTTGGTGTAGGTATTTATCTCTCTGTTCACTAGGAATGAGAATTGTTTCAGGTCAGCTATGTTGGAAATTTTCTCTTCTGGTGTTTCTGAGTCAGATGTTGCTCCTCTTTATTGTTTACTCCTTCTAATTCCTGGTTTATTGGATTAAAGAAAGCTATAGGAGGAGTTTATATCTTTCATCTCAAAAGATTTCTCAATTATCTTGTTTTTTTCTTCCTTAATTACATTGATTTGATAATCTCTTGAAATGTTTACTGTTGAAGAGAAAGTGAAATCTCCACAAGAGAATGCTGACCAAACCCATTCATCTCTGATCAGTATTGAATTGTCATTAATGAGGTTCCATACTTACTTTTCCTTCGAGCTCCCATAGATTTTTTTCAAGGTAGGCATGGATGAAACCCCATAAAAAAGTTTACTTCACTAATATTTTTTCCCATTTTCCCTATTGAAATCCCATAGAAAAGAACTGCAAAGTTTATCAATCAGATGAAGAGTCTTATTTGGAGGAAAAAGGGCAAAGACAATATAGATTGGCATTGATCTTAACACTAATTGAAGAAGGCATAGTCTACCTCTAAACGCTAAGATTTTGTTCTTCCAGTTAAAATATTTTTGCAGCTATCCTTTGAAACAATTAATTAAACACAAAATCTTTCATTCTCCCTTTGAATTGAGGAACATAAAGGTGTTTAATAACTCGTTATCCATGCCTGAATTTAGTCACCTCAGCCACATATTGAATAGTTCTAGAAGGGCATTTGGAGCTTGCGAAGAAAACACTTTTGTCCACGCTAATAAGTTAATCTGACTGAGCTTCATAAGAGGATGGGAACTCCATTAGCTTCTTCAGACTCTTTCTGGATTCATTAGAGAATATTATTAAGTCATCTGCAAAGCTAAGATAACTTATAATATTCGTTGTTTTAGGCCTATATCTAGACGTGCTATTATTTATTATGCACTTCTCTAAATGTCGATTTAGCTAATACTCGGTATGGTGGGTGGGCTTAGTAGCTTTATTACTTCGTAAATCGATTATGGGGCATGCCATTACTCTTTTTGTGGCTATTTTATTATTATAAGTATATTGTTTCAGTCTTTAAGTCAGGTCATTAGTTCAGTTTGTAATCAGTCCGTTAAGTGTTAAATAGTTAAATCAGCTAGGTTTTTAGTGTTTGCTCTTATTTTATATTTATATAATCATGACATCTTTGGAGTTGGTTTTTGTATTGGGTTTTAAACAAGTATTGTCCAAGTATCTAAATCAAGTTATCGCTCTTGACTTTTTCAGAACCATAGCTAATTGCGTTTTGTCTCCCATTTGTTGCAGGAAGTTTACTATCCCACGTGTTATACTTATACTTGAGCCTTTTATCGTTGGAGCTTTTGCATCTATTCTCTCGAACAAAAACCTTGTCACTTATGTCCTCTTTAGTCTTTCTCTCAACCACAAGCAGGGGTGAGACATATTCAAGTTAAATTTTGTTCATTATGTTGTCCAATAGTAAAAGGAATCGTAATGTGTATATTTATTTATATTAGTTGTTTAGAAAATTATGGCTATTTATATCGTTTTTTAGTTAATTTTTATGTTCAAACAGGTTGGTTTTCATGAATAAATAAAGGAGACTCTATCGATTTTTTTTTTAAATATTAAGTATTTTTAAAAGTAAATAATACGAAGATATACAAATTTGATATGGTTTTTAAAGATTGTCATCTATAAGATCTATAAAAAAATTACTTATTTGTTTAAGGTAACTGACACTTAATAAATTTATTGCAGGTGAAAACTCTTTGTGGACAAGACAAGATATTTGAGTCGTTTTGCCGGAGGTCGTATGCTTGAAGATTGCGAGTTTACTTTGCGTACATCATTTTATGTTAGGGATAGATGGTTTTTATGTATTTTTTCTAATGAGATGAGTGAAATTGTATAGAGAGATCTATGTTGGACACAATATTTAAATTGTGTATTTTTTCTTTGTATGAACTTTAATTATAATTGAATGGAAAATTATATGTTATATGTTGAAATGGGATGCAAAATATGTCATATTGTTTTTAAAAGGTTTTGTTTATAATTATATAGAGAATATTATGGAATGGATGAAATTATAATTTTGGTGCCAAAATTATTAAAGATGGCTTCTTTGCCGTCTCAAAAGGGTTCCATAAATGGGGACCTTTTGAGACGGTTAAGTTATCGTCTCAAAAAAATCTTTGGGGACGTATGTTGGTGTCTCTAAAAAAAACTTTAAAAGACGGATTTTTTTCCGTCTCAAAAGGGTCCTGTGAGCGATGACCTTTTGAGACGGCGTATTTCTCGTCTCAAAAAAACTTTTTGAGACGGCTGCTGCCGTCTCAAAAAGCTTTTAAAACTGGGGTCTAATACTATGCCCATTTGCCTGTAACAACCCTCGCTTTTGAGAGCCTATTTTATATTTATTTACTATATGTAGTAATTAATTATAAAATGATGGGTGTTGAGTAAATATTAATTTAATATGAGAAAGGTTAATTTTTACTAAAATGTTGTATGATTACCTGATGAGTAGGTAAAAATATCCATGTGTTGAATTGTTGTGTCATTAGGATTTAAAATGACATTTTGGTGTAATATGAAACCGAAAGTAAAATTAGTTATAAAATTTCCAAATGATAATTTGGAGGGTGTAGTTAGTCCCGGTAGGTGCGAGACAGTCAAAATAAGTGCCATATTGCATTTTGGTATTTCGGGCACTTTTGACTGGTTATAGCTTAAATGCGTAGTTGCGATTTATTTTATCGTGTATTAGCCATTAGAGTTGGACATTTTAGACTTAAGGCCCGATTAAGTCTTGCTAGCCTTATTATTTTTCCCCCATTTCTCTTAAAACACAATTTAGCCCTAGAGAGAGTAGAGAGAGGAAGAGAATTTTGGAGAAAAGAGAGATTGGAGCTTGGATTTTGCTTGCATCTTTACCAAATCTAAATTTCCTACATCAAGGCAAGTAACTTACTTTCTATAATATGATTTAAGTGGATTTATTAGTATGATTAGTTGTGGATTGTTATGATTTAGTTTAGTTAGGGTTTTGTTAAATTATTTGGGTATCAACCCTTAAAAATTGATTTGGATGATAAATGTTGTTGATGAGGGTAGTTATATACGTTTATGATGTATAAGTTGAAGTAATTGAGGTTGGGTTGGGTGGATTTGTGTACGAAGGAAATTTGGAGTTTAAAACTCCATAGCCAAAATTTGGCAAATTTGCAGAATCGAATCGATTCGGCCAGGCCGAATCGATTCGCCCTGGGACAGTTTCCAGGTCTGGGTAGTCCGAATCGATTCGGCAGCTATGCAGAATCCCCATTTTTCCTAGCCGAATCGATTCGGAAACCCTGCATTTTTCTTTTGTTTTCTTTTCAAATTTTGATCTTTTCCTCAGGCTTAGGATCTAGGAACCTTCTTGAAAGAAGTAAATTTAGAGTCCTAGAATATTAGTTAAGTTTGGTCGCTACCATAGACTAGAAATGGGTTCATCTGGGGTTATTCCGGGGAGGTTTAAAGTAATGTTAAGGCATTACTTCTTTTATTAATTTTTTTTAGAAGTTAGGAAGTTAAATGCCCTAACTTGGAGACTTATGGGCTTATCAAAGTTATATGAACTTTGGGGATTTGTAGGATCATAATGATCATTTGGATATTTAGTTGGGACTTGAAATTAAGGAATACTAATGATAATATTCGATGGGAATTAGGTTCACATAAAATGAACCCAAATGGTTTAAAGATAATAGGTTCCACTAAAATAAACCCAAGCTATGTTAATGATGATTGGTTCAAATAAATGAACCCGGTTGTTTAATTATGATAGGTTCGAATAAAAAGAACCAAACACATGGATATTGGAAATGGAATTTGGTAATGGTAAATCGAAATGTAAACGAGATAAAATATGGTAAATGTTAATTTACTTAAACACACCTCTCTAAATGACATCATAAGGGAAGTTTGCGCGCTTGGTGATGCCCCCTGGCTAATGAATGCAGGGAGGATATAGTCCTAGGCCATATGCAGGGTTTTTATATGTTTTTCTGCGCTGGTTAGGGGATTCCGAGTGTGGTCCTAACTTTCCCGCACGCATAAGGCCGCTTCCCGACGTTGCGTTATGATACCAGGTTGTCTTGTATAGATAGGCCCTGGAAGATGATGGTCATTTAGGGGCGCGCCCAGTGGGGAAACTCGGAGGGGCGGTCTTAGAATCGTTATATGTATATGAATATAACTTTTATGCATCAAGTGGGACTTGATGGTTATATGCCATAAAGAGCATGGATACGTGCCATAAAGAGCACGGGATTGAGATTAATGTGCCATATAGAGCACTTGATATAAATGATATTCCTATTAAGGAACGAAAAGACGAAATGGTAAGATAATTAACTATGAAAGTTAATACATGGTTTTATTCCTATTAAGGAATATAAAAGATAATGGAAATTGGATAAATGAGGAAAGGTTTTAAATTTAAGTTATTTACTTTTCTTTCTTTTATGTAAATGACATTTTATTTCTTCATTTCGTTATAATTATCTTAATTTGTAATTGTAGTTTAACATGCATATTATCATCCTTATCTTTCATTCATAGCTGTTCTGTAAGAACACAAATTTCCAATTGAGTCCATATATAGTTTTGGCTCAATTCCAGACAAAAACATTTATTCATAGGAATTTGATTGTAATATTCTCAAGCCTATGAAGTGTATGTTGAAGACGTAGCGGCAAAGAATTTAAAGCTTCATCAAAATGCCGATTTGTGTGCCTCGTTTCTACGTTATCAACTAAGGTTCCATGCTCCCAAGGTATGAATGTAATTATATTTATTTAGGATCTTGGAACAAAGTTTATTGGGTGTTAGGTGTAATAAAAACTGCATTTTATTTTCAGAAAGAATCAAATAGAACTTTAAAATAAGTATATAAAAGTTTCTGGGCCAAAATCGAATTTTACAAACTTTCTGGTCGTTCGTTAGAAATGTCGTTCGAACGAGTTTTTTTCGTTCGAACCAGGTTTCGTTCGAACGAGTTTTGCCAACGACCCTAACTGGTCAGTCGTTCGATATGTCGTTCGAACGAATGTTCTCGTTCTAACGATGTATCTAATGAGGTTCTAACGAGCCCAGGCTGGTCGCTCGTTAGAAGTCTCGTTCGAACGAGAATCAAGTTCGTTCGAACGAGATTCCAGTGGGAACAGTTATTTGGCAGTTGTTTGCAGTTTTTCCCCACTTCTCCACTTGGTTTTCAACCAACTTTTTTCATACATTATTATGTGCGGGAAACACATTTTCCAAAGTATCTTTTTCATACCATACAAACTCCTAGAGAGTATTTTGAGACAAAATTTGCTTAAGGAAAAAGATCATGTTTTGAGTGTTATTCTTTCAAAGAAAAATTCATACACACTCTAGTTTACACCCAATTGTGTTTATCCAAGTTTCTATATTTATATCAATTGCTTGGAGTTTTTGGCATCGGTTTTCTCTACCGAATTCAAGAGACGTTTCGGGTTTGCTTCTACACCCCATCACAAAGAAGACTTTTGTTGAGATTCTACCCACACGGAGAAAGGCTCCATGCTTGGGTGACGGTGACCATATAAAGTCCCGTCGGTGGATTTCGAGACCGCGGTGGTGTTCCGAGATTGTCCGCTAGGAAGAGGTTTATACGAGAAGGAGCGTCGAGGCTTGAGAGGGATCGAGTCAGTCGTTGTACGTCTATCTGTCTTGTAATTGTAATTCCGTATCTAGTGGACTTGTGGCTAGGGCCGTCCGAGGTTATTTCCCGTCTTGGGTTTTTCCTCGTACATCTCGGCGTAGTGTGACATTGTTTATTTTATCTTGCTCATTAATTTAGAATCCATGCTTAGGATAATTTCAAGATAAAATTTGGTTTAATTATCACACTCATTTAATTTGGGACTTAAATTAAATACTGGGTAAATTTGGTTTATTCAAGTCATTTGCTAAAATTGATTTCGCCTAACTTTGATTAATTGAAAATTATGACTTAGGCAAATTCTAGGACTTGAATTATGTTTTAACTTGTTTTGAGAAATTAAAACTTGTTGTTATTTTTGAAAGTTGAACCATCACCTGTCTTATATACGCTTTCGCACCATCTATTGAGTTTACATTAAAAAGGTAATTACGTTTACAAATTGGTATCAGAGCCAAAAACGATAAATTATTTCGTGAAGATCTTTTTAATTTTTGGCTAAAATGGATTTTTCCCCATTTTCAAAATTTCCTATTTTCGATGGTTCAAACTACGCGTATTGGAAAGCGCGAGTGAAATCGGCACTTAAATCTATCGACGAGAGAGTTTGGATGTCTGTTGTTACCGGGTACTCCCCACCGACTTATTTAGTTGAAAATGAACGTGTTATCAAACCCGCCGATAGATGGACTGAAAATGAGTTTAAACTTGCTAACTTTAATTCCCGAGGTTTAAATGCCTTATTTAGTGCTGTCGCACTGGATGAATTCCGACGTATTATGACGTGTGAAACCGCTAAAGAAGCTTGAGATATTTTACAATTAACTCATGAAGGAACTAGTGTCGTTAAAGCTTCAAAACTCCAAAACCTCACCACTCAATTTGAAACTATCAAAATGGATGAAAAAGAAACTTTTGATAAATTTTATGCTAGACTTTCTGATATTGTCAATTCATCTTTTAACTTGGGAGAGAAAATACCTGATGACCGTGTTGTAAAGAAAATTTTAAGGTCCCTACCCGATAGATTTATTCCAAAGGTGACCGTTTTAAATTCTTTACCCACTTTAGACTCTACGAAATTAGAAGAGCTTGTAGGTGATTTACAAACCTATGAACTGGATATGTTTCCCTCTAAAACTGAAAAGAAAATTGAAAAGGGTGTTGCTTTAAAAGCCCGAAAAGAGGTCAAACAAGTAGTAGAGAGCGATAGTGATAGTGACTCGGAAGACATGGCTTTGTTTGCTCGTAAATTTAGAAAATTTCTTAAATTTAACAAAGATAAAGTTAAAAATGATTTTAAGAAATTTGATACTTCTAAACATGATAAAAGCGAGAAGATTTCTAAAGCCAAGAAAATCCCTAAACCTAGTAATGAACATTTAGATAGGGACGAGTCTAATAAGTGTTTTGGTTGTGAAGGTTATGGCCATAGGGCTTATGAGTGCCCCACTAAACTAAGGAAAGATGGTAAGCGACCTATTTCATATAATGCAACCCTTAGTGATAGTGATAAGGAAGAAAAGCCCGATTCCCCCACTAAGAAAAATTTTGTGGCTTTTATGGCTAGTCATGTGAGTGATAGTGAGAACTCATCGATTGATGAAACGATAGCACATGCCACTTCCAAGGTCATTGTACATGATTCCCTTGTTTTTAATGATAGTGAGAATGAAGAAGAAAGAGAGAGTGAAAATGAAGAAGAGGTTGATGTGAGTGAACTTCAAAATGCTTTTCATGAATTATATAAAGAATCTATTAATTTGAAAAGAACTAATTTGAAGTTAGAAGCTTGTTTAAGAAAGAGTGTCAAGGTCGTTGATGATAGTGCCTTAATAGAAGACCTTAGGACACATGTGAGGACTCTTCAAGAGAAGCTTGATTATGTAGAAGGCGAGAGAGATAGCCTTAGGGGTTTAATGGAATCCTTGAAAAAGGAGCTTCTTGCTTTTGAAGAGAGAAATGTTTTACTAGAATCTAAAATTTTAGATTTGGAAAATAAATTAAAAGATTCTAGTAATGTCAAATTTGATTTGGAGTGTCGTTCGGAAAAACTAGATAAAATGTTAGGAACGGTCCAAATTAAAAATGACACTTTTGGTTTAGGCTTCAATTCTTGTAATGAATTTTACCCTAAAGTCAAAACCAATGTTTTAGGAGAATCTTCTAGGAATGCATTTAATGATCCCTCCTTAGATAAATCTTTTCGACATGTTCTTACTTGTACACATTGTGGTCGAAAAGGTCATCTTAGGCAATTTTGTTTAGATCTTAAACGAATTCCTAGAAAATCCCATAGTAAAGTAACCACGATAGTTAACGTTCCTACACCCCATGATAGTAATTCTTCATTAATTTGGGTTAGGAAATTCGACTTGGTTGCCTTACAACATAGGGATTTTGATTCTCATTTACTTTCACATGCTTCCTCTCTTGCTAAATCTAAAGGATAAATGTGTTAGTGTTTGCATGCTTTATGTATGCCATATTTATATGCTAAATGTATGCTTGTTTAGTCATTTTCTAGTCATTGCCTTATTTCATATCACATGCTAGAAATTATGACTTGTTTATCTTTTTGTATTATTTTTTGTGTTTGATTTAACTGCAAAATATAAAAAGATTTTTGTTTATCATTTGTGTTTTATTTATTTCATTTATGCTTAATGAAAAATACTTTGTTTAGTCTTTTGAGTATATATCTTTCTTTTTGATTAAAAATGTTAAAAACTCAAAAAGATTTTGTTTGGTGTGTATTTTTGTTTGACACACTTTATGTGGCATATACTTGTGTTTGAATCCCATCATTTACGCTCCCACGTGGCTAGAACTTTTGGTTTAGATTTTCAATCCTTATTATGTTCTTTACCATATTTTATGGAGTAGTTGGATTTTGTATTGTTTAAATGGATTCTATTTCTATATGCCTCTTTTCACACATGCACGAGCTCTTTTGAAATCTTAATGTCACATGTTATATTTGAGCTTTTTGAGGTGTTCTCCTATCAATTTAGTCATCTACATATCTATGACCTAGGAGGACTAGTGCATGTCAAAATCCGTTGCATGTGAGATTTGTGAGAAAAATGAAAACATGATAAATTAATATATGCACGGGGAAGGGCTCCGTAAGGATGAATTAAATCCTTTGCGATAGTAAGCCACCGTTGATTGGATCTAAAAGAAATACGTGATCCAAAGGCCTAAAAACAGAATATTTGGCATTAAACAGAAATCAATTGCCAAGGCCTATGTTTGTTTGATATATTCATTCAAAAACAAAAGAATATATATGCTCATTGAGGGAGTATTGGATGGTATATCAACGGTTTGCACAATGTCCGTTTATCCTAGTTGTCTTTAATGTCATGACTCTATTTGGTTTATAGAATCATCATCATGTTAGGCTTGTATGCATTGTGTATGTTTGTTCATTGAGTTCAATCTTTATATTGTCACATGAGGTTATATTTAACTGTGATGAATTTTGCAATCAAATGAGAACTCCGTGAACGTTTCTTAAGTGTTTGGGTCTAAATTTAATTGTTGCTAGTACACACCCCTACACTTCTGTTTCCATATGACACTTTTTTGCCATACGAGTGTGCAAACTTATTGTATTTTGTGTCATGTGTGTGTTTATATCTATACATATATGCAAGTGCTCTATTGGTATATTTTTGGTATTTATATATATGATATTTGTCTTTGCCCTGCTTTTATTGCCCATATGCTTTCATGTCTTATCACTTTAAGCTTTCACATGTTGTTTATTAGTTCTTTATCCTTTGCCTATTCCCGAACAAAAAGGGGGAGAATGATGATAGGGGGAGAAATGGTATCTAATCCTATTATTATCGTATCTTAGTTTGGGGAGATTTATCTTAGGGGGAGACGTCTTTCTAAGTAGGTCATGTGTTTGATAAAGGGGAGAATTAATTTAGGGGGAGTAATAAATTAATTACATTTAATATTTTGATATTCCCTATGCATTTGATGAGTTTGCTTAAGTGTGCAGGAATTATACTAAAGCGGCATCTTTCTATGGCAAAGCGTTTGATCCTTGGGTTGAGTCAAGTTTGGGAAGGTTATGTTTTGAGTCTAGTAGAGCTTGATGGCCCTTTAGGATTTTTGTCCCGGAATAGACAAAGGGGGAGATTTGTAAGGATACAAATTTCCAATTGAGTCCATATATAGTTTTGGCTCAATTCCGGACAAAAACATTTATTCATAGGAATGTATTTGATTGTAATATTCTCAAGCCTATGAAGTGTATGTTAAAGACGTAGCGGCAAAGAATTTAAAGCTTCATCAAAATGCCGATTTGTGTGCCTCGTTTCTACGTTATCAACTAAGGTTCCATGCTCCCAAGCTATGAATGTAATTATATTTATTTAGGAGCTTGGAACAAAGTTTATTGGGTGTTAGGTGTAATAAAAACTGCATTTTATTTTCAGAAAGAATCAAATAGAACTTTAAAATAAGTATATAAAAGTTTCTGGGCCAAAATCGAATTTTACAAACTTTCTGGTCGTTCGTTAGAAAGGTCGTTCGAACGAGTTTTTTTCGTTCGAACCAGGTTTCGTTCGAACGAGTTTTTTTCGTTCGACCCAGGTTTCGTTCGAACGAGTTTTTCGTTCGAACCAGGTTTCGTTTGAACGAGTTTTGCCAACGACCCTAACTGGTCAGTCGTTCGATATGTCATTCGAACGAATGTTCTCGTTCTAACGAGGTATCTAACGAGGTTCTAACGAGCCCAGGCTGGTCGCTCGTTAGAAGTCTCGTTCGAACGAGAATCAAGTTCGTTCGAACGAGATTCCAGCGGGAACAGTTATTTGGCAGTTTTTTGCAGTTTTTCCCCACTTCTCCACTTGGTTTTCAACCAACTTTTTTCATACATTATTATGTGCGGGAAACACATTTTCCAAAGTATCTTTTTCATACCATACAAACTCCTAGAGAGTATTTTGAGACAAAATTTGTTTAGGGAAAAAGATCATGTTTTGAGTGTTATTCTTTCAAAGAAAAATTCATACACACTCTAGTTTACACCCAATTGTGTTTATCCAAGTTTCTATATTTATATCAATTGCTTGGAGTTTTTGGCACTGGTTTTCTCTACCGAATTCAAGAGACGTTTCGGGTTTGCTTCTACACCCCATCACAAAGAAGACTTTTGTTGAGATTCTACCCACACGGAGAAAGGCTCCATGCTTGGGTGACGGTGACCATATAAAGTCCCATCGGTGGATTCCGAGACCGCGGTGGTGTTCCGAGGTTGTCTGCTAGGAAGAGGTTTCTATGAGAAGGAGCGTCGAGGATTGAGAGGGATCGAGTCAGTCGTTGTAAGTCTATCTGTGTTGTAATTGTAATTCCGTATCTAGTGGACTTGTGGCTAGGGCCGTCCGAGGTTATTTCCCGTCTTGGGTTTTTCCTCGTACATCTCGGCGTAGTGTGACATTGTTTATTTTATCTTGCTCATTAATTTAGAATCCATGCTTAGGATAATTTCAAGATAAAATTTGGTTTAATTATCACACTCATTTAATTTGGGACTTAAATTAAATACTAAGTAAATTTGGTTTATTCAAGTCATTTGCTAAAATTGGTTTCGCCTAACTTTGATTAATTGAAAATTATGACTTAGGCAAATTCTAGGACTTGAATTATGTTTTAACTTGTTTTGAGAAATTAAAACTTGTTGTTATTTTTGAAAGTTGAACCATCACCTGTCTTATATACGCTTCCGCACCATCTATTGAGTTTACATTAAAAAGGTAATTACGTTTACATGTTCATTTCTATCATGCTTTTTATTTCTTCTGGTGATCATATAGAACCCGGCCCTGACCGGTTTTCTTTCCTTGTTGCATATATGATTGTATCCGCTCAGGTGCTCCACCGCAAGGACGCCCGTTTTGATGTTCCCATTCCTTTGCTTTCGACGAGCTGTACAATTTTGCGGGTTATCACATGAATTTGAAGTAGACATTTTCTTCCTGTTATTCTAGATATGATAGGGTCTTACACTCGGGTGTGTGGCCCAAACATTTGTACTTGTTTAATGAATGTATTAAGTAAGATGTTAAACTGTTGTATTGTGTTCTATGTAGCTGTGGACCGACAGCCTATTCGGTCCTTTTGTATACATTCGTCTTAGTTGTATTATATATTTTCATGTGGAATCCCACTTGTTTATCAGATTGGGTTGTTTAAATTTAATTTTCTTAACTGCATTTTGAACTTCTAAACTTTTTGGTAACCCATTTTCTGATTTATTGGGTGGTTTTCCCGTATACTCAGTATATTTCTGTTGATGATGAGAATGATATCCATCCATGATTCCTGTTACGTTTGAGTATCGGGTTGGCCACCCCTTATCTCGAATCTCGGGTTGTCACATTGTCGCCTCAAATGGCGTCACAAAAGGCTTTTGAGACGGCCATAGGACTTTTTGAGATGGCTGGAGCACCGTAGTAAAAAGTAATTTTTTTTATAGTGAATGCAGAGAGTTCAAACTTCTTGAAAAATAGAATTCGAAATAATTTCATATCTGAAAAAAACTTTTTGAAAATAGATAAAAGGTTTCAAAACTTATTTATATATGAACTAATTTCACAAACTGTGAAACTTAAACTTTTTGAAACACTATTATCAGATCTGAGATTTAAACACTGTTTGAAGTCTATTTTTCAATATATTTGAAACAAAGAATAGATCTAAGAAAATATACAGTTATAACATAAGATCCAATATAAAAGAGAATCATAAACCCTAAAACAATACGTGATATATCTCCCTCTTAGCAAATCTCATAATTTCTAAGCAGAAATGTAAGATCTACAACGAGAATGGGTTCCTAAGAGAGATAATGATTGGAGAAGTTCTTCAAACAATAAATAAACACACCAAACCCCCAAGAAAACCTAGAATATCTAACTCTCAAGAATGGAGATTTTCTGATTTATTAACACAGATAAACAGGTGATTGGTTTGTGAGAAATCCTAAGGATTTGTATGTATAAACAACTGTTTTTTTTCTCTCTCTCTCTCTCTCTCTCTCTCTACCCTTTCTCTTTTCTCTTTTTCTCTCAAATAAGAGGAATGACAAAACTCTTTTAAAGTCTAATCAAGGGTACATATTTATATTTTCCCATAGAAGGATCCAGACATTCGAAGAGAATTATGGGTTGTGATCAATTTGACGGTTCAAACTCTTAATCTAAGGGTTGATAATGAACCGTTCTTATTCTCACTCTGATTGTCCCTATGGATGTCTCATGGATCACTTCTAAACACATGCAAATCGTTGATGATATTAGATCTAAGGGATAATAATGAATCTTAAAACTATGAGAGGTAAAAAATACAAACCCAACCAACCAGAAGCAAACACGTGGAGAGATAATGTTGGATGAAAAACACGTGTTTTTAAACTTATTAAAATCCAAATTATTACCATAGAATTCTTTGACGATTTTGTATTCTACCCTCGCATATTTTTAAGGAATAAAGATATGTCAATTTTAACCCCAACACTGTAAAAATAAGATTTTAATTATTTAAAAATCATTTTAAATGATTTGAAAAATGTTTAAAATGTTATAAAAATTAGTAAAAATATGTAAATGCTCGTGCACCCATTTTTATACCTATATGTATTATTTATGTCCTATAGTGTGTTTAGGTATTAAGAATACTTCCCTTTTTGTTAGGTATGTGGTTTTTGGATTGGATGATATTTGTTGATAAGCTTGTATACCTTGGAGGGGATGCTCAAAAGAATTTAACCTACTTTGTCACCATATCCAAACTAGTTGGAACTCATATACGGTACAGATTCAAGTGAGTCAACCATATAGTGTGTTCTCAATCTTCTCCTCTGGATATTAGAGACGAAATTCTCTTGAGTAACCTGTACTCGTGGGTAAAATAAAAATCCTAAATTTCCTATACAGAAGTGCTATTTACCCATTCTCATCCTAGAACTAAAAATAAGAGAAAAAATACATAACTCAACTATCATACATTCCATTACACTAAAGCTGTGAAATATGCACAAAACGGAGTCTGAAGTGCCTGAAATAAAACACTTAAGATGGCATATTAGTTGAGTCAAGATAGATAATAATGTAGCTAGTTACTCAAGTAATTCTCCCCTAATTTTTCTCAAATATATAATGGGTTAAAAGTAACAAGAGGATATAATAGTAGGTGATAGAAATCTATTCAGGAATCATTATAGCAATGGATTTTCTTAAGGATTCAAATCATATATTATCCAATAATTTAGTGAATAAGACAGCTAGTTGTTGTTCAGTGGGTAAATAGTTTATCTCCAATTTTTTAGATTCAACTAATTCTCGTGTAAAATGATGTATTATCTTAATATATTTAGTACGAGAATGTTAAACATGATTCTTAGAAATATTTAACGCACGTTGATTATCGCAGTTTAGATTTAGCTTTTGTTCTTTAATGCCATAATCACTAAGCGTTCGCTTTATCCACATTAATTACGCACAACAGATTCCTGATGCTATATATTCTGATTTTGTTGTGGAAAGTGAAGTGTAGTTTTTCTTTTTACTACTCCATCCTACTAAGTTATTACTTATATAATAACAAGCACCTGATGTGCTCTTAATGTCATCAGAACACCTATACCAATCAGCGTCGGTGTATCCTACAATTGTGCTAGATGTATCTTTTGTGTACCATATACCTAGGTTTGTTATCCCTTTAACATATTTAATTATACATTTAACACATAGAAGGAGACTTTCTTTAGGTGTACTTTGGTAACGGGCACACACACACACACACAACATACATGATATTGGATCGAGAGGCTGTTAAGTACAACAGGCTACCAATCATGCTTCAGTATAGGGTAGTATATATAGGCTTCCCATGTTCATCTTTTGATAATTTTGTAGAAGTACTCATAAGAGTTCTAGCAATTTTGGCATTATCTAAACTGAATTTTTTCACTAACTCTATTGCGTACTTAGATTCTGATATGAATAACCCATCATCTTTTTGCTTGACTTGAAGTCCTAAGAAATACTGAAGCTCCACCATAAGTGACATTTGGAATTCCCCGTGCATAATATTTTAAAACTCTTTAACCTCAGACGGAGAAGTAGAACAAAAAAAAATTTCGTCAATGTAAACCTGAGGTATTAAGACTTATTTCTTAAAATGTTTAACAAATAACGTTTGGTCATTTCCATCACGTCGAAAACCTTTATAATAAGAAAGGTTAATTGGCGTTCGTACCAGCCCTGATGGGCTTACTTTAAATCGTATAATGCCTTTTTCAATCTACACACATGGTTTGGGTAATAAGGATCAATAAAGCCTTTTGGTTGTTCAACATAGGTCTCCTCTGTTAAAATACCATTTAAAAAGGCGAATTTTACATCCATTTGATAAAGTGTGAATTGCAGGTGATAAGATATTGCCAAGAGTAAGCGAACAAACTCAAGGCAAGTGACCGGGGAAAAGGTCTCCTCTAAATCTTTTCCTTCATCTTGAGAGTAGACCTGGGCAACTAATATAGTTTTATTTCTAACTGTCATCCCAGATTCATCTCATTTGTTTTTTAAAAACCAGTGAATGCCGATAATCTTTTTATTTTCTAGCCTAGGCACAAGATACCATACGTCGTGACTTTTAAATTGTACGATCTCTTCCTGCATAAAACCTATCCAAAATGAGTCATTAAGTACTTCATTTACATTCTTTAGTTCTACTAGAGACACAAAGCATGAAAAATGAGCAACATTATGTAATTAGAATCTTGTACGCAGTGGCTCTTCAGGGTTACCAAAAACATTATCTATAGGATAATCTTTAGAAACCCAGTTAGGCACTTTAGGGGTCTTAGTTGGTAAAGGATCAGCTATCTCTAAAAAATCATAAGTAAAATTATTTTCAGACTCATCCACTATAGTTAGTCCTTGATCTTTACTCTCGACACTAGTGTCACTTACTATCACATTTATTGATTCCATGATTACTTTAGTACGCAAATTATTGACGCGGTAAGCCTGACTATTAGGGAAGTAACCAAAAAGTATGGTTTTATCACCACGGGTTTCAAACTTAGACAAGCATTCTCTGTATTTGCAAATAAAGTAAGTACTCCCAAATGTTCAAAAATATTTTAAGCTGGGATTTTTGCCATACCAAAGTTCATAGGAAGTTTGTTTGGTATTTTTTCGATATGACATGCTGTTTGAACTGCCTCAACCCAAAAGTATTTTGGCAAGTTCTTAGCATATATCATTACTCTGGTCGTTTCTTGGATTGTGCGATTTTCACGCTCAACAACACCATTTCGTTGGGGTGTTTTAGGAGCACTTAACTCATGCTGATAACTATTACAATTCCAATATTTTGTTACACCCAAGTCCTTAAATTCATGTCCTCTATCGCTACGGATTCCATTTACTTGGGTATCTTTTTCATTCTCGATTCTTAAAAGGATTTTCAAAAATTTCCAGAATGTATCGGATTTTTGTTTTAAAAAAGCTACCCAAGTGAATTGAGTAATATTATCATAATAACCAAAATGTAATTGTTACCACAAAGGCTCATAGTACATGAAGGACCCATTAGATTCATGTGGATTAGCTCTAGAGGTTTAGTAGTTAAAGTGTCTTTAACTTTCTTACGAGCATATTGAACTATTTTTCCTTTTGACACGACCCACAAATAATGTTTGAAATAGGTTTTACCTTAGGCAAACCTCTAAGTATATCTTGTGAGCTTAATTTACTAAGATTATCATAATTAATGTGGCCCAACCTGTTATGCCAGATTTCATTATCATCCAGTGTGGCAATATTACAAATCTCAGTACTCGGATGTACCGTGTAACAGTTATTTGGGGTCATGTGACCTGTAATAATACAATCACCATTCTCATTTAAGATTTTCCAATTGGTTTTTGAGACTTTGACAATGTGGTTGGAATCACAAAATTGAGATATGCTTAACAAATTCACTTTAAGACGTTTTAATAATAGGACATCTTTGAGAATAGGAAGTCCCTTTTCTTAAAGTGTTACTTTGCCTATGATCTGAGCTGATACTCCATCTCCAAACAAAATGTTTCATCCTAAGAAGTTTGTTTTGTTAGATAATTTAGTATCATCTCCGGTTATATGCTTGGAATAACCAGAATCTAAGTACTAACCAGTTGAAGTGTTTTTAGATTTTAAAGCATTAATAACATTGTTACATCGCAACTGGGGTATTAGATCGTCGTTTTTAACCCACAAAGCTATAGTTTTAATTTTTGTATGATCTCTTGGTTTAGAAATAGGAATAGGATTCTTTTTTTTTAGATTTCTTCTTAGTATTAAATATTTTCTTCCTAGATCTATAGCTAGAGTTTTTATTGGGATGTTTAGGAAGTACATAGTTATTCCTGATCTATCTAGAATAATTAAAGTTTTTGTAATCAGGTGAATTATAAACAGGTATATACAGTCATTTCTGAAAACATTCAGTAAGACAGTGTGTAATGATCCCACTTTTATATGTTCATATATAGTTTGTTTTAAATGTTGTATTATTACATATGTGATATGGAAAATGTGTTATTATGGTACATAATGTTAATTTATTATTTTAGTCTAAACCTACCTTAATAAATCATGAAATATCAAATTAGTTACAAACATATTTGAAGTTTTTGGTAGGAATGTTCATATTGGAGACTAGTTTTGACCATTAAAATATAACAATTTACTTGAGGTAAAAAACTAAAAAGTTGTAGATATATGAATTAGGTTTTTAACACAACAAACGGCGTGTTAAATGGAGCGCCGAGCAAGAAGTTATACCGAAATTACGAAATAAGGGCACATTTGTCCATCCTTTAAGTTTTATTTTGTCTTATTACCACACCACGTGTTATATTTTGATTGGTTGGAAGGGGAGATTGTTTTTTCTGACTTAAACACTTTGAAATAACCTCCTTCTTCATCAAAATGGATTAAATCAAAGTCTTATAGCATATCCTAAGCTAAATGATAAGCTTTGGGGGGTAAAAATGAAATTTTATGAAACTTTAGGGACTTGATTTTAAATAAAGAAAGTTTCAAGGACTAAAATGAAATTATAAAAAAGGACCATTTTTAAAAAAAAATATTTTCAAGGACCTCCAAGAAATATTGAAAATGTATGGCGTAAAATTACTAAAATACCCTTCATGTGTAAAATGACCCTTATACCCCTAATAACTTTACACCTCGTGCGTGACTCCTCGTTCTTGATTTTGACACCTCCAACGTACACATGTCGGCTTTGAAAGAAGGGACAAAATACATGTTATGCAATTCGATAAAGTTAAAACACATGTCACCATCTGGTGAATTAAGACTGCAAGACAACCCCGTTACGCAACACGCTAACGCCGATGCACCAAAATGAACGCTTAGTCATCGGGACACATGTCATCACCCAGATAACTTTGGGAAACTATAAATAGAGGCCTTAGAATCAGTTCTTACACAAAATTCATTTCAAAGATCAGAGATAAATAGTGAGAGAACATATGTGAAAGTTTAAGAAGAAGTTTTGTCTTAAGAATTAACGAGTGATCCAAGACTCGGTATTTGTAACTTCGAACTTCTGTTCTAGGTGAGTACTCTGACATTCCTTATGCATTTAAATTATATGATATTATTCAAACTATATATATTTTGTGAAATGATTTTATTCTTAAAATACATCTGATACCGATGATTTTTTCATTTGTTATATATGTATGCCTCTCGATATAAACATCTAATTTAAATTATAAATTTTTTGATTTGGCCTATGGAAACTCTCTTACTATGTTGTCCTTGACTACTGGGAGGAAATATTTGGGTGGTACCTTCCCAGCTGGTTTATCGCTGGTGTGCCCTAAACAAGGTGTTGTTCTAGAGATTATGATTTTCTGTCTGTGTTGTTACCGGGTAGAAACATATAGTGACACTATCTGTCTGTTTGGATATTAGAGCGTACATGGCCACTAAAACTGAATAACTAACTTATTGCTCAAATGTTTTATTAGTTATGTTTTTAACTGTTAATTTTGAAAATATATATTGTCAGTTACTTTATATATATTACTGCAAATTCCTATTTCTCTCTCTCTCTCTCTCTCTCTCTATATATATATATATATATATATATATATATATATATATATATATATATATATATATATATATATATATATATATGCCTTATGTTCTAAATTGGATAGGTATCAATTTCTGGAAAACCCTGGAATGTCTGGAGATTGAATCTCACTCAGCTTTTAGCTGATATTGCATAAATAACTATTTTTTAGGAAATAAATAGGCTCGCGGAGGGAACGTAAAAGGACTATGTTTAAGATTTAGCTTTTTGAGCTCTTTTTATTATTAGGTTTGTTTTATCATTTAGGGCATGCCTGGATCTCTTGTAATAAGTTTTTAAATTTTGTCTTAAGTTGTAACTCGTTGTTACTTTTAATATAAATGAAGTTTCCTTTAGAAAGCTCTGATGACGTAATTCCTTTACTTTCAGTATTTTACGATTCATAACCATGTGATTGTATTTTTGTTGCACTTTTTTAAGCAAATAATTTAAGTCAGAATATATGTTGCCTTGGAGGCATGTCAAGACACTCATTCCCTACTACTAATTTGGGTCGGGGTCATGACACAGTGTCCATAAACATCACAATATGAACAATATTGGTGGCTAGATGGTTGTTTCAAATTTTGAAAATCTTTATAAAGTGGTTTATCCATTTGATAGACATTGAACTTAGTTCAAACTGCAATAATTTTCCATTCAGGTTCAAATATGCAAGCAGAGGGCAAACATATTTAGCCTTAGATTCAGCAGTTGGCTTTGAACAATCTTCCATCAGTTTTTCTGGTCACTTTGTCTTATTTTCAAAGTATTTTTTTAAAGTTTGAAAATCAGGTCATAGGACTTTCGATCTTTTTTCGAAAGAAACAAATTTCACATTCTTCAAAGTTTTTGTTTGCGCCTTAGTTTTATTATCAAAACCTATCCCAATTTTGTCTTCAGAATTCATTTTGCTAGAGGCAACACAATTTTCTAAACAGTGAGAATTATTTTCAAATTTAGATAACTTTTAGAAAAATGTTGAAACCTTTATCTTGGATTCTTCCAATTCTACCAAAGTTGCCTTATATTTCTTTTCCAAAACTTCATTTGATTAAGAAAGTTCTTTAATTTTTTTAACAAAAGATTTGGTTTTGGATTCATAGGCCAAACACTGATTTGCATAGTCCTCAATGTTCTGCTTCACCATTATTCTTAAAGCTTCTATTTTATCAGTTAACTCCTTGACAGTCTTTTCTAGTCTACTGCTCTTCCTAAGGGTCTTAGTGTAAAGTGTGTGAATATTAGGTAGATCATCATTTTTTGACTCATCTAGTGCAGTGTGTGAGTTGTCCCCTAGTATGTCATTTGTCCCACTCATACACCTATTCAATTCATCGTTAAAGTGATCATTTTGACTCACACTCACAGTCGAAGAGCTACTTCTAATAACATCAACAACATTTATATTCTTTTATCAAAGAGCAGATAAACCAACGGTTGGTACAACATTATCAGGCACAACATTTCTAGGCACAACAGCATCAGGATCAACATTGTTCACAAGCATATCATCAGTATAAACAATTTTAGCAAAGAAAGCCATACAAAGATCAACAGAATTGGAAGACTCAATCTCATCTTCTTCAGAGTCACTTGAGTCATCCCAAGTCTTGGAATTGTTATTGTTAAGTTTGACTCTACATTTACTGTCAAATTGACAAGTTTACCATAACGATGACATTTAACATTCTTCATAAGAGTCTTTGGTCTATTATTGTTGTGATTGTCTTGATTTATCTCAGGAGGTCTACCATTAAAAGAGTTTTGACAACCAGTTTTACCTTGTCTAGAAGCAACATTATTTCTAAACTTCAAAATTGTCTTGAATTATTTGGACATTAAGGCAATATGGTTATCCAAACTCTCTAAATCTCGGTCCTTTTCAGAGTCAAAGTCAACATTAGGCAGGAATAATTGAGGTGTGGTCATTTTAGATTGGAAGACTACATTGGGACTAGTCTATCTCTCATGATTGTTGGAAAGATGCTTTTTAAATTCATGTTTCATTTCAACAGTCCTAAGTTTTCTACTGAGAAGTTCTGGGTTCAAGTGTGAGTCATCTATCTCCTCAATCGCCTAACGTTTATCATCAAACTTAGGGAGAATGGATTTAAGAATTTAGAAACTATTTATATCCTCTCATATATAATTCCATTGGCATGCAATTTAGTAATAACATCAGGCAACCTAATATAGAAGTCATCAAAGGTGTCAGTCAACCATAAGTAGAGTGTTATACTGTTGTATTAACATCTGAGTTTTGGCTGCCTTAACACGATTATCACTTTCATGTTTCGTGACCAAAATGTCCCAGGCTTCCTTAGATGTTGAACACATACATACGCAAATAAATTCGTGTTCATTAACAAACATAAATATGGCATTTTCCCATTATTGTTATTTAAGGAGGAATGTTTCTCTTCCTTAGTAAACTCCTTGAGGAGTTTTTTAATCTTTCAATTACACCCTTATGCAATAGGGTTAATTGGATGAATATATCCATTTTTAATGGTATCCCAGACATCATCTCCTAATGTCCCTTGGATGCAGGCAATCATCCTTACTTTCCAGTAAGGAAAATTGTTTCCATCAAAGAGGGGAACTTTGGAAATATTTCCAAGATGCTCAAATTTCTCGTCCATTGAGATTTTTAAGACAGTTTCACAAACACAGGATCTAACAGTTTTGAAAAACTGATAAAACTGACACTTAGCTCTAATACCAATTGAAAAATCTTACTAAGTTGTTTAACATAAGTTAAAACAGTTCAGTAAGTTTCGAATTACTTTTTGATAAAACTCTTTTAGAAAAATCTCAATAGAAACATAAGATGTATTTAAAACATAAAATGTGAACAAGTTATTTTAGTTTCTTGGAAATAGGTTTAACAACAAACCAAGGTCTGTGTAGCAGTAGTATTAATGATGAAAAAAACAACAACACAAGAGACGATATTTTTTTAAGTGGTAAAACCTCAAAACTAGGGGAAACATCTACGGTGACCTTTATGCCACAAAACAAAAAGTCTACTATAATAAAATAATATATGCAAGATTACAAGCTCTAAGTATGCATTCAAGATCCTAAGTTTAAAATGAGAAATATACCTATACGAGTTCCCCTCTCAAAGGTATATCTGATATGGCTTTGACCTTCCTAGCAGCTTATTTGTCTTCCTCCTTGTTCCTTATTTACAGTGGCTCAAATAACTCAAAATCTCTCAAATGAATCACACTTACTAGGTATACGCGTGAGAGTGTTTTGACAATGATGTGATTAAAACTACACGCAATATGCAACTCAAACACCTCAAGATTTATACAAATAAATCCTAACGAATTGCATAAAATCTAAATGATATGGTGAGAGTTCAAACTTGTAAGGACATGATTTTATAAATGTCCGAGTTAGAACCTACAAAATTTTCTGTTCTGTCTAAATCAAAGTTAGTATGTTTGATACTGCTACATTCGACATGTTAACACAATCATCCACGATGGCCTTGATCCGAATCCACACAGCCATAATCTTCATACGTGCATTATGAAACATGCCACCTACTCTTCAACCGTTCCCACTACTCCACTCACGCTTATGGTAAAATAATTTATTTGGAGTGTTTATGATTTACATAAATATTTGGGAAATTCTTATAAAATACTATAAAGGGATGGAACATTTTTACTTCGAAATATGATTTTTTTTCTAAGTATAGAGGCGTGACATCATTCGAGCGAGATTGGATGGTCGTTTTCAAGACATAGCCATCTCGTACAAAGTCGTTTGAGCGACGTGGCCTAACATTCGAGCGACGCACCGTGGCAATTTTTGTATTTAAAGTAGTGCCTTTCTACACATTTTCCAAGTCTTTTTTCACTGACGTCTCTACAAATATTCTGCCCAGAAATAGTCTTCATTATTTCAAGGTTTAATGCCTTTTTGATTCACAAATACTTCCCAAACATTTGTGTGAATCTTTAAACCCTAGATCCAATTGTTCTACTCATCTTGGAGTAACCTTGTGGAGAAGAAGGGTCTTTATCCACTGCTGATATTGGAGTTATTGGGGGACCTCTTGCTAACAAATGCCGCCGACGATGAACCAACACCTGCGGGTATTCGTGCGTCAAATTGTATTTTACTGTGATTGTAAGTCGTTACATATTATTGTGAAATAAATGGTTTTGCACCTTTGGGGAATTTTTTCACATATTGTGATTGACTTTGCATGCTTGGTTTGATTTATTTAGTCCGTCACAATTTGGTTGCAAGAGTTAGGATTTTTGGGATTAAAAGTTGGAATTTAATTAAACAAGTTAATCATTCATTGCTGACGCACTCTCAAATTTGTATCAGAGCCAATTACACAATTATACCGTGTAATCTTTTCCGTAAAATTTTTATAGATATCAATTTTAGTTTAAAAATTGATTTTTAAAAAAGCGCAATTTCAATGGAAGACTTGTATAATCGAGTGCAAATTTTTAATGGGTCAAATTATGCATATTGGAAAGCTCGTATGACATCCCACTTAAAAGCCATTGATGAACGTGTTTGGGTTATGTGTGAAAGCGGGTGGATGCCTCCCACTGTCACTGTAGATAAAATATGTGATTGCATGGATTGAGGAAGAATTTAAATGGAGCACATTTAAGTCACGTGGGCTTAATGTAATTTTTGAAAACGTCACCCCGACGAGTTCAGACGTATCATGATGTGTACCACGTTTAAAGAAGCCTGAGATGTTCTTCAACTTACCCATGAAGGAAATAATACAGTTAAAGAATCAAAATAGAAAAACTTAACTACACAATTTGAGACAATCACCATGCTTGAATCTAAGTGTTTTGATGAATTCTATACACGCTTATCTGATATTGTTAATACTAGTTTCAGTTTGGGTGAACACATTCCTGATGCTAGAGTAGTTAAAAGATTCCGAGATCACTACCTAAACGTTTTATCCCCAAAGTCACTGTGCTAAATTCATTAGGAAATTTAAGTAGTCTAGAATTAGAATAATTGGTAGGTGACCTCTAGACTTACGAAATTGACATGTTTCCTAATACAAAAAATCAAAAGATAAACGGGTAGCACTTACAGCCCAGGCTAGGAAGAGTGAGGGGTCAACAATAAAGAGAGGTGAGTTGTCTAGGAAAAATGAAGAAGAGTTGTGTGATTCTGAGTTTGATTTTAACTTTAGACGATTTGGCCTTATTTGCTACAAATTTAAAAAAAAATCTCAAATTAATGAAAAATGGCAATTTCAAAGATAAAAAGAAATTTGAGAAAAATAATTTTGAAAAGAAAAATGAAAAGGATAAAAAATACGCGCCTAAAAGACGAGGAGAGATGTTATGAGTGTCATGGTAGATGTCATAAGTAATTTGAGTGTCTTAGGTTGCGACGTCAAGGCAAAGCTGCTCTTAATGCCTCCCTTAGTGACGACAGTGAGGCCGAGTCGGTGGATTCTGGAGATGAGTCACTGCATGAATGTAACTTCATCGCATTCATGGTTAGTTATGTGAGTAATGACAATGCACCTCATGACGATGAGGATGCTACTTCAGAGGGACATCTCGATAGTGGAAGCGACATAAGTGAGGGGGATGATGTTGCAAGTGAGAGCGAGAGTGATTTAAGACACGCGTACGCTGATTTATATGCTGATTATTTTAAAACTAAAAAGCATAGAAAAGTGTTAGAACTTGGGATAGTTATCTTAGAGAAAGATTTAGGAGAGACGAGAGAGAGAAAGAGTCCTCAATTATAACTACCTTGAGAGAGAGAGAGAGAGAGAGAGAGAGTTTGTGTTGAGAGAGAGTCAGTTTGGCGAGAGAGAGATATATGTTTAGAGAAAGAGAAAGGGGACTTGACCATGGAAGTGGCTAGTCTTACGAGTGAGCTCCAGACCTCCATGGACACTCGAAAGAAACTTGAAGCCCTTGTAGCCCAGCTTACATGACCTTGAGATAGCAAGGGAGGTCAAGGTAAAGATTGAGGATAGATCTGAAAAGATGGAAAAGATGCTCCTCACCCCTGCTTTAGGTTTTGGTGAAAGGAAGGAAATTGGTTTTGATGGTGCCTCCATGTCCCATGTGACACCGGAACCGATTCCTGAGTTTATTACAAACCCATATAGCCATCGCCAAAAACCCCGAAGAAGAGTTCGGCCAAGAAAAATAAACCAAGGTCGGCTAAAGATTGTATACTTCTGTACCTACTGCAAAATAAAGGGCCACTTTAGGGAGTTTTACTGTAGTTTGGGTCGGACACGACATACATTTTCTCCACCACGTGCCACTAGCGATTTTGAGTTTTAGAGAGCAGGTTGAGTTTCTAGTCGCCACTTCTCAAAGTCTAATGTAAGAGTTCCAACGAATTGCTATACCGTTAGTGGGCACTTTTAATATCCCGACTAGAGCCAACAATGACAAGGGAAAATAAAAGGTTACCTCATCTTGGGTACCTAAACTCGACGCAAAAGCCCTTGTTGTTCATGTTGCTCTTAAAGCACATAACACTTCTCAGTGGTATTTTGATACTGGGTGCTCCAGTCACATGACAGGTGATGTCTTATTTTTTTACCTACCTAGAGTATCGCAAAGAAGGTAAAGTCACCTTTGGAGATGGGAGAAAATATAACATAGTAGGATGAGGTACAGTAGAGATACTAGGATTTCCTAAGCTAGAGGATGTTTTGTACGCCAAAGGTTTAAAAGAAAACCTACTTAGTATTAGCCAAAGATGCCGAGTTTGCAGTAAAATTTGATCAGAATGAATGCAATGTTTATGATCAAGCCGGTAATCTTCTATTTCAAGGGGTGAGGACTAAAGACAATTGCTACAGGATTGTGCCAAAGTCCTCATTTATCTATAACAGTGCCATGATCCCTCATATGGATCTGTGGCATCAACATCTAGGTCATGTGAACTTTAAATATTTGTAAAAATTAGTTAAAAAGGACTTAGTACGTGGCTTGCCATCACTTAGAAAGTCAACTTTTGCGGTTTGTGGACCTTGTCAGTTGGGAAAGCAAGTTCGTAGTTCCCACATAAAGTTGAACTCCATTACCACTGTACGAGTGCTTGAGTTGATACACAAGGATCTTATGGGTCCTACTCGTACTGAGAGTTTGGGTGGTAAGAGGTATATCCTCATGATGGTAGATGATTTCTCTCATTATTCAATTATAGGTTTTTTGAGAGAGAAATCTGATTCTATGACATTTATTATGACCAAATGTTGTGTCCTACAAAATCAACACGGAGTCACTATCAATAGAATACGTAGTGACAACGACACTACGTTTAAGGAAGCTAAAGTATATCTTTACTGTGAGAGCCTTGGGATCAAACATGAATTTTAAATCGTGAAGACTCCTCAGCAAAATGGGATTGTTGAGAGGAAGAATCGGACGATTCATGAGATGGCTAGATCTATGCTTCTAGGTCGTAAAGTTGCTAGGAAATTTTAGGCAGAGGCGGTGTCTATCGCATGTCACACGGTGAATATGGTTTACCTTCATCCACAAACACATAAAATGCCCTACGAATTGTGGACTGGAAAGAAACCCAACCTTTCATATTTTTTTGTCTTTGGGAGTAAATGATACATCCAATTAGGAAAGTTTGACTCCCGGAGCTACGAGGGAATATTATTAGGATATTCATCGACTAGTAGAGCATATCGGGTTTTTAACCTGAGTATCTCTAAGGTTATGGAGTCAATAAGTGTTACCGTGCAAGATAACGAACCACCGACGTTCGTAGATTCTAACCTTTTGTGTGAGGATGATGCACTTTCTACTGATGATCTCATTGTGCCTCCCACACCCAGAGCTGACCCCATTCCTAATTTAGGGGACACTCCTGCTTGGGTTTACAAGATTCATGATCCTTCTATTATTCTAGGAGATCCCACCCTAGGGGTCAAGACTCGTGCTCAGCTATAGAACGTTGTTAGCCATATTTGCTACATGTCCAAAATCGAGCCCATGAACTATAAAGTAGCACTCAAATATGAACAATTAATATGTGCTATACAGGATGAGTTGCTTAAGTTTATAAAGAATGATGTCTAGGAACTGGTCCCCTCACCTAGTGAGATAAATATGATAGGTACCAAGTGGATCTTCAAGAATAAGATGGATGAGACTGGTACTATTATATGAAATAAGGCTAGGTTGGTCGCTCAAGGTTACATACAGATAGAGGGTGTAGACTTTGATGAGACATTCACTCCTGTTGTGATGCTTGAGTCTGTGTGATTACTACTCGCCATCGCATGTCATATGCGCTTCAAGTTATACCCAATGGATGTCAGGAGTGCATTTCTGAATGGCATTCTACAGGAGGAGGTTTATGTGGAATAACCAAAAGGGTTTGAAGACCCTAAGCACCCAAATCACGTCTACTATCTAAGGAAAGCATTGTATGGTTTGAAGCAAGCACCCCGTGCTTGGTACGAGAGGCTAACTTCCTATCTCTTAGCTCGTGGCTTCAATAGAGGGGGAGTTGATATGACGTTGTTCGTCAGGAGAGATGACGGCATTATTTTGGTGGCCTAGGTCTATGCAGACGATATAGTCTTTAGATCTGTGTGCTCCCATCATGCTCACCACTTTGAGGAGGAGATGAAGAGTGAGTTTGAGATAACCATAGTTGGTGAGATTACTTTCTTCCTTAGTCTCCAGGTTCGTCAGCTAGAGGATGGGATGTTCATCTCCTAATCTAAGTATGCTAGAGACCTTATGAATAAATTTGGTCCAGACTCCGCTAAGCAAGCTTGTACACCGATGGGTACCTTAACTAAGCTTAGTAAGGACACCTCAGGTAAGGACGCAGAGCAAACCTTGTATCGAAGTATGATAGGTAGTATTCTCTACTTGACTTCTAGTCGTCCCGACATATCCTTTAGTGTTGGAGTCTGTGTACGATATCAGGCCTCCCCGAAAGAGTCACACTTACTCGCTCTTAAACGTATTATCAAATACGTGAGTGGGACTCTCTCACTTAGTATTTAGTATTCCTTTGATACCAGTGACTGTTTACCCGCCTATTCGAATACCGATTGGATTGGGTATGCAAATGGATGTAGGAGCACTTCTAGTGGGTGTTTCTTCTTTGGTTCTGCTCTTGTCTCTTAGTTGAGCAAGAAGAAAATCTCCATCTCTTTGTCCATGGTGGAGGCTGAGTACATAGTCGTCGGGAGTTGTTGCTTGCAAATTCTGCAAATGAAGCAAATATTGGAGGATTATGGGATATCACAGAACACCATGACTATTTCCTGTGATAACACGAGCGTGATACACATATCTCGTAATCCAGTCCAGCATTGCACAAAGCACATTAGGATAGGCGAGCACTTTATCTGTGAGTAGTAGAAGAAAAGGTCGTATCCTTGAGTTTTGAATCTATCGACCTACAGTTAGCCGTTATTTTCACAAAGCCTTTATATTCCCTTAGATTCGAGATTCTTAGGAAGTCTTTAAGAATTTGCACTGTTGACTGAGGGGTGGCCACCATGTCTAGAGTAGGATGCATTTTTCATGTTCATATAATCTGATTCCTACCTCTATATTGTATCATTTGTATCGTTATTTATTTTATTATTATTTTGAAACATTGAAAAATTAAAAAATATTTTCTTGTTGAATTTTTTTAGAAAAAGTCAACAAGATTTTTGTTTTATAATTTTTTTTTAAAACACAAAAAGAGTTTCGTATTTTGTTTACATCGTTTATGGATGAAAATTTAAGATATCCATAGTCACAACTTCATTCCATATTCCACGTGACTCTTTGATAGTGATTTGAGATGCTTACTCATTCTATCCATGTGCTTTACATTGTTTGGAGTCTTCGAGATGTGAGTAGTGATATCTTCTGCATCTTTGGATCTTTATCTCCTTTATTGCACACATGCATAGTATTATTTGAGTATTGTACTTGTCTATTACATATTGGCTTGAGTGTTTCCATCTCAATTCTGTCTATACATCGACCAAAATGCGATAAAACTTGACAAGATAGTAGTGCATGTAAAAACCATTTACCGCGAGGACTTAATTGAAACAAAATATGATGAGTGAATCATGGGAAAGGGTTGCGAGAGTTTGAAATTAAATCTTCGTGAAAGCCACCATTTGAAAAGTGCCCGAAAAAAAATTAAAATAGCAATAAAAAGATAAATATGTCAAATTCAATGGGCCAATAAGTTTTAGTTTCATCACCTCAAAATAAAAATATAATGCATAATTATTTATGAAAGAGTATGGATGGAAAGAAATGAAAAATGAGTTTGCACATCCTTGAAAGTCATGAAAAAGCGTTACAACGTTTTGGACGTCATTGGTGTGAAAATCACTTTGCTCTTTGATTTGTTGATTGATTGAGTCAATTTCTTTTAATTCCATAATTTTTACACCTAAAGACGATGTTGAGTTCATTCGTTAGGAATATCTAACATTCATTGTGCACATATGTTATGGTTGTATGTATTGATTTTCCTGTCTAATTTGTTCACATCCCTACTTTTTCGCTTTCACTGACTTAGTTGTTTTGGTGTTCTTTCATAGTGTGATTATTTGTTGTATATTTTGTGAGAAAAGTTTTAAAAATTCAAAAAGAGAAAGTTTGATTACCTTGTGACATTCTCCATTTGAATTTGCTTTATGTTCTTCATATTTGTCTATTTGGGGACATCATAAAAAAGGGAGAGAATGAATTATGGAGGAGAGTTTTGTTATGGTGATTTGCTTGAGCATAAATTAATAATTACTTTTGCTTGTCATTATATTTCAAACTGTTGCGCGTCACGGGTATTATTTCTTATCTTATGTGTGTAGGTACTTAATTGAGGATTATTTTTGCACACCCTGATGATGACAAAGAAAAATTGAAAAGTTGAAGATGTTGAAGTTTGTTTGAAGACATGCATTTAGTATTTCCAGTTTTTGGGTTTAATGGGGATATTTTATTGTATGTCGTTTGTTTTTTGTTTGGGTAGCATAATTAGGATTTTTTATGGACGTAGAGGGAGATTTGTAAGGACATGATTTTATAAATGTACGAGTTAGAATCTAGAAAATTTTCTATTTGTCCTAGATCACAGTTAGTATGTCTGATACGGCTACATTCAACACATCAACACGATCATCCACGAAGGCCTTGATCCGAATCCACGCATCCATCATCTTCATACGTGCATCATGTAACATACAACATACTCTTCAACCATTCCCACTACTCCACTCACGATTATGGTAAATTAATTTATTTGGAGTGCTTATTATTTACATAAATATTTTTGAAATTTTTTATAAAATATTTTTAAAGGGTTGGAACGTTTTTACTTCGAAATATGAATTTTTTCGAAGTGTAGAGTCGAAGGGAAAAATCTTGCTGATGTCATTTGAGCGAGATTGGATGCTTATTCGAGCGACATATCCATCTCGCGGGAAGTCATTCGAGTGACGCGGCCTAACGTTCGAGCGACACATGTACTTCATTCGAGCGACGCACCACCTCAATTTTTGTATTTAAAGCAATGCCATTCTACACGTTTTCCAGGTCTTTTGGCACTGACGTTTCTATAAATATTCTGCCCAGAAACAGTCTTCATTTTTTCAAGGTTTAATGCCTTTTTAATTCACAAATCCTTCCCAAACATTTGTGTGAATCTTTAAACCCTGGATACAATTGTTCTACTCATTTTGGAGTAACCTTGTGGAGAAGAAGGGTGTTTATCCACTGCTGATATTGGAGTTCTTACGGGACCACCTGCTGACGAATGCCACCGCCGACGAACCGACGCCTACAAGTATTCGTGCGTCAAAATTGCATTTTGTTGTGATTGTAAGTCGTTACATATTATAGTGAAATAAATGGTTTTACCCCTTTGGGGGATTTTTCAACATATAGTGATTGACTTTGCATGATTGGTTTGATTTATTTATTCTGTCACAATTTGGTTGCAAGAGTTAGGATTTTTGGGATCAAAAGTTGGAATTGAATTAAACAAGTTAATCATTGATTGCTTGCGCACTCTCAAAACTTCTTAAAAACCAAACTTCGAAATAATTTCAGATTTGAAAAAAACTTTCTGAAAAAAAAGATAAAAGGTTTTAAAACTTATTTATATATGAACTAATTTCACAATCTGTGAAACTTAAACCTTTTGAAACACTATTATCAGATCTGAGATTTAAACACTGCTTGAAGTCTCTTTTTCAAAATATTTGATACAGAGAATGAATATAAGAAATATACATTTACAACACAAGATCCAACAGAAAAGAGTATCAGAAACCCTAAAACACTATGTGATATATATCCTTAAGCAAATCTCACAATTTCTAGGCAAAAATGTAAGATGTACAATGAGAATGGGTTCCTAAGGGACATAATTATTAAAGAGGTTCTTCAAATAATAAATCCACACACTAAAATCCCAAGAAAACCTAGAATATATAACTCTCAAGAATGGAGGTATTCTGATTTGATTAACAAAAGTAAACCGGTGTTTGGTTTGTGAGAAATCCTAAGGATTTGTATGTATAAACAACTGTTTTCTCTCTCTCTCTCTCTCTCTCTCTACCCTTTCTCTTTTCTCTCTATAATGAGACGAATGGAAAAAGTCTTATAAAGGCTAATCAAGGGTACGTATTTATATTGCCCATGGAAGGATCCAAACGTTTGAAGAGAATTAAGGATTGTAATCAATTTGATGGTTCAAACTCTTAATCCAAGCATTGATAATGCACCGTTCTTATTCTCACTCTGATTCGACTTAATGATGTCACATGGATCACCTCTACACACATACATATCGTTGATGAGATTAGATCTAAGGGATAACAACGAATCTTAAAACTATGAGAGGTAACAAACACAAACCCAACCAACCAAAAGCAAACACCTGGAGGGATAATGTTGGATGAAAATGCGTGTTTTTGAACTTATTAAAATCCAAAATTATTACCACATAATTCTTTGTCGATTTTGTATTCTACCCTAGCATATTCTTTAGGAATAAAGATATTTCAATTTTACCCCAACACTTTAAAAACAAGATTTTAATTATTTTAAAAATCATTTTAAATGATTTAAAAAGTGTTTAAAATAGTTTTAAAATGTTATAAAAATTTGGTAAAATATGTAGACATTTGTGCACACACTTTTATACCTATATGCATGATTTGTGTCCTAGAGTGTGTTCAGGTATTAAGAATGCTTTCCTTTTTTGTAGGTATGTGGTTCTTGGGCTGGATACTATTTTTTTATACAAGCTTGTATACCTTGGGGGGTGCTCAAAAGAATCTAACCTATTATATCACCATATCCAAACTAGTTGGAACTTCTATATGGTAGATACTCAAGTGAGTCAACCATATAGTGTGTTCTCATATAAATAAGCTTGAATTCCTAATTATAATGGCCCAATAGCCTTCCAACTAGTATACCTATACCTTAAGCCCATTTCTAAAGGATTAAAACACCTAAACTGGCTCATAAAACCTCCCTAAACACGTCCCAATTCTTTTTATTCAACTAGACATTTTGTTGTGTTTAAACGACACGTAACCATACATTTATTAATGTATGACTTATTTCCACAGGTGAGCTCATCATGCACATTTGAGTCATGTAATTTTGTAATCATGAATACACTTTTGTTTTTAATCAAAATCTTACCCATTTAAATTTAAATCCATCTGATTTATTTTTTTCGAGAATTAATCCAAATTATTAAATTAATTCCTATCACAATATTTTATTTTCGAAAAAACATGACGTATTACATTATTCCCCCTAACAACAAAATTTCATCCACATAATTCACTGAAACTTAACCTTTCATTTTAATCCTCACCATTATCGCAAGGTTTACACCCAATTAGTTCATACTCATATCCCATGAGATAAAAGAAAAGGCTAATCTATGCCTATCATAACATCACTGTAGTGCCCATATATTCCACATTATATGCACATCCACGCGCAAATATGAATTATAGATGACACCTATACATCCAACATGAACCATACATACCATTAATATCCAAAAAATAAAGTATATCTCCACATATATAAAACGTAAAAAATAAACATCTTAGTATTAAACTTCCCTCTACTCATGACTTTTACTAATTTCGTATGTGGGACGTCTCGCAAGTGAAATCCAAACAAGGAACCCTCCCAATACACTACTACACGGCTTAGTCAGTTATTGAGATCTGTCGGCCTAAGATTTAAAGGGGAAATAAAAATAATTGATTACGCTAATTACATAAATTTCAGTTTGCGATCATTTTCAACAAAAGTTTCTTCACTTCTAAGGGATACACTAAATCTCGATAAATTTACCCATTTGATCATACCAATAACAACTGCCAAAACTTCATACGATCTAACATCTCTCAACTCTCGACATTTGCTAATTTCGTGCATGAGATGTCTCGCAAGAAAAATCCAAAAAAGGAACCCTTTTGATACACTATTATATAACATCATCAATCATTGAGATCTGTCGGTACATGACTTGATCCTATTAATGTTCTTATTCCTTTATAAGGCTCCACAAGCCTACTTATTCCAATAAAGGCTACTACTGCTTATATCTAATAACATCGTCATTCTAATAACATTACTTATCATTATGCACATCATCATACAACCGAGACTATTATTAGTCCCTATGTTCTTAATGGAACCAAATACTTCTATAATACGAATGCTTTTGGTTTTGAATGCTCTTAACATATAAAGAAAGTTTCATCGCTGGATAATTATCGCATTTATTTATCCCTCAAACATAACCTTATTATCATATAGTTTACATTCGTATCCTGAATCGAAGATTCATCACATTTCTAATTTCAAGAAATAGTTTTGTAACAAATCTTGAGATTTCACATCGTGGTGCCCACTCTCGACAAGGCAACCCTTTTGGGTTCATACGGGTCCCGCAACTAAAGTCTCCATGACTATATGATCACTCACTATATATAAATTATGATTTCTTTGAACCTTCATCGGTACTAAGATACTACCTTGAAAAATTCACTATTGGACACCTACTCGTCCATAAACTTCACTCATCATTGGTTCATCGCCAAATCCATGGCTATGACACATAAGTCACTCCGTTCCCTTACCAATTTCCTAATCGAGTTGTCACCCTTTGAATTCCGAAATCATATGGCGATATTACTCCTCGGTCTAATCACTCATACATTAATTTCACTAAAAGTTCGAATGGGTTTTATCAACATAATATTCCTCGCCCTATCTGAGCATTACACATTTTTTACGTTCCTAAGTTTTCCTCAATTTTCTCCTTAAAATTCTCACGATTGCCTCAATACGTCGTTCCCTCTTAAGTCCAACGCACTAGTAATAAACTAAGCATGTCTTATAAGATAAAATATTTGGGATCATACCATCAAGTGTCTATGTCGATGCTGGTCCCTCTCTCGATGCAACGTGATACACACGTTCGTGCCACTGTCCCTGAGGTGGAGTTGATACCACTGGTAAGGCTGGCACTATCGCCATTGGCTGGACCTGCATTAATTGACACTGCTCCTGAGGTGCTTGGTGTCCTCATTGTCCGCTAGCTTCCATGTTACTCGAGGGAACTTCGTGGCAAAATGTCCCTTCTCATAACAAACGTAAAAATTTCCTTAGAAATGGTGCCTATCTAGCTATGATCTCTGTTGTCTCAGACCTTACTGCCTTGGCCCTGGTGGACTCTCTGCTATTAGCCCTGTTGACCCTGTCTGGTTTGATCATCGTCACCTCTAAATATTTTATGCTACTCTAAAGATTGACGGCCCTGAAACTGCTGCCCCCTAGCTGTTACTCCCATTTGCCTTACCCTGCTAGTCCGACATCTCAAAATGGTGTTTCTTCTCCCCTTTATTGTTATGGTACGCCCTACATTTTTGGCAATGTAGTATGACGACATTCACCATCTGGTTATATGTAGTGAAAGTCGAATTCCCTATTATAGACTGTCTGATGTGCCAAGCTGTTCCCGATATGAATCTCTCCATCTTTCCCTAATCTGTATTTACCCCCTCCTTAGTAAAGTAGGAAAGAGATATAAACTCCTCCTCGTAGTCTACCATAGTGCGACCTTCCTGCTTGAGGTCCATGAATTTGTTTTGCATTTCCGATTGCATCGCCTGAGGAAAGTACTTCCCTTCAAATTTCTCCTAGAACTCATCTATGGTCAACTATCCTTCTCTAATTTTGAAGTGACAGACTCCCATCACTGAAGTTTTAGCCTTACAAATTAAAATGAGGCCAACATTTACCTTTGAACTGGCATACACTCCACCATCCATAAGTGACGCTGAATGCTCCTCTTCAATTGCCTTGCCACTAAAATATCTGAACTACCAGCAAATTCCAGTGGTCAGGCCTTAGTGAAGGCCTCTCTAGCTTTGTCCCAGGTTAATCCAGGCATTTGGACTTATAGCACCACCATTTGTGGTAGTGGTGGCTATTGTGGCTACAGTGGATGCAAAATGTCGTAGCATAATAACCATTGCATTGGACACTGCTTGAGCCGTAATATCGACAATCTCTGCTGGTCTAACAACATGTGGGGCTAGTGGTAGTGGTGAATATTGCTACAGCTATTGCTAAGCCTCCTTATCTATAATGGGTGCGGTGACACGTCTTGTTCTTCCTCTTTAATCATTTACCATACGAAAGCAAATGGGGTTCATATTAGTAACATATTCGTAAAGAATACAATAGTTCTTAAGCACAGGGCTCTATACATCAAAGAATGCAACGCAGAACGTAATGAACACAACACAGATGCTAAGGACACTGGAGCTTGGATGCTCTGATACTAACTGTAACAACCCCTATTTTCTTACGTAAAGGTTGACAGACATGATATGCCGAAGATGGGGCTTTCTTGTCAATATATATCATTCTTAGCATCGACCGTAAAAAATATTCATATTATAAACCATATTTGAATTTAAGACTGGATTAAACTAAATAACATGAAGTAATAATGAATCCAACATCCATGTCCAACAAAATAAAATCCTACATGGACATAACGGTCTCGACTAATAAAACCAAATGACTCCACTCTTATGCCCTTATAATAATACAAAATAAATAAAGATAGGAAGAAGTAGCAACCTAAAATAGAATTAATAAATCGATCTTTCAAAAGCAACACGTGAAAACAAGTCTGATATTCCTTCAGTCCCGCTATCCCTATCTAAGCCTGGGGGGGGGGATTTATAATTTGGGTAAGCGCTCTATAGTGCAACAATTAACTTAGTGAAATTGAAATGCAAGATCACAATTAATTTAAATAAGAGTCTCCCATCGACAATCGCATGCGATAATTTCCACACCTCTCACATAGGTGCAATACTAATCGTATCCTATCCCCTTAACCCAAATGCAATATAGATAACGAGAGAATTATTAAACATGTGATACATCTAGCATAATTTACGTGCTGAAATTAAAATTGTCTACATTCGTATTATCATTTTTCGAATAACCCAGTCAAGCACCCATAACAGTGACATAATCATTTATCATGCATCTTACGTAGTATTTGGGTCCGTGATTATTTGTCTACATTATTAGACCGATTGAGTAAATCTCATTTAATTCACATGATTATATACATTGGTCCGTACATATAAATACGACACTGCATGGCATCTGCCATTTGTGTCTCGTTCTTGCTCTATCGGTATGTCCGAAGTAGTCCCTTATCCAAATTGAACATCACAAAACACACACAAGTGGGGCGGTACCTACACAGTACACCAGTTCACGGCCTATACCCACCGGTGATAAAAGATCACGACATCTACAGCTACCTCTTGTAAGGGGTGCTGTTATGTAGTACTAATAATAATGACCTACACGACGCCTAGCCCACTGGTGCTGACGTGTACTCCGGTTCCGAACACGCATAACCCCAACCGATAGGACCATCCATGAAAATCGGTATATTCCACACAAATAAATAATTACATATCTATACCACATGATATGTATGTAGGTAATTACCCATAATTACCCCTACGATATATTATTGATTTGCCCAACAATAATTCCTCAGTTAATTAATCATCTTGTTAATTATTAGCATTTATATTTCAATAATAATATCAACATTACCAGAATATATTCCCAATTAATGTAGGTATTTACCAAACTTCCCGTTAAATATAAATTCATCTATTTTAAATAGTCATTCAATCATTACATAATTTCTACAAACTATTTAGGTAGTCACTAATCCTCCTGAGTCTTACCGCAAACTCCTATATTCCAGTATCTAGGATCCTATTCTCTACCTAAGGAATATATTATCTTACCAATTTTTCCAAAAATTCTCGGCTTGCCCAAATGGATATATTTTAATCCTACTAATATTCCATAGGTGTTAAAAAATTATTTTGTAACTCCTAAATTTATCGGGACCCTGGGCAATTAGCCTAAAATATAAACTGACCAACCTAGGATGACCAGGGCACCTAAATCGATTCTTCCCAGGTCCGAACCGATCCGCCCCTAGGTTCGGGAATCTTTACGGCTGCTACGGATTTTCGAGAAAAAATTCCCATTTTTCTTCATAAACAACCCATTAGTCATGACCCAAAAGTTATCACAACATCACATATGATCATTAATTAGTTTTATATCATTTAACAATAATTTCTACATGAGAATAACTCCTAAATCATGATTAACTCATAAGGGTATCATTTTCTCTAAAAACTATAAAGTGGGTGATTCCTAATTTTCAAGATTTGTATCTTTTCATTGATTTGTGTCAAGAAACAATATTTTTAGGGGTAATCGTTAGATCTACTCTATCACCCTATAATATCAAAAGATATATTTCTAGACCATTATATTATTAATTTTTCGAATTTTCTAATCAATCTTTCAATTCTAAAATTTTCTAATCGTCAAAATGAGATCCTCAACATGCATATGGTGAAACCTATTCCCTAATATTAATTACAACATGAATCCAGAAATCAACATGGGAGCCTAATCAAATAAATTAATAAATAACTTATAAATTAAATTAAGCAAGATAATTCTTGCCTTGGAATGAATGTGAGAGTTTATTTTCTTGGATCCCTTCTTGAATCTCAAATCTCCTCCTTCTTTTGAACGTTGGTATCTCCTTTCTAGGGGTGGGGTTGCTACTATTTTCTTAGGTGAGTAAAATGAGTTTATTCGTCTTATTAATTAACTTATAAACCCCCAAAGCCCGAGTTAGGATTTTACCCTCATTTTTGGGTCTCTAAATGAGTCTGAATACCTAATTATAATGGCACAATATCATCCCAACTAGTATACCTATACCCCTGGCCCATTACTAAAGGATTAAAACACCCAAGCAGGCTCATAAAACATTCCTAAATGCGTCTCAATTAATTTTATTCAACATAGATATTTTCATTGAGTTTAAACGATATGTAACCATAGATTTATTAACGTATGATTTATTTACATGGGTGAGCTCATCATGCCCAATTGAATCATGTAATTATGTACGCATGAAAAAAAATCATTTTCAATTTAAATCTTATCCGTTTAAATTTAAATCCATCCGATTTAATTTATTTCCAAAATTAATCTGAATTTATTAAATAAAATCTTGTCACAATATTTTATTTTCAAAAACACGGGGTATTACACCTTAATTGGTGCTTGGGACTTGTTGTTATATATATATATATATATATATATATATATATATATATAGAGAGAGAGAGAGAGAGAGAGAGAGAGAGAGAGAGAGATGCAGGTTCTTGTGCACACCAAGTTTGCATACTTGCTGACGAAAACTTATTTTTTAAATATTAAAAACAATATTTTTGAGTTGAATTTTTTTGTTTCATATTTAAACGTTCCATGGGGCCCATATAAAAAAATCATCTCAAAAAAACCTTTTCTGCTAGTTTAAAAAAATCGATTAAACTTTCGCAGCTTTTGAAGTGCTTTAAAAGTTGTGAAAGTTTAACTGATTTTTATAAATAAGATTTTTTTTTGAGCTTTTTTACGTTGGTTCCTTAAAATGTTTAAACCACAAAAAAAAAAAATTCAACTAAAAAACAATTTGTTTACTTCGTCAAAAAATCAGGTGTGCAAACTTGATACACAAACTTGGGTGTGCACACGAGCCTGACTCTCTCTCTCTCTCTCTCTCTCTCTCTCGATATATATATATATATACACTAGGATGTACCCGTGTCGATGGCACATAGATAAATTTGTTCCCATAATATTTCTTACCTGTGCCGATAGCAAGACGAAAATTTATTCCCGTAATAGTTTGTATTTTAAACGTATCGCCATTTACACAACCCTTTTTAATTTAAGGCTATTCAAACTTAACCTCACTTTTGTCACTTAATTATTTTGTAATAAAATTTGTTTTATATATTTTTTTAAAAAAAGTTAATGGTTGCGAATATTTTTATAATTAAAAAGTATTATAAAAAAGTCATAATAATTTTTTTTATAAATACAAACGTTTTTTACAAAATAAAAATATTAACTTGAATCAAGTGGAACCTTTACATTGAACGCACTCAATGTTGAGAACAAAAAGGATTTGAATTTAGGTAATCATAAATTCAACAGTAAAAAAACTTAGTGTTCAATAAAGGTCATTGAGCCATATGCCAATGCCTTCTGCAGTAGACAAAGGTCATTAAAACATGTGCTAATAAATCGTTCTCTTCTTCCTACCAGTTGATTTTCACATATACCCAGACATAACTTTGAAACCATCACTACCTAATCCGATCTTTCACAAATCATAAATTAAACTCTAATTTTTTTCTAAAATCTTTAATTTTCATAACTACCTTTTAAACTCTTCGAAATATCATGTAGTATTAGAACCTAGCTCAATTTTTTTTGAGGTTTTTATAATTATATTTTTTTTTCAAAATTAGGTAATCCATCAAACCAAGTTCAATAAATTTAAACAATTTATAAAAATAACCTACATGAACATATATAAACTAATACATCACCTTAGCACTAAAACAACATTCACTGATCTGACTTTATGCGGAACATAAAATAATACACAATCACAATAAACTGAAATAACCATCCACAAATAAAATACCTAGCCGAATAAACCATCGGTCCAAATATCCAATACAAGTAAAGACAAGAAGACAATCTCAACAAGTATAACACTAATAAATGAAATGTGAGCGACATGCTCAGATAACTACTAAAGGGTCTCTACACGAATGAAAGAATGTGGCGTCTATAAAAAACCCCGCAACATCCACATGTGCTGTAGCAACGGATACCTGGAATAGAGTCAAGCCTGGCGTCCCTGTGGCTGGACACCTAAAAGGTTTTAAATTTTTTTTATAGCAAGGGTTAGTACCCAAAAACATTTGAAAATATTTAACAAATGATTAACTTGCAATAATAAATAAATATGCATGCTCTTCATATTTTAGTTACTGCCGCACTCTTTTGAGGACTTCCTTACTCCTCCTCTAATGTGCACTACTAACGCATTCATTTAATTTACCTAGGCCCCACTCTCCTGACCCAACACTTATGTTACCCCTTGCATTTAACCTACTCTACCCGAGTATACCTTAAATCACGATTTTTAAGTTATTATAAACATCAACTTAATTAAATCATTACCCTTTTTAATTTCATATAATACTCACACCTGTTATGCACATAATACATTTTTCACTATGTATTAATTATCCCATATATAATTATTTACCTAATTATATATTTAAATCATTTTGCAGTATTCACAAACATACTTGAAACAACATTTAATACTAATATCCAACCGAGTAAAAATACTCACAAAATATAATTTCTCTAAAGTGCTATCCCACTAGGTATATTCACATAACCTAGTTACCCAAATCAGAATCGCTCACTAACTTGGTTTAACATACGATTGGAGGCGGTCATATTCCTTCATTGAAAGTGAGATGCCCCTCACTCCATATAACGGACGTTATGACCGGGGAATATACTCGCCCTACTCCTCAAGCTAGGGGATTCATCCACTATGCGCAACCACCCCCTATAGAACTAGAGTATATAATAATAATATTCAATCACTGATAATAATGCACACACTATATATATACTATCACACATCGTATATATATATATATAAATATAAAATGTCCCGACTACACCATGTACTAAATTCGTAACACAAGCCTATTTAAATTATTAAGAGTTTATGGTCCAACCCTAATTATTAATTAATTCGCACATCAATTAATTAGGTCACCTTTGGTGTCGCCCCCACCATAAAATTGAACTTACTCTCGTAGTCTGAAATAATCTCACCCGAGTCTAAATTCCCGAATCTCAAATTTTTAATCATGATGTGTCACCCAAAACTCCCTCAAATCCTAATTAACTTTAATCACGATTAATTAGATTTACTCTCATGTATTAATTCCTCAATAATTAATTACATAAAGATTATTATATAAATTCCCTTTTATATACATAACTGTGCAAATCTGCTAAATTCTGCTGACCTTCGATCGATCGACCCCAGACCTTCGATCGATCGATCGATCGAGCAGGTCTTCGACTTCTTCGCGAAGACATAATTATCCATGGACGAAATTTCTCAAACCCTAGTTTCTTCTACCAGTAACCTCAAGCCCTCTTAGCATTAATACATGTTAGAAACCTTATTAGGTGAAAAAGCGTTACTAAAGCCGTTTATTGAAAATAAACTATTTAAGTAACTCCGAGTTATTTTTTGAAGTAACTCTTTTCTTAAATCAAAAGGAATTAATCACAAGAAAAGTTTAATAAAACAGTATGTACGAGATTTATTCAAGATTTGAGCAACAATTTTAAAAGAAATTTAAATAAGTTTTAAACACAGCACAACCAAGACAGAGGTGAGGAGATGTAGAAAGATTCTGTTCACAATTTTTTACGCGGTAAAACCTCACCAATTGAGGAAACATCCACGACTCCCTCTACGGAGTAAAATGAAAAATCCACTAAAACAAATTTATGAGTTACAAACTATACAACTAACATGCAAACAACTCAGACCTATATAAGTTTAGGAATGTACCCTCTGGTGTCCTTATAACTTCTCCGCAGTTCTGATTGTAGATGTAGTCCTCTCAGTTTGTCAACTCCTTATTTGTTCCAGCACTTTACGTCGACTTATGTTCACAGGATCTTATTACCAACACTTTTCGTGTTGTAGGGTGAAAGTGTTTATGGAGTTCTCTCTAACATATGCATGCGCGCACACACACACACACACACACACACACACACACACACACTTATTAAGTACAACCAGTCCTAACAAATTACAGTTACACTATATGCAGTGATATTTTCTTTTCTATCTTCTTACAAAACTTTGAACCTTTTTTGACCTTTCAAATAATCCCAGAATCCACGGATATCTTGCTTACAAATCAGTCAAGATCTTAATCAATCTCTGTTTTGAAAAGATTTTCGAGATTGAAAACCTCCAAGTGAGATTCCAAACTAGGTCAAAGGTTTAGTTTTACAAGAACAAGAAACAGAAAGCATTTATTGTTGATTTCAAAGTCAGAAAACGTTTTAGAGAAAATAATCAACAATATATTTCTCAAGATGAGAAATAAAATGAAACTAAGTGTAATGTTGATACCAAATTTAATCTACTGACGTGGACCAATAATAAGAAGACACGTGTCAATCTACATAGCACAATAACAACGAGGAAGTTTATTTCCCCCGACCAAGTCATGTTCGCTCCGAGCAACAAGGATACCCCGAGGAACTACAACATTCCGAGGAACTCCAGCGCTCCGATGAACTCCTGAACGACGAGCAACTAAGGCGGTTCGAGCTGCATCTCGACCACAACATTGATTGCCAGATAACCAACAGTTCAAAACTGTTCATTGACTGCTTATAATCTTGACGCACACGCTGCATTAAATGTATTACCCTTTCATATGTATATCATTTAATGTATCAACCCTTTCATGTACAGCCTCAGGGCTATAAATACATTGTATCTCCCTCATTCAAAGGGACCGGAATTTCTTGAGAGAACTTGTAATCAAGAATTCTGCAAACACTCAGCAATAACATAACAGTGGACGTAGGCTTTATTCCTAGCCGAACCACTTTAAAAATCTTTGTCTTATTTATTTATCTGTGATTGAAAAATTAGAGCGATCTAGTTTTTTACATCAACAGATTGGCGCCGTCTGTGGGAACGTGTTACAAGCGTTGTTCTCCACCAAAAGCTAAGTTTTTATTTTCTCTACGTATAATCAATTATACATACATCTTTTGATTGAATCGTGATTTTTATGTTTATATACATAAATTAATTGTCCAATTTTTATCTGCAAAATGTTGCATCTCATGATTTTTAAATCATAACTGTCAGATTCATCCTTATTTAGAAATCTGAAAAATAGTAGATTTCATAAATCATAACTCTTTGCTTGATTCTCAAGTTTTAATTTTATATCATGGAATAAATATTTTAAATGATTACATATACCAATATATATAACGATGATAAGATTTGATAATTTTCTTTATTGATTTTGAAATAATTTTGTAAGATCTTTGATGTCAATTCAAATTCCCATCATATTTTTAATAAAAGAATGGGAAAAGGTTAAAGACAATGAAAAGTCTTCTCATGGAAATCATGACCCAGATCTATTTTTTCTCTCTTCAAGTTTGAGTCTCTTTGCATTCACAAGTTTAAGTCTCTTTGTATTCACTTTTATGAATCATATACTTAATTTGGTTCATCTTCCATCTATGTCAATAAAGTCAAATTGATTAATTTTTTATATAAATTTGGTAATAACTTTAATCATTCACCATATTTTTATCTCTCCAAATTGGGAATACGAAGGGATCAATATAAAAAATAATTTTCTCTCACCTGAAAAATCATTACCCACCTCTTATAAAAGAGGATCAGTAAAATAATCATGACCATATCAAGACTGGGAACAAATTTGATATTTTGGCCCCTCGTTCATCACATCACAAGGTTTCTTTGACGAAATCACACGATCTAGTGGGTTATATATTTATTCATTTAATTAACATTCTTAAGGCTTAAGTCTTTTTAACTTTTGATCACCCCAAAAATATTTTTAAACAGCAACTAATACCTGATTAGTTGTTGGAGATTAAAAACTTTACATCTTATTTATGATGCATATCTGATTAAAATTTGTACATCTCACACACGTATGGCACAAAAATATTATTTCATATTTTGAAATTTTTATGCTGATACATATCATATATTGAGTGGATGAGTAAATTATTCTCATGACTAATCAATTCAGCCTACACATATGGTAGAGCAAAATATTAATTTTTACAGGCACAAGATTCAATGCCGACGAATGCTGAAGCACATCCATTCGGATGCATATTATATATTCATCTCATCATGGAGCTCAACGAGATACTTATTCAGTTCTGAAGGAAAAGCTACAACATTTATTATATTTCACCCCCAACGGATAGTTGGTCGGGGTCATTCTTATTTATATTCAGGCCCATATATATTGGCTCAAGCACAAATTATTCTATATATCCCTTGGGATTCATATTCTATATTCATCTCAATATGGAGCTCGGCGAGATACTTATTATCATATTCAGCTCTGAGGAGAACTATAACATTTATTATATTTCACCCCCAACGGATTGTTGGTCGGGGTAATTCTTATTTATATGCAGGCCCAGCAAAGTTCTCGGCCATATTCTTACGTTCTGGAAAATATTATTCTTATTCGGCATTCCGCAATTATGCCTCGACAAGATACTTATTCAGCTTTAAGGAGAATTACAACGTTCGTTCGGATAATTCTTATTTATATTCAACGTTCTCGGCCATATTCTTATGTTCTGAAAGATCTTATTCTTGTTCGGCATTATATGATTCTACCTCGACTGATCGGCGAGACATTTTATTATTTTTAATTATTCTTTATATCTATCTGGATGCATATTCTATTTTCATTTCAGCATGGAGCTCGACAAATATTTATAATCATATATTCAGCTCCAAGGATATCTCCAACATTTATTATATCTTATTCAGCTCCAAGGATGTCTCCAGCATTTATTATATCTTATTCCCAACAATCTATTGGTCATCGCCGAGGAGGTATCCTGCATTTATATTATCTTATTCCCAACAATCTGTTGGTCATTGCCGAGGAGGTATCCTGCATTTATTATATCTTATTCCCAACAATCTGTTGGTCATCTCCGAGGAGGTATCCTGCATTTATATTATCTTATTCCCAACAATCTGCATTTATTATATCTTATTCCCAACAATCTGTTGGTCATCTCCGAGGAGGTATCCAGCATTTATATTATCTTATTCCCAACAATCTGTTGGTCAGCTCCGAGGAAGTCTTCATCATTTATTATCAATTACCATCAACTCCGATTGGTAGATAAAACCAACTCCGGTTGGTAGACAATATCCAACTCCGGTTGGTAGATAAAATCCATCTCCGGTTGGTATTGGTCGATAAATCTCATTCAAAGTTCACATTTCACAGTTGGGGGCTTCTATTACAGATATATTTGTTCATTTGGTGGCACATTCTTATATCATCATGCAGTCGAGCATCAAATTCAACCCCGACTAATCACTTTCTCAGGAGGAATATTGAAGTTCAGGAGGAATATTGAAGTTCAGGAGGTATATTGAAGTTCAGGAGGAATATTGATGTTCAGGAGGTATATTGAAGTTCAGGAGGTATATTGAAGTTCAGGAGGAATATTGAAGTTCAGGAGGTATATTGAAATTCAAGAGGTGTATTCAGAAGTATCAGGACATGATGAAAGAAAGCGAAAAGTATTCCACCGAGGAACTCTGTCAGACCAGAAATTAGAAGACAAATTGCCTATATGGAGACTATATGTAGATGGCTCATCTTGCACTACAGGCTGTGGGGCAGGGATCGTTTTGAACAGCCCAGACGAGGTCGACATGGAATACGCCCTACGTTTCTAATTCAAAGCTTCTAATAATGAGGTTGAGTATGAGGCCATGGTTGCAGGTCTTAATTTGTCAAATACTATGGAGGCACATCAGGTTATTGTCTTCAGTGATTCTCAATTGATCGTAAATCAAATGTTGGGAATATATGCAACCAAAGGAGAATTGATGATCAAGTATCAAGCAAAGGTGATGGAGTTGGTATCAGAGTTTGTTGCTGTCCAACTGGTAAGAATATTAAGAACGGAGAATGTGAGAGCATACGCCTTGGCCCGATTAGCATCAGCTACTCGTACCGAGCTGCGAAGAACAATATCAATTGAAGTATTAGAAAGTCGGAGCATAGATGAAGACCTGACGATGAATATTATTACCCTTGATTTAGGAACATCTTGGATGGATTCTATCAGAGCATATATTAAGGAAGAACAATTACCGGAGGATAAGCTCGCTGCCAACAAAATGGAAGTTTAAAGCTGCTCGGTATGTACTAATTAATGGTATTCGGAGGATAAGTTCGCCGCCAAGAAATGGAAGTTTAAAGCTGCTCGGTATGTACTAATTAATGGTATTCGGAGGATAAGTTCACCGCCAAGAAATGGAAGTTTAAAGCTGCTCGGTATAATGGTATTCGGAAGATAAGCTCGCTGCCAAGAAATGGAAGTTTAAAGATGCTCGACGAGGAATTATGGCAGGTTTGCAAAGATGTGTACATCCCTCCGAGGTGAATTGATTAAAGAGATCCATGAAGGGTCCTATGGATCCCATGTAGCAGGTCGGACACTTTTACAAAAGGTGATGACGCAGAGATACTACTGGCCGACGATGAGAGCTGATTGTATAGCTTATGCCAAGAAATGTGACAAGTGCCAACGCTTTTCCTCCATCCGAAGAACTTCACAAACATTGTTGACACCCATCATTTATCCTTGGCCATTTTCCATGTGGGGATTGATTTGGTTGGACCATTGCCGACGACTCGAGGAAGATTCAAATACCTCGTCATCGTAGTAGATTATTTTACTTAGTGGATAGAAGCTGAGCCACTTATTGACATGACATACGAGAAGGAAGGTGTACCAATTTGTTTGGAAGAACATCATCTGCCGATATGGTCTCCCTCATGCCTTCATCACAGACCATGGAACACAATTTGATAACTAGGAGTTTGCTACCTATTATCATCAGTCAATCATTTTGAAGGTTCACTCAGCACAAGGATATCGTCAGAGCTAATGGACCAAAAGTGCTCTAAGGAGCCAAAAAGTGCTATAAGTAGCCAAAAAGTGCTCTAAGGAGCCAAAAAGTGCTCTAAGGAGCCAAAAGCTCTAAGGAGCCAAAAAAGTGCTCTAAGGAGCCAAAAGCTCTAAGGAGCCAAAAAGTGCTCTAAGGAGCCAAAAGCTCTAAGGAGCCAAAAAATACTCCTTTGGTTAGGAGGCGCTCTAAGGAGCCAAAAGCTCTAAGGAGCCAAAAAACTACTACTCCTTTGGTTAAGAGGTATACACCAGCATGATCAATTACGGTTGGTTCCTCGTCAGCAAGAGGATCATCTAAAATATAAGGGGAGTTTATGAAGTTAAGATCTTTCAACAGTCTGATATTCATCACAGATAATCCATCCGAGAAGCATTAGCCCATTCCCGAGAAGCACTTGCTCATCCCTGAGAATCACTTGTTCGTCCCCGAGAAACTCTTGCTCATCCCCGAGCAGAGGTAGAAGTCAAAATCAGTATCTATAGCACTGAGATCTTTGCTAATACTGTCTCGACCAGTAATGAAGAAGAATTCATGTGAAAATGTTTCGAAGTCCACCACTAGTTTGGTACTAATCAGATTGAAGAGTTGGGTTCAAAAGCTAGTATGTTACTCGACAAAGTATTCAGAGGATCATAAATCAGAAAAATCAAGCACGTAAAGTTAGCATTCAGTTGCTCGGCACAAGAGGCAGTTGGTCAGCTAGCAAACCGATCAACATACTTGAAGATTATGACAAGCTACAAGCTGCATACTATGGCATGGCTATATCCAAATTCCCAGGGGTGATACATAGCACATGGAGTTACTCAAAAGAAAGATTAGCAACCATCGATCAGCCTGCATCATACTTCATCCAGGAGATAATGAATTTTATGTTGAACAAATCAAGAAGGTAGATCAAGAATTTCACGAGCACCGAGCAACATTGCAGAATAAATACTCCATCCTTTCAAGTAACCCATCAAGCATGAAGCATTGGGGGCTTCTGTTGATACCAAATTTAATCTACTGACGTGGACCAATAATAAGAAGACACGTGTCAATCTACATGGCACAATAACAAGGAGGAAGTTTATTTCCCCCGACCAAGTCATGTTCGCTCCGAGCAACAAGGATACCCCGAGGAACTACAACATTCCGAGGAACTCCAGCGCTCCGATGAACTCCTGAACGACGAGCAACTAAGGCGGTTCGAGCTGCATCTCGACCACAACATTGATTGCCAGATAACCAACAGTTCAAAACTGTTCATTGACTGCTTATAATCTTGACGCACACGCTGCATTAAATGTATTACCCTTTCATATGTATATCATTTAATGTATCAACCCTTTCATGTACAGCCTCAGGGCTATAAATACATTGTATCTCCCTCATTCAAAGGGACCGGAATTTCTTGAGAGAACTTGTAATCAAGAATTCTGCAAACACTCAGCAATATCATAACAGTGGACGTAGGCTTTATTCCTAGCCGAACCACTTTAAAAATCTTTGTCTTATTTATTTATCTGTGATTGAAAAATTAGAGCGATCTAGTTTTTTACATCAACATGTAATGTAACATGGATAACTTCAGATCTGAGATTTCTATTGAATTAGAAACTAGATCTAAGTAGGAGTCTAAGTTGGAAACAAGATCTAATGAACACAAGGTTACAGCAACGAAAAATCTCTCAACTCAAACTTTTAAACACTCAAGAACACTCAGGATGGTGTTTTTTATTATGGTGTTTTGAAGAAGTGTTTGGGTTAGATTTGAAGAGGATTTGGACGAAGTTAGGGTTTTTAACTTACTTCTCTCTCTGGTTTCTCTCTTCTCTCTTCGCTCTCTTCTCTCAGAAGAATGCAAATGGCAAAAGTCTTCGAAGTCTGAGGGAAGGGTCCTTTTTATAGTGAGAGGAGAAGGTTCGAGATATCTGATCAAAACCAAGGGTCAGGATTAAGTTAATCTAAATTGACTTGAATCTAAGGGCTCACACATGGCGGTGGTTAAACGAGCGCTGATTGGCTTAAAAAGTTACACTGGGATTCATCAAGACGACATGCAGACCATTGATAAGGAATGATCCAAGGGTTGATAACACACGCGTTGTTGTCTCAGTAAAGAAACACAGTTCTAACCAATCAGAGGCAAACAGGTGTAGGGCAAATAATGGATATAAAACGCGCGTGGAATGTAATTACAATGCAAACCCTGAAGTCTCTGCCGCTTTTGGATTCTACCCAAGGTAACATTTGGCCAATATTCCCAACAAATAATATTTAGAGATACACCCCAAAACTTTTAAATCAAGTTTTAATTAATAAAACCTTATTTAAAAAATGTTTAAAAAATCCCAAAAAATTATTAAAAATCATAATTAGGGATTTAAACACACTCAACACATGTACACACAATATAATGCAATATGCCATGTATGAATTGAATTCTAAGTGTGTGAGTGTTGGCAATAGTCTCTTGATCATTACAAGATAGAGAGATAAATAGGCATAGCAATTCTGAGGTTCTTTGGTTTCTAGGATGGACATAATTTTGTCACAATTTCCAAACTAGTTGAGCACTTATACAATATAGACTCAAGTGAGTCAAAGGTATAAGGTATTCAATCTCCCCCTTTGGAAATATGAGACAAAATCCCCTTTGAGCCGACTAGGACTCGTAGGGCAACAAAAATAAAGAAAAACTTAGTCCTATCAAAATTCTATCTACCCAAATCCTAGAAATCCAAAAATACATAACTCAACTATTTACATTTGAACATCCTATTACATCAGTTGAGAATGACTGTACAAAAATAATACCTTCAATGAACTACTAAGATCAAGAATTTTAGTATATGCAATATTGATAGACTCAAATTTCTCCCCCATTTTGTCTCAAATGGACAAAGGGAAAAACTTGGATAAACAGTAAAGTATTACTCGGCACAAACCATACCAATAGATTTACGTAATGAAATGAATCTATTATAATCTAGAGGTTTGGTAAACATATCTGCGAGTTGTAGATCAGTAGGAAGGTAATTGATTTCTAATTCCTGGGATTCAACCAATTCACGTATAAAATGATGTCTTATTTTTATATGCATAGTTCGCGAGTGTTGAACAGGGTTTTTAGAAATATTAATCGCACTTTGATTATCACAATAGAGATGCAATTGATTTTCTTGAATACCATAATCACTTAGCATTTGTTTAAGGCACAATAATTGGGCACAACACCTACCAGCGGCTAAGTATTCAGATTCAGCGGTCGAGAGTGATGTGCAGTTTTATTTTTTACTACTCCATCCTACCAAATTATTACCAATATAATAACATGCTCCTGAAGTGCTTTTACTATCATCAGTACACCCATCCCAATCAGAATCAGTGTACCCAATAATAGTGCTTGGTGTGTCATTAGTGTACCAAAGTCCTAGATTCAGAGTACCTTTTACATATTTAATTATACGTTTGACAGAATTCAAATGGCTCTCTTTAGGGTTGTTTTGATAACGAGCACAAACAGACACATCATACATGATATCAGGATGCGAGTCAGTAAGATATAGTAACGTTCCTATCATACTACGATATAAAGTAGGATCAACAGATTTTTCGTTTTCATCTTTTGAAAATTTTACCGTAGTACTCATAGGTGTTTTAGCATCTTTAGCACTCTCGAGGCCAAATTTCTTAATGATCTCTAAAGCGTACTTAGATTGCGAAACAAATAATCCTTCTGGATTTTGTTTGACTTGGAGACCTAGGAAGAACTGTAACTCCCCCATAAGGGACATCTGAAATTCCTTACTCATAATTTCAGAAAAGGATTTTACTTCTGAGGTAGAAGTTGATCCAAATATAATATCGTCTACATAAACTTGAGCAATCGTAATGTATTTGTCAAAATGTTTGACAAATAAGTTTTGGTCATTTCCACCTCTTTTGAAACCTTTATCCAAAAGAAAACTGGAAAGTCGCTCATACCAAGCTCTAGGAGCTTGTTTAAGGCCATTTAAAAGCCTTTTTCAGAGGAAATACGTGATTTGGATATTTAGGGTCAATGAACCCTTTAGGTTGTTCTACATAGCTTTCCTGAGACAGTATTCCATTAAGGAACGCAGATTTGACATCCATTTGGTATAATGTAAAATGCATGTGGCAAGCTATAGCAAAAAGCAAACGAATTGATTCTAAGCCAGTAACAGGAGCAAAGGTCTCGTTAAAATCAATTCCTTCTATTTGGGAGTATCCTTGAGCAACTAATCTAGCTTTATTTCTAATTATTATCCCATTTTCATCAGTTTTATTTTTGAAAATCCAACGAGTACCAACAACCTTTTTGTGATCAGGACGTGGAACAAGATACCAAACATCATGAATGACAAATTGTAAAAGTTCATCCTGCATAGCAGAAATCCAGTGAGAATCATTCAATGCCTCATTTACATTCTTTGGTTCCACAAGGGAAACAAAACATGCATAATGTGCATAATTTCTTAGTTGGGATCTTGTACGCACTGGCTCACTAGGGTTTCCAACTAAGTTATTTATGGGATGATCTTTAGAAACCCAGTTAGGTACTTCAGGTGTCTCAATAGGTAATGAATTATCTATTTCAGAAGAGTCATTTTCTAAAATATTTGAAGACTCTTCTTCGATAGGTAATTCACTAGTCTTGCTTTCTACAGTAGTGTCACTAACAATTACATTTATGGATTCCATTAAGGTTTTAGTGCGAAGATTATACACTCGATAAGCTCTACTATTAGGCGAGTATCCTAAAAATATGGCTTTATCTCCCCGTCTCTCAAATTTGGATAAGTGTTCCCGATCTTTGCAAACATAACAGGTATTGCCAAAGGTTCTAAGATATTTGAGATTAGGCTTTTTATTGTACCAAAGTTCGTAAGGGGTTTTGTTTGGAATTCTTTCTAAGATAGACCCTATTAATAATATGACACGCAGTATGAATTGATTCTACCCAAAAATATTTAGGTAAATTCTTGGCATGTAACATAACACATGCCATCTCTTGTAGGGTACGATTCTTTCTCTCTGCGATTCCATTTTGTTGAGGAGTCTTAGGAGCACTGAACTCATGTTTGTAGCCATTATAGTCACAATATTCTATAATACCAGTGTCTTTGAACTCACCACCTCTATCACTACGGATTCTATTTACTTGAGTGTCCTTTTCATTTTCAATCCTAAGAAGAATTTTTAGGAAGGTTTGAAAAGTGTCAGACTTTTGTTTTAAAAAGGCTACCCAAGTAAATCTGGTGAAGTCATCAACCATAACTAAGATATAACTGTGTCCACAAAGGCTAACAGTTTGGAAGGGACCCATTAGGTCCATATGGATGAATTCTAGGGGATTAGAGGTGAGGATATCTTTGACTTTCTTATGAGGTGCCTTAACAATTTTACCTTCGTGACAAGAACCACAGACAATATTACGAACGGGTTTAATTTTTGGAATTCCTCTTACTATGTCATGAGTAGACAATTTACTAAGATTATCGCAATTTATGTGACCCATTCTGTTATGCCATATCTCGTTGTCATCCATTCTGGCAACATTACAAATTTCAGAATTGTTCTTGACAGTGTAGCAATTGTCAGGAGTTTCGACATCCAGTAATTATGCATTCACCTTTTTCATTTAAAATTTTTCAATTGTTATTTGAAAAGGTAACAGTATGGTCTGAGTCATAAAATTGGGAAATATACTAAGTAAATTGGCCTTTAGACCTTTAACTAACAGGAAATTTTCAAGAACAGGAAGTCCTACTTCTTTAAGAGTTCCTTTGCCCTATGATTTGAGATGAAACTCCATCACCAAAAATGACTTTACCACCAGCAAAACTAGTTTTGTTTAAAAGTTTAGATTTCATCTCCAGTCATGTGCTTAGAACATCCAGAGTCTAAATACCATCCAGATGATGTGTGTTCAGCTTTAAAGCAGTAACAACAATATTACACTTCATCTGAGGTAATTAATCATCTTTTCTAACCCAAATTGGCTCTAGTTTTCATCTTGCGCTTATTAGCTCTCAACTGATAAAATTTACGAGCATTAGATTTTTGCTGAAAAATATTTTGCGCATGATTTTGAATTTTGTGAAAGACTTGAGCATTTGGTTTAGGAAAGTGATTAGGATTCCTTCTAGGAAATGTTCTTTTAGGGTTTGGTCTTTCTCTTTCTATAGTTAGAGTTTTTATCTGGCTGTCTAGGAAGTATATAATTGTTTCGACTCCTCCTAGAATAGTTAAAGGTTCTGGTAGGTATTAGGATTATAGATAGGTTTAACAAGTCTCCTAGCACATCAACCATCGAAAGAGTGACCAAAAATGTCACAGTAGGAGCAATAAAGATTGCTCAGGATGGGGGTCCTCCTTAGGAAAGTTTCTAAACAATGGTTTTGAAAATTTTTGAGGCTGAACTTTATTTCTAGGGAGTACAGGTTTGAATGTAGGGTTCACTCTTTCTGATAAAGGGGCAGACATATTTAGCCTTAGGTGAACTTTTAGTCTTAGAGCAACTTGATTCCCCAATGTTAAAGTTTTGATGTTTCAAATCAAACTCAGTTTTTAATGAATGAAAGTCTGGGCATATTTCAATAGGTCCTTTTGCCTCCTGAAACAAATTTGATAGGTTCAAAAGATTTAGATTGTGTCTTCAAATTGGGGCAAAACCCTATACCAGTTCGATCATCAGAATTGATTTTATATTCAGCAACAAATTCATCAAAACAGTTAGAATTTTTTTCAAATTTAGTAAATTTTTTGAAAACAGTTGGTGTCTTTTCTTGGGTTTGTTCCAATTCCAACAATGTCCCTTTGTACTTTTTCTCCAGAATTTCATTAGTTTCAGTTAAAATTTTCAGTTTTTCATCAAAAACTTTAATTTCACTTTCATGAGTTAAACATTGGGTGGTATACTCTTCAGCATTCAGTTTGACCATCAGGCTTAGATCTTCCAATTTTTGGTAAGATCTTTCACAGTCTTTTCTAGTCTAGCGATTTTCTTGGGAGTCTTAGTGTAAAGTGTGTGAATGTCTGGGAGGTCTTCATTGTCCGAGTCACTAAGTGTAGTGTGTGAAGTGACCCCTAAGGCTTCATTATTAGAACTCACACACCCGTTGACATCGTCATTATCGCTTTCCCCTTTGACTCACACACCCCGAGGTAGAACATGCAACATTTTCAGTAATTAAAGCATCTAAACAAGTAATAACCATATTCGAAGTATCAGTCATAGAATTATTTGGTTCATCCTCATTAACAAACATAGGCATGTCATCATTATAAATAATCTTTACAAAAAAAGACATACAAGGATAAAAACATCTGATGACTCAGGTTCCTCATTATCAGAGTCACTTGAATCATCATAAGTTTTGCAAATATTAGCCCTAGTATGTTTGTTTTGAGGTGTTCGAGTTAACTCTACAGTCTTGAGCAATGTGTCCCAGTTTACCACATCTATAGCATTCAGTCTTCTTAAGGTCTCTATTAGGTTTGATATGAGAGTCCTTATGATTTTTGTCATGGTTTTTTCTCATGAGGTCTGTGACTAGAGGGAGTTGGATAATTTGACTTGCCTTGTTTATTTGCCACTTTGTTTCTAAACTTAATGATTTTCTTGAACTGTTTTGACATCAAGGCAATCTGATTGTCCAAACTCTCTCTATATCGCAGTCCTCATCAGATTCATCATTGGAAGTATTAAACTCAGGCTTAATCAATTTAGAAGAGAAGCTTAGATTGGAACTAGTCTGCTTCCTATGGGATCGGGTTAACTGTTTATTAAATTTCAGTTCCATTTCCACAGTTCTTAATTTACTACTGAGTAATTCAGGAGTGAGATTAATATCACACATTTCCTCAATAACATATCTTTTGTTATCAAACTTTTGTGGTAATGATCTCAGAATTTTAGATACAATTTCTTGTCTGTCATAGGTTTATCCCATTAGCATGCAGTTTGGTCACAATATCCAGTCAGGTTCATATAGAAGTCATCAAATGATTCAGTTTCAAACATTATTAAGGAGTTATACTGCTGGATAAGCATTTGGGTTTTAGCAGCCTTAACTCTAGTGTCTCCTTCATGTGCAATAACCAAGGAGTCCCAAGCTTCCTTAGAAGTGGTACAGGATGAGATTCTTTTGAACTCATGTTCATTTATGGACATAAATATGGCATTCTTTCCTTTGTTATTATTTCGAAAAACTTGTTTCTCTTCTTGAGTGAACTCACTCAAAGCTTTCTTAACCCTCTTATTACCTTCCTTCGTTGGCTGGTTTAGTAGGAAAAGTATAACCATTTTCAATAATGTCCCAGACATCATCTCCTAGAGTTCCTTGAATGAAAGCAATCATCCTTACTTTCCAGTAAGCAAAATTGGTTCCATCAAAGATTGGAGGTCTGGTCAAGTTACCAAATCTTTCATTTTTCTCGTCCATCTTTGATTTTCAGAAACACAGGGTCTTTTTTTTTTTTTAAATCAGTTTTACCAAGCTCTGATACCAATTGAAAAAGCGTTACTAAAGCCGTTTATTGAAAATAAACTATTTAAGTAACTCCGAGTTGTTTTTTGAAGAAACTCTTTTCTTAAATCAGAAGGAATTAATCACAAGATGTGTTTAATAAAATAGTATGTACGAGATTTATTCAAGATTTGAGCAACAAGTTTAAAAGAAATTTAAAAAAGTTTTAAAACACAGCACAACCAAGACAGAGGTGAGGAGATGTAGAAAGATTTTGTTCACAATTTTTTTACGTGGTAAAACCTCACAAATTGAGGAAACTTCCACGACTACCTCTACGGAGTAAAATGAATAATCCACTAAAATAAATTTATGAGTTACAAACTATACAACTAACATGCAAACAATTCAGACCTATATAAGTTTAGGAATGTACCCTCTGGTGTCTTTATAACTTCTATGCAGTTCTGATTGTAGATGTAGTCCCTCTCAGTTTGTCAACTCCTTATTTGTTCCAGCACTTAACGTCGACTTATGTTCACAGGATCTTATTACCAACACTTTTCGTGTTGTAGGGTGAAAGTGTTTGTGGAGTTCTCTCTAACATATGCATGCACACACACACACTTATTAAGTACAACCAGTCCTAACAAATTAGAGTTACACTATATGCAGTGATCTTTTCTTTTCTATCTTCTTACAAAACTTTGAACCTTTTTTGACCTTTCAAATAATCCCAGAATCCACGAATATCTTGCTTACAAATCAGTCAAGATCTTGATCAATCTCTATTTTGAATTTTTTTTGACATTGAAAACCTCCAAGTGAGATTCCAAACTAGGTCAAAGGTTTAGTTTTACAAGAACAAGAAACATAAAGCATTTATTGTTGATTTCAAAGTCAGAAAACGTTTTTAGAGAAAATAATCAACAATATATTTCTCAAGATGAGAAATAAAATGAAACTAAGTGTAATGTAAGATGGATAACTTCAGATATGAGATTTCTATTGAATTAGAAACTAGATCTAAGTAGGAGTCTAAGTTGGAAACATGATCTAATGAACACAAGGTTACAGCAACGAAAAATCTCTCAACTCAAACTTTTAAACACTCAAGAACACTCAGGATGGTGTTTTTGATTATGGTGTTTTGAAGAAGTGTTTGGGTTAGATTTGAAGAGGATTTGGACGAAGTTAGGGTTTCTAACTTACTTCTCTCTCTAGTTTTCTCTTCTCTCTTCGCTCTCTTCTCTCAGAAGAATGCAAATGGCAAAAGTCCTTCGAAGTCTGAGGGAAGGGTCCTTTTTATAGTGAGAGGAGAAGGTTCGAGATATCTGATCAAAACCAAGGGTCAGGATTAAGTTAATCTAAATTGACTTGAATCTAAGGGATCACACAAGGCGGTGTTAAACGAGCGCTGATTGGCTTAAAAAGTTACACTGGGATTCATCAAGACGACATGCAGACCATTGATAAGGAATGATCGAAGGGTTGATAACACACGCGTTGTTGTCTCAGTAAAGAAACACAGTTCTAACTAGTCAGAGGCAAACAGGTGTAGGGCAAATAATGGATATAAAACGCGCGTCAAAAGTAATTACAAATGTAAACCCCTGAAGTCTCTGTCGCTTTTGGATTCTACCCCAAGGTAACATTTGGACAATATTCCCAACAAATAATATTTAGAGATAGACCCCCAAAACTTTAAATCAAGTTTTAATTAATAAAACCTTATTTAAAAAATGTTTAAAAAATCCCAAAAAATTATTAAAAATCATAATTAGGGATTTAAACACACTCAACACATGCACACACAATATAATGCAATATGACATGTATGAATTGAATTTTAAGTGTGTGAGTGTTGACAATAGTCTCTTGATCATAACAAGATAGAGAGATGAATAGGCATAGCAATTATGACGGTTCTTTGGTTTCTAGGATGGACATAATTTTGTCACAATTTCCAAACTAGTTGAGCACTTATACAATATAGACTCAAGTGAGTCAAAGGTATAAGGGATTCATTAGCGGCTTGATTAGGGATGTCTGGCTGTAAATCAATATCCTCGAGTGGAATGTGCCAGACAGCCCTCTTGCTCCTGTGATATTTCTTCAGCGATGCTACATGGAACACGTCATATATCCGCTGAAGGTGCTCCGGTAATGCTAGCCTGTAGGCTACAGGCCCCACCCTCTCGATAATAGGGGAAAGGTCCCACGTACCTCGGTTCTAACTTACCCTTCTTGTCGAACCTCATCACCCCTTTCATAGGGGGACACCCAGACCAATACCCGATCCCCAACCTCTAACTCCACATGTCTCCGTGAAGCATCAGCGTAACTTTTCTGCCTATCCCGAGCTATCTGAATCCTCCCTCGGATCAGCTCTATCTTGGCAGATGTCTCCTGAACAATCTCCGACCCCAATAGTTTGTTATCCCCCACCTCTAACCAACAAAGCGGGTGAATGATAAGGTCTCCCGTAGAGTGCCTCGAAGGGTGCCATGCCGATCGTGAATTGGTAAGGGTTGTTATATGTAAACTCTACCAGAGGAAGATATTTCTCCCAACCTCCCCCAAAGTCTAATATGCACATTCTGAGCATATCTTCCAGCATCTGATTGACTCTCTCAGTCTGTCCCGTCAGGTCTATGGGGTGATAGGCTGTACTCAAACGTAACTCCGTACCCACGGCCCTCCTGAAAACTCTGCCAAAAGTGGTCCACAAAGATCTTGTCCCTATCTGACACAATATTTATCTGTACCCCGTGCAGCTTAACAATCTCTGCTGTGAACAGCTGCGCATAACGTATCATCTCAAAGTCTGTGCGAACCGGCAGGAAGTGAGCCACTTTGGTCAACCGATCCATAATGACCCATATGGAATCGTGGCCCTTCTGTGATGTCGGTAACCCTATAATTAACTCCATGGAGATGCTCTCCCACTTCCACACGAGAATTTCAAGTGGCTGTAGCATCCCTGATGGTCTCTGATGGTCAACTTTCACGAGCTGGACATGTGGCACATTTTGAAACAAACTCTGCTATGTCCCATTTTATTCCTGCCCACCAATATTGCCTTCTCATATCCTGATACATATTACCCCTACTGTGATGTACCGTAAATCTCGACCCATGAGACTCCGTCATAACACCGTGCCTCAACTCCTCATCCTCTGGCACAATCAACCCTCCCATTAAGGTGTAAGCCTCCCTCCGAGCTGATCGAGTAACCCTCTGCTCCCTCAGTTAGCAACTAGGCTCAACTTATTCGGGTAGGTTTGATCCTATGCCTGAGCTCTCACAACCCGCATAATAATCTCAGGTGTGATGGACAATGCTAACATACAAGCCCTGGCTACATCGTCCTCATATTGAAGTTCTTTTCACTTCACTTTCCAGACTTCTGATATTTCCCCAGTCAGTCTCCGACTTAATGCACCTGCTACCACATTAGCCTTACCAGGATGATACTGAATATCAGACTGGTAGTCTTTCATGAATTCTAGCCTCGCCCTCTGCCTCATATTCAGATCCTTCTGAGTGAAGAGATACTGAAGTGATTTGTGATCCGTGAATAACGTGAACTGCTCCCCCAGAAGATAATGTCTCCATATCCTCAAAGCAAAAACGACCGCTGCTAACTCCCAGGTCGTGAGTGGGTTTAATTCTTCTCGTGGGGCTTTAGCTTCCTGGACACATAAGTTATAGCCCTTTCCTCATGCTGAAGCACACCCACAAGTCCCTATAAGGATGCGTCAGTGTAAACCCGATACTCCTAATCCTCCTTTTGGCAATGCAAGCACGGGTGCAGATGTCAACTTGTACTTTAACTCGTCGAAAGCTAATTGACAGTGATCATTCCAAGTGAAAGGTACGCCTTTTCCGGTCAGATTCGTCAAAGGGCCCGCAATCTTTGAGAATCCTTTGATGAACCGCCTGTAGTAACTGACCAATCCCAGAAAACTGCGCACTTCAATCGGTGTCATGGGCTGTACCCACTCCCTCACCGTCGATACTTTACTCGGATCCACCGTAATACCCCGGTCTGACACCACGTGGCCAAGAAACTGAACCTCTCGTAGCCAAAATCCACACTTACTGAATTTAGCATAGAGCTGGTGATCTCGCAATGTCTGTAAAACTATACGCAAATGCTCTACGTGCTCCTCCTCGGTACGCGAGTAGATCAGGATGTCATCTATGAACACTATGACAAACTGATCAAGAAACTCCCTGAAAACCCTGTTCATGAGGTCCATGAACACTGCTGGTGCATTGGTGAGCCCGAATGGCATCCCTGAATTCATAAGATCCATACCGTGACAGGAAAGCAGTCTTAGGAACATCCTGCTCTCGGATACGTAGTTGATGGTAGCCTGACCTTAAGTTAACCTTAGAGAAGTAAGATTCCCCTCTCAACTGGTATCATCAATCCTAGGAAACAAATACTTATTTCGTATCGTGGCCTTATTCAGCTCTCTATAGTCCATGCATAACCGTCGTGAGCCATCTCGCTTCTTTACAAATAACACCGATGCACCCCACGGCGATGTACTCCGTCGAATGAAACCTTGACCTAGAAGTTGCTGAATCTGCTCTCTCAACTCACGCATCTATAAAGGGGCCATACGGTATGGGGCCCGAGCAATCAGCCTCGTCCCCGGTGCTAAATCGATCACAAATTCAATTTCCCTGCTAGGTGGTAACCCTGGTATCTCCTGAAACACATCCTCAAAGTCTCTCACCACTGGGATTGAGTCCAATGGAATAGCCACCTCCTGTGAGGTTTCCTCCTCAATGTAATACAAGTGTGTGTGTGACCCTCCCTCAGGTAGCGTCATTGCTATCAAGAACATCTCCTGCCCTAGAATGGAGAACACGATGGTCCTCTCGTAGCAATCCACCATCGCCCGATAACTTGCCAACCAATCCATACCCAAGATGACATCGTACCCCTCCATATTTAACACTAAGAGGTCCGCTGCTAAACTAAGCCTCCCAATCAAAATGTCCACACCCGACAAATCCAGTGAATCGTAGCCCCGCTGCCTATTGGTGATTCTACACACATCTGAAGACTACGCGCGATCTCTAGTAGTCCGGCTCGTTTAGCAAAATTTAATTTAATGAATGAATGTGATGCTCCCGTATCAAAAAGAATACTACCCTCATAACCATGAATGAGAAACATACCCTCAACTGCTGGCGGTGCTTGTTGTGCTGGTGGATTGGGAACATCCTGGACGTTATACACACGCCCGTAGTGCATCTGCCCCTGTTGTGGTGGGGCGGGTGGGGCTGGTGCTACTGGCGGTATTTGTCCCCGTTGCCCCTGTTGGGCCTCCTGCTGTTGACCGCTGCCCCTCTATGGGCACTCCCTCTTGAAATGTCCTGGCTGGACACAGATAAAATAACGTCTCTGACCATCCCGCTGTCGTTGGCCCTGACGTGGCTGGCCCTGGTCCTAGCCCTGCTGGCCTCCCCGATTGTTCCCTTGGCCCTGCCTGCCCTGAGGAACCTGCTGCTGCTGATTCGGGCCCGGTTGTCCCTACCTGAACCCCTATCCTCCTGGTCGGAACCCACCAGGCTTAAACTTCTTAGCCTGATTCCCCTGCTGACTGCCTGTCTGCTGCTGAGTACCACTTGTGTCACCACTAGTAACTGCCTTGCCCTATTGGCTCGGCTCCCCTGTTCTCTTACTCCCCTTCGCATGTAAGCGATGATCCTGGCAGTGTACAAGTGCGACATTAACATCTGTATACGTCACTTACGCCGGATTTCCAATCAAATGTTGCCTGATCCGCCAGGTTAAACCGTCCATAAATCTCTATTTCTTTCGCTCCTCATCGCTCACTTCATTTGGCATAAAGTTTGGCAAACGGGTGAACTCTTCCTTATAGTCTGCCACTGATCGGTCACCCTGTACTAAATCACTGAATTTCTTCCTCATCTTAGACTCTACTGTTGGTGGAAAGTATTTGCGATCGAACCACAACCAGAACTCTGCTATCGGCATCAAGTCTCGCTCCTCGGCGGTGGTAACTGACTCTCACCACTGTAAGGCTGCCCCCGACAGAGGAAAGGTAGCAAGCATATGTTTCTGTACCTCAGTAGACTCCAGCATGTGCAGATGGTGCTGAATGTTCTTCTTCCAATCACAAGCCTCTACTACATCTGTGCTACCCCAAAACTCAGGTGGGTGACCCTTTTGAAAGGTCTCCTTAACTCTCTGCCAAGATGGTGGCCCCACTAGAGGCGGTGCCTGGGGCTATGGAAAATGAGCTGCCATAGCTCGCATTGCTGTCTCGACCGCTTGTACCACTATCACTGCCACCTGAGTAGTGGAAATCAACTCGGGTGGAGGTGGTGGAGGCGGTACCTATGGCTCCTGGTGAGCCTCCCTGACATTATCCCTAGCCTCAGCCCTTTTCGCTCTCAGTCTCCTCGGTGGCATCTGAAATAGATTGAATCGTATAAGTACACAATTTACACAAAAATATTCACAGCAGAAATACGATATCTCACAAGCGGAAAATAAATCAACAGTCCTAATAATAGGTCTCTATAACAACCGAGTGCTACGCTGAAACGTAGAAAGCCGCACAGATCCTAAGGACACTAGAACCTGATGCTCTGATACCATCTGTGACACCCCGCTTAATTAATCTCGGGTTATCAGTCCTAAATCAAGTTAGAACAGGTTTCTCAGTTTGATCATTCTTAGCATTACTGTCGTCTTTTTAATTACTAACTACCTAAGTGAGAAAAGTAGACTGGTGCCAATTTTTATCTTTCAATTAATTAAACAAAACTCATGCGAAACATAAAATAATACACAATCACAGTAAACTGAATAACCATCCACAAATAAAATACCTAACCGTATAAACCATCGGTCCAAATATCCAATACAAGTAATGACAAGAAGACAAGCTCAACAAGTCTAACACTAATAAATGAAATGTGAGCAACATGCTTAGATAACTACTAAAGGGTCTCTACACGAATGAAAGAATGAGGCGTCTATCAAAAACCCCGCAACATCCACATGTGCTGCAGCAACGGATACCTGGAATAGAGTCAAGCCTGGCGTACCTGTGGCTGGACACCTAAAAGGTTTTTAATTTTTTTTATAGCAAGGGTTAGTACCCAAAAACATTTGCAAACATTTAACAAATGATTAACTTGCAGTAATAAATAAATATACATGCTCTTCATATTTTAGTTACTGCCTCACTCTCTTGAAGACTTCCTTACCCCTCCTCTAATGTGCACTACTAACACATTCATTTAATTTACCTAGGCCCCACTCTCCTGACCCAACACTTATGTTACCCCTTGCATTTAACCTACTCTACCAGAGTATACCTTAAATCATGATTTTTAAGTTATCATAAACATCAACTTAATTAAATCATTACCCTTTTTAATTTCATATAACACTCACACCTGTTATGCACATAATACATTTTTCACTATGTATTAATTATCCCATATATAATTATTTACCTAATTATATATTTAAATCATTTTGCAGTATTCACAAACATACTTGAAACAACATTTAATACTAATATCCAACCGAGTAAAAATACTCACAAAGTATAATTTCTCTAAAGTGCTATTCCACTAGGTATATCCACATAACCTAGTTACCCAAATCAGAATCGCTTACTAACTTGGTTTAACATACGATTGGAGGCGGTCATATTCCTTCCCTGAAAGTGAGATGCCCCTCACCCCATATAACGAACGTTATGACCTGGGAATATACTCACCCTACTCCTCAATCTAGGGGATTCATCCACTACGTGCAACCTCCCCCTATAGCACTAGAGTATATAATAATAATATTCAATCACTGATATTAATGCACACTATATATATATATATATATATATAATGTCCCGACTACACCATGTACTAAATCCGTAACACAAGCCTATTTAAATTATTAAGAGTTTATGGTCCAACCCTAATTATTAATTAATTCCCACATCAATTAATTAAGTCACCTTTGGTTTCGCCCCCACCATAAAATTGGACTTACTCTCGTAGTCCGAAATAACCTCACCCGAGTCTAAATTCCCGACTCCCAAATTTTTAATCATGACGTGTCACCTAAAAACTCCCTCAAATCCTAATTAACTTTACTCATGATTAATTAGATTTACTCTCATGTATTAATTCCTCAATAATTAATTACATAAAGATTATTATATAAATTCCCTTTATTACATAACTGGGCAAATCTTCCAAATTCTGCCTACCTTCGATCGATCGACCCCAGACCTTCGATCGATCGATCGAGCAGGTCTTCGTCTTCTTCGCGAAGACAGAATCAACCATGGATGAAATTTCTCAAACCCTAGTTTCTTCTACCACTAACCTCAAGCCATCTTAGCATTAATACATGTTAGAAACCTTATTAGGGATCTCCAGAATGTCCATTAACATTATTAATTTGTCCATTAACTACGATTTCTGAATTTGGAACAAAATTCATCTTTAACCCTTAACCCATTTACACTCCAAATTCCTTCATCAAATTTGTTTCTAATTGTCCAGATATCATCCTACCATATATGTATCAAGTTATAAATATCAGGTATTATATGAATCCTTACTCAAATTCGTAAATCAGATTAATGTATTTAAAATCCCATGTTTATGCCATGAACACCCAAAATGAATTTTTAATAAATCACATCACATAAATATGAATTGAAAAACAGATTCAATACTATTGCAAGTTATCCACTTGCCTTAGGTTTCGTAGTGTCTGATTTGGAGATGAATTCCAAGGTTAAAGGTGACTCTTGTTGGCTCTCTAGTGATCCCAAATCTGCCTTTAACTGCTATTAGGGTTCCTTAACTCACTTAGCCTTTTTCTAAACTCACCTCAGCCGTTTACTTATTTCCTCTAATTTAACAATTAACCTAAATCCCGTTTTTTGCCTAATGGGCCAAGCCCAAGTGACCCAAATGCCCCCCCGTGTGGGCCCGACTATGTCTAAAAACGCCCCGTGACCCATTTACTACCCCCGAGTACACTTTTTTGACTATCTCGGCCCATCCGGAGTCAACTGTACACTCAGAATTGGCATCCGAATTAATTTATAAAAATACTTATTCCCCACCCCTTTTAGTCTATACCGACTCCCGGTTGAGATAAGTGCATACCCCGTCATTAATACTTTTTTTTTTTTTTAAAAATTTAGAATTTATTGATTGGAGAGAAACAACTTCTCTCAGAGCTTATACATAGAGGAAAAGAAACTATCTAATACATGAAGAATCTTTACACACTTTTCTCAAGTAAGGGACATGATGTTTATCTAAATAAAGAGACCCCTTAATTTCCCTCGGCAATTCATTTACTGTGTTGAACATTTTGGATTCTTGAGCTTCCATTCCAATCTTTGATAACAAATCAGCGGTGAAGTTTGATTCCCTAAAGCGATGAGAAACTTTAATGTTTAGGCCTTTGATGAGATCTTGAATTTGTAGTACTTCTTCTTTTATTTTCCAAGGAATTTTGAGATGATCATTTATGCAACTGACAAGTAGAGAAGAATCTGATTCAACTATAATATTGGTCCATCCTTTTAGTATGCAATGAACTAAGCTGTGTTTGATAGACATAGCCTCTGCCAAGTTATTAGACCCATCAAGAATGCCCTTATGAAATGCCCAGATTAAGTCACCTTTAGAATCTCTCAAGACTTCTCCCAGACCCATTCTTCTACTAGAATCACAAGCACCATCTGTGTTTAGCTTCAAGAAATTTATTGGAGGTTTTGACCAGGCAATGAGAGAGAAGGAAGGGGTTTTAGGAATTGAACAAGGAATGTTTAGGTTTTTCAAAGAATGTAAACATTTTTTCGATGAAGATTGAGGGAATCCAAAATTGAAGAAAGATTCTTGAATTCTTTTTTGAATTGACTCAATGATTAGAAGAGGATTCATGGAGCTATTGTGGAATCTTGAATTATTTCTACTCAACCAAATTTCCCACAAGATAAAGCAATAGATAAGCTGACACAACCTTTTAAAAGTTGGATCCGAGCTAGAATTCAACCACCAAAAAATGATTTTCTGTGAAGAAGAGGAAGAATGGAAGTTGAATCCAAGTCTATCTTCAAAAAATGCCCATACCTGAGAAGCTATAAGACCTGAGAAGAAAAGATGAGACAAACTTTATTCTGATAAGGAGCAGCAATTACATCTGGATGCCATTTTAATTCCAATAACTCTGACTGCGGAGTCTATTGGCACTGCTTTGAGAAGCATTTTCCACGCAAATGCTGATACTTTCGGAGGAATATATTTATCCCAGATGAATTTAAATGACAGTAATTGGAGTTTGGTTTCTCTAGTTAATTGAACTGCAGAGGAAAAAGAGAATTCTCCAGATGTTGAAGCAGTCCAGTGCCATTCCTCATTGATATTGGTTGAGGTTTCTTCCATAATTGACCACACTTTGCTAATCCTTTGAGCTGCCATAGATCCGTGAGAGATTGGCATTATTGGGTATTTCTGTTTCATGAATACATCCTATATTGATGTTCCTTGTTTGTACTCCCATGCTAACTTTAGGTTAGATGCCTCTCTTATTGTTTGTAATGATCGGATTCCCAGTCCTCCTTCTGCCTTTGGGAAACAAATCTCCTCCCATTTGACCCACTGGTGTTTTTTCCCATATTCTTTGTTTGTTCCCCATAAAAAGGAGCTGCACAGCTTATCAATCAGGTTTAGAGTCTTCTTTGGGGGATGTGTAGCAAATAAAAGGTATATGGGCATTGATCTTAGGACTGATTGTAAGAGGGTAATTTTTCCTCCAAAAGAGAGAAACTTATTTTTCCAAGAGGAAATTTTATTTGCTATACCGTGAACCATAGGGTCGAACATTTCAGCTCTTTTCCTTCCTTTAAAGAGAGGAACTCCCAAGTAGTTGATGTGTCCTGCTCCTTGCTTAAATTTAGTCACTTCTTCTATTACTTTTTTTGGTTCTTGAGGGCATTTGGAGCTAGTATAGAATTGGCTTTTTTCCACACTAATAGATTGATCAGACTGTTCTTCATAAGTTGCTAGGAACTTCATCAGGTTCTTGAGGCTTTTCTTAGATCCATTTGTGAAATTATCAAGTCATCTGCAAAACTAAGGTGGCTTATGATGCTACACCCTCTTGGGTGTGAGAATGGCTTGATGGACCCTTGAGTGGTCAATACCTGCAATCCTCTACTTAGCGACTCAGCGGCTAAAACAAAAAGAGAGGGAGACAAAGGGTCTCCTTGTCTAATCCCTCTAGAAGGAGCAAATAAGCCATTTATTCTTCCATTTACTAGGATTGAAAACCATGTGGAAGATATACATCTCCAAATCATATCAATGAAGTGCTTTCCGAAACCAAACATTCTAAAAGTTTGAATATGGAAATTCCAGGAGAGTCTGTCATAAGCTTTCTGCATATCCAGTTTCAGAATGACATTACTTCCTTTCGATTTTCTATCAATTAGGTGCATCATCTCTTGGCCCATGAGGATATTGTGAAGAATTCCTCTACCTTTGATAAATCCTGTTTGATTTGGAGAAATGAGGTTTGGGAGAATAAGGCTCAATCTAGAATTAATGAGTTTTGAAATGATTTTGTAAGAGAAATTGCAGAGACTTATTGGCCTGTAGTCTTTACACTTGGAAGAGTTGGGAGATTTGGGAATAAGGCAGATAAGAGTGGAGTTCCAGGATTTTGGAATATCTTCTCCCAAAAAGAATGAGTGTATGGCAAGAATAAGGTCTTATTTAATTATTTCCCAGCAGGATCTAAAAAAACATCCATTGAATCCATCAGGTCCTTCTTCGCTGTTTGCATTTAGAGCTGAAATGGCACTCCATATCTCCTCTTCTTTTGGAAGTTTTGACAGGCTTTGGTTCATTTCAACGTTGACTAACTTGGGAATAATTTTTGTCATTGTTGAGCTACTTTGAGGACCTGCAGAAAAAAGATCAACAAAATAAGAGACAAAATGGTTAGAAATGTCCTCTTGGGTTTCAAGGATAGTTCCATCATCTTTCTTAATCTTGTGGATCCACTGCCTTCGTCTTTGTTGATTAACTTGAGAGTGATAAAACTTTGTATTTATGTCACCTCCAGCTATCCACTTGCTTTTGGACTTTTGGAACCAGAAAAGTTCTTCATTTCCCAGTGCTAAATTAAGGCCTGCCTTGACTTTTGAGAGGTTACTTCTTGCTTCTGGGCTTGGCGAGTCTTCAAGTTTCTTCTCTGCAACAGTAATTTTGTCCTCAATGTCTTTAATCTCCTGGAATAAATCTTTTACCTCCGATTTGCTCCATATTCTTAGTGATGCTCTCAATATTTTTAGCTTGAATGCAAACACTGCCATAGGTCTTCCAGAGGCAGGCTGGTTCCATGAGGTTTGGATTGAATCTTTAAATGAGGCATGAGAAGTCCAGAAGTTTAGGAATTTAAACGATTTATGGGAAATGTCAGAGGGACTAGGGATAGTAATCAATAGAGGGGAATGGTCTGAGCATGTTTTATTGAGGTGTTTGAGGGTCGAGTGAGGGAAAGAATCAATCCAGCATTGGTTTATGAGACCCCTGTCTAGTCTTTCAAATATCATTCTGTCGTTGATGGATATAGACCATGTGAATTTAGAACCACTGAATCCCATATCTTGAAGGTGACTATTCTGGATACATATTTGAAAATCATTTGCAGCTCCCATATCTATATCATTACCCCCTGCCTTTTCGTCTGATGAACAGACTATATTAAAGTCCCCTCCAAAAATTATAGGCATGTTAGCATAATCACCTGCTTGATCTTCAATGAATTCCCATAAATGATGTCTGTCAGCCTTATTACATTTGGCGTACACCACTCCTATCCCCATTTTGAGTTGGATCATGGGATGCTCCATCACAAGAAACAAGGATTGACCTCCATCAAAAATTGATTCACATTTTGCTCTATGTCTCCAAAAACACCAAATTTTATTAGAGATACTGGCATAGCAATCTTCAAAGTTTAGTATATGCCTTAGGGATTTTATTTTTTCTACAGGTATCATAGTTCTAATATAGCTAAGAAGGAATAGTTATGAACCTTACACAACTTTTTTAACCTCCTCCTTGTTGGTTTATTACCTACCCCTCTTATATTCCAAATAAGTGAGCTAATCATTATAACTAATAGATTTGGCTACCTGAGAAAGTCTTGCTGATCTTCTAAAAGAGGAAGAGGGACCTGTTGATGAGAAATTTTTGGTTGCTGAGTTTACTTTTCCAATCGGACTCATCTGAATATTTTTCTGTGCTTTCAAAATTTCTTTTTTCTTCCTGTGGTAGTTCTTTAGTTTCCTCTCCACTAATTTTGAGAAAGTTTTATATTCTGAAATGGGAGACATCAGTTGGTTTGATTCTTCGGTGTCTGAGAAAGAGCATCTGAGAATTTTTGTTCTTGTGTTACACTGGTCTAAGTCTTCCATCTCGAATGCTTTTTTGGAACTATTTTCATGTCCAATCAGTGTGGTCATCTCCCTTGTTTGGTCTAAGTCTCCTGACTCCTTGCTTTTTAATTGGTGGATATCTTCATTCGAGTCTTCTTTTTCTTTTTCCTTTTGTTTGGGACTTCTTTCAACTCCATTAAATGAATTCATCTCCCTTGTTTGGTCTGCTTCTGTATCTGCTTGTTTGATGGTTATAGGGGAATCATTTTTTGCATTGAGTGTTATTTCTCCTTCTTCAATTTTAATGTTGTTGGTTGCCGCTAGATCCATCTCTTAATTATCAATTGAGACACCAGTGTTCTTAACTTTATACACCAATTTCTTCGTTGGAACTCCTGACTTCTCTGACACACTGATCTTATTTTTGGTAGGGGTGACTAGTTTTCCTCCAAATGTGCAATCCTCCTCTTTATGGCCTAGTTTAAAACAGCAATCGCAGTAATCAGGTGTAGGATCATATTCGATGGCCTGCCAGAATCCGTAATCCTCACATCCTATTCATACCCTTTTTGGTTTTTTCTTCAGGAGGTTCATTTCAACGCAAACACGAGCGACACTAGGTCTTGAACAATTCAGAGTTGGATTGTCTAATTTTAGAGGTTTACCCACAGATTGGGCAATGGCGAAAAGGGCCTCTTTCGCAAAAAGGTGGAATGGAAGACCAGGAAAGTTTATCCATGCTGGGATTATAGGGCTTTCATGATCAACCCTAAACGAGGGAGACCATTTAAACGTACGCATGGGACTCCTCCCTACAAACCATAGATCCTTCATCCACAATCTTATAAAGTCCTCTTCACAATGAACTTTGATTAGAATGTGTTTGTGATCCAACAGTCCAATCTCGTATGCTGATTTCAAACCAAACGAAGCAAAGTTTTTACGTATGAAATCCAAAGAAGGCTTACCATGAGAGAATTTTTCCACGACTGCATGTTTGAAAGGAGCGGCTAGAGTTTCCATTTGGTCTTTTGAGAATATTATTGCAGGCTCACCTTTATATTGTTGCAAAGGTTGGAGATTAATTGCATGGTTACTGTTGGTTCCTTTTATGACTTCCACAAATGATTTTTTCCAAGGGTTAGATTGGTTTTGAGGGTTAGGAGAGTCAGGAGGTTTAGGTATGGGATCATTAGGGTTAGGGTTAGGAAAGGCGGCCATGGGAGGATTTTTTTTTTGACGTTAATAAATTATTACTATTCACTTAGTAATTAAATCCCCCCGAATATTAACCACTTACTCTCCGATTAATATTTAAATATATTTTGTCATAATTAATTCATTTAAAATTACAACACACTAGTAATTTAGAATTCTCGAATTAATTAAATATTAAATGCACCAAAAATACGGGGTACAAAAATACGGGGTGTTACACAATGAATTCATATTAATCAAGATGATATATCAATAAGGTGTTATAATCAATTTAAACACGATCGTGCCTAAAATAAAGTCCATCCCAAAATTACTAACTAAAGATTTTGGTCTTGGACAACCTTTCGTAGAAAATTTGTAACTAATTAAAAAAAAATCAGAAAGCTTTTGTAGTAAAAAGATATAGCTTCATGATTTGGGCAACTCAGGTCATGCCCGCTACATTCGTTGCGAGATTTACGCAGATTTTCACCACTAAATGTGTCCCAATATTCATCCTAATGGATAATATCATTACTCTATCAATTCTTATCATAAAGAAACATGTTTGATGATCTCAATTCATCAAAAATCAAACTTAATACTAGGATTCAGTCATCACTTTTTCCAAAATGAATCCACCTTTATTTCTAATAAAATGACTAGGTCCATAATTCAAGATCACATCTTTTAATGATTAAATATTAGGTTTCCAATTCAAGAACATAGTTACATCTCTTTCATTAGATTTTTCTATCAAGAACTTACTTTTCATATGGAATTTAACCTAACAAGATCACATGTAATCATCACAAAATTCCATGAATTTATTTTCTCAAAATCCATTTCACATGTTAATCCCACCCTAAAATTGGTTTCAATTCTATCAATTATAATATAACACAAATAACTACACAAATAACATTGGTAAATTCATTCACTTGCCTTAGGTATGAAGAAGACTCTTAATCCTCCTTGTATATTGAGTGAGGCCTAAAAATTCTTCAAAGATCCTCTCCAATTTGGCCTCCCTTGGTTCTTGTGTTTTCTCCTCTTTTCCCCTAATTCCTTACATAAAAGATGTCTAATGTAAAGTGTATGCCCACAATACTCTAGTCTCATATTTAAATACCTTAAATCCGAAATTAGGTTAACCCATAAGTGTTAATTGACCCGTTTACCTCCATGTAGGTCCTGACTTGTCTAAAAAGCTCTCGACATCCAATCACTACCCATGGGTACTTGATCTTGATTATTTTGACTTATTTCGAATCAACCGTGCACTCGAAATCACCATCCGAGTCACCTATCACCAATTTACCATCTTATTCCTAACATGACTCTACAGGCCGACAAGATGCTATCAACCTGTCGCTTTTACCCACTTATGGCATAATATAAAACAATATGATTTCATTTACTTATGACACAAGTAAATATGACAACACATAAATATTAGATTAATATTCGCTACTTAATATTTCTTAAATTTTTTTTATTTCTCAATTAATTAAATTACTAGGACACATGATAATTTAAATATTCCAAAAAATACGCGGTGTTACATACTTCCCCCCTTGCAAAGGAATTTTGTCGCCAAAATTTGGATATGGCCGGGACTCAAAACTTCGGATCCCTACATGCACTGCATTCGAACATATTCAAAGCCAACTCAAGATAAGATTTTGGTGCCTCCACTATACGACCGCTAGTGGTACCATTCTGACTAAAGGCTTGCTCGCTACAACCTAAGATTAACAACGAGTCTATTCAAACCCTTTAATACCAATATATTCCCTTATTCTTAAGGTCTCACTTATACAATGATACGCTAAACGATCGTGAATCCACTAACAATGCTTCAAAAAGACGAGTCGGTACTCCACTGACTCTATTATCTCAATGTTGGGAAAGACCCCACTTTCTTAGCTGCCAACTTCCGTTATTGTCCAAATCCCATAGTTCCTATAATGAGGAAAAATACCTGCAACAATTTTTGACCCCTCATGTCAAGATTTAACTCTTTGGATTGTGACGACGTAATTCTTACGACGTTCCTGAACTATACAAGAATAACTTCGATTAACTCAATCCTTGTCAACCGACTCTAAATCACATCTGACCCGCAGAAATTGTTAACTCCCACACTTAACTAACCACAGAGAGAATGATAAGGCTTCCGTACGAAGCCTCAGAAGGTGCCATGCTAAAAATAAACTGCTATGAGTTATCACACGCAACTCTACCAATGGTGATTACTCCTCCTAATTACCCTAATAGACCATGATTCGCATCTCTAGTATATCCTCTAACATCTTAGTCACCTCTCTCATTTACTCCTCGGTCTAGGGTGATACGACTTACTCATAATGCAATTTTTTCCCCATTGCCTTTTAATAATAACTATCAGAGTTGGGACCCAAGGATATTACCTTGATCCATAACAAACTTGGATGGAACCTCGTGCCCGCTCATTCTCTTTCTACCATAAAATGTTGGGCACACTGCCCGATAGTGTAACTCACCCAAATTAGTGGTAATTGCTCCATCTTAGTCAACCAATTCCACAAACGAAAGGAATTCTTGACTTTCCTTTCGACGTTGGTAACCCAATAAAGAACTCCATCGGTTTGCCTATCCATCCGTCACTGAAATTTTCAATTATTGAAAAATTCTGACTGATCACCTGACCAACCCTTTTCCCCTCTACGAGTGGTACACTTGGAGACAACTTTGATATGTCTTGCTCCACACCGATCCACACTCTCTATATCCCATATTATGTAGTAAATCTTACGCCCCCTCTTGGTGTATGCCAAATACGATGACCCACGCGTTTACCCTAAATATGCGCACCTCTTGGGTCCTTTTTGCTTAGTAGAATCAACATCCTATTTATGTCCAAGCCACCCTCAAAATTGATTGAGTAAGACTCCACTCTTCTTCCCCAAAATATTGGATCCTCCCTTGTCAAGAGATATCCTTCACCCGTGTCTCCACAGTCTTTCAACCTCTCTCGGGTTTGATAATTCCCCTTTCTTGTACACATATTCGAATTATCTTCTTCCTCAACTAGGTTTAGTCCCTATTATTTTTCCAACTCTTCTTCTATTGTCCCATAAGCATATGGTTAAACACATTTATTATCACTTCCCCTTGTCTCGGACGATTTTTAAATTTGAACTAACCAAAGCGTCCATACTCCCTATATTCCGTGCATATCTACACCATTATAACATTTGTAACTTACATATATCAAACTCGGCCCCACGTGATCATCATGGGTATATTGTAAATATATACTCGATTACCCTACTAATTGCGACTTAATTGTTCTCTAGATTACCCCACCTATCAACTAGTGATGCAAAATTTTCCCAATGTTTTCTACACAACACTACCTAGCTCTACTGACCTTATATAGTATAATAGCTCTTAGCTCAAAGTGTTTTCTCCACACATACCATGATTAACGTTCAAAATCAATACTCTAGCATCCAACAATGTCTCTCTACTCTCGTCATTTATTAAGGTTCATATATGGAACGTCTCACAATTGAAATCCAACTAAGGAATTTCCCCGATCCCCTATCACTTGGCATTATCAATAATTGACATCCTTTGACCCAAAGCACATAATCGGGACAGTCAAAATCCTATCCCCGGACGTATAAGTTTAATTATCTGCTCCCATGTCTCTAAAAGAGTTATACCATATAATGATCGCACTATCACTAAGTCCCCAGCGCTAAATCAATAATGAGCTAAATCTCACTTCTCAACGGTAAACTCAATATACTTTGAATCACATCAATAAAAGTCCCTACGCATCGGGATCGAATATAACAAGATAAGTATACTCTTCGAAGTCTCCTCTACAATATAATATATATGCGGGCTCGACCCTTTTTCTAGTGAAACCTCTTAAAATGATACCTCCCACCTAAGAAAAATGGACATGATAGCCTTACAGTAATAGTCCACCACCGATCAAACCATTTCTAATCAGTCAATACTCCGGATAACATCATACTCACATATTGGATCTCTCTAAAATGAGTAAATGCATAAAAACATAACCTCTCAGTGCTCACACCCACTTCCCCATAGATAAAAATAAATAAAACCCCGTTACCCAATGGTAAATATATGTACACACAATAGTGATACTTATGATAAACCCACTAAACCTTTCTCATGCACGAATCTCATGCTAGCCAAAATACGGTGATGCACCCGTGTCACATAAAACTTACACCATTTATCCATGGATAAAAATCGTACCTTCAATCGCCAATAGCACTGGCTGCTCAAATGGTTCTTGGAAGTAATATTTGTGTCTGAACTATCCCAAGAACAACTGTAATTGTTCCTTTTACTGGGCACCTTGCCCATGTCCTTTATCTCTCTACAGACAAGATCGATGCATATAATTTGGATATCCACATATAAAACAACTCCCTATGAATCCCCCTGTCTCTGGCCCCACTGGCCATATCGAGGCTACCTTACTTTTTAGCCTTAATAGCCTCAGCCCTAATGGCTACCCCAGTTATTTCCTTAGATCCACTGGCCCCGTGGAACACGACCTTATCCCTGATGGCCCTATCGGAATAAAACTTCCCTCGATTTGAATTCCTTTGATCTGAATTCTTAAACGAGTTCCTCAACTGGTTATCCCTAATGTGGTGTCTCACTAATACAATACCTGTAGTCTTGCTCTGATGTCTAGACACTCTAATTCTATTGGAACCCTTCGCATGGAAGCATTAATATTGACCTTGTAAAAGTACGGCATGGACGACATCATCGTAAGTTGTCCAAGTCGGATTTTCCCATCAATGTTGACATATTCTACCCATGAGTCCATCATCAACTTAAGGACCCCTTTCCTCCTTTGTATCCCCCTCGTCGATTATGAAGTTTGCTAAATAAGAACATTCTTCCTCACACTTGGCCAGTGTTCGACTCTCCTGTAATAAGTACTAGGATTTTCTTCGCATTCTTGTTTGAACAACAGATAGAAGGACTTGTGATCAAACTGCACTAAAAACTTCTCGATATTCATGTATCTCTCCTCAGAAGTGGTGATTAACTCTCATCACTATAAGAGTTCCCCCATGAGCTTAAAAATTGTCCAAATTTTAATCATGATTGTCACTGCACTCCACCATACGTAATTTCCTTTAGATGTTCTCCTTCCATTGGCTATGTAACATATGTCCTCACTTCCATTGGCTATTTAACATATCTCATTCCATTGGCTGTCACGACCTTAAGTTCGTGGGTAATAACCATACCATATTATTCCACGGGACTTCAAACCTACATAAGGTGGTCGTGTACAGACCTATGACATAATCTAAAATAATACAATTTCATTTAAGTATGACATAAGTAAATATAATAACACATAAATATGAGATTAAAATTCACTACTTAATATTTGTTAAATTCGTTCTATTTCTCAAACTAATAAAATTATTGTGACACATGATAATTTAAATTTTCCCAAAAATATGGGGTATTAAATTCTAGATAGTTACTATGGTTGGATGAAAGAGATGGAAGGTTTCACAGTTTACATTCTCATCCTCGAAGTGAAGGACGAGCTTGATTGAAACCAATAGGCAACAACTGCTATAGTGTTTTACTATATTAAGAAACTCATGAATGTCACCAAGCTTCCACATACCGACAAATGATCCGTGTGGGAAACGTCTGGAGGAAAGGTCACTTCATGGATACTATTAATATATCTATGAAATATGAATACATATAATTAAATAAACATAGGATGCTCGTAATAAATTTTTCATATTGTTGTCATGTATCAAAATGTTGTACCTATCCCCCATGTCCCTTAATTATATTAATTTAAACATATATTGACATTCTTGTCACATATTTCGTTCTTCTAAATTATACGAGTATATAACAATTACTTGATGAAGATTTTATGCAAAATTCGTACATTAATATTGTGTATTTTACGCGTTGGGAACATGTTGTCTTCCACAAAGTTTTGGTAATAAATGTAAATAATTTTTCAACTTTAGGAGTACAATTGCCAATGCTTAATTGAAATCATAATGCGGTATTCTACGAATTGGTATATGAACTTCCAAAATTTGGAACCCTAGAAACTTTAATTATACAAGGACTATATGCTGTGTCAAAACTTTTGAATTCATATAAAATAAAATATGAATGGGGAAATATACACTGATTCCTTTTCTACTCTAAAGAATGTTCAGAAAAGAATGATGTTAAAGATATTAAAATATTGTATAATATTTAACAAAGTCATAAGAATAAAAAAAAACAAGGATATGATTTTAGTTTGATTATCACATTAATGTGCACAAAACTTCCTTGAAGTTCTTTTGCAAGTTACGCATTCAATTTGTTTCATAAATATAAATAGTTTATTCTCACCATTGAGTAACTACAATATTTGGTTAAAAAAAAATAAAACAAACAAATTTTAGATGATTGATTTGTCTTTATACGAATAGCCCGATATGAAAAAAGTTACTTTTCTTAGAATATGTAGTTTAAATTGAAGTGTAATATTTTAATTTCAGGTTAAATTATTTAAATAAAGGATACTTATAATGATTGCACTTTTGTTTTCGAACTATAATTTCCCCACTTATAATAATAAATATTTTATTATGATTTATTTTTTTAAATTCATGTATGTGTGAATAAAGTGCACAAAAAAATAGGTATGTCATTTAAGTCAAAATTTATAGTTTTTTATGAGCAAGAAAGGTTATTTGTGATAAAACTCAAAGTTCAAAGTGAGTTTATTACAACACACAAAGTTATGAAATCTTACTTTAATTTATTAAAAATAAAATTAGAATATATTTTAATTTTTAAATGCATTGAAGGTTACTATTAATATCCTTATTTATTTTTTACATATGAAATGATGATGATGAACTTAACTACCAATCAAGAACGATTAGAAATAACTAGAAATGAAAATCGGATGAACACTTAAGGCATTAAAACTCCAACTCCTTTATTCTTTTATTTATGTCTTATAGCCATTATAATACCCCCTAATATCTCAATTGAGTACATTGCCTATCATAGAAATAGCCTTTCAATATTATTGTAAGTTTTGAATCCAAAAAATATATGTACGTATTTTCACACATCAAATTATTATAAGCCTCAAGAAGCTTGATGATAAATAATAATATTCACTAATAATGTATAATTAATGGTCATTTTCATGATTGGGCGCAAAAGGACTTGTTTAATAGTCCACCTTTTTGTGGAGAATCACCCACATAATATATTTTGGAATCAATTTCACATTTCAAAGGAACTATTTTATCAAGTGGAATTACTTTATATCTTCATAAAATTTAGATTCTCTTTTCTCATCATATATTCATTTTCCCCACTTTATATCCTTAACAGTAGATTATTTTTTCCTAGTAGAATCACATAGTTTATGGAGCCTTTTTTTTGTGAGAAATCGTTCTATGAAACCTTTGCGAAAAATAACCAATGTGTTAAAATTTTAAAAATTCTCGTGGTTTAGTGTGTGTGTATATATATATATATATATTTATTATTATTATTATTATTATTATTATTATTATTATTATTATTATTATTATTATTATATATTTTTTCTTCATAGGCACACCTCACGAATTTAAATATTATTTATAATAAGAGTACGTTTGAGAAAGATATATATTGTCTGAATGATTTCAACATAACATGTTAAAAGATATAAAAAACCTTTAATTATAAAGTTTTTCAATTTTCACTTTCGCCCTAAATCTTTTTATTTACACTCTGAAGGTTAAATATCATTGAAAATTGTAAATCTATTTAACATGAAGCCTGGATATGTGGAAAGATTTCAAAGATATCAAGCAATGAATTTGACATGTTGATATTATGAAATAATATTTTTAAAACAGTGTTTGGACAATATAACATAGTTAGTGAAATCATATTTATTGTCACATTCTAAGAAAAATCCTATTCAGTTTTGTATTTATCAAATTGGGTTACAAATTTTAAGTTTTGCAATATGTTTATAAATTAAAATTTTAATGTTCAAAATTACAATTTAGGTCCACAGTATTAGATTTTACAATGTAAATTTTTTGTTTCCACATAACTAAATCGTGTTATATATTTTTATTTATAAAAATGGCTAACATGGTTGTGATTATTAAAAGTTCATTATAAATAATCATCCCATATATTGTAAAATTTGGATGATTTTTTATCTATATTTATTTTTCAAATCATTCACTATTAGTTTTATGTGACACTTAGTATATTCACAATTTGAAGCTTCCATTTGTTATGGTCTCAATCTAAACAATCTTAAGCAATGTAACATTGATCGAGAACGTCTCCATTAATTGCTATAATGGAATCATATAATATTTTTAACAATCGTAATGGCTCCATATATCCATCTATTATAATTCTTTTTTCTCATTATATCTTTGGGATTTCCCATTTAATATTAAGAATACATGATTCATCTAATGATCAACCACTTACATTATGTTTAACAGAATATGGCTTATTTTCATACCATCACAATAACTATTATCTCCCATTTTAGATATGACAATAAAGAAGATTTTGTAATAACCCCCATTTTCCCACATAAAGGTTGGCCGGACACAATACATAGAAGATGGGGCTTGTTATACAATCTATATCATTCTCCGCATCAAACCAAATAAAATATTTATCTATAAGCCAATATTTGAAATCGAAACTAAATTTAAATTAATATTCAAGGTGGTAATAGAATCCAACAACCACTTAATATGAATAAGTCCCTGCAATAAGAAATAAAATAGACGTCAAGCTTATGCCCTTACAATAATCCAAAAGTAAAAATGAAATAACTGAAATGTAATAGCAACCTAATCTAGAATCAATGAGCAGAAGTCTGATGCACAGTGTGAGTTTACAAAGTTTAATTGTCTATAGTCCTTCTATCCTTGTCTAGGAGCACCTGGTGGAGAAACATTTATAATTTTGGGTCAATGTTCTAATGTGTGCAAGAATTAACTTACTAATTTTGTGTTACAAACGTACAATTAATTCAAAGTGTTGATTTCCCATCATCATTCATATACGTAACATGTCTCACCCCTCATCTAAAAGCAGTGCTACTTGTATGACCACCCAAAACCCGATACAGTTGATTGATGAATGCTCTTACAATATGAGAATTCATTTAACAGGATAGGCATGCCGATATAGTGTTTACATTCAAATTACTATTTTCCCAAATTATCCCAAACATACTATCAATAAAATGATGACATCAACATCATACATAGTACACAGTATTGGGCATGTGTTTTATAGTTTACACATTTAGACTTAAGGAGTTCTTCCATTAATTTTCATTAATTATATATGTCCTCATATATACAAAACTAAGGCATCTACCAATAGTGTCCCGTTCGTGCTGTATCGGTAAGTCCGGAGGAGTCTCCTATCCAACACAGACAACACAATACACATATAATTGGGGCGGTATTTATGCAGTACACTATTGCATGGCCTATACATAGCAGTGATATATGGATTCCAGCATTAACACTTATCTCTCATAAGTGGTGTTGCTACAGAGTACCTAAAATATGAACTGCACTATGACTAGCCCACCCGTCCTGAAGTCTGCTACGGTCCACGAACATAGGTATGTCCACACAAAATATAGTTACATATTACCATATGTAAGGGTAGTTATCTTAATAATTACCCCATAGCTACCCCGTAAATATTATTCGTAATTATCCTTAGTCAACAATAAACCATCGCATAAATTATTAACTTCATTTCTTTTATAACACATAATTAACCATCTAGTTAATTTAGCTTTCCTCTTATTAGTAACATCACATTTTAATTTTTAATAAATTCCTCAATTATCTCTACACAGTCCCACCAACTCGCATGGACATCTAAAAATACCCTGGACACAACCGCAGACCCCACAACCAAACCCACTGGAGCCGAACCGGTTCGCCCCAGTTAGCTATTTGTAAACCCAGTATTTTTATCTCACTACAGGATTTACAGTCTTCCCTTTAAATCCAATTCCAAATGCTTATACCTTGTGATAATCATTAGTAACTGTCCTTATGAATTATTTTACCATATTATGATTGTTTATTACGTATTATCCAACATGGATTAAGTCCCAAATCATAAAAATTAGGATCATGAAGGTGTTCAAGTTTATTCAATTTTTATCCATCAATATCCTAACATCTACCAAATGTAAGCGTCCAAATTAAATCAAAATCTTAGGCTTTAAATAGGTATTAATCCCTCTAAGTATAAATCATCAAAATCATTATACTAAGGGTCAAAATCATGAATTCTATCAACATAAACCCTTAAAATGCTACCATCCTAAATTATTGATTTCCTACCTTAAGATCAAAATCAATTCCTTGAAGAGTATAATTTAATATCATCATCAAGTCATCAAGGTTCCCTAAATCCATAATTTTTACATTAGATTTCAACACACGATGAATTAAGAAGCAATTATGACTAATTAAGATAAACAAGAAAATTCATGCCTTAAATCTTAAATGATTTCTTGAATTCCTCCTTGGGATCTTTCTCTCCCGATTCCCCTATTAGTATTCTTTCTGCCCTCTCCCAAAATGTGTTTTAGGGTTCTTGGATGTAAATGACAGGAATTTATTAAACTCTTAATTAATGTAATTAAGACTCAAATCCAGAGTTGGGACTTAGGCCTAAACTTTGAACCCTCAAATGGAACCAAATACACATACAAACGAGTCCAATAACCTCCAAACTCGTATATATATATAACCTAGGACCATTTCTAAAGGTCTAAAACACCTAATGAGCCTATAAACCCTCCCAAAATGCTTCCCGAATATTTTTATTTAGCAAGTATATTATGCAATTATGTTGCACACCATGTATCAATTATTCAATGTACATGCCATTATTTTCTACTGAAATTATTTATCATGCAAAGTTCAACTTTCATAACATGAAATAATAATTAATTATTTTATTCACAACCTAATTAATTAAATCCACCGATTTCATTTAATTCCTACGAATTATATTTTATTCTAAAAAATAGTTTCATTTTATTCTAAAGATATGGGGTATTACATTCTTCCCCCTAATAATGGGATTTTTCCCTCAGAATTCAGAACATACTTATCCAGAAGAATTTTAGATATTCCACTCGCATGTCATTCTCCTTCTACCAAGTCTACTCCTCCTACTTATGATGTCGCCACTGCATATGTACCAACAGAACAACCTTGGATCGAAGTTAGCACTCCCTACGGTCTAGAATGTCTATGATTCTCTCCTCATAGCTAGCATCTTATAGGAGCTCTATCTCATCAATATAGTTGTGCTAGTAAGCTATCTCATCCCTTAGGAACCTCCACCATGCAAATATGTGGAAGATGTCATGCATCCATTGTAAGTTGTCGGTAGTCCCAACCGATATGCTACAGGCCCAATCCTATCAAGTATAGGAAATGGTCCCATATACAGCGTGATAGCTTCCCCTTCTTCCCAAATCTCATCACCCGCTTCATGGGAGACACCTTAATCAGCATCTGATCCCTAACATTAAAATCTAAGTGTTCTCGACCTGCATCCACATAATTCTTTTTCTTATCCTGGGCAATTCGAATCCTGGCCTAACTAATCTCCACCTTCTCTGAGGTGTATTGAATGAACTATGGCCCAAGCAATTTTTTCTTCCCCACCTTTAACCAATATGAGGGAGAACAACAAGGTCTCCCATAAAGCACCTCAAATAGTGCCATCCTAAGCGTGAATTGGTATTTGTTATTATATGCATACTCCACCACGGGAAAATACTGCTCCCAACTCCCCTTAAATTCTAATATGCACATCCTTAGCATATCCTCTAACGTCAAGTTCACCCTCTCCATCTGCTCATTGGTTTGAGGGTGATATGAGGTCCTCAACTTTAATTCTGCCCCTAAGGCTTGTTGAAATCTCCTAAAAAATGCGACACAAATGTCTTGTCCTTACCCGTTACAATATTGAGCAATATCCTATGTAATTTCATAATCTCTGCGAGGAAAAGCCTAGTGTACTGCCTTGAACTGTAATTTGTTTGGACTGGTAAGAAGTGAGCCACCTTCGTCAACCTATTGACGATTATTAAGATGGAGTCATGCCTCTTTATGATGTAGTTAGCCCAGTGATGAAATCTATGGAGAGGCTCTCCCATTTCCACATCGAGATCTCTAAAGGCTGTAACACACTCGCAGGATGCTGATGGTCCACTTTTACCAGCTAACATATAAAACTCTTAGACATAAAAACTACTATGTCCCTTTTCATACTGGCCCACCAATATTGACGTCGTATGTAGTGGTACATCTTATCCCCTTCAGGATGTACCATAAATTATGAACCATGAGCCTCAGACATAATGGATCGCCTCAACTTATCATCAGCTCGGACAACTAGTCTTCCCTAAAATCTCAATCCTCCATCTGACCTAATAGAATAGTGCTCTGCCCCCTCAGCGAACAACTGCCTAACCCGATTTTAGAAAAGCTGATCTCCTGCCTGTGCCTTCATGACTTGAATAATGATATCGTATATGATAGTGAGAACCATCATAAATGTACGGGTTAAGTCATCATACTCATGAAGTCATTTTCACTTCATCTTCCATACTGTCGCTAACTCCAATATCGGCTTATGGCTCAAAGAATCAACCACGACGTTTGGCTTACCAACGTGATACTGAATGTCAAACTAGTAATCCTTCACAAATTCTAGCCATCTTCTCTACCTCATGTTTAACTTTCGCTGCGTGAACATGTACTGTAGGCTCTTATAATCTGTGAATAGATGGAACTTCTCCCCCAGGAGATATTTCTTACACACTCGTAATGTAAAAACCATGACTGCTAACTCTACGTCATGGGTGGGGTAATATCCCTCATGAGCCTTTAGCTTCCATGAAGCATAACCTATCGACCTCCCCTCCTGCATTAATACCCCTTAAAGTTTCCTCAAGTATGCATCTGTGAAGCTCTTATCGTCTATCCCTGCCTAAGGTAATGCCAGAACTAGTTCTTTAGTTAATCGAGTCTTCAGCTTATCAAATGCTTGGTGGCATGCATCATCCCATACAAACGACACATTCTTCCTTATCAAGCTCATTAGGAGCCTGACTATCTTTAAGAACCCCTGAATGAACCAATGATGGTACTCGAATAGTCCCAACAAGCTACGAACCTCAGTTTGGTGTAGTGGGATTCCATCACTAAAGAAACCTTCCCCAAGTCCGCTAATATCCCCCTCTCAGACACGATGTAGCCCAAGAACTTCATCTCTTACATCTAAAAACTTCATTGCTCTAATTTAGAATACAACTCGTGGCCTCGTAGTGGCTGTAAGACTACTTGTAAATGTTATGTGTGCTCCTCTACATCCCGAGAATAAATCAAGATGCTATCAATAAAACATTATGACGAACTGATCCAGAAAATTCCTTAATACCCGATTCCTCAAATCCATAAACACTATCGTCACTTTGGTTAGGCCAAAGGCATAACCAAAAACTCATACGACTCATATCTTATAAGAAATACCATCTTCAAGATATCCTGCTCCCGGATCCTCAACTGATGATAACCTGATCTCAAATCGATCTAAGAAAAATATGCAACACCCCTCATCTGGTAAAAAAATCATCAATGCATGGTAATGGGTATTTATTCCACATGGTGACTTCGTTCAGCTCCCTGTAGTCGATATAAAGTCATAAGGATCCATCCTTCTTCTTGATGAAAAAAACTAGAGCACCCTTGACAAAGTACTCCTCCTAATGAACCCCATCCCAATAACTGCTCAGTCTAGTCCCGAAGCTCCCTCATCTCTAGAGGAAGCATCCGATATGGTGTAGGAGCAATAGGTTTTGTGCTCAGAATAAAATTAATCATGAATTCTATCTCCCTACTAGGTGGCAACCCTGGGATATCCTCAAATACGTCAGAAAACTCTTTAATTATCGGATTGGAATCTAGCGACACTATGACCTATGAAGAAGTTTCCTCCTAAATATAGTATAAGTTCAAGCTCGACCCACCCTAGGGGTGCGGCATCGCAACCAGGTACATCTCCTACCTTGGAATGGCGAAGATGATGGACCTACTATAACAATCAACATAGGCTCTGTATGTAGCTAGCTAATCCATCCATGATGTGAGATTATAGTCATGTATATCTAGTACCAATAAGTCTGCCACAAATGTAAGTCGCCCAATCTTGACCCTATACCCCAACATACCAAACGCATGTGTACCCCATACCTACAGGTGAATCTATGTGTAGTATAATATCGTAAGAAAAGTCTATCATCCTAGTCTCACGTGCAAAACTAGTGCTAATGAATGAATGAGATGCACCCGTGTCAAATAAAATAAAACTCGCATGCCCAAAGATAATGAATATAACCTCAATAGCCTAAGTTTACACTGGCCCTCCATCGGTGCAATGTGGTACACCCATCCTTACTGCAGCTGTGGTGGCTACCCTTGACATGGGGCAACTGGTGCTGCAACTCCTAGAGCTATTAACTATTGGTGCTGCCCCTGTGGCACTAGATGTCATCTCTAGCCACCATGCTCCTGAGGCGCCTGATTACCCCAAGGATACTGCCTTGACGTATGGCCCCTCTCCCCACAAGTATAATGGTTTCCATTAAATAGGCGCCTCTTAGCTTGCTAGCCCTACTGGCCTCGACACTGCTGACCCTGGCCCTAATAGCCCCTATGCTGCTGGCCATGTCCCTGATGCCTATGGCCCTGCTGTCCCTACCTGTTCTGATCATCAGAACCCAAAAATCGCTTATGCTGATTTGTAAATGGAGGACCCCTAAATTGCTGGTCCCCTTGACTACTACCTCCACTCCCCTTACCCTGTGGGTTCGACGTCTCAACTCCTTGTCTTTTTTCACTTTTGTTTCTCTAAAAAGTATCTATGGTTCTATCATTGTGGAAGGGCCGCATTCACCATCTGATAATACGTAATGAATGCTGATTTCCCTAAAAGTTCTTTCCTGATATGCCAGACTGACCCTGCTATAAACCTGTTTATCTTCCTCTACTCTGTGTTCATCTCCTCCTTTGTAAAGTAAGAAAGAGAGTTGAAATCCTCCTTATACTCTTCCACCATGCGACCCTCCTGTCTGAGGTCCATGAATCGACTCCTCATCTCTGACTGCATCGCTTAAAGGAAATACTTCCCCTCTAACCTCTCCCAAAAATCGTCCATAGTCAAGATGTCCCTCTCTTCAGCTGAAGTAACTGAATCCCACCAATGTAGTGTTTCCCCCATGAGTCAAAATGAGTCAAACATTTGTCTCTAAACTGGAGTGTACTCCCCCATTCGTAAGTGCTAATAAATATCCCTTTTCTACATGCTCGCCAGTAAAATGTCTGGACTGCCTACAAACTCTGCAGGTTGCCTGTAACACCCCGTAAATTCAAGGACCTTTAATATAATTATTTTGGGAGAAAAATAATTTATTTTATTGGGAGGAATTAAATTCAGGATTTGGATTTTTTTTTTAAATTTGAGGATTTATTTAAATTAGCAAACTGAAATTTAATTGTTCGAATTATTTTTGTGTCACATCTTTGAGGAAAAAAATGGAGAGTATTATAAACTAATTCAGATGGACATTCTGAGTGCACGGTTGAGTCCGAATTGGTCAAAATAGTTGAAAAAGGGTACCCATGAGTAGTAAATGGGTCTCGGGGTATTTTTAGGCATATTTGAGCCCACATAAGAGTGTTTGAGCCCTTTTTATAAAACCCACAAGCCTAAAAACGGGATTGGGTTATTAAACCCTAAAATTGAGAGGGTGTCGGAGCCATAACACATTTTAGAAAAACTATTTTGGAGAGAGAAAGTGGGTGCAAGTAGGGGAAGCCATGCGAGCCAAAATCAAGAACAAGTGTGTGGGTGTTCTTCATCAAATAAGCATCATCTACATCAACGGATTCAGACCCTACGACCCCTAAGTCAAGTGGTTAAACTTTCTTTTAAATAAATTTCACTTTTTGATTCATATCATAGTGGGTGTGAAATGAATGTAAGGTCTTAGGTTAGTTCAATATCTCAATTTAAGTTTCTATGAATTTAGATTTAAAATATATAAAGGATTCAAAAAGTTGATTATCAACCCCAATTTGTGTAAATGTGGTATTTAAATTAAGGGTCTTGAATTGGTGGATTTAGTGTAAATCTTTAAGGCTTTAATGGGTTAAATCTGAACAGAATGTAAGTCCTTAGGTCATCAATGGCGGGAAATTTTTTGGGATGATGATGGAGGGGAGAGAAAACCAGGGTCATTCAAACGATCTGGTTTCTGGTTTGAACGATAGCCATAGTCGTTCAAATGATAGGCTAAGTCGATCAATCGAGGTTGATTTTTCTGTTAGCCACTGCCCTTCCCCTGTTTTGGCCCAGGGGGTTTATTTCTTGGAGGTTATTGCTTTGGACGATTTTAGGATATTGGGCTAAAAGTAGTTGTCGATTTGTGAGTTTTATTAATGGATTATTCGGGTGTAAATCAAAGAGGGAACTAAGGTTCAATTTGAGAGAATTAAAAAGTTTAAATTAATAAGTGTACAAGATTTATTAGAAAGAATTTTTGAATAAGAAATTCGGGATATTCTATTTTCGGGCCAAGCAAGTGAGTCCGGGTACATTTGAGTGACGCCAAGACAATAAATTAATTAATGCGTTATTGATTAAATTAAGTCAGGATATTGGCTCGGGTATAATTTTTGGGCTAGTGCTACGGGTGTTTAAGTGCGAATTTGGTCAAGTTAATTTATTATCGGGTTATATAATAAATTAAGGAAAATTCAAAATTAAAAAGTGTGGTAACCTTATTATGTGGGATTTGAGGAATAAGTTCTACAGGATGAGATTTCGGGCTAAAGGTGCAAGTCCGGGTAATTTAGTTGCGTGAAACAACTTGAGTGAACTAAATAAATAAATGTGGGAATTATTTAAATATCAAGTCGGTATATAGACTTGGGAATGTTAGGCTAGTGTTACGGTAATTGTGCACAGGTAGCTTATATATATATATATATATATGGTGATGTGTAGTAAATATATATTTATGTGATTTATAAATATTTTCTTGAATAATATTTATAGGATTACATACCCCTTTAGTGCTATCATGGGAGGTTGCGCGATGTGGGTGAATTCCCTAGCTTGTTGGGCAGGGTGAGTATAGTGCCCAAGTCCTAGCATCTGTATTGTTAGGGGTGAGACGTCTTGGGTATGAGTTGGTCTCATTTTCGGGGGGAACTATGGCCGCCTACAATGCGTTTATTTTATTTTCTAAACTATGTCAGGGGTTCGAGTGGATGAGTACGCCTTGAAATGATAGCATTTTAGAGAACATCCGATGAGTGCCTACTCGGGAGGATGGATTATATATTTACTACGTGTGTGTTAATGTTGTAATATGATTATACGTATATGTGGTGTAAATATTTATATACGGGTAAAGTATATGATGTGAATTGTATTGTATATCATATGACTCGTGAGAATGTTATATGGTTCCAAATGAGAAATGATTAGTCAAGTTAATATGTTAAATAACTTGTAAATCGTATATTAAACGTACTCGGGTTCGAGTAGTGGGACATGAAGGATATCATGGAGAACTAGTTACGGGGTAGGTGACTAGGTGGGTTGTATAGAAAAGCGTTGGGAGTGAACAATAGTTGAGGGGTGAGCTGGTCCTCAAGGGAACTTAAATATGAAGTGCATTCCTGCATTTTTAATTTACTGTAATTTAATTCACTTGCTAAATATTTTCAAAATATTTTGGGCTCTAACCCTTGCCATAAAATATTTTCAAAACCTTTTAGGTGTCCAGCTACAGGGACGCCAAATTTTTTCTATTCTAGGGTTATGCAGTTGCAACATGTATGGATGTTGTAGGATTTTAACTTAGCCACTTCATTCATTCCACTCCTAGTGTCGGATGCAGTCAGTATTTCTTTTCGGCATGTCGCCCTAGTTATTTCTTTTGTTCCAGTCATATGATGTACTCATTTTATTATTCTTGTGACGTATATTTTTGAATTTGGGTTTTATAACTGGTGGTTTTCTCGGCAAGTATTGTAATTATTCATTTTTAGTATTGTTCGAATTAGTGATTATGTGAATGGTTTATTATTTAGTCTTTCGCATGTTGTTAGTGTTGTTTAATTAAAAAAGGTAAAATTTGACACTGTTTCTTTTGAATACTAGATGGTTAGTAAGTTTTAAAAAGGTTTCAACAGTGATGCTAAGAATGAACCATATGAGATTCCTATTTAATTTGATATAAGACTGGTCACCCGGTATTTTATTAGGCGGGGTGTCACAGATGGTATCAGAGCATCAGGTTCTAGTGTCTTTAGGATCTGTGCGGCTTTCACATTTCAGTGCAGCGTTCTTTAGTATAGAGCCTTATTATAGGGTTCTTGTATTCCTTTACATATGCGACTTACGTTCTCCCGCTATAATATTTAGTTGATGTGATTCATATACGGTTTCGGTTGAGCATGGTAGATTGAACAATATAAAATGACAAGTGTGGGATCTTAGAATAATTATAGGAGGGAGGTCTCAGCAGAAGCCAAGGAATATTCTGTGAGCAGTGACGTGGTAGAAGTCACCATGTTGTTCGAATAATTGAAGTTGGAGTAACCGTTGGGGTGCAGTAGTTACCCTAAGTACAGTCGTGAAGGACGAAGTTGTAAGTTAAAACCCTAAGTGTAGAAGATAAGGGGAAAGGGTCGAAGAAGTTTTTAATTTCAGAAAAACAATCTGCTAGCAAACAAGGGAGGTGCGGAAAGGTGATTTATAAATAGATGAAGAACATCCAATTGAGATCGCATGTAGGGGAGTGTAGTGACACTCAAGTGAAAATTTTGAGCACATATGTCTGCTAATAGGAGCAACGTAGGGTGATGAGAGTTATTCACCATAGCCATGAGAAAATTACCAGGAATAACGATGAATTTTTGGTGAGGATAATTACGAATCCTCTCACTAGAGGTTAAATAGAGAGGCAAGGAATATTTCAGTAATTTTCCAAAAAAGGACGGACTGTGGCCGGATGTGAAGGAAAGTTGATGAAATTCGCAAACTTCGTAATCGATGAGAGGGATACAAAGAAAAAATAAGGATTATAATTTAATAATATACTGTGGGTAGAAAATACAAGCGTAGATATGGGATTTGGCTATGATGACTGGTGTCGTGGTCTTCAAGGTTGTACATTTACAATTTATGTCAATGCTCTCATGAAAAAGGAGCTAAGGGAGTTAGAGAATCTATCAGAAATGTAGAATGAAATTTCTAGTACTAATGAGGCACCCAGGGAAGGGATACCTAGTAGAGGAACCAACTTAATGATCGAGATCAATAGAATTTCTACCAAGTGACGGTGGTTTCAGTTAGGGCCTTCAATTCCATCAACTCCCATAGGACCAGTGGATCCAAAGGAACATTAGGGGTAGCAATTAGGGTAAAAGCTACCAGTTCCGTGAGAAGGATAACCCTGACATGGCCGGTGGGTCCATAGAAAAGGGAAGGACACAAAGAGGTGTCTTATGTGTAAAATAGTAGAAACACACAGGTGGATCTTGTTCGCAGCAAGTCAGGGGACAGGAGAGGGATTCCTATCAGGGGCAATAGTTACTAAATTTTTTGGTTTGGTTAGGGCGAGGATGTTATGTCTAGAAATTATTTGAGCCATCAGTGTTATGGGTAACTAAAATTATGAGTTTTATTTCGAAATGATTGGGGTCTATTTTGTGTGATACAAGCGGGTCACAGTAATGTATTAGTACTAGATTCGAGTGAGAAACGGGTTTAGTGGAGGTATAGTAATATCACTAGTGTCTATATTTACCATGGAGTAGCTTTGAGAGGTGATATTCGAGGTATGGTTTTATCTTGAGTACGGACGGGTTCACAATGGTGGGCGGTTATAGCAAGGCTATCGTATTTGTTGTTCCAAAGTAGGATGTATATTTTTGTGATGTTCCACTTGAAAGAGGGTTGAGCTCGCGAAAATATTTTGTGAAGTAGACTTCATAAAGTACAATTGTCTAGTTATATTGGATCCCAATGCATAGGGACTTTTACTGACGAGATTCAGGGTAAGTTGGGTGGTGGTAGAGTAGAGAGATTTATCTCGTTACTAATATGTAACGCTAAGGGCTTAGTGATAGTGCGAGTGCAGTAATATATGTCTCCTTTAGAGACACGTGAGTCAATGATTATACATGTGGATATAAGGACAAAGTTTAAGTGTCCTAGTTGTGCGAGTTTTATGAAAATCGAGTATTGACAATGCTGAGGAATAGTGCATTGGGAAAAGTTATTTTGGGTTTTGCTGTGTGGTGTTATACGGATAAGACTTGATAAAAATGTCAGAAGTGGGAATATTTGAACCACAAGTTGATAGGTGGGGGAAATATCTAAAAAATACCTAGAGGATATAGCCACGCATAGAGTACGTGGGCCGAGCTTGAGATAAGTATGTTAAGTATGTAATGATCTGAGGTTTGTGCAAATATGCATGGAATATAGGGTGTATGGGAACCCTGAGAGGAGCCAGAGTCTCTTCTGTGCAGATACTTAGCAAATGTGGTAGAAAATGCAAGGGCAATGATTTTAGGTATATTCTGGACAGAGGGGAAGGAAATGCCCCTCAAGATGAAAATGTTGAGTGTGGGTGTCTTTGGAATGACATTGGGTGTGTCGCAACCTAAGAATGTTACCACTAGGATTCGCGAGTGAGACGAATATTAGTGGATGTGTTGGCCGTAATAGCCATATTATATATATCTAAGTACCTTGGTATAGGGGGGGTTCTTTGTTGTTAACCACGAGAGAGAGGGGGGGGGGGTTACATTAAGAGGATGGTTGCATTATACGAGAGATTTGTACTTTCGAGAGTAAAGGAAGTAAGGTGGATGATTTTCCAAGTTTCAATTGGTTAGATATAGTTTAGGGCTATAGTGGTTAGTTATAGTAAGCGTTGATGTTTGCGGTACCAGGGTATGATTTATCTTTGCTAGGTTTCACCTGAGATAGGGTCTAGCATATATATACGGGTACGTATTTTAAAATATGTTGCATATTAATGTATTTATATTGTTAATTAAAATCCCGGGGAGAAGGGACATTCTTGATGTGATTCAGAATGGTTGGACTTATTATCGAGCGGGGAGAAATAACTCAGAATTATTTTTGGGCAAGAAATATAGTGATAGTAAAGGTGCGGTATTGTATGTTGTCTTTTCCAGATAGTAAGGGCGCTGTATTGTATGTTGTCCTTTGTAGCATAAAGAGTGGATGTCTATACTTTTATGCCGAGATAAGGGAATTTGGAGTGTTATAACTGTGGGATCGAAGTTATATTACGGTTTAAAGGATGGTAAAAGTCGAGTATTATTTTCTGCGATTAAGCACGGGTACAGGGTGTATGTGCGCTCAGGTTGACTACATTCGCTTAGAGAAATATGTGGAACGATCTTTATAGGTATGTGATTAGGGAGATAGTCGAGGCTTGGGACTACTAGGCCTGTCTGAATTTTGAGGACGCAATTCCTTTATAAGGGGGGAATTATGTAATACCCCGTAAATTCAAGGACCTTTAATTTAATTATTTTAGGAGAAAAAGAATTTATTTTATTGGGAGGAAATAAATTCAGGATTTGGGAGTTTTTTTGTAATTTGAGGATTTATTTAAAATAGCAAATTGAAATTTAATTGTTCGGATTATTTTTGTGTCACATCTTTGAGGACAAAAATTGGAAAGTGTTATAAATTAATTCAGATGGCAATTCTGAGTGCACGGTTGAGTCTAGAAGGGTCGAAATAGTTGGAAAAGAGTACCCATGATAGTAAATGAGTCTCGGGGTATTTTTAGGCATATTTATGCCCACATAAGAGTGTTTGGGCCCTTATTATAAAGCCCACAAGCCTAAAAACGGGATTGAGTTATTAAACCCTAAAATTGAGAGGGTATGGGAGCCATAACACATTTTAGAAAAAACTTTTAGAGAGGAAAGTGGGTGCAAATATGGGAAGCCATGGCAGCCAAAATCAAGAACAAGAGTGTGAGTGTTCATCAAATAATCATCATCTACATTAAGCCTAAGGCAAGTGGTTAAACTTGCTTTTAAGTAAATTGCATTTTTTCTATTCATATCATAGTGAGTGTGAAATGAATGTAAGGTTTTGGGTTAGTTTAATATCTCAATTTCGGTGTCTATGAATTTAGATTTAAAATCTGTAGAGGATTTAAAAAAAAGTTGATTATTAACCCCAATTTGTGTGAATGTGGTATTTAGATTAAGGGTCTTGAATTAGTGGATTTAGTGTAAATCTTTTAGGGTTTAATGGGTTATATATGAACATAATGTAAGTCCTTAAGTCATCAATGGCGGGAAAGTTTCTGGTATGACGATGGAGGGGACATAAAATCAGGGTCGTTCGAACGACAACCATAGTCGTTCAAATGACAGGCTAAGTCGTTCGAATGAGGTTTCTTTTTCTGTCAGCCACTGCCCTTCCCCTGTGTAATACCCCATACTTTTATTGATATTTAAATTACATAAGTGGCGTAATTTGGTGATTAGAGGAAATTATTGTGAATAGAAATTTTGGAATTTATGAGTGTAATTTAATAAATTGAGAATTTAAAGTGAATAGTAAATATTAGTTTGCAAGTGCCGTATTAATATTTTCATGGGCTATATTTTCTTACGGGACCAAATAAATGAGTTGGATTATTTTATTATATGTCTCAGTTGGGTAAAGTGACAAAGGATAATATTTTAATTGGAAAATGCATATTTAGAAGTGTCGAGTATGACTAGAGAATTTTAGTTGAGTGACTTGAATGGAGATTTCGAGTGCACAATTAGTTTAGGAATGGTCGAGATAGTAAGAATAGAGTATCCGGGGGTAGTGTTTAGGTTCCGGGGACTTTTGGACTAGTACGGACTCGCAATTGAGTAAACGAGTAATTTTTGGGTTTATAAGGACAAGTCCTTATTTCTCTCCTATACGTCACGAGAGAGAGGAAGAGAAAGAAAGAAAAGAGAGAAAAGAAGAAGGAAATAAAGGAGGAGAAGAAAGGAAGGAAAAAGAGGAGGAGAAAGGGGATTTCGGCCCAAACTCATCGGGATTCGACTCGAGGTCGTCAAATTTTATCCACGAGGCAAGTGTTTACTTGCTTTATTCATTTGTATATGTATCTCATATTATAGTCGGTAGGCTATACGATTTTTGGGTTAGAACCCTTAAAATAAATTTGGGAAAAATTAGTTTTGAGTTTACAAATTGATGTCTTGTTAACTCATGATGATCTCTAGTGTTAAACCCATGTAAATGGTGTGTAGAAATGGGAGAAAATGACAAACTAAGGTTTTAATGGTTTTAGGGTTTAAATCTAAGAGAAATGGTTTAATACCATAAATAAATTGACGTGTTAGTTATAAATCAGTGTTAGGATGATTATAGTGTTGTTGGTTGAGGTTATAAACCATAAAATGGAGAATGGGTTGATATTTGGGTATTTTGGAGAAGATGAAATTGCCCCAACAGTGAGCTCCGAACAGGGCGAGTCGATTCGGGTCTAGACCGAATTGATTCGCATAAGGGGACCTATAAGGCTGTCTCAGGCCGAATTGATTCGGATTGAGACCAAATCGATTCTCTTTTGAGGACCTTCTTGCAGAATACTTTACGAATCGATTCAGATTTAGATCGAATCGATTCGCTATCCCAAATCGATTCGCATTTAGGGCGAATAGATTCGCCTTTGTTGAATTTGATAGTTTTCCTTCCTTGAGTTTAGGGGGAGTTAAATTGAAATTGGAGATTATTATAGGGGATTCAATATATAATATTAGGACTCCTAGATGATGGCATTGAGGGTGAGTAAACCTTGGGATGAAAGAGGGAACCTCGAGTTAATTTAGTGTACAATCCGGGGTACGGATTTAGTGAATGGTTAAGACGAGTAACATTCGAAAGAGGTCTTTGGAAAGTGTGTATAGATATATTTATGCGGTTAGAATAAATATGGGCTGAATGCATTTGAGTAAATCCTAGGATGCGATTATGATGGAATTTAGGATATGGGCTAAAGGGGTTTGAGCAACTATCCGTTACGTCTATTGACGACTGTTATTATAGGTGATGCGATACATATGGAACTAAAATAAGTTGATAGTATACTTATTTAATTATTATGAATTGGTATATTCGGGATTATATATAAATCCTTAAAAGTTATTAAGATGCGAGTTATATATTAAGTAAGCGAATTCTTATAGGCTTAGTATTTTAAGTGTGTAAATACTTATATACTATTACGAATGGAAACATTCTAGGTTTTGGCTATCGCTATAAGAGTTTGGCAATTATAGGCATAATATATTGAGAAGTGATATATATTATATATACGGGAGTTGTTACGGTATATATATGATATGATATGAAAATAAATATATCCGTGTGTGGTTGGTATATTTGTATCTTAAGGCTGGTTCCACGGGCATAGGGATGGCCAGCCAAATTATAATTTTCTCTAGTGCTATTCAGGGAGGTTGCGCGATGTGGGTGAATCCATTGGCTTGAGGAGCTGGGAGATTATAGTCTCCAGGTCATATTGTCCATGACCGCCTCCACCGTTTAGTATTTTTACCATGACCATGAGTGAGTCTGGCTTGGTACCGTGGTGGATTGAGTAAACCCGGATGTGGATGGTCATTTGAGACTGTATCCTCGAGTTATAGCTCGGTGGGATGGTTATTATACTTATGATTGTAATAGGTATAATTATACTTGTTGCGTATAGTAATTGCTTGTATATGAAGATACGAAATCATATAATTAAACCTTGAGTAATGTTTAAAATGAATAAGGGTTTATTCTTCTTCTGGGAGACTTATATCCGTATTAATAAAATGTAAATCATATATTAAAATCATAATTATGTATATACGACACTTTATATACTAAAGTGAAAAAGGGTATTTTAAACTAGTGAAAGTTACGGATTATGAACATTATAGTTATATATAGAAACGAGAACTATATATACATCACATTGATGATTATATCAACTAAAAGCTTATGTAATAGCTTACGGTATAACCTATATTATGTCACGTAAGGTAGGTGATAGTTAGGAGTATTTAAAAGATGGGTGTAAGAGATTAGTTAGTCAGGGTAGCTTAACTAGGTTGTTCAACATATGCGATAGATGTGCACTATTAGACGAGGCGTGGGGTGTATCTCATGAGAGTGCGATACCAGTTTAAATATGACATTTATGCACTTGCTAAAAAATTTTAACAACTCGGGCTCTGACTCGTTTCTCTATTTTCCCCTCTCTTTCTATATATGTATATAATTTAGGTGTCCGACACAAGTACGCCTGGATGATGATTCTTTCGAGTTAGACGTTTACTGCAGCAGCTGTGGATGCAAGCAGGTTTATTTTAGATTCTTCTACCCTTGAGATCTAGATAGGAGGTACTGCAGACACACTCGGGCTGATAGCCCAACGGTATTCATTTATTCTTTTATCATGTTTTAGTTTGCGACATTCGATTTTGTTGTATTATGCTATACCGAGTGTTCGGTTATTTTATTTCATTTCAGTTGTGGTATATAAACTGTGTGAATGTTTTATTTAGTTGGCTTCGTTAAAAAAATTAGTTAAATAAAATTTGATGCTAGCCTAATAAGTTATTAGTAATTAAATTGGTTTTCGACAGTGATGAAAAGAATGAAGCATATGAGATTCCTGCTTTAATCTGATAAAGGATTGATCACCCGATATTTTATTAGGCTGGGTGTCACACCTTGTTTCGGCCATGGGGGTTTATTTCTTAGAGGTTAATGCTTTGGACGATTTTAGGGTATTGGGATAAAAGTAATGGTTGACTTGTGAGTTTTATTAATGGATTATTAAGGTGTAAATCCAAGAGGGAGCTAAGGTTCAATTTGAGTGAATTAAGAACCTTAAATTAATAAGTGTGCAAGACTTATTAGAAAGAAAAGTTGAAAAATAAATTCGGGATATTCTATTTTCGGTCCAAGCGAGTGAGTCCAGGTATATTGGTTAAGTGACGCCAAGACAATAAATTAATTAATGCGTGGTTGATTCAATTGTGTTGGGATATTGACTCGGGTATAATTTTGGGCCTAGTGATACAAGTGTTTAAGCACGGATTTGGTCAAGTTAATTTATTATAGGGTTATATAATAAATTAAGAAAAATTCAAAAATAAAAACGGTGTTAACCTTAATATGTGGGATTTGAGGAATAAGTTCTATAGGATGAGATTTTTGGCTGAAGGTGCAAGTCCGGGTAATTTAGTTGGGTGACACAACTCGAGTGAAGTAAATAAATAAATGTGAAAATTATTTAAATATCAAGTCGACATATAAACTTGGGAATGTTAGGCTAGTGTTACGGTATTTGTGCACGGGTAACCTGGATTTAATTAAATATATATATGTCGTGATGTGTAGTAAATATATATTTATGAGATTTATAAATATTTGCGTGAATAATATTTATAGGAATACATACCCCTCTAGTGCTATCATGGGAGGTTGCGGGATGTGGGTGAATCCCCTGGCTTGAGAAGAAGGGTGAGTATAGTCCCCAAGTCATAGTGTCTGTATTGTTAGGGGTGAGACGTCTTGGGTGTGAGTCGGTCTCATTTCCTAGGGGAACTATGGCCGCCTCCAATGCGTTTATTTTATTTTCTGATTTGGAGAGCTAACCGTGTCAGGGGTCCGGGTGGATGAGTATACCTGGATATGATATCACTTTAGAGAATATCCGGTGTGTGCTTACTCGGGAGGATGAATATTATATTTACGACATCTGTGTGAATGTTGTAATATGATGATACGTATATGTGGTGTAGATATTTATATACGGGTAAAATACATGATGTGAATTGTATTGATATTTCATATGAGTTGTGAGAATGTTATATGGTTCTAAATGAGAAATAATTAATTAAGTTAGTATGTTAAATAACTTGTAAATCGTATATTAAATGTACTCGGGCTAGAGTAGTGGGAGAGGAAGGATATCACGCAGAACTAGTTATGGGGTAGGTCACTAGGTGGGTTGTATAGAAAAACATTAGGCATGTATAATAGTTAAGGGGTGAGCTGGTACTCAAGGGAGTGAGACACTAACTTAAATGTAACAACCCGCCTAATGGGATACCGGGCGATCACTCCTATATCAAATTATAACAGGAGTTACATATGGATCATTCTTAGCATCACTGTCGAAAATCCATTTAATTACTAATATCCTATTAGGTGAGCGTTAAAAACTTTTACTTAACTACTCTTTTTAACGATTAAAATAAAACATCCACAAGTTAATGCGTAAATGAAACTAAAATAAATTAAAATAACCGAACACTCGGTTCAAATTATACAACCATATCGAATGCTGTATTGAAAGAATAATTAAATGAAATTGGACCATTGGCCCGAGTGTTTATACAATACCTCCTATCTAGAGTACAAGAATGGAAACGGCTATCAAAAACCTGCACGCATCCACAGCTGCTGCAGCTGACGTCTGACTCGAAAGATGTGTCATCCAGGCGTCCCTGTGTCAGGATGCCTATATATATAATATAGCAAAAAAGGAAAAGTAGATAAACGGGTCAGAGCCCGAGTTTTGAAAATATTTTGCAAGTGCATAAATGCCTTATTATTTGAAAAAGGTTTTACCTCATATTTAAGTTTGGTATCGCACTCCCATGAGATACCCCTCACCTCTCCACTAACAGTGCACTCCTAACGCATCCCTCTAAACATCCTAGTCAAGCTACCCGGCTAAACTAGTCTATCACCCAACCACTATCTACCCTAGATAGTCCAAGAGATATACTAAGGGCTAAACTTCACTCTAGTCTCAACGCTATGCCATGTTCGTGCGTGGGGTGTCTAGCAAAGCGAATCCAAACAAGGAACCCCCCCGATACAGTACTATGCGGCAAGGTCGATCGTCGAGATCCACCAGTCCCTCAGTACATATATATAAATTTATATATACCATAAGAATTATTAATATTAGAGCACTAAGGATTAAACTTCTCCCCAGTCTCAACACAATGCCATATTCGTGCGTGGGGTGTCTCACAAAGCGAAATCCAAACAAGGAACCCCCCCCGATACACAACTATGCGGCAAGGTCGACCGTCGGGATCCATTAGACCCTCGACACTCGATTTATCCATATATATACATATTACCATATACATCCGGATCTATCTCCCGGAATGAGAATTCATTTACAAAGTATTTATCAATACTTATCATTTTTATCTCAAAACCTTCCATTTCCCTTCTCATATCCAGGAAATGTATTTAAAAGCCAATTCATTATCATGAATTGCTTTAACATATCATATAACTTTTTAAAAGCCAGTTTTATTATCATAAAAATGCTTTTCAGTTTCAAAATATCCCATTTCCCTTTTTATATTCAGGAAATGTATTCAAAGCCATTTTCATTATCATAAAAATGCTTTGATCATATCATATGCTTCCACATCCCTTCTTCCATCCGGGAAGTGTTACCGAAGCCAATCCATATAACCCGTTTCCCTTCATATATCCAGGAAATATAATTAAAGCCATTCCATTATCATGAATTGCTTTAATATAAGGCGTTCTAAGACCGCCCGTCCGAGTTTCCCCACTGTGCGCGCCCCTAAATGGCTATCATCTTTCAGGGCCTATCATCAAGACAACTTGGGATCCTACATCGCAAGACGTCGGGAAGCGGACATATGCCTACGGGAAAGTCAAGACCACACCCAAAATCTCCTAACCATCGCAAAAAAATACAACAAACACTCATATGGCCTATAGGACAATATCCACCCTGCGTTAATTTGTCAGGGGGTTTCACCATACGCACGCAACTTCCCTTATGATAGCGATTTAGAGAGGTGTGTATCCTCATTTTTATCATTTATGAAAATAATTTATCTTTCCATTTTGAAAACATTCATATTTATTTTCAAAATCATTTATCTCAAATTATATATATACTTTAACCACATAGTATATACATATGCCATATATTCCTCCCTGAATATATAAAAATGGCCATATGCCAAGTACATCTAGAGATGACCATTAATCCAAAAGATTCCCTCAAGGAATCATAATCATGCATTCATATATGCATGATACTAAACCCAAAGTATTCTCTTATTTTTATAGCTAACAAAATACCTTAATTTCATTTGAGGACTTATACATCAACCCGAATGTCTCTTATCCCAAACATTAATTAACTCCATACCCCGGATCACACTCTAAATTAATCCGAGGTTTTCTTATCCTCCTCAAATCATTCTCTAGGAGTCCTAATATTCCATGTAGAAACTCATATAATAATCTCCCAAACCACAATTTAAGTGTCCCTCAACTTAAAAGGAGAAAACCTCAAAATTTTGCCAGGACCGAATCGATTCGGCCTGCCAGAATCGATTCGCTGGCCACCGAATCGATTCGCCCTGTCCGAATCGATTCGAAATGGTTATACTTTCAAACTGTCTCTTACCGAATTGATTCGGCCTGTCCGAATCGATTTGGCTTGTCCGAAAATCCCAAATCTGCTTAGGGTTTTATATATAACCCCAAACCCCAAAATTTAATCCACTCACCATTTAAACTATAAGTCGGATTTATTCTTACAAACCCAAATTCATTAAAGGGGTTTCTAAACTACACCAAAAATTATCCCGAACATCTACGCAGTTAATTCTAGCCGTAATTTTTCCAATTCCCGATTTGATTTCCGAGTTGATGATTTCAACCCGGAGCTGCCATCTTGTAAAAATCATATCAAATCGTAGAAAAATCAGAAAAATACGCGGTCAATGCCTGCGTGACCGTATCGAAAAGATCTATAACTTTTATGTTTTGGCCGAAAGCTAAATTAAATCTTTTCCTTGCCAAAAAGGCCCCCTAAGGTGACGGGTTACTATTCATCATCTTCTCCGAGACGATTTCGGCCATTAAAGCTTCTCCCAAGCTTTTGTCGCCTCACCCAACATCCTACAACCTCAATCAACTACAAATACACATATGTTAAGGGTTCTAAACATTCTAGAACCCAAAACCACCAATTAATTTAGGTTAAAACATAAGTTCCACAAAAATTGAAATATTATTGGGGTTAAATTGTTTTATCCACGATAACCCACCCCAAAACCTTTAGGGTTTGTTTATACCAAACTAAGGTATGAGATATTTATGCAAAAAGATAAATAAAGCAAGTAAACACTTGCCTCGTGGATATAATCCGGCGACCTCGAGCCGAATCCCGCGGAGGTAGGCTGGAATCTCCCCTTTTCTTCCTCTTTTCTTCTTCCTCTCTCTTCTCTCTTTTTTCTCTTCTTTCTTTCTCTTTTTCTCCCTCTCCCTCTCTTTATAAAGAAAGGAAAAGGGTTATACCCCTTAAAACCCCAAAACGACTCATTTACCCAATTACGAGTTACTTTTACCTCTAAAATTACCCGAAACTCATTTTCGACAATCGGACACTCTTTTCCAACTATCTCAGCCATTCCGAGAATCATGGCGCAGTAAAAATTTCCATCCGGGGAACTTGACCGCAATTCACTATTCCAACCCAAAATAAATAAATGCGAGTTTTCCAATTAAAAATCTTACCTCGTGTCGCTTTTCTCCACGGCGACATATAATTAAAATATTTCGACCTATACAGTCCCAAAAATAATCACAACATCCTTCGAAACTCATTTAATCCTCGAAAATCTCAAAAATTACTATTTAAGAAAATTCTCCAAATTCCAATTTATATTTAATTATGGAATTTAATTGTCTCCAAAAAGGATGAGTTGTTACATACTCCCCCCTTACAACGGAATTTCATCCTCGAAATTCAGATATAACCTACACCATCCAACTAGGATCACTACGAATCCTAAAACCTCAAGGGAAGGATACTAACCCAATGGTTCCCAACCATATGCTACAGGACTTCCACGATCGTAAAGTGAGTTTAATACGTCACATAATACCCATAATCTATAATGCCTATCGATATGAATTTCAACCTTATATACTAAGCCCCTTCTATTTCAGGCGGTATATAAAACCATCTCACCAAGGTGCCCATACACCTTTCTAACTTGTGCATATCTGCACAAACATTGCGAACGTCTGACACGTAACACTCTCTCCCAATAAGGGTCTCCTTTCCTCGGTGTAATACTCACATATGGGTGATCCTAACCCAAGAAATTCAATTATCCTAACCTCGGCGCCACTAACTCTACTAAACTTATATCCTAATAATACTAAGGTATATGTGATGTACTACATACGCGAAACTAATATAATCCTAAGTATGTCCCTAATGCCCAAGGCCTCTCTCAACTCCCGATAATTGCTTGGTTTCATGCGTGGGACGTCTCGCCAAGGTGAAATCCAAACAAGGAACCCTCCCGTTACACTACTCCCTCGCGTAGTCGGTCATCGAGATATAGCGGCCTAAGGCACACCAGCGGGACGTCCTAAATACCGCCTACGCTAAACTACGAACGCATTTCTACTATCTTATCCTTTCGCCCATACGGAAGGAAACCTAACCAATCGAAGTGCCCTCTTTCTATAGAAAGTGTCATGAACATAATGCCCAAAATTTATCTTCTCAAAATCTGCCTTTTCATTAAGGCTGGTTATTATCCTCAAACCAATTTACCTAAGTCCAACCTCACCCACCCACTTGTGGCGAGGGGACCACTTTAGTGCTTTTCCATAGCACAATCTTTCCATAAGTATATCATCATCATGTGGCTCATAGCCTATAGTGGTTTATCCACACTATAAGACCTTTCCACAAAATCAACATCCTTGCATCCCATAACAGCTCCCCACTCCCGACGCCGTTAAGAGTCATGTGTGGAGTGTCTCGCAAAGCGAAATCCAAACAAGGAACCCCTCCACACATTAACCCTTGACTTCGTTGGTTATGGAGTTCCGTTATTTCAATATGCAACCGGGATATCCCTATCCCCTAATTCAACAAAAAGGTGGTCTGAACTCCTATCTCTAACTAAGAGTCATACCCCCCTGCGCTCGCACTCATTTTTTTTAGTCCTTGCGCAAATAGTAATGAGCTTTATCTTCATCTCAACACTAATCCTGCGGCCTTAAATCATATACGTAAGGTCTCCATATACCCAAATCACGATAAGGAAACCTCTACTCATCGAAGTTTCGTATACCCATAATAAATAGGGTGAACTCAACCTATATCTAGGTGAGACACCGCAACAACAACCCGTTCCCTCCAGGAACCATGGACACGATAGTCTTGCCATCAATATCCTGCTATCGCTCCGAAAGTACTAATACATATATACTCATCATAATACCATACTCGTATAGACATATAAAACGAGTATCACAACCCATATATATATATACAATATATCAACACCCGACTCTATGGCGCATGAAGGAAAATAAAATTCCGCTATTACGGAAAAACACATAAACACACATGATATTATGTCATCGTGACCGCCATAACTCAAATTACACACACGAGTCTAGGGCTAACTAATACCGCAACTTTATCTAGTTACGCTAAATATACCTCCTCAATTGAGGTAAAACTCATAACAACAACTTCATTTTAACAAATTCCCCCGGTGGATATCCAACCATGGGGTCATCGAACATACCCATTCTTTATTGAGCCCATCCTTCTTGGAAATGACTCATTATACATTGCACCTAACTCACTTAGTTACAAGGTTCACTTCGCCATAATACTCTTTATTCATCGTCGGCCTCTGGCTGAACCTTAGGTGAATAATTCCCAAAACAGCATTCTTCTCATCCTGCTGATTCATGGGGACTCACGGTTAGAACTATTCGTAAGATCCCTTTCGAACCCTAAATTTCATGAGGAATTCAACTTTAGTACCACTCTTTACTTGAGTGGTACTGCGGTAATCCTAACTACCATTCTTTAGTAGTCGCCGCCAAAATCCTTAACAATTGCTACAAGGAGAGTGACCTCTACAAGGCCCACGTCCCCAATTTCCACCAGCTGCTCCAGCTAAGCCTCACCTCCTGCTGCCATCCAAGCTCCGCACACGATTATCAAACGAGCGCGCAAAAGATTTCTACAATCTCATAAGATGGCAGGAGAACGAAATCTCACAATAGAAATCAACAATCCTAGTCCCGAGGCTCTATAACAAATGAGAGCAGCGCTGAAAGCGTAGTACGTCCGCACAGATTCCTAAGGACACTAGAACCTGATGCTCTGATACCATCTGTAACAACCCGCCTAATGGGATACCGAGCGATCACTCCTATATCAAATTATAACAGGAGTTACATATGGATCATTCTTAGCATCACTGTCGAAAATCCATTTAATTACTAATATCCTATTAGGCGAGCGTTAAAAACTTTTACTTAACTACTATTTTTAACGATTAAAATAAAACATCCACAAGTTAATGCGTAAATGAAACTGAAATAAATTAAAATAACCGAATACTCGGTTCAAATTATACAACCATATCGAATGCTGTATTGAAAGAATAATTAAATGAAATTGGACCATTGGCCCGAGTGTTTATACAATACCTCCTATCTAGAGTACAAGAATGGAAGCGGCTATCAAAAACCTGCACGCATCCACAGCTGCTGCAGCTGACGTCTGACTCGAAAGATGTGTCATCCAGGCGTCCCTGTGTGTGGGAACCTATATATATATAATATAGCAAAAAAGGAAAAGTAGATAAACGGGTCAGAGCCCGAGTTTTGAAAATATTTTTCAAGTGCATAAATGCCTTATTATTTTGAAAAAGGTTTTACCTCATATTTAAGTTTGGTATCGCACTCCCATGAGATACCCCTCACCTCTCCACTAACAGTGCACTCCTAACGCATCCCTCTAAACATCCTAGTCAAGCTACCCGGCTAAACTAGTCTATCACCCAACCACTATCTACCCTAGATAGTCCAAGAGATATACTAAGGGCTAAACTTCACTCTAGTCTCAACGCTATGCCATGTTCGTGCGTGGGGTGTCTTGCAAAGCGAAATCCAAACAGGGAGCCCCCCCGATACACTACTATGCGGCAAGGTCGATCGTCGAGATCCATCAGTCCCTCAGTACATATATATAAATTTATATATACCATAAGAATTACTAATATTAGAGCAATAAGGATTAAAATTCTCCCCAGTCTCAACACAATGCCATATTCGTGCGTGGGGTGTCTCGTAAAGCGAAATCCAAACAAGGAACCCCCCCGATACACTACTATGCGGCAAGGTCGATCGTCGGGATCCATTAGACCCTCGGCACTCGATTTATCCATATATATACATATTACCATATACATCCGGATCGATCTCCCGGAATGAGAATTCATTTACAAAGTATTTATCAATACTTACCATTTTTATCTCAAAACCTTCCATTTCCCTTCTCATATCCAGGAAATGTATTTAAAAGTCAATTCATTATCATGAATTGCTTTAACATATCATATAACTTTTTAAAAGCCAGTTTTATTATCATAAAAATGCTTTTTCGTTTCCAAATATCCCATTTCCCTTTTTATATTCAGGAAATGTATTCAAAGCCATTTTCATTATCATAAAAATGCTTTGATCATATCATATGCTTCCACATCCCTTCTTCCATCCGGGAAGTGTTACCGAAGCCAATCCATATAACCCATTTCCCTTCCTATATCCAGGAAATGTAATTAAAACCAATCCATTATCATGAATTGCTTTAATATAACGCGTTCTAAGACCGTCCGTCCGGGTTTCCCCACTGTGCGCCCCCTAAATGGCTATCATCTTCCAGGACCTATCATCAAGACAACCTGGGATCCTACGTCGCAAGACGTCGGGAAGCGGCCATATGCCTGCGGGATAGTTAAGACCACACCCGGAATATCCTAACCATCGCAGAAAAATACAACAAACGCTTATATGGCCTATAGGACAATTTCCACCCTGCGTTAATTTGTCAGGGGGCTTCACCATACGCACGCAACTTCCCTTATGATAGCGATTTAGAGAGGTGTGTATCCTCATTTTTATCATTTATGAAAATCATTTATCTTTCCATTTTGAAAACATTCATATTTATTTTCAAAATCATTTATCTCAAATTATATATATATACTTTAATCACATAGTATATACATATGCCATATATTCCTCCCTAAATATATAAAAATGGCCATATGCCAAGTACATCTAGCGATGACCATTAATCCCAAAGATTCCCTCAAGGAATCATAATCATGCATTCATATATGCATGATACTAAAACCAAAGTATTCTCTTACTTTTATAGCTAACAAAATACCTTAATTTCATTTAAGGACTTATACATCAACCCGAATGTCTCTTACCCCAAAACATTAATTAACTCCATACCCCGGATCACACTCTAAATTAATCTGAGGTTTTCTTATCCTCCTCAAATCATCCTCTAGGAGTCCTAATATTCCATGTAGAAACTCATATAATAATCTCCAAAACCACAATTTAAGTGTCCCTCAACTTAAAAGGAGAAAACCTCAAAATTTTGCCAGGACCGAATCGATTGGGCCTGCCCGAATCGATTCGCTGGCCACAGAATCGATTCGCCCTATCCGAATTGATTCGAAATGGTTCTACTTTCAAACTGTCTCTTACCGAATCGATTCGGCCTGTCCTCATCGATTCGGCTTGTACGAAAATCCCAAATCTGCTTAGGGTTTTATATATAACCCAAAACCCCAAAATTTAATCCACTCACCATTTAAACTATAAGTCGAATTTATTCTTAAAAACCCAAATTCATTAACGGGGTTTCTAAACTACACCAAAAATTATCCCGAACATCTACGCAATTAATTCTAGCCGTAATTTTTCCAATTCCTGATTTGATTTCCGAGTTGATGATTTCAACCTGGTGCTGCCATCTTTTAAAAATCATATCAAATCGTAAAAAAATCAGAAAATTACGTGGTCGGCGCCACGCGACCGTATCGAAAGGATCTACAACTTTCATGTTTTGGCCGAAAGCTAAATTAATTCTTTTCCTGGCCAAAAAGGCCCCCTAAGGTGACGGGTTACTATTCATCATCTTCTCCGAGACGATTTCGGCCATTAAAGCTTCTCCCAAGATTTTGTCGCCTCACCCAACATCCTACAACCTCAATCAACTACAAATACACATATATTAAGGGTTCTAAACATCCTAGAACCCCAAAACACCAATTAATTTAGGTTAAAACCTAAGTTCCACAAAATTGAAATATTATTGGGGTTTAATTGTTTTAACTCCCAAAAACCCATTTTATCCACGATAACCCACCCCAAAACCTTTAGGGTTTGTTTATACCAAACTACGGTATGAGATATTTATGCAAAAAGATAAATAAAGCAAGTAAACACTTGCCTCGTGGATATAATCCGACGACCTCGAGCCGAATCCCGCGGAGGTAGGCCGGAATCTCCCATTTTCTTCCTCTTTTCTTCTTCCTCTCTCTCTTTTCTCTTCTTTCTTTCTCTTTTTCTCCCTCGCCCTCTCTTTATAAAGAAAGAAAAAGGGTTATACCCCTTAAAAACTAAAAACGACTCGTTTACCCAATTACGAGTTACTTTTACCTCTAAAATTACCCGAAACTCATTTTCGACAATTGGACACTCTTTTCCGACTATCTCGGCCATTTCGAGAATCATGACGCTGTCAAAATTCTCATTCGAGGTACTTGACCGCAATTCACTATTCCAACCTAAAATAAATAAATGCGGGTTTTCCAATTAAAAATCTTACCTCGTGTCGCTTTTCTCCACGACGACATATAATTAAAATATTTCGACCTATACAGTCCCAAAAATAATCACAACATCCTTCGAAACTCATTTAATCCTCGAAAATCTCAAAAATTACTATTTAAGAAAATTCCCCAAATTCCAATTTATATTTAATTATGAAATTTAATTGTCTCCAAAAAGGACGGGTTGTTACATTAAATTTAAAGAGCATTCATGCATTTTTAATTTACTGTAATTTAATTCACTTGCTAAATACTTTCAAAATGTTTTAGGTTCTAACCCTTGCTATAAAATATTTTCAAAACCTTTTAGGTGTCCAACCATTAGGACGTTAAAATTGTTCTATTTCAGGGTTATGCAACTACATCATATGTGGATATTGCAGAATTTTGACTTAGCCGCTTCAGTCATTCCACTCCTAGAGTAGGATGCAGTCAGTGTTTCTTTTGGGCATGTCACCCTAGTTATTTCTTTTATTCCAGGAAGATGATGTACTCATTTTATTATTCTTGTGACGTATATTTTTGGATTTAGGTTTTGTAGCCAGTGGTTTTCTCGGCAAGTATTGTAATTATTCATTTTTAGTGTTTTTCGAATTAGTGATTATATAAATGGTTTATTATTTAGTCTTTTGCATGTTGTTAGTGTTGTTTAATTAAAAAGATAAAATTTGACACCGTTTCTTTTAAATACTAGGTGGTTAATAAGTTTTAAAAAGGTTTCGACAGTGATGCTAAGAATGAACCAGATGAGTTTAATTTGATATAGGATTGATCACCCGGTATTTTATTAGGCGGGGTGTCACATTGTCCCTTTATGAAGGCCTCCCTAGCTCTATCACAGACTGACCCTTGGACTGGTAACGCCATTTGTTGTGGTGGTGGTTGTTGCTGCTGCTAAACTTGTGGTGGTGGAAAGTATTGAAACATTGCTATCATCGTGGTTGAGACCGCTTGTGTCACGATGGCAGCGATATCTACTAGGGTAATAATGGGTTGGGCCGGCGGGGTGTGAGGTTTCTTCTGTGGATCCGCCTGAGCCTCCCCATCTACAATTGGTGCGGCTACATGCCTAGGTCCACCACTACTTATGTTTGCCATCTAAAAGCAAATAAGGTTCGAATTAGCACAAATCGCAAGAATATAATGGATCTTAAGCATAGGCTCTACATATCAAAGAAGGCAACGCAGAATGTAATGAATGCAACAAAGATCCTAAGGATGCTAGAACCTCAATGCTCTGATACCAATTGTGACAACTTCCATTTTCTCATGTAAAGGTTGGATGGACACAATACGTCGAAGACGGGGCTTGCTATATAATCTATATCTTTATCAGCATCAAACCAAATAAAATATTTATTTATAAGCCTAGATTTGAAATCGAAACTGAATTTAAATTAATATTTAAGGCGATAATATAATCCAACAATCACATAATATGAATAAGTCCCAAAATACTTATAAGTGTCACAAACCAGCAAGAAATGAAATAGACTTCAGGCTTATGCCCATAAAATAGTACAAATGTAAAAAGGAAATAACTAAAATATAGCATCAACCTAATCTAGAATTAATGAGCGAAGTCTGATGCGCAATGTGAGAACTGTCCACAATCATGCTATACCAATCTAGGAGAACCTTGGGGTAGAAAACATTTATAATTTCGGGTCAACGCTCTAAAGTGTGCAAGAACTAACTTACTAATTTTATGGTGAAAAAGTATAATAAATTCAAAGTGTAGATTTTTCATCATCGCTCACATATGTAACATGTCTCACCCCTTATCTAGAAGGAGTGCTACCCATATAACCACCCAAGTCACGATACAAATGATGGATGAATGCTAAGACAATATAAGAATGCCTTTAATAAAATAGGCACGCCGATATAGAATTGTTTACATTCAAATTACTATTTTCCCAAATTATCCTAAATATACCATCAATAAAATGATGACATCAACATCATACATGCTACATAGTATTGGGCCCATGTTTTACAGTCTACATCTTTATACTTAAGGAATTCTTACATTCATTTTCATTAATTATATATGTTCTCATATATAGGATGCTAAGGCATATACCAATAGTGTCCCGTTGTGCTCTATCGGTAAGTGTGGAGGAATTTTTTATCCAACACAGATAACACAATACACATATAGTTGGGGTGGTACCCATGCAATACACCATTGCATGACCAATACCTAGTGGTGACACATAAATCCCAACATCAACACTTTTCTCACATAATTGACATTGCTACGTAGTACCTAAAATATGTCCTACACTATGCCTGACCCACCTGTGCCGATGTGTACTATGATCCCAAATGTGCTTACCCCGACCTATAGGACAATCCACAAACATAGGTATACCCACATGAAATATCGTTACATATTACCATATGTAAAGATAATTATCGTAATAATTACCCCAGACCTGCCCCACAAAGATTATCCGTAATTATCCTTAGTTAATAATAAACCATCACGTAAATTATTAACGTCATTTCTTTTATGAAACACAATTAACCATCTAGCTAATTTAGTTTTCCTCTTAATAGTAACGTCATGTTTCCATTTTTAATAAATTCGTTGGTTAAACGTATACGGTCCTACCAACTTGCATTGACATCTAAAAATACCTCGGACACCACCGTAGACCCCATAGCCAAACCCTTAACAGCTGAACCGGTTTGACCAAGGGACGAATCAGTTCGTCCCTGTTAGCTATTTGTGAACCAAGTATTTTTATCTCATTACGAGATTCACATTCTTCCCTTCAAATCCAATTCCAAAGGCTTATACCTTGTGATAATACCTGGATTAAGTCCTAAATCATAGAAATTAGGATTACGAAGGTGTCCAGGTTTATTCAATTTTTGTCATTAGATCTCCTAACATCTACCACATGTAGGTGTTCAAATTAAATCAAAATCTGAGGCTTTAAACATGGATTAACCCCTCTATATATGAATAATCAAAATCATTATACTAAGGGTCCAAATCATGAGTTCTATCAACATAAACCCTTAAAATTCAACCATCCTAAATTCTGAATTTCCTACCTTAACATCAAAATCAATTCCTTAAAGAGTATAATTTAATACCATCATCAAGTCATGGATGCTCCATAAATCTAGAATTTCCACATGGATTTCAACACATCATGAATTAAGAAGCAATTTGGACTAAATAAAATAAGCAAGAAAATTCTTGCCTTAAATCTTGAACGATTTCTTGATTCGCTTCTTGGATTCCTCGGATCTTTCTCTCCCAATTCCCCTACTAATGTTCTAGCCCCTCTTTCCCAAAATGTCTTCTAGGGTTCTTTGATGTAAATGGCAGGGAGTTATTAAACTCCTAATTAATGTAATTAATGCTCAAATCCCGATTTCGGCCTTAGGACTAAACTTTGAACCCTCAAATGGACCAAAATACACATCCCAACTAGACCAATAACCTCCTAACTTAAATATATATATATATATACACACAGTCAGACTCTCCAATATACCTCCTAACAACATACCTATCAACATAGCCTTTTTCAAAATAGTAAAAAAAATAATTTTGAGATGATATTTTTTATATGGGTTCATGACATTTTAGTGTGCCCGTGTAAAAAAAATGAATTGAAAAAATATTTTTTGTTATTTTTAAAAAATAAGTCAAAAAACTGACAGTTTTTACCATTTAAAACTGTTTGTTTTTTACCTATTTTTTAAAAATAACAAAACAAATTATTTTGAGATGAATATTTTTGTAGGGGTACATTGAAATGTCATGAACCCATATAAAAAAACAATTTTTTTTACTATTTAAAAAAAAATGTATATTCATAGGTATGTTTAATGAGGTATGTTGGAGAGCTTGACTCTCTGTCTCTGTCTGTCTCTCTCTGTCCGTCTCTCTCTCTCTCTCTCTCTCTCTCTCTCGACGATTTAAAAAGCTGTAAAACTCCTAACGAGCTCATAAAACCTCCCGAAACCCGTTTTAAATATTTTTATTCAACAAGTATATTTTTCAATTTTGTCACACACCATATATCAATTATTCAACGCACATGCAATTTTTTTCTACCGCCAACTCACCTGACATGAAATAATAATTAATTAATTTATTCACAACCTAATTAAAGTTAATTCACCGATTTAACTTAATTCTTACGAATTTTATTTTAATCCACAAAATTGTTTTAATTTATTAAAAAATACAGATCATTATAGATTCTAAATGTATATTATTCGAATACAAATTTTTTGAAACCCTATCTTCACTTTATTTTTTTGGTCGGTAACCTTATCTTCACCTCTAGAATATTTCACCACTTACAACCAAGGTTCTAAAAAACGCGGGGCGTGATCGATGCGTGGAGGTCAAGCGTTAAGCCTTAGAAGCCTAGGTGAGCCTTGGCGTAAAAATGCGTGAAAAGGCGTTTAGGTCTTTTTAATATATTTTAATATTTTTTAACAATAACAAGGCTATTAAAATACTAAAATTGTACATATCATAAAAATATGCCTGAATATTTGCAAATAAAAATACTATTTGATTATTTTGGATGAGATAATGCTCTGGTTTGTATAAAAATCTTTAGAAGGCGATATCGTTTCACTAAAACATTGTTGTTTTTATAAAAAAAGTACCCCTTAACGGTTTTACCAAGCATAAGACGTCAAAATCTTAAGGCGAAACGTTTCTCCCAAGCCTCAAGCCTAGGCGTGCCTAGACGGAGCCTAGACGAATTTTTTAGAACAGTGCTTACAACTGGCTCAAAGTTTCCTATATAAATTTCATCAATGATCAAACGATAGCTAGAGAACCACAAATTAAGAGATTATGCGCATTTTATAGATCCTATTCCACAAACAAATTGGCACAAATGGCTGCCGCACTTGAAAAACTTAGCAATTATGTTTTCTCTTTTGTGCTGACAGAAGGATCTAAGCTCGGATCCTTAGAGACTACTCCAGCAGGATGGGTGGCGATTAAAGTTACAATGGACAAGCTAGGTGAGTTTGAACCGATTGCAAAGTGGGCAGTTAAGGAACACAATGAGAAGACGCGTGATAGCTTCTAGTTCAATATGGTTACTAATGTTTGGATGAAGGAGATTGAGGATTTCACCATTTACATGCTCATCCTTGAAGCGATGGACGAGCCCGATTGCAACCAATATGTAAAAAGTGTCGTTGTGTTAACTGTATCAAGAAACTCAGGAATTTCACCAAGGTTCCACATACTAACAAATGATGCTTGTGGGAAACGACTAGAGGAATGGTCGTTTAGTGGATAACACTAGTATCTCTACGAAATATGAACAAATATAATTAAATAAATATGGGATGGTTGTAATAAAATGTTTTATATTGTTGTCATGTATCGAACTATGGTACCTATCCCCCATGGCCCTTAATTCTATTGATAAAACATATATTGACGTTCTTTTCACATGTTGGGTTCTTCTAAATTATAAGCGTATATAACAATTACTTAATGAACATATTAAATGAAATTTGGACATTTATATTTTTGCAGTTCACATGCATGATAAATATTGTGTATTTTACGCGTTGGGAACATTTTGTCTTCCACAAAGTTTTGGTAACACTTATAAATATCTTTTTAAACTCTAGGAATATAACTACCATTGTTTAATTGAAATCATAACGTGGTGTTCTAGAAATTGGTATATGAACATATAAATTTTGGAACCACAAAAATTTAAATTATATAAGAACTATATGTTGTTTTAAAATTTTTTGTTTTCATATGAAAAAAATATCAATGGGAAGATATACGTTGTTTGGTTTTCTCCTCTAAAGAATGTTTAGAAAAGAGTGACATTAAAATGTTGTATAATATTTAACAAAGTGATAAGAATAAAAAAACAAAAACAATGAAATGATCTTAGTTTGATTGTCACATTTTTTTTTATAAGTTTTGCATTCAATTTGTGTCATAAATATATATAGTTTATTTTCACCACTGACTAACTACAATATTTGGTTCAAAAACAAAAAGAAAACAAACAAATTTCGTATGATTGATTTGTCTTTATATGAATAGCCCAATATGAAGAAGTTACTTTTTTTTTTGGAATATGTAGTTTAAACTAAAGTGTAATATTTTAATTTTTGATTAATTTATTTAAAGAAAGGATAATTATAATGATTTCTCTTTTATTTTTAACTATATTTTCCTCACTTATAATAATAAATATTCTATTATAAATTATATTTTTAAATGCCTTTATGTGTGAATAAAGTGTACCATGAGATATGTGTGCCATTTAAGGTAACATTTACATTTTTTTATTAGTATGAAAGGTTATTTGTTGTAAAACTCAAAGTTCAAAGTGAGTTTATTACAACATATAAACTTATGAAATCTTACTTTAATTTACTAAAAATAAAATAAGAATATATTATAAATTTTAAATGCGTAGAAGGTTACTATTAATATCCTTATTTATTTTTTTACATATGAAATGATGACGATGAAATTAACTACCGTTGCGATATGATTATAAATAACTAAAAATGAAAATCGAACGTCCACTTAAGGCATTAAAACTACATATCAATTTTTCTTTCATTTATCTCTTGTTAGCCATTATAATCCTCACTAATATCTTACTTGAGTAAATTGTCTATTGATTAGGCATAAATTCTTCCTAATTTATCCCTTAATTTAGGTACTTTTAGCACCTCGAACAAAGTAATCGATTTGACTTTATCTCATAATCTTGCTACTGACTAATCCTAACGAGTACACCGAGTTTATAGTATTTCGTAGTGATTTTACAAGTATTTGATGTCAAGAAACAGAAGAAGGAAACCGGAAGAATCAAGAAAGACAAGAAGGAAAGTTAAAAGGGCAAAAGTATTTTTACACGGAATTCGGATGAGGTACCTAAAGAGAAGTTGAAGATATCACATTCATGAGCACATAGGAAGAAACGACACTTCAATCGGAATTCCGGAACAAAAGATATGAGTAGTCAAAGTTGAGCAAAAAGTCAAACAGGCAGATCGGTCCGCCCCTGCCCCGGACCGGTCCGCGTTGCAAAAATCCAGTAGAGCTCAGATCGAAAGCAAACTGAAGAAGGTGAAAAATAAAAGATTCGGTCCACCTGGAAATAAAAAGAACCGATCCGCTTGGGAGGCAGACCGATCCGCCTAAGGCCTGGACCGGTCCGGCTATCGAGATTTCCAAATCTTATCTTCTCCGAAAAAGAATCCTTGTGCAGCTGAAACTCTTGAATTATTGTACGGTATAAAACCCCATTTTTATTATTATTATTTGGACGGAGAATTAGTGTAATTTCACTTACTTTTCCAGAAACCCTAGTTTAGATACAGTTTGTTCTTTTAATCCCAAGATTGAAGCTTTGATCAGATTTCAGTAATTACAAGTAATTCCAGTTAATACTTTGAGTGCTTTGGTAAGATTAGTAAGTAATTTTGTCTGCTTAATTTTTTTTACATCATTCTACCAATTTTCCATAGTTAATCATGTTTTTCTGCAAATCAAACACTGTTTTCATTACTTTCAACATGCTAGGTTAGATTTTCTGAGGTCGGGATGCATGAAACCAACCTGATATGGTAGTTGTATGTGTATAAAATTAATCCTCTGAATTTAGTGATTGATTATGACCGTATTGCGTAGGAACACAACAATCGTAGGTCTTTATATCTCGTTTGCCTCTGGGTAACCGGGATGATTTAGAATGCAATTCGAGTGTCACTACCGCGATACCGATTTACTCGTCCTCAGATTAAGTATGACGCGGGCTTGAACCTCGTATACGTAATGCTTGGGAGTACTAAACTTGGGTCAAATTAATCATTTAAATTTACGATTAGTATTATATCTGCAATACACTAGGGTGGGGGGATTGTATTCCCGTCCTGTTTTTTGCATACATAGTTTAAAGTTTTAAACCAGTTTTTATTAGCATTCTAAGTAATTTAATATAATTGCACCTTTTCATAATTTCATAATTGCACTTAGTTGTAGTCAATTCTCGAAACCAAATCATTTTCCTTTCTTTTTAGAGTCAAAGTTAGGATTCCTTCGTCTTTTCCCGTCGTTACAACTTCGTTGTCCTATTTCCCTTTGGATACGATCCCGACTTACTGGGTTTATTACTAACGCGACAGGCTTGCACTTGAGCCTAGAGTGAACGCATATCTGAGACACATTCTTAGTCGCGTCAAGTTTTTGGCGCCGTTGCCTAGGACTTAGGTAGACTTAGGATTAGATCGAGTCAATAAAATTTTCAAAAAATCCAAAAACATAAAAAATTCAAAAAGCACAAAAAGATTCACCATCATCTCTCATAAGCCATTAATGCAAAATTCTGAACTCACTCCCACACCCTATAATACTCCAACCAGCATTCACGAAAATCCAATCGTTGAGTATAACCCCGATAGCCCTCACACTCCAAATGCCCCACAGTTCTGGATCCCACCTCCCACACCGTCACACTCAATCTCCAATAACGCTCCGTTTTCGTTCCTAGGACACACCTCCGAACACATTTCGACCACACCAAGTGAGAGCACCGAGTCATTAAGTGAGAGAGAGATGTTGCAGCACGGTAGTGCAGCCGCCGGTGAGGAAGAGCCCCCATACTGCCTGCTGAGAGAATTCTTATATCTCGAGCGCACTGTCACTCCGCGATGCATTATACTCCCGTATAATGCCGGGCAATTCCGTTTCAAAAATGGGATGATCCAGATGTTACCATATTACCATGGTATGGATTCTGAAAATCCATACCTTCATATTTGGGAATTTGAGGATGTGTACGATACTCTCAATGATCAAACTTGCACCCAAGAGGTGATCCGCCTCAAACTCTTCCCTTTCTCACTCAAAGATAAAGCTAAGACCTGGCTACGGTCTTTACCACCAAGCTCGATTCCATCATGGAACGAGTTGCAATCGAGATTTCTCAAGAAATTCTTGTCAACACATCGAACAATCTCTATAAAGGCTCAAATTCAACCGTTCAGACAATCTGAAAATGAGCCATTTCATCGATGTTATGAGCGTTTCAATGAGTTAGTTACTTCATGACCCCATCATGGATTTAATTCAGCGCAAATCATCTCTTTTATTTATAATGGGCTGAATCTTAACTCTAAGCAACTTGTTGAAACTATGGGAAGTGGTCCTTTTGTCGACTTAGACGCCCACGATTCTGAGCTTCACCTGAGGTATGTTGCCGAGACTACCCAATCCTGGGATACATCTGATCCTAACGCTCAAAATCTAAATCATCAAGTGACCACCACTCCGTCGGCGTCCGACCTATTTCACGTAGATAATAATTCTATGATGGACAGTCGATTGGATACCCTTGAGAAAGGATTTTGAGACCTATGCGAGGTATATGGAAAAAGACCGACTAGATCCATACCAAATCCCGTCGAGAAGGTGTGTGCGATTTGTGAGGCGGGTCATTCAACTGAGGAATGCCCGATCATACCTGCCTACAAAGTAATGCTTCAGGAGCAAGTTAGTGGTATAGGAGGATTTAAGGGTAATTTCGGTGCACCGCATGGGAATTCATACAACCCTTCATGGAGAAACCATCCCAGTTTTAGCTATTGGCATCAACATGCCTCAATGAACCCTCCTTCACATGTTGCCCCTCTTCCACCACAACACTTTCAACAAGCTCCACGCATGCAAGGACATGTGCAAGCACCACCACATCAAGGATCTTATATCTCGCCATCGCGGAGAACTCTCGAGGATACCATGAATCAATTCATCCCAAGCCAGACCGCAACCAATGCCAAATATGATCGTCTGATTAGCGACATAAATTCGACTCTGTCAAAGATACAATCCTCATTGAGTGTTCAAGAGAAGTGAAAGTTTCCTGCCCAAGGCCAAAGACCTCCCCAAGGTCAAACTAGTGTTAGCTCCACCTCCACTGAACATCAGGAGCAACGTCAAGCTGTGACCACTCTTCGTAGTGGGAGAGTCGTTGATTTATCACCTCCCCCACACGACACAATGAAAGACAAGGAGATTTCACCCTGCACAAAAGAGGCCGAAGATGTCCCCTTGAATGAGAGTGACAAAGAAGTTGCTAGTGAGCCAGAGGTAGTAGTGAAACCACCCTCCGCGGCACCGTTTCCTCAAAGGTTGATTCCCTCCCATAAAGGAAACCCACGTGAGGACGTGCTAGAAGTGTTAAAGCAAGTAAAGCTAAATTTACCTTTCCTCAATGCCATTAAGCAAATTCCAGCTTATGCTAAAGTCATCGAAGACTTATTGACGGTAAAGAGAAAGATGAAGGTAAAAAAGAATGTCTTTCTAGCACAAAACGTGAGATCCATTCTACTAAATGATTTCCTGCCTAAATTCAAAGATCCCGGTGCACCCACAATTTCCTGCATCATTGGAGAAAACAAAATCGAAAAAGCCTTACTTAACTTAGGAGCAAGTGTCAATATCCTCCCTTACTCCATCTATAATCAACTTGATTTGGGCGACCTCAAGACCACAAAGGTCACTCTCCAATTAGCGGATCGAACCATGAAGATCCCAAGAGGCATAGTCGAAGATGTGATCGTCCAAGTTAACAGCTTCTACGTCCCAGTAGATTTTATCATTTGGGACACGGAGCCCTCCTTCAACTCAAGAAACCATGTTCCCATCATCCTTGGGCGCCCATTCTTAGCTACGGCTAACGCCATCATCAATACTCAGAATCGACGAATGCAACTCACTTTTGGGATGATGACCTTAGAAACCAACATCTTCCACATAGCCCAAAATACGGGGGAGGAAGATGATCTTCACGCGGTGAGCTTCATAGATGAGGTAGTAGAGGAGTACTTTGAGGAGAATTATTGCGGGGACGCCTTAGATTCCTGTTTAGTGGTGTTACACGAGAGTGAGGGGACATACACCGACTTCGAGAGGGAGGTTAGGGAGTTGAGAGAGTTACTCGATAAGAGTGCGTCGGACGAGGACACGAGAGATGTTAATTGGGTTTCTAGATTCCAGGAGTTACCTCCGAGGGATACACACATGGTTCCCTCCAGTGACAAATTTCTAACCCTTGAATTAAAGAAACTCCCCTCCCATATTAAATATGCATACCTAGGAGAGGATGATACATTTCCTGTTGTTATCTCCTCTAGCCTAGACGAAGAGCAGGAGGGTAAATTGTTGAAAATTCTGAGGAAGCACCAAAGTACTTTTGGTTGGTGCATTGCTGATTTGAAAGGAATAAGTCCTTTGATTTTCACTCATAAGATCCATCTCAAAGAGGATGTCAAGCCCTCTAGATAAATGCAAAGAAGACTAAATCCCAACATGAAAGAAGTTGTGAGAACCGATATTATCAAGTTATTGGATTCCTGGATTATCTACCCAATCTCGGATAGAAAATGGGCGAGCCCTATTCAAGTCGTCCCGAAGAAGTCAGGAATGACAGTGATTGAGAATGATAAGGGAGAGCTAGTTCCCCAACGTACCAACATCGGGTGGCGCGTTTGCATTAATTACCGAAAACTCAATGCGGGAACTAGGAAAGGCCATTCATCCTTGCCATTTATCGATCAAATGCTTGAAAGAGTGGAGGGACACCCTTACTATTGCTTCCTTAATGGTTATTTTGGATATAACCAAATTGAGGTGGATGTACTTGACCAGAAGAAGACGACCTTCACTTGCCCTTTTGGTATGTTTGCCTACAAACGTATGCCATTTGGCTTGTGTAATGCGCCCACGACCTTTCAAAGGTGCATGTTGAGCTTATTTAGCGACATGGTCGAGAGAGGACTCGAAGTGTTCATGGACGATTTCAGCGTTTTTGGCACCTCTTTTGATCATTGTCAAGAAAAACTGGAAAAAGTACTTGCCCAGTGTGTTGAAAAGAACTTAGTGCTGAATTGGGAGAAATGCCATTTCATGGTCACCGACGGAATAGTTCTTGGCCACATAGTATCATCCAAGGGGTAGAAGTTGATAGGGTAAAGATAGATGTCATATCTGACCTTCTTCCACCAAAATCGCTTAAGGACGTGCGCTCTTTCTTGGGCCACGCGGGGTTTTATCGAAGGATCATTAAGGACTTTAGCGCCATCGCTAGACCCTTGAGCAACCTACTCATGAAGGACACCCCATTCGAGTGGACGGAAGCATGCCAAAGCTCTTTTGAAAAACTGAAAACCATGCTTGTGTCTGCTCCCATCATGCAAGTTCCGGATTGGTCTTTACCATTCAAACTTATGTGTGATGCTAGCGATTATGCGATAGGGGCTGTTTTGGGCCAAAGAAAGGATAAGCAAGCTCATGTCATCTACTACGCTAGCCGGACTCTTACCAGACCACAACTCAACTACTCTACCACGGAGAAAGAGTTACTAGCGGTAGTCTTTGCCCTTGATAAATTACGGTCATATCTCATCGGTTCCCCCATTACTTCCTTTACCGACCACGCGGCTTTGAAATACCTACTTGCAAAGAAAGATGCCAAACCGCGCATCATAAGGTGGATCCTACTCTTACAAGAGTTCAATCTCTCCATCAAAGATAAGAAAGGAGTAGAAAACATCGTTGCCGACCACTTATCTCGGCTTTTGTCCGACGTACCTAGTGATCTCGTACCCATAAACGAATACTTTTCGGATGAGCAATTTTTTGCCACCTCTCCTTTACCCTGGTTTGCGGATATAGTGAACTACCTTGTCACGGGAGTCGTCCCTCCCGATTGGACACCGCAAGATAAGAAGAGGTTTATTTCTTGGTCGCGCATGTTCTTTTATGACGATCCTTTCTTTTTCAAATATTTCACCACCCAAATCATCCGACAATGTGTACCGGATGACGAAATCTCGAAAGTCATCTAGTTTTGTCATTCGGAAGCTTGTGGAAGCCACTTTTCAACGAAAAAGATGGCCGCTAAAATTTTACAATGCAGCCTTCTAGGATGTAAAGGATGCTTGCAAATCTTGCAATAGGTGCCAACGGATGGGAGCCATTACTCAACGAGACATGATGCCTCTTACCCCCATACTCATCATTGAGATATTCGACTGTTGGGGTATTGACTTCATGGGTCCCTTCCCCTCGTCCTTTGGTTTCCTATACATCCTTCTCGTGGTAGAATACGTTTCTAAATGGGTGGAAGCTATAGCTACCAAGACGAATGACAATAAAGTGGTGATAAAATTCTTGCAGGAACACATACTTTCCCGCTTCGGTGCACCGAAAGCGATAATCAGCGATAATGGCATGCATTTTTGCAATAGGCCTTTCGCGAAGCTCATGAAAAAGTATGGTGTCGTTCACAAGGTTGGAACGACTTATCACCCGCAAACGAATGGGCAGGCCGAACTAGCGAATCGGGAAATCAAGAACATTCTTAAAAAGATCGTCAATCCTACCCGAAAAGATTGGTCACTTAGATTATACGATTCGCTATGGGCCTATCGTACCTCATATAAGAATCAACTCGGCATGTCCCCTTTTCGCTTTATGTATGGCTAACCTTGCCATCTTCCCGTAGAGCTAGAACAAAAAGCGTATTGGGCAATTAAGCAATTGAATTATGCCATGGATAAGGCCGGTGAAGACCGCAAGCTTCAATTAAATGAGTTAGAAGAACTACGCAATGATGCGTATGAGAATGCTAAAATTTCCAAAGAAAGGACGAAACTCGCTCATGATAACATCATTCGACGCAAAGAGTTTCTTCCCGGGAAAAAATTTCTTCTCTATAACTCTCGACTTCATCTATTTCCTGGCAAGTTGCGATCACGATGGTCTGGCTTGTTCATCGTGAAGAATATTTTCCCCCATGGAGCTATTGAATTAGACGATTTCAAAGGGGGAAATACATTCAAAGTGAATGGACAACGCCTAAATCCATATCTAGAGGCGTGTGCAGAAGAAGTCGACACCGTCTGGTTGTTGGACCCCATTTACGGGATAGAGTGAGCTGTTACAGCGAGGTCATCGCACCCCCGATGCGTATGGGGTGAGAGTTGTGTGTGTTGTGAGAGTCGTGTGTGTAGTGAGCGTCGATAGGACTAGGTTTCATTTGGGAAAAGCAATCTTATGTTTCGGGAATATCAAGGAAAATGGAGTTGACCAGAGAAATTGAGAGGGTTTTAGTCCAGATTGATAGGGAGTATGTTGTGAAAGTGAAATTTTTTGGAGAAGAGAGATCAAAATTAAGTTCGGGGAAAATCCAGCCCAAAACCCTGGGCCGAACCGGTTCCTTTAATTTAAGGCCGGACCGGTCCGCCCTCGGACCGATTCCTTTAATTTTAAGGTAAACCGGTCTGCTGGTCAGATTTTCTAAATATTAAAGTACCCGGACCGATCTGCCCCTACCTCGGACCGGTCCGCCTTCTGCAGATCTGATTTATCCCCTTCCAAAGATTCACCCCCCTTCTCCCCAATCCCATTCATTCCCTCCAATCTATTTTCCCTCCTCCCAACCCCAACCTTTCCCTCCCGAATTCCCCCCCTTTTCCCTCCAAACCCTTTCCCTCCAATTTCCAACCCCTACACTCACCCCTTCACCTATAAATACACCCCAATACCCTCCCTTTATCTTTACACCTTTAACCCAAATCCTCTCTTCTCCCTCTTTAGTTCTCCACGCAAAAATACCTCTTGTTTCCATGGCTCCACACATTGCCCCCACCAAGTATGACTCCACCGACATCCACCCCTCCGGTCATGGCGAGTTTCGCTCCCGCCAAGAGGAGCGATGGTACCATCAGTTCTTCAGTTTGGACCGCAAACTCCATATCGAGCGCGCTGTCCAATGGGCCGGGCTACCCAACTCTATCACCACCCTCTTCATTGCTCGGGGCTGGTGCCGATTCCTCAACGAACCCTATGAAGCGGTTTGGGCAAACAAAGTTCGATCCTTTTATGTCACCCTAGTTCGGACGAGCCAATTCGAGGCCCAAGCTTACGTGGATGGGAATGTCATCCCACTTTCTTTGGATTTTCCCATAGCCAAGTTGGCCGAGTACGATGTTCCGGACGTTCAAGAATTCACCTATCCACGAAACGTCCCCTCGATCGACAAAGATGTTATCATGGCCCACATTGCTCCTAATGTGGCTTGGACAGGACAAACCATCACCGTTGGATGCTTTAACGAGAAGGCGCACCTCACTTTTCAGATTGTGTGCGCTAACATATTGCAAACGTCCAACGATTTTGCTATGCGGCCCCGACAAGCCACTTTAACCTATCACCTATTTGACCCCCACACTTCCATCCATTTGGCCCGCACTTTATACGCCGATATCATCAATGCGTCCTTGGATGAGAAGTTTACTACCCCACTTCCCTATGCCCATTTGATCACTTCCATCCTCAAGGATGCTGGCATAGCGGCACCGCTCGATCATACTCTCATTACCGATCCTTTTAGAAAAGGGACCCGCACTAAGAGTGCCAAACATCTTGCTGTCCTACGGGCAAGGCGGGGAGGTGATAGTGAAGAGGAGGCTGCCTCAAGCGAGAGCGACGAGGAAGAGGAGGCAGCGGGTGAGGATGTCGGTCCGAACGAAGAGTCGGCGGACGAAGAGGACCATCCAGATTTTGAGTGGGCGGGAAGCGACCTCTCAAACCGAATGGCGACACTTGAAACGAACTTTGGCAACTTTTTGATTGATTACCGCCGCGATATGAGCTTAATACTCCGCTTCCAAGCGGACATCTATCGACGCCAAGGGGAGCCCAATGACCCACTGCCATCCTATTACCAAGACCCCTACGGCCTCGACGCGCCCGGTTCTTCCCATCCCCCACCCCAGTGAAGCTTGATGTGGTTCTTCAATTTTTTTTACACAGTTGTTGTTTTTTCCTGTTCACATTTTGTATGCTTTTCCTTGTATTTGTACCACAGTCTTGTTTGTTATAAAAATTGCATTTTCTCGATTTGTTTGTTTTATTTATCGCACTTATTATTTTGCCTTATTTAGATTTTAGTCCTTTTTGCTTGAGGACAATGCAAAAGTCTAAGTTAGGGGGGGGTCACAAGTGCGTATTTCTAAAACTTCATAAAGTTTCCAAAATGCCCAGAAATTTCCAAAAAAATCAAAAAATTCTGAAAAATCCAAAAATATTTTTGTTCAAAATAAATAAAAATTGGAATTCAAAATTTTCAAAAATATCATTAAAAGTCGAATTGAAGTCTCAAGTTGTAAAATTCAACTTACACAAAGCCGAAATTGACTAAAGATGGAAATTGAGCGAAAATTGACGACTTAACGAATAAGTGTGGAGATTAACAAACCCGGTGAGATTCGAGCCTATCACTTTTTGCGAGTTTTTTAAATCAATCTGAGTTAATTGTTAACTCAAAGTTCTTTTCAGTGCCTAAAAAGTTGTTAAGGATCTCAATCCTTTCATTTTGATCGGTTATGAAAAATGTGTGTGATTTTGCTTTGAAAAATGCGCCAAAATTGACTCTAAACTTAAATTCATCTCGAAACGCATATAGTAACGTAATTGGTATTTTAGATAATGAAGTAGGCCCTCGTTTGTCACCCAAAAATATTGTCCAGAAAAAGATGCGAAAAATCACCCTTTTTGCAACCCAAATTGAGCCGAATAAATTTTTCCTTTCGTTTGACAACCCGAAAAACCCAAATAGATCGGAATTACGAAAAATGGAAAAATTAAAAATTTAAGTCTGAAAAGTGCATATAAAGGGGCAAGAAAAAAATAGAAGAATGCTCAATAAAAATAGCAAGAAAAGAAAGGAAGTGAAAAAAAGAGAAGAAAAAAATGAGCAATAGCCCGAAAAAAGCACTAATGCACATCATAAGGAAACTTTCCAATTCCGAAGTTCCCAACCTTTTCGATATTATACAACACACCTTTAACCCAAAAAAGTCCTAACCGAGTCTAAATTGCGAAATTGGTTATCGCGTGGAGAGCTAATACACCAAAAGATAATAAAGGAGATTAAGTGCGCGAATAAGAGGCAATGTTCCCGTTTTTAAAACCGTAATCCGTTGATGAGATCATTTCACCATAAAATTTCCGTCTTTCTGATTGTATGCGTGATGTTGCGTCCATTAAATTTACTCTTTATATCACGCATACCGAGAGAATACCCACAATCCGAGTGATTTGTTTGAGAGGGCATCCCATGAGAATTTGAAATCAAAATGAATTTTTGGATAAGTAACGTAATGATCAATCGGTGGAAATGGCGGTTATATTTTCGGCTTTGCACACACACACTACGGTTTGAGACTTGTAAATATGACTTGATGATGACTATTTTCTGGAAAAGTTTGAATTGCATAATTTTTGCATATTTTGAATTTTCTTTGAGAAAAATTTTGTCGGTATATTCTCTATAAACCCTCACGAGACACAACTCGTCCTACTAAGGTAACCTAGGGGTTTAAAGGCTTGTTGCATAAGCTAAATGCAACCGCTTGCCCGCAAAAAAGGTATTCTATCCGAATAAAATGTTTTTCAAGAATTGAGCCATGCTAGGATTCTTTTACATTGCTCGGGATGCGCAAAGTTCTAAGTTAGGGAGGTTTGATTAGGCATAAATTCTTCCTAATTTATCCCTTAATTTAGGTACTTTTAGCACCTCGAACAAAGTAATCGATTTGACTTTATCTCATAATCTTGCTACTGACTAATCCTAACGAGTACACTGATTTTCTGGTATTTCGTAGTGATTTTACAGGTATTTGATGTCAAGAAATGGAAGAAGGAAACCGGAAGAATCAAGAAAGACAAGAAGGAAAGTCAAAAGGGTAAAAGTGTAATTTCTACCAAGAATTTGGATGAGGTACCTAAAGAGAAGTTGAAGATATCACATTCATGAGAACATAGGAAGAAACGACACCTCAATCGAAATCTCGGAACAAAAGTTATGAGCAGTTAAAGTTGAGCAAAAAGTCAAACAGGAAGACCGGTCCGCCCCTGCCCCGGACCGGTCCGCGTTGCAAAACTCCAGTAGACCTCGGATCGAAAGCAAACTGAAGAAGGTGAAAAATAAAAGAACCAATCCGCTTGGGAGGCAGACCGGTTCGCCTAAGGCCGGGACCGGTACGGTTATCGAGATTTCCAAATCTTATCTTCTCCGAAATAGAATCCTTGTGTAGCTGAAACTCTTGAATTATTGTAGGGTATAAAACCCCATTTTTATTATTATTATTTGGATGGAGAATTAGTGTAATTTCATTTACTTTTCCAGAAACCCTAGTTTAGATACAGTTTGTTCTTTTAATCCCAAGATTGAAGCTTTGATCAGATTTCAGTAATTACAAGTAATTCCAGTTAATACTTTGAGTTCTTTGGTAAGATTAGTAAGTAATTTTGTCTGTTTAATTTTGTTTTACATCATTCTACCAATTTTCCATAGTTAATCATGTTTTTCTGCAAATTAAACACTGTTTTCATTACTTTCAACATGCTAGGCTAGATTTTCTAAGGTCGGGATGCATGAAACCATCCTGATGTGGTAGTTGCATGTGTATAACATTAATCCTCTGAATTTAGTGATTGATTACGATCGTATTGCGTAGGAACACAAAAATTGTAGGTATTTATATCTCGTTTGCCTCTGGGTAACCGGGATGATTTAGAATGCAATTCGAGTGTCACTACTACGATACCGATTTACTCGTCCTCAGATTAAGTATGACGCGGACTTGAAGCTTGTATACGTAATGCTTGGGAGTACTAAATTCTTGGTCAAATTAATCATTTAAATTTACGATTAGTATTATATCTGCAATACACTAGGGTTGGGGGATTGTATTCCCGTCCTGTTTTTCGCATACATAGTTTAAAGTTTTAAACCAGTTTTCATTAGCATTCTAGGTAATTTAATATAATTGTACCTTTTCATAATTTCATAATTGCACTTAGTTGTAGTCAATTCTCGACACCAAATCATTTTTCCTTTCTTTTTAGAGTCAAAGTTAGGATTCCTTCGTCTTTTACCGTCGTTATAACTTCGTTGTCCTATTTCCCTGTGGATACGATCCCGACTTACCGGGTTTATTACTAACGCGACAGGCTGGCATTTGAGCCTAGAGTGAACGCATTTCTGAGACACATTATTAGTCGCGTCACCTATCCTAGAAATAACCTTTATATAATTTTGTGAGTTTTGAATAAAAAATATATATATTTATGTATTTTCGCACATCAAATGATTACAAGCAACGAAAAGCTTGATGATAAATTATAATATTCACTAGTAATGCATTATTAATGGTCATTTTCACGATTGGGTGCAAAAGAATTGTTTAATAGTCCACCTTTTTGTGGATAATCACTCACATAATATATTTTGGAAACACTTTCACATCTCAATGGAACTATTTTATCAAGTTGAATTACTTTATGTCTCCCTAAAATTTATATCCTCGTTTCTCATCATATATTCATTTTTTCCACTATATATCCTTAACAAAAGATTATTTTTTCCAAGTAGAATCACATAGTTTGTGGATGTTTTTTTGTAAGAAATCGTACTATGAAACCTCTGCGAATAATAAGCAATATTTTGAAAATTTAAAAATTCTTATGGTCTAGTATGTGTATATATTTTATCATTAATATATATATTTTTCTTTATATGTACACCTCAAGAATTTAAATATTCTTTATAATAAGAGAACAGTTGAGAAATATTTATATAGTTTGAATGATTTCTGTATAACATGCTAAAAGATATAAAAAAACCTTCAATTATAAAGTTTTTCATTTTTCACTTTCATCGTAAATATTTTTTAATTAGACTCTTTGGTTTAAATATCATTGAAAATTCTGAATCAATTTACCGTGAAGCCTAAATATTCGAAAAGATTTCGAAGATATCAATCAATGAATTTGACATGTTCATATTATGAAATAATATTTTTAAAACAGCATTTGGTCATTTCAACATAGTTAACACTTCTCTATTTAAATAGAAATCCTATATATCAATTCAATCAAACCATATTTATTGTCTCATTCAAAGACAAATCCTATTTAGTTTTGTGTTTATCAAGTTGGGTTACAATTTAAGGTCACAATATTATATTTAGCATTGTAATTTTTTTCCTCATAACTAAACCATGATATATATTTTTATTTATAAAAATGGCTAACATGGTTGTGATTATTAAAAGTTGATTATAAATAATCATCCCATATATTGCAGAATTAGGGTGATTGTTTATTTATACTTATTTTTTCAAATCATTAACTATTAGTTCTATGTGACACTTAGTATATTCACAATCCAAAGCATCCATTGTCTATTGTCTCAGTCTAAATAATAAAAAAATGTAATATTGATCGAGAATGTCTCCATTGATTTCCGTAATGGAATCATATAATCTTTTTAATAAGTGTAATGGCTCCATATATCAATCTAATATAATTATTTTTTCTCATTACATCGTTGGGATTTCCCATTTTATATTAAGAAAACAGGATTCCTCTAATGATTAACCACTTAAATTATTTCTAAACTCAATATGGATTATTTTCATATCATCACAATAACAATTATCTCCCATTAAAGATATGGTGGTAAAGAAGATTCCAAATGTATCTTGTTCAAATATAAATATTTTGAAGCATTAACTTCACTTTATTTTTTTGTTCGATATCCTTATCATCTCCTACAGAATACTTCACCATTTACCCCAAGTTCAAAGTTTTCTATATAAAGCTGATCAACGCTCCAACAATATCCAGAGCACCACAAATATGGAAATAATTTGCATACCTCTATAGATCCCATTCCACAAACAAATTATAACAAATGACTGCCACACTTGAAAAACTTAGCAACTATGATTTCTTTGTTGTGATGAAAGAATGAGCCAAGATGGGATCATCAGAGACTACTCTAGAAGGTTGGGTGGTGATTAAAGTTACAACGGACAAGTAGGGTGAGTTTGATATGATCGCAAACTGGGTAGTTAAGGAACACAATGAGAATATGGGTGATAACTTGGAGTTCAAGATGGTGACTAATGGTTGGATGAAAGAGATTGAAGATTGAACCGTTCACATGCTCATCCTCGAGGCAAAGGATGAGCTTGATTGCAACAATATGCAACAACTTTCATAGTGTTTGACTGTATTAACAAACTCATAAATTTTACCAAAGCTCCACATACAGACAAATGATGAGTGTGGGAAACGGCTGGAGGAAAGGTGAGTTAGTGGATAACAATACTATCTCTACAAAATCTGAACAAATATAATTAAATAAATATGGGATGATCGTAATAATTGTTTTATAGTGTCTTCATGTATCGAATTATTGTATCTATTCCCCATGTCCCTTAATTCTATTTATAAAACATATATTAACATTCTTGTCACATGTTTGGTTTTTCTAAATTATACAAGTGTGACACCCCGCCCAATAAAATACCGAGTGATCAATTCTATACCAAATTAAAACAGGAGTCTCAGATGGTTCATTCTCAGCATCACTGTCGAAAACCAATTTAATTACTAATAACTTATTAGGCTGGCATCAAAATTTTATTTAACTAATATTTTTAACCAAACCAACCAAGTAAAACATTCACAAAGTTTAAATACACAAAAACTGAAATGAAATAAAAATAACCGAAGAATCGGTTTATCATAATGCAACCAAATCTAATGCCGCACTAAAAGGCGATAACAGAATAAATGAGTACATTTGGGCTATCGGGCCGAATATTTCTACAATACCTCCTATCTATATCTCAATGATAGAAGCGTCTATAATAAACCTTCTTACATCCACAATTGCTGCAACAAACTTTTGACTTGAAAGAATCATCATCCAGGCGTCCCTGTGTCTGGACACCTAATATATATACACATATATAGCAAGAGAGGGGAAAATGGAGAAACGGGTCAGAGCCCGAGTTTTGAAAATATTTAGCAAGTTCTTAAAAGACATATTTTAAAATATGAAATCTCTCATATTTAAATTGGTATCACACTCTCATGAGATACACCTCACCCCTTCTCTAGTAGGCACACGTATCGCATACGTTTTAAACAACCTAGTTAAGTTACCCTTCCTAACTAATCTCTTACACCCATCTTCTAAATCCTCCTAACTATCACCTACCTTGCGTGATATATTATAGGTTATACCGTAAGCTATTACATAAGCTTTTAGTCGATATTATCGTCAATGTGCTATATATATAGTTCTCGTTTCTATATATATAACTATACCGTTCATAATCCGTAAATTTCACTAGTTTAAAATAACCTATTCACTTTAGCATATAATATCCTTTATATATATATATATATATAGTTCTCACTTGAACCTACGATTCACATTTGTATTAATCCGGATATAAATCTACCAGAAGAAGAATAACATCTTATTCATTTTTCACTTTACACCATTCAAAGTTATATGATATCTCATTTTCATATATAAGCAATGTATTATACGCAATAAGTATATTTATACCTACATTATAATCATAAGTATGACAATGATCCCACCGAGCTATAACTCGAGGATGCAGTCTCAAAGTGCCTATCCACATCTGGGTTTGCTCAGTAAAGCACGGTACCAAGCCAGACTCACTCATGATCATGGTAGAAAACTAAACGGTGGAGGCGGTCATCTTCCCTCCTGAAAGTGGAATAAAATATCGCACTCATATGCGGGATGATATGACTTGGGTATATACTCTCCCTGCTCCTCAAGCCAGGAGATTCACCCACATTGCGCAACTGTAATACCTCGCACTTTAAAGGATAATTAAATTTAAAAAATAGTACAATTTGGGAATTTAAGAAATTATCGTTAATAGTGATCTTTGAGGTTTCAAGGATTAAATGATTTTCGATATATATTATATTTACTTTTGGGATCAAGTAAATAAGTCAGACTATTTTATTATTTGTAGCAGTTGGGTAAACCGACAAAAGAAAATATTTTAATGGGAAAACCCGCATTAAGTTGTGTTGGATTAAATTAGTGACTTGCGGTTAAGTGACTCGGATGTAAATTTCGATTGCACGGATGGTCTTGGAATAGCCGAGATAGTCAGAATAGAATATTCGGGGGGTAATAATTGGGTTTTGGGAATTTTGGACCCGTAGGGACTCGTAATTGAGTAAACGAGTCATTTTTGGGTTAATAAGGGATAAGCCCTCATTTTCTCCCTTATAAGGCACGGGAGAAGAAGAAAGAAAGAAAGGGAGAAAGCATGGAAGAGGAGAAAAGAGAGAGAAATGGGAGATTTCGGCCAAATTCCGTTGGATTCGACTCGAGGTTGTCAGATTTCATCCTCCAGGCAAGTGTGTACTTGCTTTATTTCATTTTGTGTATATATCTCATATTATAGTTGGTAAACTATATGATTTTGGGTTAGAACCCTTAAAATATTTGGGAAAATTTGAGTATGAGTTTACATATTGATGTAATGTAAATTCTTAATGATTTTTAGTGTTAAATCCATGTAAATGGAGTGAAGAAATGAATTGAAATGGGGGAAATGAGAAAACTAGGGTTTAAATGGTTTTTGGGTTGAAATCTAAGAAAATTGGTTTAATCCTCCAAATTTAATGATGTGTTAGTTATAAATCATTGATTAAATGAATATAGTGTTATTGGTGGAGATTTGAGACCATAAAAATGGAGTTTGGAGTTGTTGGTTGGTATTTTGAAGAACTGATTTTCGAGGAACTAGTATGACCGGTCGACCACACCCCTATGGTCGGTCGACCGCATCAAAAGGTCCTAGTGGTTGGTTTGTTAGGATTAATTATAAACTGCGATCGACCGGGGTTTTAGGGCTAGTCGATCGACACTCTATTTTCAGCCCAAGATTTTGGAGATTTTTATTCCTTATCCTCTTCGAGTTTAAAGCTTATGGGCTTTCTAAATTAGAGTATTATAGAGGATTATTATCTAAAGGACTTGAGGAGTTGTGAATTTACTTTGGGTCATTTAAGAGGTTATTTCGAGATATGCAACTATCGAAAGTTTAGGAAGAGAGAGACATTAAGGGAAGTTATTCGGTAAGCCTATGTGAGTATATTTACGTGGTGAGGATAACTATTGGGATAATTGTGATTGAGGAAATACTAGGATGCGATTAGGATGGAATTTAAAATACGGACTCATGAGGATTTCGTGATTATTTAGTACGTCTATTGATGACCATTTATATAGGTGATGCAACACTTATGAGACTAAGTTAAGAAGTTAGTATGCTTGCATAGTTAGTACGAATTGGTATAATTGGGATTTTATACATATCCTTAAGAGGTGATTAAGGTACAAGTTATATATCAAGTGAGATACCACTTTGGGTTTTAGTGCCGTGAGTGTGAAAATACTTGAATGTTATTACGAGTGAAAACATTTTGGGGTTATTAGACATCGTGATGTGACATTGGCAATTATGACCACATATATATATTTGAGGAACGATGTAGATTATATATATATATATGTGTGTGTGTGTGTGTGTGTGTGTGTGAATGGTATATATATTTATATGAAGCATACTCCCTCTATGCTATCATGGGAAGTTGCGCGATGTGGGTGAGTCCCTTGACTTTAGGAGCAGGGAATGTATAGTCCCCAGGTCATAACATCCAGTTTTATATTGTGTGATTTTTATTAGGGGTGAGACATGGTGGGTATGTTTCGTCTCATTCTCGGGGAGGAACTATGATCGCTTCCCGTACGTTGTGATTTGGTTTTTATTAAGGCGGTGTGAGATTCCAACCGTTGGTACCCGAGATGGTATGTGAGTGATTCCCTGGTAGATGATAGCATTGAGACTGCATCCTCGATTTATAGCTCGTTGGGATGGTTATTATACTTGTTGTGCATAGTATATTACTTGTGCATGAGAACAAGATATTATATATCTCTAACTAGAGTAAAGAGGTAAAATGAATAAGGATTTATTCTCATTTTGGGAGATTTTATCCGGGCTTAAATTGTGATATGTATATGAAAGTGAGTATGAAAATGTATATAATTATATGAGTATGTATATATATACGTTGTGTACAGAGGGCCTAATGGATTTCGATGATCGACACCGCTAAGTAGTAGTGTATCGGTGGGGGGGGGGTTCCTTGTTTGGATTTCGCTTCACGAGACACCCCACGCATGAACATGGCACAATGTTGAGACTGGGGAGAAGTTTATCCATCAGTACTCGAATCAATTAGGATTTTTAGATTTTTGGTGAAACGGATTAGTTAGGCAGGGTAGCTTGAGTAGGTTATGTAGTAGATATGCATTAGGTGTGCACATTAGAAGAGAGGTGAGGGGTATCTCATGGGAGTGTGATACCAATTTAAAAATGAGGTAAAACATATTTTAAAAATATAGCATTCATGCACTTGCAAAATATTTTCACAACTCGGGCTCTGACCCATTTATTTATTTTCCTCTCTTTTGCTATATGTATATATATATATAGGTGTCCAGACATAGGGATGCCTGGATGAGGATTCCTTCGAGTCAGACGTGTGCTATAGCAGCTATGGATGCATGCATGTTTCCTGTAGACGCTTCTATCCTTGTCATCTAGATAGGAGGTATTGTAGACATTCAGGCTGAAAGACCAATTGTACTCATTTATTCTTTTACCGCCTTTTTAGTGCGGCGTTCGGTTTGGTTGTATTATGTTGAACCGAGTGTTCAGTTGTTTTATTTCATCTCAGTTTCTTTTACCTATAAATTGTGTTGATGTTTTAATTGAATAATTTGTTTAGAAAGATTAGTTAAATAAAATTTTGACGCCAACCTAATAGGTTATTAGTAATTAAGTTGGTTTTCGACAGTAAGGCTAAGAATGAACCATATGAGACTCCTGTTGTAATTTGGTACATGAGTGATCGCCTGGTATTTTATTAGGCAGGGTGTCACAGCAACCTCCCTGGATAGCACTAGAGAAAATATATAATTTGGCGGTCTATCCCTATGCCCGGGGAAGCCTGTGGAACCAGCTTCTAAAGTACAAATATACCAGTCACATACATACATACATACATATATATATATATATATATATATATATACACACCGTAACAACTCTCGTATATATAATACGTATCACTTCTCAATATATATGGCTATAATTGCCAAACTCTTATAGCGATAGCCAATAACCCCGAATGTTTCCATTCGTAATAGTATATAAGTATTCACACACTTAAAATACTAAACAGTATTCTCATATTTAATATATAACTCGCACCTTAATCATTTTTAAGGATTTATATATAATCTCGAATATACTAATTCGTAATAATTAAATAAGTATACTATCAACTTATTTTAGCTCCATAGGTATCGCATCACCTATAATAATAGTCGCTCAATCCTTGTTAGCCCATATCCTAGATTCCATCCTAATCACATCCTAGGATTTACTCAAATGCAATCGGCCCATATTTATTCTAACCGCATAAATGTGACAACCCACCTAATTAGCCCCGGGTGATCAGTCCTAAATTAAATTAGAACAGGTTTCTCAGTTGGTTCATTCTTAGCATCACTGTCGCCTGTTATTTTTACTAACCACCTAAGTGAGAAAATTAGAATGGTGCCAAATTTGATCTTTAATTAATTTAAAGAAATACTCGTGCGGTAACAAAGCAATTTAAACAATCATAATTTAATTGAAATCAACCATTCACAATTTAACTAAACTGACCGAATAAACCATCGGCGCAAATCCAACAAAAGTAAAGATAGATAATAACAATCCCAACAAGTCTGACATACATACTAAATAACGCGGTGATCGACATGCTCAAGTAACTGATAGGAAATTTGTATACTAGAAATGAAAAGGAATGAGTCATCTATCAAACTCCCGCAATATCCACATACGCTCTAACAACGAATCCCTGGAATGAATCAAGTCTGGCATCCATGTGGCTGGACACCTAAAATGTTTTTAAAAAATATTTATAGCAAGGGTTAGAACCCAAAACATTTGGAAAACATTTAGCAAATGATTAACTTGCAGTAATAAATATGTATGCATTCTCTTCATATTTTAGTTAGTGTCACACTCCCTTGAGAATATCCTCACCCCTCCTATAATGTGCACTACTAACGCCTTAATTAATTTCCTTAGTTATTTATCCCATAACTAGATAATCGAAATACCCCTTGCAACCACCCTACTCTAACCGAGTATGCCACAACTATGATTTCTAAGTTATTATCAACATTAACTTAATTAATCATCCCCCTTTTTAAATTCATATAACTTTCACACCCTCTATACATATAACAGAATTCACGGCCTGTATTAATTAACCCCTACATAGTTATTTATCTCATTATATACGTATAGTCGTATTACAACATTCACACATATGTTGAAATAATAATTAATAAGGAACATCCTCCCAAGTAATAACTCACCGGATGTATATTCTCTAATGTGTTGTCCTACTAGGTGTATTCACACAACCTAGTTACCCCAAGTCATAATCGCACACTAACTTGGTAAATAACATAAATATTGGAGGCGGTCATATTCCTTCCCTGAAAGTGAGACGCCCCTCACCCATATAATGGACGTTATGACCTGGGGATATCGCCTTACTCCTCAAGCTAGGGAATTCACCCTCTATGCGCAACCTTCCCTGATAGAACTAGAGTATATATATAATAATAATATCTAACCACTGATATTAATGCACACACTATATATATATAATACCCAGGCTATCCCGTGTACTAAGTCTGTAGCACCAGCCTATACAAATTATCATGAGTTTATGGTCCAAATCTGATTATTAATTAATTAGATTACTTTTGGTGTCACCCAACCAATATATTCAGACTCGCTCTCGTGGCCCAAAATAAAATAAAACCCGAGTCTAAATCCCCGAATCCAAATTAATTAGTTTTACATCTAACATAATTTAACACCTTGGTATCGCTCAACCAATATACCCGGACTCGCCCACTCGATCCCTATGTAATTATTTTGGAATATTCTCCCCAAAATTAACCATAGTGTGTCACACATAAATTCCCTCCAAATCCCAATTAATTTCCCTTATAATTGATTAGAATATATGTCCTATATATTTTTCTCATTAAATAAGGTGTAGGGACGAAATTTTAATTAAATTTCCCTTATATAATAAAACTAGCCGAACTACCAAAAATCCTCGACCATCGATCCCCAACCATCGATCGATCGATCAAACAGGTCTCCGTCTTCTCCGAGACCCTATTTCTGCCATGGACGAAAGCCTTACTCCTCCAACTCTCTCTACAGTTAAACCCAGGACTTAACATTAGAATAACACCTCAAGAACATCATTAGGAACCCCCATAAAGCCCCCATAACCCATCAATTTTCCATTCTCTACCGTTTCTCTAAATTGGGGAAAAACCCGTGTTGTTCGTTAACCCATCTCAACACCAAATTACTATCTCAAATTCGTCCATAGTTCGTCTGGGTTTTTACATCTAACCAGTTATACACAATCTCAAATTATAACATGAATCTCTTCAGAATTCCAAATCAGGAGATTGATTTTCAAAAACCCCATGTTTTATACCCCCTTTACCCCAAAATGACTTTTTGATTCCCATATCACATAAATATGAATCGTAATACAATTAAATGATACAACAAGTTATCCACTTGCCTTATAGTTTCGTACGGTTTTATTCGGAGTTGTGATTCTCAAGGTTGAAGATGAAATCCCCCTTTTTGTTCTTTCCTTTGCCCCCCAAATTGGTTCCTAGTGCCTTTAACTGCTCCTTAGGGTTTTCTCTCCCACTAAGTGTTTTCTAATCTCAAATAAGCTATTCTCCTTTTCCTTTTAATTAAGTGATTAGGCTTAATCCCATTTTGAGCCTAATGGGCCAAGCCCAAGTGACCCAATTACCCCCGTGTAGGCCCGAATATGCCTCAAAACGTCCTGTGACATGTTTACTACCCTCGGGTACACTTTTTCGACTATCTCGGCCCATCCGGACTCAACTGTACACTTAAAATTAGCATCCAAATTAATTTATAAAAATCCTTATCTCACACCCAATTTAGTCTATACCGACTCCCGGCTGAGATAAATAAATATCCCGTAACTAATGCCCGTAATGACGTAAGTAAATTATTACTATTCACTTAGTAATTAAATTTTCCATAAGTATTAACCATTCACTCTCTGATTAATATTTAAATAAATTTTACCATAATTAATTCAATTAAAATTACGACACACAAGTAATTTAAAATTTCTCGAATTAACTAAATATTAAATGCATAAAATTACGGCGTGTTACAATAAATATATCTATACCCACTTGCCTATGACCTCACTCGAGTGTTATTCGACCCGAACATTCACTAAGTCCATACCCCAGTTTGTACAATAAACTAATCCAAGGTTCTCTCTTCCAACCCAAAGTTTACTTACCTTCCATACCACCATCAAGGAGTCCTAATATCATAACTAGATTCCCCCATAATAATCTCCAATTGCAATCTAATTTCCCCCTAACTCAAAGAAGGGAAAAACTTGCAAATTCAACAAAGGCGAATCTATTTGTCCTTAATGCGAATTGATTTGGGCTAGCGAATCGATTTGGTCTCCATTCGAATCGATTCAAAAAGTGTACTACAGGCAGGTCCTCAAAGGCAAATCGATTCGGCCCGAGTCAGCCTTACATGTCCCCTTATGCGAATCGATTCGGTCGACACCCAAATCGATTCGCCCAGTTCGGAGGGCACTGTTTGGGTGATTTCATCTTCTCTAAAATACCTAAATATCAACCCGTTCCCCATTTTGTGGTTTCTAATATTAACCAATAACTCTATAATCATCACAACACTGATTTATAACTAACACATCAATTAATTTGTGGTATTAAACCATTTCTCTTAGATTTAAACCCTAAAACCATTAAAACCCTAGTTTATCATTTTCTCCCATTTCTAACCATTTCTACACACCATTAACATAGGTTTAACATTAGAAATCATTAAGAGTTTACAATACATCAATTTGTAAACTCCTACTCAAATTTCCCAAATTTATTTTAAGGGTTCTAACCCAAAATTATATAGTTTACCAACTATAATATGAGATACATACACTCAAATGAATAAAGCAAGTAAACACTTGCTTCGTGAATAAAATTCGACGACCTCGAGTCGAATCCCGCGGAGTTTGGTCCAGAATCCCCTTTCTCTTCCTCTTTTCCTCCCTTTCTTCTATTATTTCTTTCCTTTCCTCTTTTTTTTCCCTTTCTCTCCCTCTCTTGTGCCTTATAAGAGAGAAAAATAAGGGCTTGTCCCTTATAAAACTCAAAAATGACTCGTTTACTCAATTGCGAGTCCCTTCTTGTCCAAAATTCCCTGGAACCTAAACACTACCCTCGAATACTCTATCTTGGCCATTCTGAAACCAACCATGCACTCGAAATCTCCATGTGAGTTACTTAGCTAAAATTCACTAGTCAGACCCGACACTTCTCAATACGCAATTTCTATAATGTAAACTAATTCCCGTCGCCCTACCCAGTTACGACATGTCATAAAAAATTCTGTCTCATTTACTCAGTCCCCTAAGTAAATGTAACACGTATCGGTAAAAAAAATTAGCTCATAAATATTTTTTTTACTATTTTATCAAAATTGGTCTACGCTAGTGCTATGCAAATTGGGGTATGCATGAGAAACTCTCTCTCTCTCTCTCTCTCTATATATATATATATATATATATATATATATATATATATATATATATATATGTGCACAATATCTCTCGTAGCACTAGCCCACAAATCTCGAGTCTATCTCGACTCTCGATTTAACAAGTATTCACTTGTAATAAATTCTTTAATTTCCTATTTTTGGTCATCGTGCTATTCTACTCATGCCCATAGTCTAGCTCTTCCCGAAATACTAATCCGATTTCATAATTGTAACTTGAGTGCTATTCATCCCAATACACTCATGATTTTTTACCTCGATTTAATCCTCGTATATCCTAAGGTACTTTTTAATTACCTCCGGTATATTCTAAGAAGATAAATTTCACTTACCGGACTATTTGAACCAAGACGAACCTTAAACGGTCCACAAAAAAATCTAAACAACCAAATGAGGAAACTTAGCCAGGCCAAATATATTTGCCTGATTTGACCGAATAGATTATGTTGGCGAATCAATTCGCCCCTCCCTAATGAATCGATTCGATTCTAGCAGTGGCCAAGTTTGTTTTGACGAGATTCATCACCTTACCTTTGACCATATGAGGTCCCAACATCCATTAAACCTATATAATTGATTCCCCATCAATCCTAACCATAATTATACATATATTTACGTCCAAATCAACCCGAAAACATTTGGATTCATCGAATTATCAATTGCTCGTCAAGTATTATTCAATATCTTAACCCTAACTCAAGATTTCATAAACTTTAATTTTAATCATCCAAGATCATATATTTTCATCATCAATCATATCAGATTTAACATGTAACTACATTCACATTCTTTCTCAATGAATTCATTCCCAAAATTCCCGTTCTACATATGAATCCCACCCCAAAATATTGTGTTCTTACACCAAATTTTTATGAATGATTGAAAATACGTAAACAATTGGAGCAAGATAAACACTTGAATTTTTAATCATAGAGATTTTGAGTTCTTCTTGTTTGGTTCTTCCTTACATAAGGATCATATACCCAGAATGACTAGATTCCCTTCCCGAATTGTTTCTCTCCACTTTCTCTTGGTTTTTCCTACTCTTTACTTTCCTCTCTCAAGCCCTAAGTATTTTGGATGGGGTAATGGCTTCCCAATTCATCCCCCTTCCATAGAAATAACCTTAAACCTAATCAATCCTGAAATTAGGTTAAGTCCCATGTGTGAAATGACCCAAACTCCCTTATGTGTGTCCTGTATGGCCTAAGAACTTCCCGAAACTCAATTACAACCCTCGAATACCTAATTCTGACTATCTCAACCCATTCCAGATCACTGGCACACTCGAAATCAGCATCCAAGTTATCAATTAATATTTTCCTTCTTATGTCCCAACATGACTGTAACCGCGTGTCCCGAATAAGAAATTGTCAAACCCGTCAATTTTTACTCACTTACGACATAATGTAATTTAATATATTTTCATTCACTTATCACAAAAGTAAATATAATATCACATAAATATTAATCCTTTTACTTGCTAATGAATATTAATTTAATTCACTATATTTATCAATTTAAATAAATTACGTGCACACGTGTAATTTAAAAAGGCTAAAAAATATATGCTTGAAAATACGGGGTGTTAAAGTCGGGTTGCAAATTTTAAGCTTTAAAACATGTTTATAAACTCAAATTTTATTGTTTAAAATTACAATTTAGGGTCATAATATCATATTTTGCAATGTAAAATTTTTGTTTTCTCATAACTAAACCGTGTTAGATATTTTAATTTATTAAAATGGCTAACATAGTTGTGATTTTTAAAAGTTCACTATAAATAATCATCCATATATTGTAAAATTTGGAGGATTGTTAATCTATATTTATTTTTTCAAATCACTCACTATTAATTCTATGCGACATTAAGTATATTCACAATTTGAAGCTTCCATTGGTTATGATCTCAATCTAAACAATTTTAAGCAATATACCATTGATCGAAAACGTCTCCATTGATTGATGTAATGGAATAAAATAATCTTTTTAAAAAATGTAATGGCTCCATATATCCATCTAATATAATTCATTTTTCCAATTATATCTTTTGGATTTTACATTTTATTTTAAGAAAAAGGGATTCCTCTAATGATTAAACACTTACATTATGTCTAAACTGATTATGTATTATTTTCATATCATCACAATAACCATTATGTAATACCCCGTACTTTTATTGATATTTATTTATGGGATTAATTAAATTAAATGTGAATTAATTGAGAATTAATCTGGATATAATACTAACAAGATGTGAGTTGGTATTTGATTATAATGTGTATATATGGCAATATATGAATATTGGAAATATTGAAATTGTCGCGAGATTGAAATACGGTAATTTGGGAAATTTTATTGCGACGCGTGTGACAGTCGCGTCATGAATGTAATTATTTTAATTAAAAAGTGAATTTTATTTCTATCAACCGTATGGTCATTTTGAGTGCGCCAACGTGTCCGAAAGGGTCGAAATAGTCAAAAAACACTAGCCGGGGGTTTAGTTTGGGTCCCGGGGCATTTTTAGGCCATACCGGCAACTTAAAAGGGTATTTTGGTAATTTTGGAATTTTGGGAATTATGATTAACGAATTTTAGGAGTTTAAAATAGAAAATTAAGTGACCCACTAACCCATTACCAGCAACTATCTGATTTGTGGGCAACGGGAGTTTTAGGAGAGGTTCCCAAGAGGAGAGAACCATAACCACCACCTTCAACCTTCAAACTTGGGAGAGATTGTTGAAGAAAAGAGAGCGACATCCAAGATTCAACACCAAATTCAGAGGAATATCAGAGGCAAGTGGTTTAATTACGTTATTTGCAAAGAATGTTTCTTCCATGCGTAGGAAATTTATATAATTGTTTTGTTCTTGGAGAATGATAAAGACCCATTGAATTGGAATTAGAAATTTACATTTTGATGAGGAGATTGCATGTAGAATTGTGTTAGGGTGATTATTCTGATAGAAATACATATTTTATATCACCAAAAATGGATTTAATTATGTCTATGGATGACTTTAATTTTCTAGGGTTCATGTTCATGGGATTTGGGGAAAATTGGGGAGATTTGATGATTAGATGATGTTTAGGAAGATTTGGCCCTATATAAATGTTTAGTTATGACCTATGAATGTTTAATGTGGATTAGAAACCTTAAAGTACTATTGGGACGATTTTTATATGGGATTAGAGGTGAAGAAAATTGGGAAAAAATGAAAAGGGGAATTCTGGGCTCGAAACTGTCACCTCGTTAGAAGGCCTGCCCAGGTCGTTCGAACGAGCTTCTAACCAGTGACAGTTTGACTTCTAACGAGTGGGATGTTCGTTCGATGACTTTTGTTCGAACGATATCTCGTTAGAATGCCCACTCCGTTCGAACGAACTCTCGTTCGAACAACCTCGTTCGAACGAGACTTCTAACGAGTTGACAGTTTGACATTTTTTTGGCCTGATTTGACTTCTAGTGTTCTGTAACCTTGTTTAATTGTAGAGATGAAAATTCCTTGATGACTAATCGATATAATTGGGACATTTGGGATATATTGAGGAGTAAAACATAGAAGTGTGGTTTGAACCAAATGATAATTGTGGGTTAGAACGTGAGTAACTATGTAGGACGTGAGGATAATGGATGACATGTATATATATAAACCGGGGACAAGTGTGTGGGTATAAGAACGAGAAGTATACCACAAATAAATTATGGTAATTACTAGGATGTGTGAATGCTTAGTATATGTATATGATTTTATGTGTATGACATACCTACCATACTTGCTATCACGGGAGGTTTACGTTCGCTTAGGGCCATCTAATCTTGGTGTTGTCCGGATTTAGATTGGTACCTCGAGAACATAGGTCAGAGAAGGACTTATTGAGATGTTAATAAGTTTGCTGATCGTGGGAGCGTAGGTATGTGCGTGACCCATGTGATGTGACTTTGTTCGCCTCCATTGTTTTGTGATTTGTTATTATCTGAGAACGATTCCTGAGAGATTCGAAATGCGTGATCCTTATGTACGTGATGTACCAGGATGGATAGCAGAGTATGTGTGCACCGCAGCTTAGTCTCGGGGTGCTTGTATTGTATATTTATGACGTGAATAATATACACTTAAATAATGAGAACTTTCATGTTGGTATTGTGAGTATAAATATGGTAATGTTTTGAGAAAATATAACGGGATAACCGGTAGTGAATTGTATTGCTAATAATTGAGAATCCAAGTTTAGGTAAAGTTCTCTATTTAATTGATAACGCTAGAATGTATAATTGGAATCGAGTAGTAAGGGGTAGAACTTATTACGGTTTGGTTAGATATGTATGTCACTTAGATGGGTACGGTACCTTAGGAGTGCACAATTAGTCGAGAGGTGAGTACTTCATTTGAGTGCACGTCCTAACATGTATTTTGCATTCATTGTTTTAATGTTATTAAAACACTTGCTATTTTTAAAATACTCTCCACTTTCGGGCTCTGACCCGTTTGCTTTCAAATCTATTTTTTTTTTGTAAAAACCTTTTAGGTGCCCAGCCACAAGGACACCATGCATAGGATTTCCATTCAGGTGACGAGCTGTAGCTGTTGTGGAAGTTACAGGGCCTTGCTAGTAGACGCTTCATTTGTCTTGACTCTATATTCAGTTTTCACAAGTTGTAGGGCATGTCGCCCATTTCTATTAGAGACGTTTCATATTTCAGATTTTCCGACTTTTGGCATGTAATTAATTCAGGATACAGTTTTATTTAATTCAGTTATGGGATTGTTGTGAGGAGTTTTCCTCCGGACTTATTATTATTTGTTGGTTATTCTATTGTTCCGTTATGGTGAATGGTTATGTTATTCTTTCATAATTCTTTTATTGCGTGTTAACCAGACTTAATTTAAAATTTGACATCTTACTTTTAAATACTAGGTGGTTAGAAATTATAAACATGTTTTCGACAGTGATGCTATTAACTGAGCCAACTTGGCATTTTGATTTAATTTAATAAAGGAGTAGCTTCCCGGTATTTAATTAGTCGGGCTGTCACACATTATCTCCCAATTTAGATAGGATAGCAAAGAAGATTCCGAAATGTATATTGTTCGAATATAAATTTTTTGAACCTTATCTTCACTTTATTTTTTTGGTTGGTATCCTTATCTTCACCTAGAGAATATTTCACCATTTACTCCAAGTTCAAACTTTCCTATATAAATTTTATCAATGCTCTAATAGTAGCTAAAGCAACATGAATTAAGAAATAATCGACATATCTCTATAGAGGCTATTCCACAAACAAATTGTCACAAATGGCTTCCGAACTCAAAAAACTTGGCAACTATGATTTCTCTGTTGTGCTAACAGAAGGAGCTAAGCTCGGATCCGCTGAGACAACTCTAGTAGGATGGGTGGCGATTAAAGTTACAACGGAAGAGCAGGTTGAGTTTGAACGAATCGCAAAGTGGGCAGTTAAGGAACACAATGAGAAGATGGGTGATAGCTTGGAGTTCAAGATAATTAATAATTGTTGGATGAAAGAGATTGAAGATTATACAATTTACATGCTTATCCTCGAAGCGAAGCACGGGCTGGACTGCAACAAATCTGCAACAACTGTCATAATGTTTCACTGTATTAAGAAACTCATGAATTTTACTAAGGTTCCACATACGAACAAATGAGGAGTGTGGGAAACGATCGGAGGAAAGGTCGTTTGGTGGATAACACTAGTATCTTTACAAAATACGAATAAATATAATTTAATAAATATGGGATGCGTGAATAAATGTTATAGGTTGTTGTCATGTATTGAACTATGGTACCTATCCCTAATGTCCCTTAATTCTATTAATAAAACATGTATTGATGTTCTTGTCACATGTTGGGTTCTTCCATATAATACAAGTATATAACAATTACTTGATGAACATATTATACAAAATTTGAACAATAATATTTTTGTAGTTCACATGCATGATAAATATTGTGTATTTTACGCGTTGGGAACATGTTGTCTTCCACTGAGTTTTGGAAACAATTATAAATAATTTTTAAACTTTTGGAATATAATTGGCATTATTTAATTGAAATCATAATGTGGTATTATAAAATTGCTATATGAACTTACAAATTTTGGAACCATAGAAACTTTAATTATACAAGGAGTATATACTGTGTCAAAAGTTTTGTATTCATATGCAACAAAATATTAATGGGGAAATATACACTGACTGGTTTTCTCCCTTTAAGAATGTTCAGAAAAGAGTGATGTTAAAGATATTAAAGTAATGTATAATATTTAATAAAGTGATAAGAATAAAAAAAGCAATGATATGATTTTAGTTTGATTGTCACATTAATGTGCACAAAACGTCCTTGATTTTTTTTTGTAAGTTTCACATTCAATTTTTTTCACAAATATATATATATATATATATATATATATATATATATATATATAGAAAGAGTTTGTTTTCACCACTGAGTAACTACAATATCTGGCTAAAAAACAAAAAAGTAGACAAACAAATTTTAGATGATTGATTTGTCTTTATATGAATAGCGTGCTGTGAAAAAGTTACTTTTCTTGGAATATGTAGTTTAAACTGAAGTGTAATATTTTAATTTTAGAATGAATTATTGAACTCAATGATGATTATAATGATTGCTCTTTTGTTTTTAAACTATAATTTCCCCAATAAGAAAGAAAGGTTATTTGTGGTAAAACTCAAAGTTCAAAATAGTTTATTACAACACATAAAATTTTGAAATCTTCATTTACTTTATTAAAAATAAAATAAGAATATATTATAAATTTTAAATTCAAAGAAGGTAATTATTAATATCCTTATTTATTTTTACATATGAAATGATGATGATGAACTTAACTACTATTTCGATATGATTAGAAATAACTACAAATGAAAGCCGAAACTCTATTATTCTTTCATTTATGTTTTGTTTTCCATTATAATTCCCCTAATACTTCACTTGAGTACATTGCCTATCCTAGAAATAACCTTTATATATTTTTGTGAGTTTTGAATAAAAAAAATATATTTATGTATTTTCGCACATCAAATGATTATAAGCCACAAAAAGCTTGATGATAAATTATAAAATTCACTAGTAATGCATTATTAATGGTCATATTCATGATTGGGTGCAAAAGGAATTGTTTAATAGTCCACCTTTTTGTGGAGAATCACCCACATAATATATTTTGGAATCACTTTCACATATCAATGGAACTATTTTGTCAAGCTGAATTAATTTATGTCTCCATAAAATTTGTATTCACTTTTCTCATCACATATTCATTTTTTCCACTTTATATCCTTAACAATAGATTATTTTTTCCTAGTAGAATCACATAGTTTATGGATTTTATCTTGTGTGAGAAACCGTTCTATGAATCTTTGCGAAAAATAACCAATATGTTAAAAATATAAAAATCTTATGGTTTAGTATGTGTATATATTTTGTCAGTATTATATATTTTTTCACTATATGTACATCTCAAGAATTTAAATATTCTTTATAATAAGAGTACGTCCGAGAAATATTTTTATAGTGTGATTGATTTGAACATAACATGTTAAAAGATATAAAAGCCTTCAATTATAAAGTTTTCCAAATTTCACTTTTGCCCAAAATCTTTCTATTTATACTCTTAAGATTTAATACCATTGAAATTCTAAATCTATTCAACATGAAACCTAAATATTCAGAAATATTTCAAAGTTATCAGTCAATGAATTTTACATGTTGATATTCAAAAATAATATTTTTAAAACAATATTCGGTCATTACAACATAGTTAACTTTGACACTTCAATATTTCTATGGAATTCAAATATATCAATTCAATGAAACCATATTTATTGTCACATTGTAAGAAAAATCCTATTCAGTTTTGTGTTTATCAAGTTAGGTTACAATTTAAGTTTTGCAATATGTTTATAAATTAAAATTTTATTGTTCAAAGTTATAACTTATGGTATATTTTTATTTTTTCAAATGGCTAACATGGTTGTGATTTTTAATAGGTCATTATAAATAATCATCCCATATATTGTAAAATTTAGATGATTGTTTATCTATATTTATTTTTTCAAACCATTCACTATTAATTATTTATGACACTTAGTATATTCACAATTTGAAGCTTCCATTGGTTATGGTCTCAATCTAAACAATTTTAAACAACGTAACATTGATCGAGGACATCTCCATTGATTGGTGTAATGGAATCACATAATTTTTTAACAAGTGTGGCTCCATATATCCATCTAATATAATTATTTTTTCTCAATATATATTTGGGAATTTTCATTTAATATTAAGAAAACAGGATCCCTCTAAGGATCAACCACTTACATTATATCTAAACTAAAGGCTTATTTTCATATCATCACAATAAGCATTATCTTCCATGATATGACAGAAAAGAAGATTCCAAATGTATATTGTTCGACTATAAATTTTTTGAAAGCTTATCTTCACTTTATATTTTTGGTCGGTATCCTTATCTTCACCTAGAGAATATTTCACCATTTACTCCAGTTTCAAAGTTTCCAATATAAATTTCATCAACACTCTGACAGTGTCTAGAGCACCACGAATTAAAAAACAATCTGCGTAAGTCTACAGATCCTATTCCATAACCAAATTGTCACAAATGGTTATCGCATTGGAAAAACTTAGCAACTATGATTTCTCTGTTGTGCTGATAGAAGGAGATAGGCTCGGATCCTCAGAGAATACTCCAGCAGGATGGGGGTGATTAAAGTTACAATGGGCGAGCAGGTGTAATACTCTGTGTTTTTAGAATAAAATATTATAATGGAAATTAAATTATTAATTTCAGATTAAATGAAAATAAATTAAATCAGAAGGATTTAAATTTAAATGAGTAAAATTTAAATTGAGAATCACTACTTATTCTGGATTACATAATTATTGGAATCAATTAGACATGATAGGTTCACTCGTAGGAAGTAAATCGTACTGTAGTAAACTTATTGTTACCTATCGTTTAAATACATTAAAAATTTCTATTTGAATAAAAATAATTGGGACATGTTTCGGGAGTCTTTATAAGCTCGTTTAGGTATTTTAGATCTTTAGAAATGGTCTCGAGGTATATGTATATGAGTTAAGAGGCTATTGGGATAGCTGAGTTATATATTTAGGTCCATTTGTGTGTCCAAAATTAAGGCTTACGGTACAACTCGGGATATGTGTTTAAGCTATATTAATTAGGAGATTAAGGAGACTCCCCATCATTAACCAAGAATCCTAGCAGACACTTTGGGAAAAGAGATGAGGCAAAGGGCTAATGAGAGGGATAAATAAATAAAGAAGGCTAAAGAACTCACCAAGAAATCCTCAAGAAAATCAGGTAAGAATTTTCTAGCTAACTTTATTAGTCCAAACTATTTCTTAATTCATTGTGTTTTATCTCTCATGTAGAAATTATAGAATTTGTTGGGATTTTTGGTGATATTATGATCATGTTTATAGAGGATTTGGTTGTGATAATAGATTAAGAAATTTCGAATTTAGGGGGGGGGGGGGGTAGTTAATAAGGGCTTAAATGAAAGAGAAATCATGTCTTAGAACCCTTGTTGTAATTGTTATGGTGATTCACATATAGATGACTTTCATCCATGTTAAAGATAAGAGATTTGTGTTTGAAAAGGGTATAACTTCGGGGATTTATAGATATAAACCTGAATTGGTACGAATACATCAATAACTTGGAATCCTGGGATATAGGACTAGAATCTGACATTAAAACACGAAATAAATTATCCTAAGGGGAGAATTAATTCATGGAGACCAATTTTAATAATTACCTTAAGGTTTAAGTCATTAGAATCAAGTTTAGGTTGAAGATTGAGATTTTTGTCCTTATTGTTTTGGGCGGGCCCGTGCCGCCACTAGGGGTGAACCCGTTCGGCCTCTTGGAAGTTTGGAGGTGGGGCCAAGGATTTTATCCGAGAAATTTTTTGATGACCATACGAATTGGTAGGATCGTGAACGGATAATAATAGAATATATTTAAAATGGATTAGTGGTGTTACTAATGAATCACACTATATATATGACTCACTTGAGTCTAAAACATAGGAGCTTATCGAGTTTGGAAATAGAGTCGAAATTTGTGTCATCCTTATTTTTACCCAAGCCCCCTTGCCTTTTCATGATCTTCAAATACAGTCAAAGATGCTTGATCAGGTAGAAAATCAACACATAATCACTCTAGTTTTTTTATTTTCATTGCATTTAGCATTTATGAGGTGTGTGGGTATTTTATTTGGCTTCAAATACTTTTATACCATTTTTAATGATTTTTAGAAATTTTTTAAACATTTAAAATCTTTTTTTAAGAAATTAAAATTGGGGTTTTAAAATTTTTGTGCATAATTTGTAATATCCGAACTTCCTAAAAACTTAGTTGGGTAGAATCCAAAAGCGTTGGATAATATTGAGAGTGAAAATGGGATTTCTGGAAACACAAAAACATGCGTTTGAGAGTCCATCACAACCCTACATATGTTGCAGGTTTATCGAGTGGATTTATGTTTTCTCACTCTCATAGCCTTGAGACTCAATCTTGATCGTTCGATATATTCTAATCTATGGCCTACATGTATTGGATACGATCCATGTAATGTCTGAGTGAACCAATCAGAGCCTCTTTAATTGCGGTGCATTGTGAGTTCTTAGATTGATCACACAATGGTCAAATTAATCTTGATCGTTGATTTAGGTCTAAGCTTCCAGATCCTTACTCGTCTAATATAAATACACCTCATTATACCCTCATCTACAATCTTTGGGAGAGTTGAGATTTGAGAGTAAACAGAGAGAAGAGAGAGAAAAGAAAATTAAGAAAGAAAATTTTTCAAACCCTAAATCAAACACTGTCTTATTTTCTCAAGAAAATTAATTTGAGAGTTTGAGGGCTTCTGGTTCGTTAGTTTTCAAACGTCTTAGGTTTTTGTCTCATTCCTAACACGTTCACAAAATCTGAACTAGTTTCTAATAAATAGAAACTTGTAGATCTGATTTACAAGTGAAACAGTCACGTAGTTTGGTTGATTTCTTTTTTCAAGAAATCTAAATCTCTCTTTGTTGGATCTGCTTTAAAAGTTTTTGTATTGATTTTGAATCCAACATTTTTTTTACAAAACTAAAAAAAGAGTCTTCATATTCTTAGATTCAACCTTTTCAGTTTGAAAAACCTGTACATAAATAAGATTCGAAGAATCTTGTTTTAAAAAGATTTTTAAAAGAACTCAAATCTCAAATATCATTAGTTCAAGATCAAACACGATTTCAGTGTTGTGAAAAACTATACATATCATTCTTAGAATATTTATAATTTGTAGGAATCGTCTATATAAGTGTGTGTGAGTGCATGCATGTGTTTAGACTAGGTTTTATTTGTGTATAATTCGTTGCCTGTTTGTAACCTAAAATTTATTTTAGTGGATTTTTTGTTTTGTGGCGTACAGGTCACCGTGGATGTTTCCCTTATTTTAGGGTTTTACCACGTTAAAAAATCTTTTGTACCGTGCATGTTTCATAGTTCACTCATCCCTACTACTATACTGATACTTTAACGAAATTAGTTTTGGTTCTCAAAACTTATTCATGTAACACCCCGCACACTCAAAATGGAAAGCGACATGCTACAACGATAAAAACTAAACTAAAACCATTAATCAATAAGAATAGAGTATCTAATTCCACGATTTAAATGTAATAAAACCACAAATCTTATATTCCCACAATAATGATTTACAATAATGCTTCTCCCCAAATACAAAATTCTCTAATAAAAATTATACCACTAATTTATACATCGAAATATATCTTCCAAATCCATGCTCTAAAAGAAAACTCCAAAATAGGCCATAGCGTCCCAATCCACGCTAACCAGCCAACTAAAAGAAAATACGGGGAAGTACACAATATGATAGGAATAGATGCTAAAAAATAATTAGCACGATGAATAAATCTCAACAATACGAATTGCATATACAAGTCAAATGCAATACTTAAGCATTAGATCAATATTAATATCTCAACAACACATCAATGGGTCACCAGGCCTCACCTCACCTCCCCTAGGCATTTCAAAGACATATACCGATTTATGGAACTATTGGTGGATACCCATTCTCCGTGCCATATTAAAATCTCAGGATACAACGCTTAAATCACAATATTTCACAATATTATAGATTCCAACAGTTATTCAGATTTCAAATGAATATCACAATTCAATAATAAGTGCAATCGACATAGAAAACAAATGGTATACTCTCGATATAATTTAGGAGCATATTGTGTAAGTCTCGTACCTCAGAATCATCACATGAATCATCACATAAATATCATCCCCAAAATCTGATCACACCATCACGTTCTTCTCGCAAAAATAGTTAAATCACGTTCTAGCCTCAACACCAAATAACCGCAAATAGGTCTTCAAATCTAAGGTTGAACATTGAATAAAATAGGAACTAGGGTTTGAATATAGAAGGAGAGGAAATAAAATATGTATACTGCATCATTGTGTTTGTGAAAAAATATTTTAAAGTTCCACCTATGACTTATTTTTATAAGGGGAAAAGAGAAGAATTTGAACCAACAAAAACTCTTCACGGCTAACCAAAACGCCGCGTTTCAGGGTAGGTCGATCGATCGACCCATGACGTCGATCGATCGATCAAGCCTAAATTTAGAAACTGACAACAACATTTTTTTTATAAAGGGATAAACTCAAATCTTTAATTAAAAATCCATTTTAAGTCCGATTTCAATTTCAATTCAAATCCCACTTTTCAAAAACAAAACTCAACATTTTAAAACACTAAAAATATTTAAATCCCACATTTTATGTTCCCACCAAAATCTGAATTAATTTGGTAAAAATACCTCCAAAAACACGGGTTGTTACATACTTTCCCACTGGCAACGGAATTTCTCTCTCGAAATTCGACGAAGCCTAACGCTCGAAAATCAGGCCACGCCAATAATCTCCAAAAATAAATCTTGTCTCCAAAAATCAACTCTAAATACCTCACTTCTAGCCTCTATGCCTAACATGACTTATCACAAAAAATTTCTATCTCCAAAGAAAACATGACTAACCCGTATGCTAGGCGCAAAACCCAGGACCCGAGGGTGATCGTATACCTAAGCTTTGATACCATCTGCAACACCTCGCATGCCCAAAAAGATAGGCGAAGTGGTACTACGATAAAAACTAAACTAAAACCATCAATCAATAAGTATAAAGCATATAATTCCATGATTTAAATATAAAAAAACATAATACTTCTATTTCCACAATAATAATCTATAATAATGTTTCTTCCAAAATACAAAATTATCCAACAAAAATTACACCACTAATTTATACATCGAAATATATCTTCCTAATCCATGCTTTAAAACAATTCTCCAAAATGGCCCAAAACGTCCCAATCCACGCTGACCAGCTAACTAAAAGAAATTACGGGGAAGTACATAATACGACAGAAATAGATGCTCAAAAATAATTATCATGATGAATAAATCGAAACAATACGAATCTATATACAAGTCAAATGCAATACTCAAACATTATATCAATATTAATTTCTCAACAACACATCAATGGGTTACCAGGCCTCGCCTCACCTCCCTTAGGCATCTCAAATCCATATACCGGTTTGTGGGACTATTGGGAGGTGCTCATTCTCCGTGCCATATTAAAATCTCATGACACAATGCTTAAATCACAATGTAATATATCATAATATATAGATTCAAACAATTATTCAGATTTCAAATGAATATCATGATTCAATTATTTGTGCAATCGATATAGAAAACAAACATAATACTCTCTAGAGAATTTGGGAGCATATTTTGTCAGTCCCGTACCTCAAAATCATTACATTAATCATCATATGATTTTTAGCCTCAAAATCTGATCGTACCATCATGTTCCTCTCTCGAAAATAGTCAAATCACATTTTATCCCCAACACGAAATAACCCCAAATAGGCCTCCAAATCAAAGGTTGAACGTTGAATAAAATAGGGGCTAGGGTTTGCATATAGAGGGAGAGGAAATCAAATATGTATACTGCATTTTTGTGTTTGTGAAAAAGTAGTTTAAAGGTCCACCCACGACTAATTTTATAAGGGGAAAAGATAAGAATTTGAACCAACAAAAACTCTTCACGGCCAACCATTACGCCGCGTTTCTGGTTAGGTCGATCGATCGACCCTTGGCGTCGATCAATCGCTCAAGCCTAAATTTGGAAACTCACAACAACATGTAAAAAAAAGGGATAAACTCAAATCTTTAATTAAAAATCCATTTTAAATCCGATTTCAATCCCTCTTTTCAAAAACAATACTCAACATTTTAAGTCACTACAAATATTTAAATCCCACATTTATTTTTCCCCCAAAATACAAATTAATTTGGTAAAAATACCTCCAAAAACACGGGTTACATATTTCCCCACCAGCAAAGGAATTTTGACCTCGAAATTCAACGAAGCCTAGCACTCAAAAATCAGGCCACGCCAACAATCTCCAAAATTAAATCTCGTCTCCAAAAATCAACTCTAAATACCTCACATCTAACCTCGATGCCTAACACGACTTATCACAAAAATTTCTATCTCCATAGAAAACATGACTAACCCTCATGCTAGTCCCAAAACCCAAGATCCGAGGGTTATTATATACGTAAGCTCTGATACCATCTATAACACCCTGCGCGCCCAAAAAGACACGCAACATGCTACTACGATAAAAACTAAACTAAAGCCATCAATCAATAAGTATAGATCATCTAATTCCACGATTTAAATATAACAAAACCACAATTGTTCTATTTTCACAATAATGATTTACAATAATGTTTCTCCGAAAATACAAAATTCTCCAACAAAAATTACACCACTAATTTATACATCGAAATATATCTTCCAAATTCTTCCTCTAAAAAAATTCTCCAAAATAGCCCATAGCGTCCCAATCCACGCTAACCTACCAACTAAAAGAAAATACGGGGAAGTACACAATATGACAGAAATATATGCTCAAAAATAATTAGTACGATGAATAAATCACAACAATACGAATCGCATATACAAGTCAAATGCAATACTTAAGCATTATATAAATATTAATTTCTAAACAACACATCAATGGGTCACCAGGCCTCACCTCACCTCCCCTAGGCATCTCAAAGCCATATACCGATTTGTGGGACGATTGAAGGGTGCCCATTCTCCATGCCATATTAAAATCTCATGACATGATGCATGAATCACAATATAATCACTACACCAAAATGACAAAATTATCACCTTTCAGCCAGCCAACCTTGTCAAGGTCATTGACCGTGACAAAAAACACGCGTTTTGTGCCACGGTCATTGACCTTGACACGACCGTGACAAAGAATTGTCACGTTCAATGATCATGGCAAGTGCGTGACAAATTCATTTGTCACGGACTTGTCACGGTCATTGACCGTGACAATTATTTAAATAATTGTCACAGTAAATGACCTTGACACGACCGTGACAACTTTTGTATCAAGAACCCTTTCCCCTTCTTTTTTCCCTCCCGCCGTTCCCTCCCTCTCGCTCTCTCTACGCTGTTCTCTCTCTCTCTCTCTCTCTTCCATTTATATATATGTTTGTGTGTATATATATGTGTGTGTGGGGTGGGGGGGTGGGGCAAGGTGGGGGTAGGGGGTGGGGCTGTTGTGTGTGTGTGTATATGTGTGGTGGGTGGGGGTGTGGAGGGAGGTGGGGAAGGTTGGGGGGCTATTATGTGTGTGTGTGTGTGTTGGGTGTGTGTGTGTGTGTATGTGGTGAGTGGGGGTGGTGGTGTGTGTGTATGTGGTGAGTGGAGGGTGTGGAGGGAGGTGGGGTGTGTGTGTATGTGGTGAGTGGGGGGTGTGGAGGGAGGTGTGTGTGTGTGTGTGTGTGTGTATTTGAATTAACCCATGAATTTGTGTTTTTGTATTTGAATTAACCCATGAATTTATTTTTGTATTTGAATTAACCCATGAATTTATTTTTGTATTTGAATTAACCCATTATATGAAACATACTTGAAATCAAATATAGTGCGCATAGATACTAGCCTTCTGGTTCTTATGCGTACGCATTCAATAGCCCTTAGACCCGTTCGAGAGTCATTACCCCTGTCATGAGATCTCTCGAATTGTCCCGTTTGGACAGTTTGAGACTGTATAATTTTTGTATAATATTCTTATTGGCTTAAAGTTGTTACTTTTGGAGGAAGTTCTGCAGTCGTATCTTAATATTCTCTGGGTACATACTAGATTGACAAGTGTGACTGTTATTTCAATTGACCAATTGAAATAACACTCACACCTATCAATCTACGTCGTGTACTTGGAGAACTACGGGGATATGCTGTCGAATGTCTTTCAAATCGTAACAATGTGCATGAGCTGTTAAGTATATTACAGAAAAATGCAGTCTTGAATGGGATAGGACCACTTACCCTTTAATAGGATAATTAAATGATGGGATAATTAAATAATTAAATGCAGTCTTGAATGGGGGTGGGGTGGGGTGTGTGTGCAGGTGTGTGCGTATGTGTGTGGCGGGGGGAGGGGACAGGGGGTGGGGGTGGTGTGTGTGTGTGTGTGTGTGTGTGGCGGGGGCAGGGGGATGTGGTGTGTGTGTGGTGGGGCAATCTTAACAATTGTATAGCAATTTGTAATTTTAATTGTATTGTGCCCAGTTCATATGAAAGTAGGATTGCCCCTCATTGTAAATTAGTAAATTAATAATTGTATACTTTAGTAATTTCCCATTTCATATGAGTAGATGAATTATAAGGAGTACGAGATAAACATTTGTTGTTGACATTGCTGTTGAATTATTTTGTTTAGTAAACGTTGGGTTGTTTTGTTTTAAAAGTGGCATGACCACTGGATTATTGTCCATATGGGGGTGGGATTTTCAACTTTTTTTGAAAATTACTTCGTATATCGAACAATATATATATATATATAGTATGATAATTAAATGAAACATACATGAAATTCACAATATATATATACACCTGCATGTTGTTAGAAAGTCTTAAATGTAATTCTCACTTTATTCATGCCAAACCCGACTCTCTTATAAGATATGCATATTCTGATAAAATATAATGAGGATAAGAGACTTTTGTAGTTGTCACGGTCGTGGTGGGGGGTGGGGGGAAGGGGTGGGGTGGGGTGGGGGGGGGGGGCTAGTGGGGGTGTGGTGTGGTGATAATATTATATCTGTACTAATAACATTTTTTTATAGCAAATGTCTCCTTCAGATATTAAGGCGAAGATGATGATGCTGTTTATGATGATGTCGTCTGGGCTCGGTGGTAGTGGAGGCGATGAGGGCTCTTCCGCCCCTAAGCTCCCCAAATATGAGAAATTTGGGATTACCATCGAGAACAAATCGGAGATATTAACGAGATCCCTCGTTCTGCTAAAGACGGTCATCGGCCCGAGGTTTATGAGTTGGAAGGAGGTACCATATGAGCTCAAGTTAGCTATTTGGGTGGCACTACAGGTAATATATTTGTATTTCAATTTCAATTTCATTATTTATATTTATATTTATATTTATATTTATTTGCAACTAACATTGTATTTGTTGGACAGGAACAATTCAACTTGGATCCAAAGCTACGCGATCCCGTCTTGGAGCAGATTAGGGGGCAACTCAAGTCGTGGAAGAAAAATATGCGGGCACGGTACTTTGGGAAAACACGAGAATCCATTATCCAATGACGTGAATCTGTCCCCCCCAAGGAGCCGATCTCATTGGCACAATGATAGAAGTTCATTGACAATGAGATCGAGGATCGACAATTGGCATCTCGCCAATCGGGGAGGGAAAATCGGGAAAAAAAGACGGACGTGCACTACTCCGGCCGGACCTATTACGCCGATGTGGAGCATAGGATGCAGGTAAGATTTCATTTTTCTATAACTACAGAAATATATTATTCTTCATTATTTTACTTTGCGGGGCGATACTAATTTTACTTTACTTTATTTTATTTCATGGGGTAGGGAGTGCGCCAGGGGGTAAGCCACATATGCTCGATACTTATGTGACTCTTCAGACGAAGAAGGGGAAGGACAAGGAGGTGTCCCCGAGCGTCACGACCACAATTGTAAGTAATACGACAGTTTAATTTTTGTTAATTACGTTATAATTTTTTAGTTTACTTATTTTACTAATCATGTGCTTTTTGTCGTTTCAGGAAAAGCTTAAGGAAGTGCATGAGTCGTAGTCTGATGCCGACAAGGCATCTTTGTCCACAGACGCACTCAGCCAAGTGCTTGGCTCTGATCGCAAGGGGAGTACAAGGGGGTGAGCTCGCGGGTGGCCAAATCTAGGATCATCGGATTGGAGACGAGCGACACCGGGTTGGCTCGAACGGTGGATTCACATGACGCGAAGCTGTTTCGTTTGAGGCGACGGTCCAAGATATGTTCTCATTCATGAAGCGTACGTTGGGCGGAGACCGTAAAGGTAAAGGGAAAGGGAAGGAGAAGGCGGTAGAGGAGGAGGTGCGGGACGATGAGGCACAAGATGACGAGGATGTGGACCTAGCTTCTTCATCACCGACACGTGCATACTTCGATGATCCACTTCCCTATTTGGCTCCCTTACCTAGACCGATGTCGACACTTAGTTGGCCGAGCGTGCTCATAATGGACGTATTTGATGGCAAGAAGATAGGGCGGGGGTTGAGGGACCCGAATATCGTCCAGGGTGGAATAGTTCATGGACGTGAGCTTCAAGAGATTGCTCGTCACGCATGTCATACCCGGGAAGGAGAACTCCCTATTGTGGTTGCGCGAACAATGAGGCACGACGTATATTAGTGGGTGCGTCAATTCGTATATTGTGTGGCCTACTCACCTCCTAAGTTTTAACAATACACCAGACATGTAGTGACATTGTTTTAAGTTTGAATTGAATTGTTTCAAGTTGTTACATTTGAATTATATCGTGATGCATATTGTCTCTATTTGAATGTATATTTGCATTATCTCTATTTTATTTGAATATATGATGTTTGAACAGGTACAACGTTGCTATAACAAGTACAAATATACTGCTGGGCAGTGGCAGTGGCCATACTGCCATGCAATTTTTTTTCCAATTCTACCCAGAATTGTCACGGTCATTGACCGTGATAAGTCCGTGACAATGTTGTGTCACGAACGTGTCACGGTCATTGACCGTGACAAACTCTTTTGAACAAAGCCACTACTTTGTCACGGTTGGAAACCGTGACTAAACGTGTCACGGTCATGGACCGTGACACGACCGTGACACAAAATGCGAGCTTTGTGACACGGTCATTGACCATGACACGACCGTGACAAAAAAAGTTGTCTCGCCTTGAAATGTCACGGTCATTGACCTTGACAAGCTAGATTTATCAAGGTCAATGACCGTGATAATTAGGAAGATTTGGTGTAGTGAATATATCACTATATTATAGATTCCAACAATTATTCCGATTTCAAATGAATATCACAATTCAATTATGAATGCAATCGACAAAGAAAACAAAGAGAATACTCTCGAGATAATTTAGGAGCATATTGTGTAAGTTCCGTACCTCAAAATCATCACATGAATCGTCATATAAATTTAAGCCTCAAACTCTGATCGCACCATCATGTTCCTCTCACGAAAATAGTCAAAACACATTTTAGCCCCAACACGAAATAACCCCAAATAGGCCTCCAAATCTAAGGTTGAACATTGAATAAAATAGGGGCTAGGGTTTGCATATATAAGGAGAGGAAATAAAATATCTATACTACATTTTTGTGTTTATGAAAAAGTAGTTTAAAGGTCCACCCACGACTTATTTTTATAAGGGGAAAAGATAAGAATTTGAACAACCAAAAACTCTTCACGACCAACCAAAACGCCGCATTTCAGGGTAGGTCAATCGATCAACCCCCGGCGTCGATCGATCGATCAAGCCTTAATTTAGAAACTGACAACAACATTTTTTTATAAAGGGATAAACTAAAATTTTTAATTGAAAATCCATTTTAAATCCGATTTCAATTCCGATTGAAATCCCACTTTTCAAAAACCAAAAATCTGAATTAATTTGGTAAAAAAACCTCCAAAAACATGGGTTGTTACATACTTCCCCACTAGCAAAGGAATTTCGCCCTTGATATTTGACGAAGCCTAATACTAAAAAATCTAACCACGTCAACTATCGCCAAAAATAAATCTCGTCTAAAAAAATCAACTCTAAATACGTCACATCTTACCTCGACGCCTAACATGACTTATCAACAAAAATTTCTATCTCCAAAGAAAACATGACTAACCCGCATGTTATTACCAAAACCCAAGGGTTATTGTATACCTAAGCTCTGATACCATCTGTAACACCCCGCATGCCCAAAACGACACGCGACGTGTTACTACAATAAAAATAAACTAAAGCCATCAATCAATAAGTATAGAGCATCTAATTCCCCGATTTACATATAACAAAACCACAATTCTTCTATTTCCACAATAATGATTTACAATAATGTTTCTCCCAAAATACAAAATTCTCCAACAAGAATTACACCACTAATTTATACATCGAAATATATCTTCCAAATTCATGCTCTAAAATAATTCTTCACAATAGCCCATAGCGTCCCAATCCACGCTAACTTGCTAACTAAAAGAAAATACGGGGAGATACACAATATGATAAGAATAGATGCTTAAAAATAATTAGCACGATGAATAAATCGCAATAATACGAATCACATATATTGGACAAATGCAATACTCAATCATTATATCAATATTAATTTCTCAACAACACAACAATGGGTGACCAGGCCTCACCTCACCTTCCCTAGGCATCTCAAATCCATATACCGATTTGTGGGACTATTGGCGGGTGCCCATTCTCCGTACCATATTGAAATCTCATGACACGATGCTTAAATCACAATATGATATATCACAATATTATAGATTCCAACAATTATTCAGATTTCAAATGTATATCACAATTCGATTATGAGTGCAATCGATATAGAAAACAAACAGAATACTCTCGAGAGAATTTAGGAGCATATTGTGTACGTCCGGTACCTCAAAATCATCATATGAATCGTCACATAAATTTTAGCCTCAAAATCTAATCGCACCATCACGTTCCTCTCGCGAAAATAGTCAAATCATGTTCTAATCCCAACACGAAGTAACCCCAAATAGGCCTCCAAATCTAAGGTTGAACATTGAATAAAATAGGGGCTAGGGTTTGCATATATAGGGAAAAGAAATAAAATATATATACTGTATTTTTGTGTTTGTGAAAAAGTAGTTTAAAGGTCTACCCATGACTTATTTTTATAAGGGGAAAAAATAAGAATTTGAACCAACAAAAACTCTTCACGGCCAACCAAACCGCATTAAGCCTAAATTTAGAAACCGACAGCAACATTTTTAAAAAAAAGGGATAAACTCAAATATTTAATTAAAAATCCATTTTAAATCTGGTTTCAATTCCGATTGAAATCCCACTTTTCAAAAATAATACTCAACATTTTAAATTACTAAAAATATTTAAACCCCACATTTTATTTTCCCCCAAAAATTCAAATTAATTTGGTAAAAATAACTCCAGAAACACAGCTTGTTACAATTCTCTAATATCTTATATAACTCATTCATAACTTTTTGTAAAACATACTTTGTATTATTTTGTTTGTTTTCTAAAAGGGTTTCTCCAAAAGGACACTTCAGACCTTTCTTAACAACTATAACTTTTGTTAAATAAACTAGTAAGAGATTTTCAATTGGTATCAGAGCAAGGCTTTTGTATTTCACAAAATCTTTTTTGGTCCTGTATTTTTGAAACTATTTTTCAAAACAAACATGGATGAGAAATATGAGAGATTAGGGAATCTGTCTAGGCCTAACCTCTTTAATGGGACTAACTTCCCTTACTGGAAAGTAAGGATGATAGCCTTAATTTAAGGGACCTTGGGAGATGAAGCCTGGGATGGTATTGAAAATGGATATGTTCATCCTACTAAACCTGTAGCAGAAGGTAGTAATGAAAGAGTTAAGAAAATGCTCAGTGAGTTCACAAAAGAAGAAAAACTGGCCTATTCTAATAACAATAAAGGAAATAATGCTATTTTTTTGTTTATTAATGAACATAAATTTAAGAGAATATCTTGTTGTTAAACCTTTAAGGAAGCCAGGACACGTTGGTCATAGCCCATAAAGGTGACACACATGTTAAGGTTGCCAAGACCCAAATACTGATCCAATAGTACAACACCATAATTATGGCAGACACTGAGACCTTTGATGGTTTCTATATCAAACTGACTGATGCCATTACTAAGTTTCATGCCAATTATATCATATATGGCAGAAGAGAAATTATCTCTAAAATACTGCGATCCCTCCCACAGAATTTTGATAATAAAAGATATGCTATTGAGGAAATGGAAGATCCAAAACTTACCCTTGAACTCCTCTATAGAAAATTAAGAACTGTGGAAACGAAATTGGAGTCTAAAAAATGACGTCTCAATAATCAAACGAGATATAATAGTCCCAATGTTGTCTTTCAATCTAAGATGATAACTCCTCAGGATGTAGTACCCCAAATTGACCTTGACTCAGATGAGGACTGTGATTTAAATGATTTGGATAAACAAATAGCCTTAATGTCTAAATAGTTTAAGAAAATACTAAAGTTTAGAAATAATGTTTCTTCTTAACAAGGAAAGGCTCCTTATCCAAATCAGTGTAATAATAGACCCTATGAGAGAAAAACGGACAAACACCACAATGACTATAATGGTAGACCTGACTCAGACCATAAGAAAACTGAATGTTTTAGATGTGGGAAAATAGGTCACATTGCCATTAACTGTGGGGACAAAATGAATAACAAATTTAATAAGGCTAATTTATATAAGACCTGGGATGATTATAGTGAATCAGATGATGATGAGTCTGAATCATTTAAAATTTCTAACCCCCTGTATGTCATTTTTTTGCAAATATAGTCTATTCTGATGATGTACTTTCCAGCAGTGATTCTGTTGATGATAACATGTCTAATAATGTCATTACTAGTGATACAATGTCTGATCTTGGTTTGTCTATGCATTTCCTAGAGAATGCAAATTATGTTAATGTTGATAGAAGTAGTTCAGAGGTAGTGTGTGTGAGTCAAAGGGATCCTATCAAAGACGAATTGAACGGGTGTGTGAGTAATGAAGAGATAGTGAACACATCACTAAACAATTCACAAACCGCACTAGACTAATTAGATAATAACGATATTGCCGATGTTCACGTACTGTACTCCAAGACCCTTAGGAGATGCACTAAGCTTTAGAAAACATTTAAGGACCTCACAAAAAATTAGAAGCCCTAAGTCTGGTTGTGAAACAAAGTGCTAAGGATTACAATAATCAATGTCTGGAGTATGAAAAAAACTAAGTCGTTTGCTGATAAAATTAAAGACTTATCAGAATCAAATGAAATTCTAGAAAATAAATATAAGGCCTCGTTGTTAGAATTGGAACAAACAAAAGAAAAAGCTTCAACAGTCTTCAAAAAGTTTTCCAAATTTGAAAATAACTTTTATTGCTTTGAAGGCTTTGTAGCATCAAGTAAAAATAATTATGAGGACATAACTAGCATAGGTTTTTATCCTTACACTAAACCACAAACCAAAAATTTTGAAACTATAAAGTTTATTTCTGGTGGAAAAAGGACTGTTGAAACTTGTCTAGATTTTTGAATTTTGAAAAAATGAGTTCAATAAAAAAATAGAAAGACCCAGACATTGCTTCAACTAGTAATCCTCAAAACATTATTTATCAAAAGACTAAATATGTTTGTCCTCCTATAAGGAAAAATGATGTCTCATTTCAACGTATAGCCCCTATACGTAAGACTAAAGTCCAACTCTTAGACAAACCTATTTTCGATGGTATACAAAATGTTAAGAAACCAACGGGTCATCTCTATTGTTCCTACTATGACGTCTTTCGTCACTCTTTTAACGAATGCTTTCAAAAGCATCTATACAAACCCGTCTTTAGATCTCGTGTATACCAAAACTTCAACTACTCTAGAAAGAGTAGAAATAACTATGTTCTTCCTAAGCAGCCCACTCGTAACTCTGACTATAGGAATAGGAATAGGAGATCGAACTCTAAAAGGAAGTTCAAGAGAAAAAACCCTTCATCTAATCCTAAACCAAATGTTCATAAACCAATTAAAACCAAAGCAATTTGGGTTAGAAAAGATGACCTAATACCCCAGATGAGATGTAATATTGTAATCAGTGCTTTTGAAGCTAAACATACTACCTCTTGTTGGTATTTAGACTCAGGTTGTTCGAAACACATGATCGGAGACAATACCAAATGTTCAGACAAAACTAACTTCTTAGGAGGTAAAGTTCTGTTTGGATATGGTGTATCGGCTCAGATCATTGGTAAAGGGACACTTTATGAAAATGGGTTGCCTATTCTCGAAGACGTTATCTTAATGAAAGGTCTAAAAGCCAATTTTCTAAGCATATCACAGTTCTGTGAATCCAAACATACTGTCACTTTTTCAAAAAAAATTGTAAAATTTTAAATAAAAATGGTTAATGTATCATTACAGGCCTCCGAACACAAGATAACTGTTACATAGTCAATCCGAGTACTGAGGTTTGTAACACTTCCAGAATGGATGATAATGAAATCTGGCACAATAGGTTGGGACATATAAACTATGATAATCTTTGTAGACTGAGTTCTTAAGAAATAGTTAGGGGTCTTCCTCAAATAAAATCTATTTCTAACATTGTTTCTGGGCCTTTCCAAGAAGGGAAGATAGTTAAGTCTGCTCATAAAAGAGTTAAAAACATTATAACCTCAAAACCTTTGGAGCTTATCCATATTGACCTAATGGGTCCCTCTCGAACTATAATCCTATGTGGGAATAATTATATCTTAGTAATGGTTGATGACTTTACTCATTTTACTTGGGTAACCTTCTTCAAATAAAAATTCAATACCTTTCAAATTTTTTTGAAAATTCTGTCACGAATAAAAAATGAAAAGGATATCCAAGATAATCGTATTCGCAGCGACAGATGAGGAGAGTTCAAGGATTTAGGAGTAACCAAATTTTATGAACCAAATGGTTACCAACACAAATTTAGTGCCCCAAACCCCAAAACCCCATAACGTAATGGAATAGCAGAACGTAAGAATCGTACCATTCAAGAAATGGCTAGGGTGATGATTCATGCCAAAAACCTCCCCAAGTACTTTTGGGTTGAATCTATTCAAATGACATGTCATATCATAAACATATTTTATTTTAGGAATAATACCAAACAAACTTCTTACGAACTTTGGTATGGGAAAAAGCCTAACCTGAAATACTTTAGAACCTCTGGTATTACCTACGGTGTGTGTAAAGATATAGAACATCTATTTAAATTTTGAAACACGAGGTGATAAAGCCATGATTTTAGGATATTCCCCTAATAGTAGAGCTTATCGTATCTACAAACTTCGTACTAAAGCCATAATGGAGTCCATCAATGTGACAGTTAGTGACACCAATGTTGAGAGAAAGACTGTAGAACCAACTATAGTAGAAGAGGTCGAAATTGATTTTAATCATGATCCTCCTGTTATAGATGATTCTTTACCTGATGAGGACCCTGAAGTGCCCAACGGGGTTTCTAAGGATAATCCCTTAATAAATGTGGTCGGTAACCCAGATGAGCCTGTTCGAACAAGTTCCCAGTTACGTAATACTTCTAATTTTGCTAGTTTTATTTCTCTTGTAGAACTGGAAAATGTAAATGAAGCTATACATGATTCTTTTTGGATAGGTGTTATGAAAGAAGAACTCATTCAGTTTAAAATTCATGACGTATGATATCTTGTTCCGAGGCCTAAAAAAAAGCTTATTGGAACTAAATGGATTTTTAAAAATAAAATTGATGAAACATGGATGGTTGTTATAAATAAGGCAAGACTTGTGGCCCAAGGATACTCCCAAATTCAAGGCATAGATTTCGACAAAACCTTTGCTCCCGTAACCCGTCTCGAATCTGTTCATCTTCTCTTAGCTATAGCGTGTCATTTAAGGTTTTTTCTCTATCAAATGGATGTAAAGTCTTCATTCCTTAATGGTATTCTAACTGAAGAGACTTATGTAGAACAACCTAAAGGATTCATAGATCCACAATACCTTAACCATGTCTATCATTTAAAAAAGGCTTTATATGGTTTGAAATAAGCTCCCAGAGCCTAGTATGATCGACTTTCAACCTTTCTCATCAAAAAAGGATTCCATTGTTGTGGCAATGACCAAACTCTTTTGTTAAATTTTTTGGCAGAAATGTCTTAACAGCTCAAGTTTATGTAGACGATCTCATTTTTGGATCAACTTCCCCATCTGAGGTTAAATTATTTTCTGATATAATTCATGGGGAATTCCAAATGTCTTTAATGGGAGAACTTCAATACATTATAGGACTTCAAGTCACACAAACATCTGATGGGTTATTCATTTCACAATTCAAATACGCAACTGAGTTAGTTAAAAAGTAAAATCTAGATAATGCTAAAATGGGTAGGTCACTCACGATTACGTCAATTAAACTTTCTAAAGATGAACACGGGACACCTATAGACCTTACCCTATAGAGAAGTATGATAGGTAGCTTATTATATCTTATAGCCTCATGATACGACGCAAATATTGCGTATTTCATCCGTTAACCTACGCCTTATTAGCCCCCTTGGGTATCTTAATCCCTATACTTATGCTCGTTAACCAGACAACCACGGATTTCTATGTTAACATGTTATGCAGGGTTTAATTGAGCTTTTGTAGGTGTTTCGATGCTTAGTATGAAATTTGGACGCTTTTCGGAAAAGTTTCGTCGACTATTGCAGCTTCGGGGGCATTTTAGTAATTCCAACATTCGGGTTTGAATCCCGAGGTCTTCACGGAAGTTGAATCCCTTTGATTTCTCTTCGCGTGGCCGCCAACGGGGCATGATTCCGAGTTGTAACGATGGAGTTATGGCATTTTTAGGATGATTTTTACTTAAAAAGTACACTCAAGGTCACATTCAAGGGAATTTTAGTCATGCCATATTTTGGTTTTTTAGCCTAATTTCTTCTTGGATGTTGTATTCCTCTGAGTTATCTTCGCGTCGCCTCCGATCGTGCCTCATTCCGAGCTATAACGAAGAAATGGCGGCATTTTCCGTAAAACAAAACAAAGCTGCAGAATTGCAGACCTGTAGGGGGCGAATCGATTCGGCCCAAAATCGAATCGATTCGATTTGCACCAGAATGCCAGATATTTACTTCCCCTATTTTTGAATCGATTCGGTCCTTTCCTGAATCGATTCGGATACAGTAAAAGTCCGAAAATCTTTATTTTTAAGTTGGTTTTTGGTTGGGTATAAGGGTGTAAACATTGTATTAAGTGAAATATATATATTTTTTTACACTTCTAGGTTAGAACTTTGGGGATTTTGGGAGCTTTGGCCCTGTCCTCTTTTCTCTTGGATCCCTATCCATTAATATATGTAAGATTTACTATTCATCCTCTCTTTCATTGTTTATGCTTTATTTCTTACTTTGTTCTTCATTTCGATGCCTAGATAAATTAGTTTACTTTAATTAATTCTTGTTTTATTAGTTAATTAGTTGTTTAAAGTAGTTTAATTCATGCATTGCCCGTAGATAACAGGTTGGGATCGTGTGTCCGCCATTAATGGGCGTCGAGCTTCGAAAGTTAGGTTTGGGGAAAAATTACATTTAATTGAAACTGCGTGTATTAAAGTTGGATTGTTATGCATTTAACTTTATTTGTCCGCAACTTTAGTGTTTATAGAGATAATAAGAATTTAATCCGCGTGTGACCATTTTTTATTAAATGTTTAATCTCACAACTTTGGGTGAAATTCCCTATTGTGTGATGTTTATGATTAATTAAAAATTCTTGATTAAATGTTTTTGAACCAAAATTCTAATTATTAGTTGCTTAGCCTATGGTGGGGATGAGATCCCGACTCTCGTTTTATTAATTTTAGTATAGTGTTAACTTCTTCCTTTTTCTCTTTTGTCACCATTCCCAACCATCACCTTTTTATTTATTTATTTTACACTTTAAAATCTAAAATTTAATCACTCCCTGTGGATTTCTTACTATACCCGACTTACCGTTGTGCTTGCTTGTCAAGTGTAGTTGTCGTTTTGGTTTTTTGCATCGCGGCGACGAAACACACAACGATTGTGTCCTCACACGAACACACTTTTACCGCTCGATCAAAATGGTGTCGTTGCCAGGGAGTGTGTTTTAGATAGTAATTGTTTTATTATTTCGTAGTATTTTTCTTTTGTATTTGTATTATTTGTTTTAACCTTTTTTGCAGGATAGCATATTTGAGCGCTAAGAAACTTTAATTCGCGGTTGCTCACTTTCTTGCTCGGATTCTCCATCTGCAAACAACGAGGTAATCATGTCCTACTATTATAGTTATTACGGTTATACTAATGATTCTTACTTTGGGGATAGTTTTCAAGTTTTCCATTTTGAAGATTTTCTTGAGATTGAAAGACTTGAAAAAAATTATCGGAATGAAAATCGTTATTGGGAGCTTGAGTTGGATTCATTATTCGAATCTAATGATGATTCTTATTCTAATACTTTCAAAGACAAGTTTCAACCAAATGTGGAATTCGAGGCTCTTGAGCCGAGGAAGCCTACTTTGGAAGAAACTCATGTTCTTTACTCCCAAGGTTTGGAAATCCTAAATGATGTTGGAATGAGACTTGGAGCACTTTTCGATGAGCTGAATTTTTATGCACAAAACAATGAGGAGGTGGAAACTTGTGTTTCACCTCAATTTTTCAAAGAATTTATCATCGAATGTGAATCTCTCTCCCTCGAAATTCAATTTCCTTCCGACGATATATTGACGGAGATTGAATTTATTTCATTACCATACACGTTTTACGTCATTGAACCATTAGAATTACCGGTTGATTCTTATGAGTCGATAGAAACTTTTAAAACTTCTACACTTTTTGTCGATGAGGACTCTTTACACGACTTGTTTTCGATTGATGTTATCCCCACGTGTGCACCATCTCCCATTCCATTTGAAAAATCTTTGGGAGATGAGTCAATTTTTCTTGGAACTTAAGTGTACCTTTCCCCCTTATTATCCAAATCCCCCATCGTCCGCCCGAAATTTCAAATTGGCGATGGTTCACTTTTTTCACCACCCACATGCCTTCCGTTTTTCAAACGGAATTCATATCTTTCGCGAGTCATGTTCGCTTTGGAGGGTCCACCGTTGATATTTCAAAGTCAAATCCCTTTTTGGGTGGACCCTCAACTATTTAGACTTCTAGTGTATAGTTAGTGTGAAGCCTAAATAGTAGGTTATAAATAATTAGCTTTTTAATTTTCTTTCTTTCCTATTTTTCTTTCCTTTTAATTTATTCTAGTGTAATTAGTTAAATTTTTGTTATTTGTTTTTGCTATGCTCGGTACTAAGTTGTTTTGTAGATTCCATTGGACTCATGCTTATGGAGATCGCTCCAATTTTGGGTAATATCATTTTTTTCCTCTCTTTGTGTTGTGTTCTTAATGCGCATTGAGGACAATGCAGCATTTAAGTTAGGGGGTGTAGGATATTCTATCCATTTCATGTGTAGTCTATTGATTTGCTTACTTTTTAGTTACTAAGTACGCTATTTGTTAAAAAAATTAAAAATTTTGAAAAATATTTTCTTTCTTTTTTCTCCTTTGTTGGGTATTTTGCCTTGTTTCTGATGATAAATTTTAATAATTGCCCGATCCGATTGACAACTCAATGATGCATGTTCTCGATTTTAGAAGTTATTAGACTTTAGTCCTCAAATCATTGATATTGTGAGTAACTTCATGAATTAAACTTTATCCCATGAGCATATGCACTTTCCTTGTCATATTGATTTGGTTTAAGATTTTTATAACTCGGTAATCTTTTGTTGCATTGTATATACTTAAACCGAGTAAGCTTTGAACCTTTCGTCATTTGTGAGTGTTGTACACTATTCTTCCCTCTTTGAAAATGTTGAATTCGTTGGTAATCTCACTTTTCTTTCATTTTACCGTTCATTAATTGAGTTCATACTTGAAATGTGTTACTTGGGCATGATTTTCAAAGTTTGTTTTGACTCGAGAATTGTGTAAACTTCATGAAATGATCATAGGCAATCTTTTTTATATCGCCCATATTAGCCTTGACCTCACCTTGTATATTTTATCTAATCAAACCCTTTGAGCCTAATTATTAGCCTTTCATTTCATTACCTAAAATTCCATAACCAACTCCAAATTGGAGTTTTAGCCCATACATACACTTTCCATACCTTTGTTTGGAATTTTACTTGGGATTGAATGATGTTGTTATTATAGTGTGGTTGCAATTTAAGCATATGAGAGTTTAAAAAGTAAAGAAAAGTGATGTGAAAAAAATGAAGAAAAAAAGAAAGAAAAAAGCAAAAGAAAACAAAAAATAAAAAGTGAGAAAAATAAGAAAAGAAAAGAAAGAGAAAGTTATATATGTTGTGTATAGTGTTCAATAAGCTTTGATTACTCTCCCCGATGGTATATCTAATGCTTCTTTGGAAGTTACTTTCCATTTTTGATATTGCCCGCATCCTTCCCATTATTTCAAGTTTTCATCTCCGAACACTTTGAATCCGTACATGTACCTTTCATTTCGTACCTTAACGCCAAACCTACATTACAGCCCTATAAAGTCCTATGTGATCTTAGGGTGAATTTAATTTAAAAGTTTAAATAGTTTTGATAATCTGTGAAAATGCATTTCGCCTCTTTTAGTGTGCGGTATCCTTTCATTGAGATTACAATTTTTCATTTTATATATAGCATTCTTCATTTGTGACATGTGTGCGACCTAGTTTCCATTTACATTTACTCTTTATGCCCGATGTTCCGTGTGTTACCTCCCGTTCCGAGTGAATTCATTTGTTGAGCGTAATGCCCGTGAGGATTGAATATATGCTTGCTTTATGTTTATCCGGTTTATTTAAGTTTTTACCAAATCATATTTTGCATTTGCTCTCCCCCCTCCCACTTTTAAAGTTTCAATTCTATGAGGTGCATTCAACCTGCTAATAACAACAGACTTTAGCTTGAATTCATTCAATATGCTAATAACGCGTTTGAAATCTTTTTCGTTGTTATTGAGTTTGTCGCATGTTGGTTTGGGCATATTTTGAGGAAACTATATGATATTTGTGGGTACCATCCTTGAAAACCCTCACGAGACAACACTCGTCCACTAGGGTAACCTAGGGGTTTAATGGCTTATTGCATATGCTAAATGCAATCATTCGCCCGCGAAAGTGGCCTTATCTTATTATTACTTTTTCATCCCATTTTGTACTTGTATCCTGCTTTTGGTTTGCTTGTAGTTCTTGTTGTTTCCTATTTCATTGCTAGGGACTAGCTATGTGTAAGTTAGGGGGTGTGATACGACGCAAATATTGCGTATTTCACCCGTTAACCTACGCCTTATTAGCCCCCTTGGGTATCTTAATCCCTATACTTATGCTCGTTAACCAGACAATCTCGAATTCCTATGTTAACATGTTTTGCAGGGGTTAATTGAGCTTTTGTAGGTGTTTCGATGCTTAGTATGAAGTTTGGACGCTTTCCGGAAAAGTTTCGTCGACTTTTGCAGCTTCGGAGTCATTTTAGTAATTCCATCATTCGGGTTTGAATCCCGATCTCTTCACGAAAGTTGAATCCCTTTGATTTCTCTTCACGTGGTCGCCGACGGTGCATGATTCCGAGTTGTAATGATGGAGTTATGGCATTTTTAGGATGATTTTTACTTAAAAAGTACACTCAAGGTCACATTTAAGGGAATTTTAGTCATGTCATAATTTAGCCTAATGTCTTCTTTGATGTTGTATTCCTCTGAGTTATCTTCACTTAACCTCCGACCGTGCCTCATTCCGAGCTATAATGAAGAAATGGCAGCATTTTCCGTAAAACAGGACAAAGCTGCAGAATTGCAGACCTGTAGGGGGCGAATCGATTCGGCCCAAAACTGAATCGATTTGGTTTGCACCAGAATGCCAGATATTTGCTTCCCCTGTTTTTCAATCGATTCGGTCCTTTCCCGAATCGATTCGGCTACAGTAAAAGTTCGAAAATCTTTATTTTTAAGTTAGTTTTTGGTTGGGTATAAGGGTGTAAACATTGTATTAAGTGAAATATATATATTTTTTACACTTCTAGGTTAGAACTTTGAGGATTTTGGGAGCTTTGTCCCTCTCCTCTTTTCTCTTGGATCCTTGTCCATTTATATATGTAAGCTTTACTATTCATCCTCTCTTTCATTGTTTATGCTTTATTTCTTACTTTGCTCTTCATTTCCATGCCTAGATAAATTAGTTTAGTTTAATTAATTATTGTTTTATTAGTTAATTAGTTGTTTAAAGTAGTTTAATTCATGTATTGCCTGTAGATAACGGGTTGGGATCGTGTGTCCGCCATTAATGGGCGTCGAGCTCCGAAAGTTAGGTTTTGGGAAAAATTATATTTAATTGAAACTGCGTGTATTAAAGTTGGATTGTTATGCATTTAACTTTATTTGTCATGTAACTTTAGTGTTTATAGAGATAATTGAAATTTAATCCGCGTGTGACCAGTTTTTATTAAATGTTTAATCTCGCAACTTTGGGTTAAATTCCTTATTGTGTGATATTTATGATTAATTAAAAATGCTCGATTAAATGTTTTCGAACCGAAATTCTAATTATTAGTTGTTTAGCCCATGGTGGGGATGCGATCCCGACTCTCATTTTATTAATTTTAGTATAGTGTAAACTTCTTACTTTTTCTCTTTTGTCACCATTCCCAACCATCACCTTTTCATTTATTTATTTTACAATTTTATTCCTGAAGTAATTAAACAATTAAAATCTAAAATTTAATCACTCCCTGTGGATTTCTTACGATACCCGACTTACCGCTGTGCTTGCTTGTCAAGTGTAGTTGTAGTTTAGGTTTTTGCATCGCGGCGGCGAAACACACAATGATTGTTTTCTCACACAAACACACTTTTACCGCTCTATCACCTCACGTCCAGATATAATGTACGCAATTTGTTCTTGTGCATGCTATCAAAGCAATGCCAAGGAAAGTCACCTTCAATGTGTTAAACGTATTATTATATATGTTAAAGGGAATTTAATCCTAGGAATATGGTACACTAAGGACACATCTAGAGCTATTGTAGGATACACAGACGTCGATTGGGCTAGCTGTTCCGATGACAACAAAAGTACATCAGGTGCTTGTCATTATATAGGAAATGATTTGGTAGGATGATCAAGTAGGAAACAAAACTGCACATCGCTTTCCACAGTTGAATCTGAATATATATCAGTGGGTAGTTGCTGTGCCCAATTAATATGGATTAAGGAGATGTTGAGTGATTACGGCATTGCAAAAAATAAACTAACTTTATATTGCGACATTCAAAGTGCCATAAATATCTTAAAAAATCGGGTTCAACACTCTCGTATCAAACAAATAAAAGTTAGACATCATTTCATTCGAGAGTTAGTAGAATCAAAAGAATTAGAGATTAACTACTTGCGCACATAATTCCAATTGGTTAATTTATTTACCAAACCTCTAGATAATTTGAGATTTGAATATTTAAGAAAGTCTATTAGCATGATATTTTTAGAATAATTCTTGATTGTTTGTTGATATCACTTTGTACATTCATCATTTATATATATTATGAATTGTGATTTCTTACCCTTTGTCCGTTTACGACAAAATGGGGGAGAAATATTTGAGTCTTTTATTGCATATTGGTTTACTTAATTCAACTAAAAAGCTTGATCTTAGTTATCTATTTTCAGGAATCAGTACCGTCTGCTTTCATTGCATAAAATTTTAGGGTATTGATCTTTATTTAGTTGAGGTATGTACTTTTCCATTTTCTAGGATTTGGGGGGTAGTTAGAAATTTATATAGGAATAAGTTTTTTATTTGTTATCCCTACGAGTCCTAAATGACTCAAAGGAAATTTTGTCTCATATTTCGAAAGGGGTAGATTGAAGCACACTATATATATGACTCACTTGAGTGTAAAATATAAGAGCTAATCTAGTTTGGAAATAGAGTGAAAATTCGTGTCATCCTTATTTTTACCCATGTCCCATTGCCTCTTCATGATCTTTAATTACAATCAAAGATGCTTGACCAGGTAGAAAACCAACACACAATCACTCTAGATTTTTATTTTCATTGCATTTATCATTTATGAAGCATGTGTGTATTTTATTTGGATTAAAATATATTTTTTACCATTTTTAATGATTTTTAGGAATTGTTTAAACAGTTAAAATCTTTTTTTATGAAATTAAAATTGGGTTTTAAAATTTTTTTGGGCTTAATTTATAATATCCAAACTTCCTAAAAACTTAGTTGGGTAGAATCCGAAAGCGTTAGATAATATTGTGGGTGAAAATGGAATTTTTGAAAACACAAAAATACGTGTTTGAAAGTCCATCACAACCCTACACGTGCTGCAGATTTATCGATTGGATTTGTGTTTTCTCACTCTCACAGCCATGAGTCTCAATCTTGATCATTTGATCTATTCTAGTCTATGGCCTGCATGTATTTGAGATGATCTATGTAATGTCTTAGTGAACAAATTAGAGCTTGTTTAATTGCGGTGCATTGTGAGCTCCAAGGTTGATCACACGAATAATCGAATTAATATTGATAATTGATTAATATCTAAGCATCCAGATCCTTCCTTGTCTAATATAAAACAACCTCATCGTCCCCTCATTTACAATCTTTGGGAGAGTTGAGATTTGAGAGTAGAAAGAGAGAAGAGAGAAGCGAGAAAAGAAAATCGAGAGAAAATTTTCCAAACCCTAAACCAAACACCGTCCTATTTTTATCGAGAAAATTAATTTGAGAGTTTGAGTGTTTCTGGTTCGTTAGTATTCAAACCTCTTAGGTTTTTATCTCTCTCCTAACACGTTAACGAAATCATAACTCATTTATAACATATAGAAACTTGTAGATCAGATTTACAAGTGAAACATTCACGTAGTTAGGTTGATTTATTTTTTCAAGAAATCTACATCTCTCTTTATTGGATCTGTTTTAAAAGTTTTTATATTGATTTTGAATCCAATTTATTTTTTCAAAACTGAAAACAGTGTGCTTATATATTCAGATATAAGTTTTTTTATTTGAAAAACTTGTACATAAATAAGATTCTAAGAATATTGATTTAAAAAGATTTTTAAAATAACTCAAATCTGAAATATCATTAGTTCAAGATCAAACACAATTTCAGTGTTGTAAAAAACCATACATATCATTATTAGAATATTTGTAATTTACAGGAATTGTCTGTATAATTGTGTGTGAGTGAATGCATGTGTTTAGGCACAACACCCACTAACACCATCACACTATTTCCCTTTTGTTGGTTAAGAGATTCAAACTATTGAGACGTCGTGAAGTCTAAAAAGATAAAGCGCAGCCAAAAATAGTGGAATGAAAAGTACAACATCAAGAGGGTGATGAAGTTAGAACCTTTAGAGTGTGCTGGTATATCTCTGAACTTAGACTAGGTCTTGTTTGTATGTATAATTCGTTGCCAATTTTTTATCCTAAAACGTATTTGAGTGAATTTTTTGTTTTATAGCGTAGGGTCACCATGGATGTTTCCCTCATTTTAGGATTTTACCCTGTTAAAAAATCTTGTGTACTGTGCATGTTTCATAGTTCTCTCATCCCTACTGCTATACTGCTACTTTAACTAAATCAGTTTTGGTTTTCAAAACTTGTTCGCTAATATTTGATATAACTCGTTCATAACTTTTTGTAAAACATACCTTATGTTATTTTTTTTTTGTTTTCTAAAAGAGTTTCTCTAAAAAGACAATTCGGACCCTTCTTAATAGCTTTGACTTTTGTTAAACAAACTAGTAAGGGATTTTCAACTAATAGGTGTATAAATTAAATTTACTGGATGGTTGAGTGTAATATATAAAGGAAGGAAATTTACTAATTTACAAGATGCAAAGTAAATAACGTAGGATGTTCACGGTAAATCCTTACAGGACAGCCAAGGGATAATTTATGGGGTAATTACCAAAAGGAATTTACCAAATGGTTTAAAGTATTATTTAAAGGAAGGGGCTTAAATAATTAACTAGAAGGTTAATTGTATTTTATAAAGAAAAGGAAGTTGATGTTAATTATTAACTAAGGATAATTACGAATAATCCTTACGAGACAACTACGGGATAATTATAGAGTAATTATCCTTACATATGGTAATATATATTTATATTTTATGTGGACATACCTATGTTCGTGGACTGTCCCATCGATTAGGGTTACGCGCGTTCAGGATCGTACCACACATGGACACAAGTGGGCTAGGCGTAGTGTATGTCATAGTTTACGTACTACATAGCAACGCCACTTATGGGAGATAAGTGTTGATGCTGGTATCCATGTGTCACTACATGATATGGGTTATGCAATGGTGTACTACACATGTACCGCCACACTTCTATGTGTATTTTGATGTTCGTTGTGGATAGGAGACTCATCCAGACTTACCGATAGAGCACGAACGATACGCTATTAGTAGATGTCGTAGTGTAACATATATATAAGGACATACATATAAATTGATGAAAATGAACAAGATAAATTCCTAATCTAATGATGTAGACTATAAAACACAGACCCAATACTACGTAGTATGATGATGATTGATCACGTTACTTTATGAGTAGTATGTTGGAGCTAACTTGGGAAATAGTAACTTGTATATAGATGATTCTAATTCAGTAAGTTAATTATGATATATGCATCGTGATATTTAAGTTGGAACACTTACCCACTATTTACTTTCGAACTAGGGTAATTGTACATTTAGCATTGCTCGTAGATGAGGGATGAGATATTTAATGTATGTGAGTGACAATGGGAGATGTTCACTTTGAGTTAACTGTATTTTTGCACAGTAAGTGTAGTAAGTTAAATCTTTCACACTCTAGGGTATTGACCCAAAATTATAAATGTTCCCCCTAAGTGATCCTAAATAGGGATAGCTGACTATCGAGAAGTCAACCTTGCAGTCTCACCTTGCACATTGTACATCGTATCATTGATTCTAAGCTAGGTTGATTCTCTATTTCACTTTTATTATTTTTAGGATTATTGTATGGGCATAAGCCCGAAGTATATTTTATTTCTGTTGGTTGAGATACTTAGGTTTATGTTGTGTTTTTATTTATTTATGCGAAAGTTGGATTTATGATCATCTTGATTATTAATTTAAATCCAGTTTTAGTTCAAAAGTGGATTGCAAGTTAATATTTTTATGGTTTGATGCTGAGAATGATATAAATTGTATAGCAAGTGTTCTTTGATGTGTCTATATCTCATTTCTAGTGTCCTTAGGATCTATGTTGCGTCCATTTCATTTTCTGTTGAGTGTTATTTGATGTGTCTAGAGCTCATTATAGGATTTGGTCACGATGACATGTGTGTTGATATCATCCGCTATCATTTGAGCATTAACAAGACTTCTAGAGTATTTGATCTTAGAAAAGCATGAGAGTGAGGACCATTACGAGTTAGTGGTCAAACATGGAACGAGTGGTTGGACAAGGGTGTTCACTATAGTTGTAAATATTATTATAGGGCATTATCTTGTTTGAGGTATAATGTTTGCAACTTAAAGATTTTTGGGAGAACAAGTTATCGGATGTCTTTCGTGCTGAGTCAAAATTTTGGAGATATTGAGGGATTTTAGTTGGTGAGGAGATTATTGGAGTTTTGGGTTTTACTTATGGTAATATGGGTTATGATGGAAATTTAATATAGTGGAATGGCCTTATGAAATTTTGTGCACGTAAAAGAGAAGGAAATGGATTGACGCGTTTTAGCAAAATATAAGGATTTTGATGAAAATTTTAAGTGGGGATTATTTATAATTAAAGGGTTAAATTAGTGTTGCGCTCATATTTGAGCAACACGAATTTATGTCGTGAAGCCGTTTGTGATCTCGATGATGATAAAATGAGAATGATCAGACTTAGTAGTTGGTTCATCGTGTGGTTACGTAATCGGTGTTGGAGACTAGTTAGATAATTTGTAATACACCTATGTGAGTGGAAATTGGAAAGAGAACATTGATTTTCTGGGTGGTTCGAGTCGAGAGGACCCAATTAGAAAATTATATGAGGATAGAGTTATATGTGCACTATATGCATGTATTTTGTTAGTATATTAGTTATAAATAAGATCTAGGAACAAGTGAGCTCCACGAAAGTCAAAGAAAGAGCATGTTTCGATTAAGGATTGCAATTACGAACATAGGATTAAGAGTGCCCCAATTAGAGATAGTTAGAGAAAAATGGAAGATGATGCTACAAAATATCGAGTTGAGCTGAGAGGGAGGACTCCAAAGGTGAATTGCAATTTTGATATTTCGACGTGTGATGTGTGGCAACATGTTTGCCAGTTTCCTGAATGTGGAATATGTGTATGGTAGAGTAGAATCAAGGATGGTTCGATTGAGGCTTTATAGATTTTATATGGTGGACGTTTGTATGAGCACAGGGGTTAGATATGGGTTTCGTAGGATTAGGGCAGTAGCGTCTGGTTAAGATTGTATGCGATGGTGAGATGAATTTAGGTTGGCTATTGACGTAGTTTTTGGAGTATAGATATACTGAACTATGGTGTTCATAATATCTATGCATTGTATGATGAAGCATCTTATTTGGGCATGTGAACATCCCCAAAGTTATTAATAATTATCTCTATGTAAGGAGAGGGACCAATGTGTAATACCCCGAGATTTTTGGACCAATAAATTAATTATTTTTGGGAGAAATAATATTATTTTAATTGGAGAATAATTAAATTGGCATTTGAGGTTAAAATTTGAGGATGTTAGAAAGTAATTCGAATGATGATTCTAAATGTGCTATTGTTTCCGGAAGGGCCGAGAAAGTCTAAATGACTGTACTTGGGTCTTATTTGGGCTCCGAAATATTTTAAGTTCGTTTTACTCGAATTGGAGTAACCGAGTCATTTAAACTGTGTATTATCATTTAAAGTTGGGTATCTTGGATTTAAGGCTTAAAAGCCTACATGAGAAGCCATTATCATTTGAGAGAAAGAGAAAGCCCTAGAGAGAGAGAGAGAGAAGAGGAAATAAATAAGAGAAAGAGAAGAAAAGCTTGGAGATTCTGGCCAATCCGTGATTTCGAGGGAGATTTAACCTCTACAACTTTGAGGCAAGTGATTAAACTTGCTAAATAATTCTTGTGCATCTTTTATTTCATGATGATAAAATTCTGGATTTGGGGTTTAAAATGTCAGAAACCTATATTTTGGGTAAATCTTGCATTTGAGGTGTATATATGGATTTGAGAGTATATAATTAGTTGGGTTGAGTTCTATAATGAGTTTTGGTGTTATATATATGTTTGAGTTGAAGAGAAATGGTGAGAAGATGATAAAAATGAATTTTGGGAATTTTGGCTTTTGGAGAAAATAGCCATTTTCGTAGCTTCTGAACAGGCCAAATCGATTCGGCCCCCAACCCAAATCGATTTGAAATGTTCCATCTTTCAAGGTCTGAGTGACTGAATCGATTCGTCCTAAGATAGTTGCCCAGGTCTTTTGGACCGAATCGATTCGCATTGGAGGGCGAATCGATTCACTGGGCCAAATCGATTCGGATTGGGCCCGAATCGATTTGGAAACAGGGCAGTTTTGGGGATGTTTTCCTAGGGTGAGTTTCATTCCATTTTTTTTGGGTTCATCGATTTGGAACCTTCACATAAGTTATGAGAAGTATGTTTTGCAGTCTTTTTGGAAATTTCCCTTATGATGAAATTGTTGGAGTCATATTGACTTATTTCGAGAGAATACCGATTGGAGATTATCGTGCTGACTAGTGGGGAAGCCCACTATTAGAGGTAGGATACACTTAGTGATATTGTATTTTTGGATTGAATCACAAATGTGATAAAGTTAAAGGTTCATATAATTGATTGAACCATAATATGGATTGGGGATGGTGATTTTTGATTTATGTAAGTCCGGATATTGAAAATATCCTTAACGCTAATTGAATTAAGAGATCAATCATATAATAAAAGCGATGGGTGAGCTTCAAGTGATATATCTTATATAAAGAGGGAAAGTGTGCGAGTTAGCAACGATTAGTATATCGAGAGAAATATATACACTTATATAAATGAAATTATTTATCTTACGCATATGAGCGTAAAAAGAGTATGTATACTTATATGGCGTGATATATATATATATATATATATATACCTTGTGTAATGGTATGCATTTATATGATGTGATATCATATGTATATCTAATGTATATATATACCTTGTGTAATGGTATGCATTTATATGATGTGATATCATATGTATATCTAATGTATATATATACCTTGTGTAATGGTATGCATTTATATGATGTGATATCATATGTATATCTAATGTATATATATACCTTGTGTAATGGTATGCATTTATATGATGTGATATCATATGTATATCTAGTGTGTATGATATATATATATATATTCATGTGAAGCATACCCCCTTTATGCTATCATGAAAAGTTGCGCGATGTGGATAAGGCCCCTCACTTGAGGAGCAGGGAGCGTATAGTCCCCAGGTCATAGCGTCCATTATTATTGTGTGATTTTTTTATTAGGGGTGAGATGTGGTGGGTATGTTTCATCTAATTTTCGGGGAGGAACTATGACCCCTTCCCATATGTTGTGATTTTATTTTTACCAAGGCGGTGTGAGATTCCGACCGTTGGTATCCAGGATGATATGTGAGCGATTCCCTGGTAGATGATAGCATTGAGAAACTGCTTTCTCGAGTTATATCTTGCTTGGATAGTTATTATTATACTTGTGTGTGTAGTATATTACCTGTGTATGATTATGAGATATCATATATCTGTCTCTAGTGTAAGCTGATATAAGAATAAAGTTTCAATCTCATTCCGGGAGATTTTATCCGGACGTAATTTGTGATGAGTGTATTAAAGCGAATATATATATATATATATATATATATATATATATATATATATATTACGTTGGGTACCGAGGGCATAATGGACCTCAACGACCAACATTGTCAAGGAGTAGTGTATTGGGGGGTTCCTTGTTTGGATTTCGCTTACGAGACATCCCACGCACGAAACTTAGTGCAATGTTAGGAGTGGGGAGAATTTTAGTGCTTAGTAATTTGATTTATATATTAGTAAATCTCAAAAATCGACAGTGCCCAGGAGTAGTGTATGGGGGTGGGGAGTTCCTTGTTTGGATTTCGCTTGCGAGACGACCCACGCACGAAACACAATGCACTATTGAGAGTTGGGAATAGTTAAATTATGTATATTTAATAAGTAATTGGGGTTATATGCGTCATGCATTGAGGGCATAATGAATCTCTATAACCAATACTGTTAAGGAGTAGTGTATCGGGGGGTTCCTCGTTTGGATTTCGCTTGCGAGACGTCCCACACACGAAACCCAGTGTAGTATTGAGAATTGGGAGAAGTTTAGTCCTTAGCATTTAGATGATAATAACTAATTTATGTCAATAACTAGAATCTGAGAAATTCTAGTAAGAGAATATGTATATGTATATTTGTATGTTAAGTAAGTGATGAACTTTTAAGGATTATGGTCGGATCGGAAGTTGATGGTTAGGTTTTGGATGAAAGTTTAGATGAGTATAAATTTTGGGTGTAGATTAGATTATTTTTCCCGAGATAGTTTTGGGTAATTATTGGAGGATCATGTGCATACGTTTGGTGCGCGCTTTAGTTGAGAGGTGAGTTGGATTTTTTGGAGAGTGAGACTCCACTTTAAATCATGTTATATTGCATTTATAATTATTATGCCTTTTAGTGCACTAGCTAAAAATGTTTTCACACCTCGGGATCTGACTCGTTTATATTTTTCTCTTGACATATATATATATATATATTGTATTGTTTTAGGTGTTCCTTCTCAAGGACACCATTGATGTTATCCATCCAGTGTATTCATGGAGCTATAGCAGTAGCAGACTGTTACGGGATTTTGATATAGTTGATTCCTATCTTTGTATATTTAGATTAGGATTAAGTTTTTATATCGGGTTTACACCCAAGAGTTATCGTAACATTTTTTTTATTTTAATTTTTCTTTTGACTGTTGTATTGTTTGTGACTCCACAACATATTCGGGTATTTTCTTTTATATATTTGATTGTACCCTAGTACTCTTCTTCTTATATAGGATGTGTGTGTTTTGTATCATTTCAGTAGTTGTTATGTTGTTAGTTGTTTATTTCTTTATATGTTTTGAATTTTTTTGGCACCCTCTTTTTGTAGTAATGGGTAGTTAGTAGTGTTTGTTTTAGTATCATTAGTAGTTGATGAGAATGAACCACTTGAGATTACTGATTATTTTAGTAGGGTTGCCCACCTATTATTATTTTAAGCGGGGTGTCACAGGTGGTATCAGAGCATCAGGTTCTAGTATCTTTAGGATCTGTGTGGGTTTTTTGTGATCTTCAGTAAGCGTTCTTGATGTAGAGCCCTATTATTAGGACAATTGTGTTCACACGTCTATGATTTCTTCTGCGATGTGAAATCACTTGAAAAGCATCCTGATACAATTGTTCTTGTTTCAGATGCCACCGAAGATAGGTCGTTCTAGTATGGCAAACAGAGGGGCTGAGAATATGGAACCCCAAATGTCTCAAGGGACTATGACCATAGTCGAAGCTGCCAACATTGTGGCACAAGCAGTAACTGATGCCATTTTTGTGATGGCACATGAACCTGCAGTTCAAGAAGCCCAAGCCCACCCAGGGCCATCCGTGTGGGAAGGAGTACGAGAAGATTATAGGAATGGTTAGATTGGCAAATTCGGCAGCATTTGTTAGGAAACCCAACGCTAGTGACTTTCGCTGAGGTAGTGAATGCGACATTGTTATAGTGTCAGGAATATCATCTTCGTCAGTAAGGGGATAAGAAATTTAGAGACTCGGGTTCATAAAGTAGGTCTGGTGAAGAGAATGCCAGTAATGCCAGAGGGTATAAGCCAAATTTTTGAGGGTCGCAATAGCATTTTGTTCCTCAGGATGAGCAGAGAGGATATGCGGGTAGATGTTTCTTTTGTAAAGAATTAGGCCATAGGAAGAGAGATTGTCCTGAAAGAGGTAGAGGACCACGTTTTGAGTAAGTTTTGGATGTGAAACCCTTACAGTAGGTTCAAGGCCATTTTAGGCCGGGGGACTTTGAGTGGGAACCCATTGATGAAGAAATGCCATCAGACTAGAGAGGTATGATGTAAATTATTTTTCTTTGTGATTAGGATTATGATTTATGAGGCTTTGTGAGTATCATATGTAAGATTGAAATGAGTTGTTAGCTCTATAACTCTATTATATATGGAGTGACCCAGAAGGGAGTATTGAGTAAGTAAGGCTCTTATATGATTATCTTTTAGGAGAATAGATTATCATATGGCGTGCTAATAGAGAGCTATGATTTGGTTTTGAACGTAGGAATTGTTGTAACGTGTTGAATAGTAATGGTAAAGTTATTGTTTTATGGTTGTGCTAGACTTATATGTTTGTTATTCCAGCTATGGAAGAGCCTAGTGTATGACAATATTTTATTATGATATAAGAGATTATTGTTACTAAAATGATTCAGAATTTAGTGGATTATTGTTGAGCGAGGTATTTAGCTCATAATTATGCTAGTTTTGAGAAAAATATGTTAGTAAGAGTACGATAATTATTATCACCTTGTGTCTTGGGCATAAGGTATTCAATTTGAATGTCGAATGACATAAACTGTTTTCAAAATAAAATTTTATATAGGCCTTCAGGCAATATAAAAATGATTTACAAAAAAAATTTTAAACTCTAGTCGTGATCTAACTAACTCTCAATCCCCGACAGAGCTACATAGTAGTGTACTGGGAGGGTTCCTTATTTAGATTTCTCTTGCGAGACTTCCCCCGCATGAAAGTAGCAAATGTCAAGAATTGAGAGGAGTTAAATCTTTGTACATTTCAAAAAAAATTCTTCTATAATTAGTATGATTTAATTTATTTCGAGTTATTATACAATTTGAGGCTTAGTGAAGCCGAGTTATGTTTATACGAGTAGAGCTAGAGTATAGGGTGTATGGACACCTTAGTTGTTAGGTATGGTTTTATGAATTAAAATGATTCGTCGTGAGAAGTGGTAGGAATAGGTATAGTAATAGTGTGGATAAGTGTCGTAGAAACCAGTTGAGATTTGGAGTATTAGGCTAAGCTTAATTTCAAGGGAGAAATTCTTATAAGTGGGGAAGTCTGTAATACCCCGAGATTTTTGGACCAATAAAATAATTATTTTTGGGAGAAATAATATTATTTTAATTGGAGAATAATTAAATTGGCATCTGAGGTCAAAATTTGAGGATGTTAGAAAGTAATTCGAATGATCATTTTGAGTGTGGTGTTGATCGAGCGCGAAAAGTAGCGTCGCGTCAGAACGCTAATCGTCGTTTTCGTTTCGCCTACTCAATATAAAAACCTGAACTACGACTGACCTTGCGAGCAAGAACAGTGGTAAGTCGGGTATCGTAAGAAATCCACAGGGAGTGATTGAATTTTAGATGTTAATTGTTTTAAAACTTCAAGAATAAAAATGTAAAAGATGATAGGTTGGGAATGGGGACTAAAGAAAAGAGAAGTTAACGCTAAATTAAAGGAAAGCGAGGATCGGGATCACATACACACATTCAAGGGCTAAACAACTACTAATTAGAATTTCGATTCGGAAACATTTAATCGATCATTTTCAATTAAGCATAAACATCACGCAATAAGGAATTTAAGCCAAAGTTGCGAGATTAAACATTTAATCAAAAATGGTCACACGCGGATTAAATTCGGATTATCGCTATAAGCACGGTAAAAGTGTGTTCGTGTGAGGACACAATCGTTGTGTGTTTCGCCGCCGCGATGAAAAAACCTAAGCTACTACTACACTTGACAAGCAAGCACAACGGTAAGTCGGGTATCGTAAGAAATCCACAGGGAGTGATTGAATTTTAGATTTTAATTATTTAATTACTTCAGGAATAAAAGTGTAAAAGGTGATAGGTTGGAAATAAAGAAAATGGAAAAATTAAGAAGTTAAGTCTAAACTCGAATTAATAAAACGAGAGTCGGGATCGCGTCCCCACTATGGGCTAAACAACTAATAATTAGAATTTCGGTTCAAAAACATTTAATCGAGCATTTTTAATTAATCATAAACATCACACAATAAGGAATTTAACCCAAAGTTGCGAGATTAAACATTTAATCAAAAATGGTCACACGCGGATTAAATTCGGATTATCGCTATAAACACTAAAGTTGCGTGACAAATAAAGTTAAACGCATAAAAATCCAACTTTAATGCACACGGTTTCAATTAAATATAATTTTACCCAAAACCTAATTTTCGGAGCTCGACGCCCATTAATGGCGGAAACGCAATCCCAACCCGTTATCTACGGACACGACATGGAAATAAACTAAATTAAACTAATTAAACTAAGAAAGCAAGAATTAAAGCAAGTAAACTAATTAATAAAGCATGTAAATTAACTACAAAGCAAGGAAATAATGAAATACAAACTATATTAATGGTAGAGGAGATGAATAGTCAACTTACACAACAAATGGGGTGTCAAACCAAGTATAAATGAAGAAGAACCATCCAAAAACCCTCAAAACCCTAAACTAAAATATCCTAAAAATCTGATTATTTCATCTCAAAATGAGATGGATTGGTTTTATACAAAATATCCCATGGCAAACTTGTAATAAAAGGGAAGAAGACCAAAAATCTAGAGGGCCGAATCGATTCAGAAATGGTCCAAATCAATTCGGAAATAGGGGACGTTCGAACTGCAATTCTGCAGCAATTACGAATCGATTCGGTTTTTGGCCGAATCGATTCACCCCTACAGGTATGAATTCTGCAGCTTTGTCCTATTTTATGGAAAATGCCGCCATTTCTTCGTTATAGCTCGGAATCAGGCACGGTCGGAGGCTACGCGAAGATAACTCAGAGGACTACAACATCCAAGAAGACATTAGTCTAAAAAATCAAAATATGAAATGACTAAAATACCCTTGAATGTGACCTTGAGTGTACTTTTTAAGTAAAAATCATCCTAAAAATGCCATAACTCCATCATTACAACTCGAAATCATGCACCGTTGGAGGACACGCGAAGAGAAATCAAAGGGCTTCAACTTCCGTGAAGAGCTCGGGATTCAAACCCGAATGATGAAATTACTAAAATCCCCCCGAAGCTGCAAAAGTCGACGAAACTTTTTCGGAAAGTGTCCAAACTTCATACTAAGCATCGAAATACCTACAAAAGCTCAATTAACCCCTGTAAAACATGTTAACATAGAAATTCGAGTTTGTCTGATTAACGAGCATAAGTATAGGGATTAAGATACCCAAGGGGGCTAATAAGGCGTAACTTAACGGGTGAAATACGAAATATTTGCGTCGTATCAGCTGTTGTTTTCGAAAGGATCGAGAAAGTCGAAATGATTTTACTTGGGTCTTATTTGGGCTCTAAAATATTTTAAGTTCGTTTGACTCGAATTGGAGTAACCTAGTCATTTAAAGTGTGTATTATCATTTAAAATTGGGTATCTTGGATTTAAGGCTTAAAAGCCTACATGAGAATCCATTATAATTTGAGAGAAAGAGAAAGCCCTAGAAAGAGAGAGAAGAGGAAAGAAAGAGGAGAAAGAGAAGAAAAGCTTGGAGATTCCGGCCAATCAGTGATTTCGAGGGAGATTCAACCTCTACAACTTTGAGGCAAGTGATTAAACTTGCTAAATAATTCTTGTGCATCTTTTATTTCATGATTTGTGGATAAAATTGTGGATTTTGGGTTTAAAATGTCAAAAACCTATATTTTGGGTAAATCTTGCATTTGAGGTGTATATATGGATTTTAGGGTATATAATTAGTTGGGTTGGCTATTATAATGAGTTTTGGTGTTATATATATGTTTGGGTTGAAGAGAAATGGTGAGAAGATGATAAAAATGAATTATAGGAATTTTGGCTTTTGGAGAAAATATCCATTTTCGTAGCTTCTGAACAGGCCGAATCGATTCGGCCCCCAACCCGAATCGATTCGGAATGTTCCAGCTTTCAAGGTCTGAGTGACTGAATCGATTCGAACACAAAGCCAAATCGATTCGGCCTAAGACAGTTTCCCAGGTCTTTTGGACCGAATCGATTCACATTGGAGGGCGAATCGATTTGCTGGGCCGAATCGATTCGAATTGGGCCTGAATCGATTCGAAAATAGGGCAGTTTTGGGGATGTTTATCTGCGGTGAGTTTCGTTCCGTTTCGTTTGGGTTTATCGATTGGGAACCTTCACATAAGTTATGAGAAGTATGTTTTGGAGACTTTTAGGAAGTTTCCCTTATGATGAAATTGTTGGGGTCATATTGACTTATTTCGAGAGAATACCGATTAGAGATTATCGTGTCGACTAGTGAAGAAGCCCACTATTATTGAGATTTCATTTTGGAGATAATTATGGGTCTATAAGAGAGAGGTAGGATACACTTAGTGATATTGTATTTTTGGATTGTATCAAAAATGTGATAACGTTAAAGGTTCATATGATTGATTGAACCATAATATGGATTGGGGATGATGATTGTTTATTTATATAAATTCGGATATAGAGAATATCCTTACCGCTAATTGAATTGGGAGATTAATCATATAATAGACGTGATGAGTGAGATTCAAGAGAGAGATCGTATCGTGTATATAAAGTGGGAAAGTGTGCGAGTTAGCAACGGTTACTATATCGAGAGAAATATATATACTTATATAAATGAAATTATTTCACTTACTCATACGAGCGTAAAAAGAGTATCTATACTTATATATATATATTCATGTGTAACATTCCCCCTCTATGCTATCATGGGAAGTTGCGCGATGTGGGTGATGCCCCTGGCTTGAGGAGCAGGGAGCGTATAGTCCCCAGGTCATAGCGTCCATTATTATTGCATTTTTTTTATTAGGGGTGAGACGTGGTGGGTATGTTTCGTCTCATTTTTGGGGAGGAACTATGACTGCTTCCCATACATTGTGATTCTGTTTTTATCAAGGCGATGTGAGATTCCGACCGTTGGTACCCATGATGATATGTGAGCGATTCCCTCGTAGATGATAGCATGGAGAAACTGCATCCTCGAGTTATAGCTCGCTTGGATGGTTATTATTATACCTGTGTGTGTAGTATATTACCTATGTATGAGTATGAGATAGCATATATCTGTCTCTAGTGTAAAGAGATATAAGAATAAAGTTTGAATCTCATTCCGGGAGATTTTATGCTGATATATATATATATATATATATATATATATATATATATATATATATATATAACATTGTCAAGGAGTAGTATATCGGGAGGGTTCCCTGTTTGGATTTCGCTTGCGAGACGTCCCACGCACGAAACGTAGTGAAATGTTGGGAGTGGGGAGAAGTTTAGTCCTTAGTAATCAGATTTATATATTAGTAAATCTCGACAATCGATAGTGCCCAGGAGTAGTGTATCGGGGGGGTTTCCATGTTTGGATTTCGCTTGCGAGACGTCCCACGCACGAAATGCAGTGCACTGTTGAGAGTTGGGAATAGTTAAATTATATATATTAATTAAGTAATTAGGGTTATATGCATCGTGCATTGAGGTCATAATGAATATCGATAATCAATACTGTCAAGGAGTAGTGTATCAGGGGGTTCCTTGTTTGCATTTCGCTCGCGAGACGTCCCACGCACGAAACACAGTGTAGTATTGAGAATTGGGAGAAGTTTAGTCCTTAGCATTTAGATGCTAATGACTCATTTATGTCAATAACTAGAATTTGAGAAATTCTACTAAGAGAATATGTATATGTATATTTATATGTTAAGTAAGTGATGCACTTTTGGGGATTATGGTAGGATTGGAAGTTGATGGTTAGGTTTTAGACGAAAGTTTAGATGAGTATAAATTTTGGGTGCAAGTTAGATTATTTTTCCCCATATAGTTTTGGGCAATTATTGGGAGATCATGTGCATACGTTAGGTGCGCGCTTTAGTTGAGAGGTGAGTTGGATTTTCTGGAGAGTGCGACTCCACTTTAAATCATGTTATATTGAATTTATAATTATTATGCATTTTAATGCACTAGCTAAAAATGTTTTCACACCTCGGGATCTGACCCGTTTATATTTTTCTCTTGTCATATATATTGTATTATTTTAGGTGTTCCTCTACAAGGACGCCATTGATGTTATCCATCCAGTGTATTTATGGAGCTGTGGCAGTAGCGGACTGTTATGGGATTTTGATATAGCCAATTCCTATCTTTTGTATATCTAGATTAGGATTCAGTTTGTATATCGGGTTTACACCCGAAGGGTTGTAGTTGTAGAATTTTGTTTATTTTAATTTTTCTTTAGACTGTTGTATTGTTTGTGACCCGATAGCATATTCGGGTATTTTCTTTAGTCTATTTGATTGTACCCTAGTAATCTTCTTCTTATATATCATGTGTGTGTTCTGTATCATTTCAGTAGTTGTTATGTTGTTAGTTGGTTATTGATATGTATGTTTTAGTTTTTTTTTGGCACCCTCTTTTTGTAGTAATGGGTAGTTAGCTGTGTTTGTTTTAGTATCATTAGTAAATGCTAAGAATGATCCACTTGAGATTCCTGATTATTTTAGTATAGGGCTAACCACCCGTTATTATTTTAAGCGGAGTGTCACACAATGGTTGATGAATCCCATTAACGCCTTATGTGTTCTAGTCAATATTCTTGGGCAGTGACGATGCCCTACTATGGATTCTCATAATGAATGATTTGATAAAAATTATTTTTTAGCTTATTACACGAGTTTGTCTGTTGGAGGCGACTTTCGAGTTTGATGCTGATGGCGGCGCACATAATCGGACGCATATGTGGGATGGTTAGCCGGTGGCGAATTTAATTTTTGTATTAAGAACATGGGCGACGAGAAGTAATTATATAGTAAAATGGATGACGTTGAAAACTTCGAATTGGGACGTTGATTTTTATAAAGTTTAGAGAGAACTGCGTGGTGATACGATTGTGAGAGATTTGAGGACAAATTTTTTGGCCGACAAGTTACGAGTAAAGGCAATTAATTGATGATGTACTCAGATTAAGCAAGATTTATTGTGTTGATTAAACCCACTAGTGATTTCAGTGAGATTAATGTAAGAGTGGTTAGACCGAGGAGTAAGTGTAATACCTCATACTTTTATCGATATTTAAATTACATAAGTAGGTGTAATTTAGAAATTTGAGGAATTACTGTGAATAATAATTTTTGGAGTTTATGAGTGTTAGATGTTTACCGATGTGTGTTACATTTACTTTTGGGACTAAGTAAATGAGTCAGAATATTTTATGCCATGTCGCAACTTGGTAAAACAACGGGAAATATTTCACTTTAAAGAAAACACTTGTTGAGAAGTATTAGGTTCGATGAGTGAACTTTTGTTAAGTGACTCGGATGGAGATTTCGATTGCATGGTTGGTTTCGAAATAGACGAGATAATCATAATAGAGTATCTGGGGGTTAGTGTTTGGGTTCCGGGAATTTTTGGACTAGTAGGGACTCACAATTGAGTAAACGAATATTTTTTGGGTTTATAAGGGACAATCCCTTATTTCTCTCTTATAAGTCACGAGAAAGAGGAAGAGAAAGAAAGAAAAAGAGAGAAAAGAAGAAAGAAATAAAGGAAGAGAAGAAAGTAAGAGAGAAAAAGGGATTCCGAGCCAAACTCCGCGGGATTTGACTCGAGGTCGTCGGATTTTATCCGTGAGGCAAGTGTTTACTTGATTTATTTATTTGAGTGTGTATCTCATATTATATATGGTAAACTAGATAAATTTTGGGTTAGAACCCTTAAAATAAATTTGGAAAAATTAATTTTGAGTTTACAAATTGATGTCTTGTTAACTCTTAATGATTTCTAGTGTTAAAACTATGTTAATGGTGTAGATAAATGGGTAGAAATGGAAGAAAATGATAAACTACGATTTTAATGGTTTTAGGGTTTTAATCTAAGAGAAATGGTTTAATACCACAAAATAATTGATGTGTTACTTATAAATCAGTGTTAGGATGATTATAGTGTTGTTGGCTGAGATTAGAAACCATAAAAATGGACATTGGGTTGATATTTGGGATTTTGGAGAAGATGAAATCGCCCAAACAGTGCCCTATGAAAAGGGCGAATCGATTCAGGTTTAGACCAAATCAATTCGCATAAGGAGACATATAGGACTGTCTCAGGCCGAATCGATTCGGAGTCATACCGAATCGATTCTCTTTTGAAGACGTGTTCATAGACGCTTTTTTGAACCGATTTAAATTTGGTCTGAATTGATACGCTAGTCTGAATTTATTCGTATTTGGGGCGATTCGATTCGGTTTTTTCTTAATTTGATGAGTTTTCTTTCTTTGAGTTTAGGGGGAGTTAAATTGCAATTGGAGATTTTTATAGGGATTCTAGATATGATGATTAGGACTCCTTGATGACGGTATTGAGGGTGAGTAAACCTTGGAATGAAAAAGGGAACCTTGGACAATTTGGAAGTACAATCCGGGGTATGGACCTAATGAATGGTTAGGATGTGCAACATTCGAGAGAGGTCTTTGGCTAGTGTATATAGAGATATTTATGCGGTTAAAATAAATATGGTCTGAATGCATTTGAGTAAATTCTAGGATGCGATTAGGATGGAATTTAGGATATGGGCTAAAGGGGTTTGAGCGGCTATGCTGTACATCTATTGACGACTATTATTATAGGTGATGCGATACCTATGGAACTGAAGTAAGTTAATAGTATACTTATTTAATTATTACAAATTGGTATATTCGGGATTATATATAAACCCTTAGAAGTGACTACGGTGTGAATTAATCTTAGGTAAGATAATATTTATAGGTTTAGTATTTTAAGTGTGTAAATACTTATATACTATTACGAATGGGAACATTCGGGATATTGGCCATCGCTATAAGAGTTCGGAAATTATAGCCCGAGTATCTGGAAGAATGTTATATATTATATATAAGAGTGTTGTTATAGTATATATACATGATTATTTTGTAAATATATTGGTATGCGAACGGTATATTTATGTATGTTTATATCTCTAATGCTATCCAGGGAGGTTGCGTAATGTGGGTGAATCCCTTAGCTTGCGGAAGATGGAGTGTATATGCCCAGATCATATTGTCCCGTATATGGGTACGCTATTTTTATTCCACTTTCAGGAGGGAATATGGCCGCCTTCATCTTTTAGTATTTCCTACCATGATCATGAGCAAGTCTGACTTGGTACCTGGGTTAAGTTGAGCATACCCAGATGATGATAGCACTTTGAGATTGCATCCTCGAGTTATAGCTCAGTGGAACGGTTATTATACTTATGATTGTAATAGGTATAAATATACTTGTTGAGTATAGTACATTGTTTGTATATGAAAATGAGATATCATATGACTTTTACTGGTGTAAAGTGTAAAATGAATAAGAGGTTATTCCTCTTTCGGTAGAGTTATCTTTGGACTAACACAAATGTGAATCGTAGGTTCAAGTGAGAACTATACATATAAGGGATATTATATGTTAAAGTGAAAGTTATGGAACATGAACATATAGTTATATATAGAACGAGAACTATATGTATACTTAGGGGTGTTAAAAAAAACCGCTCGACCCAAAAATCGAACCGAACTGGTCGGAACCGAACCGAAACCGCCAGTTTTTTTAGCCCGGTTCGACCTATGTTTACAGATATAAAAAACCGACCATGTCGGTTCGGTTGTCGGTTTATACGTGGGAAAAATCGACTCAAACCGAACCGACCCGAAACCAATATATATATTTAAAAAAACTAAATAACTTATATTTTTATATCAAAAAACCATTACCCACCTTTAAAAACCGACCCAAACCAAAAATCGCCCTTAAAAAACCCGGCCCAAACATGAAACTGTCGAAAACCGACCCGAAACCGAACCGAACCGAAACCTCCACGAACCGAAACCGACGGGTTTTCTCATAGTCGGTTTGGTTTCGGTCTGACCTTTTACAAAACCAAACCGATCGGTTCGGTTTGAATTAGGGTCCAAAACCGACCCGTGAACACCCCTATGTATACTTCACATTGATGCTTATTAACTTAAGGCCCATGCAATAACTTACGATATAAATTATATTATATCATGTAGGGTAGGTGATAGTTATGCAGATTCAGAGGATGGGTGGAAGATATTAGTTAGGCGGGGTAGCTTAACTAGGTTGTTTAAAATGTATGCGATAGGTGTGCACTATTAGAAGAGGGGTGAGGTGCATCTCTTGAGAGTGCGAGACCAGTTTAAATATGAGGTATTTCATATTTTAAAATATGGCTTTTAAGCACTTGCTAAATATTTTCAAAACTCGGGCTCTGACCCGTTTCTCTATTTTCCCCCTCTTTTGCTATATATGTATATATATATTCGGTGTCTAGACATAGGGACACTTGGATGATGATCCTTTCGAGTCAGACATTTGCTGTAGTAGCCATGGATATAGGCAGATTTATTTTAGATGCTTATATCCTTGTGATCTAGATAGGAAGCATTGTAGTAACATTTGGGCAGATGGCCAACTGTACTCATTTATTCTTTTACCACCTTCTTAGTGAGGCATTCGATTTGGTTATATTATGTTACTGAGTGTTCGGTTATTTTTATTTAAGTTTCGTGTATATAAACTCTATGAATATTTTATTTAGTTGGTTTGGTTAAAAAGATTAGTTAATATAGATTTTTGATGTCAGCCTAATAATTTATTAGTAACTAAATTAGTTTTCGACAGTGATGCTGAGAATGAACCATATGAGATTCATGTTTTAATCTGATAAAGGATTGATCACCCGATATTTTATTAGACGGGGTGTCACAGAGTGTTAGTACAAACACCTTGTAGTATGGATCCTTAAAAGAAGTAGGAGTTCAGGCTACATTTTGCTGATAGATGGGATGGGATTATTTCGGTTGCATATTTGAAGCTAACGGACCTCCACGACCGACAAAGTTAAGTATTAGTGTATCGTAGGGGTTCCTTGTTTGGATCTCGCTTTCGAGACACTCCACGCATGAATATTAACAAAGTCGGGAGTGAAGAGAAGTTATGGGATGCAAGGATGTTGGTTTTGATGATAAGTTGCCTAGTGTGAATAAAACACTATAAACTAAGACCCATGTCATGGGTGGAGGCTTATGGAGATGAAAGTGCTATGGAAAATCATTGAAATGGTTCTCACACTGTAAGTAATAGTTGAGGTAAGATTTAGAGAATTGATTTGAGGATTATATCCAGGCTTTGATTAAAAGGCAAATTTTGAGGTAGTATGCTTTGGTTATGATGTTAGCAATACTTATGTAGAGTGTAGGATCCCCGATTAGTTAGACTTTCCATTTCGCCGAAATGGAAGGACATAGTGGTAGGAGCGCGTTATTGTGTTTGTAAGCTAGAATTTAGAGCGTCTCCGTTATGTGACTTAGGCCATTACATCTTGATGACCGAAAATGTGAGGTAGTAGTGTAACGGGAGGGTTCCTTATTTGGATTTCGCTTTGCGAGATGTCCCACGCATGAAACCAAGAGAATGTCAGGAGTTTAGAAAGGTCTTGGGAAATAAGGATATAATTATTATAATACTCATTTCATGTGTAGGAAAACACATCTATGTTAGGACTACTAGGAAATAAAGCTAGTGGGGCTAGTGGCACTGATATAGGAAGACCTAAATTTTGAATTATTCGGGTTAAAAGTACCCATGTGTTAGCACCAGGTCGAGGAATTGTGTTGATTTTATATACCATCTGAAATAGAAGGGACGTAGCATATAAAGCTGGAGGAGGTGCTTTGGGGAAATTATAAATGGAATTGGAGTGCGTTGGATTGCATGTCGTATGAGGTACACAATAATCCAATTATATAAGTGCAACAAGACTTGGCACACCTGAGATAAGCGATAAGAATGATGGGAGTAGTCAAGTGCCAGTGTAGTTTCCTTATTGGGGGAAATTCTACGTCATGGTGTAGTCGAATAGAGCACTTAGGGTGATACAACTTTTCGATAAGATCGATACATTAGAGCTGTGATTATAGGCTCGTTATCTTTAAATAAGTTTATAGAAGCAGTAGGTGCGATGTGTCATCGTTTAGAGTATAATCCTTAAGATAGGTGGGTAACGTGAATGAGTATATGTTAGGGTAACATTTGGGTTAGTACCTTTCGACTTGTGTGAACCATAATGAATTGTGATTAGCGATCCTAGGTTGGTAGTACCGATCGTATCCAAATCTCGAGGACAAAATTTTGTTGTAAGGGAGGGAGAATGTAATATCTCTTACTTTTATGGATATTTAAATTAAATAAGTAGGTGTAATTTGGAAATTTGAGGAATTACTGTGAATAATAATTTTTGGAGTTTATGTAATACCCCATACTTTTGACTATATTTATTTTTGGGATTAATTAATTATATGCGTATTAATTGGAAATTAATCCGGGTTATAAATACTAATGTGATACGAGTTGGTATTTGATTATGTTCATATATGATTATATATGAATTCGGAATTATGAAATTTGTCGTGAAATTTATATACGGCAATTTGAAAATTTTATTGAGACGCGTGGGACCGCCGCGTCACGGTATAATATTTTGATAATAAAAGTGAATTTAAAATCGATAAACCGTATGATCGTTTTGAGAGCGCCAACGCGTCCGGAAGGGTCGAGATAGTCAGAAAACACTAGCCGGGGGTATAGTTTGGATCCCGGGGTATTTTTAGGCCATATTGGCAACTTAAAGGGTATTTTGGTAAATTTACATTTTGAGGAATTAAAAGTGACGAAAATTGGTTAATTAAATCTGATGTGGATTTGACCCACTAAGCCCATAACCAACCCATATTAACCTAAAAGGCTACGTAGGTTATCATTTAGGTTTTCTAAGTTTCCCCAAATCAAACCCTAGCCACCTTAAGCCACCATTGGAGAAGAGCTTGGAGAGAGGAATTTCTGCAGAAAACTTCATCAAATCTACACCAAAATCAGAAATCAAACCAAGGCAAGTGATTTAAATTACATTCCTTATGCAGTGAATGCTTTTTCCATGTTAGAAACCTTGATAATCAATCCTATTTAAGAGTTAAAAGAAAACCCATGAAATTGGAAGTTATTATTTAATTTTGGGATAGGTTTGCATGTAGAAACATTGTTTGAAGATTGAATTCAGAGATTTCATATCTATGTGATGTATAAACGGATTTAAAATCTGGGAAATTATGATGAGAAAAATCTAGGGTTTATGTTCTTGAAGAAAATCAGGGAATAATGTAGAAACTTGTGATTTATTGATGTTTAGAAGGTATTAAACCCTTAAAAGATGTTAGTATATCTCCTTAGTATGTTTGAGGATAGTTAGAGAACTTAATACAGTGTTGGAACGAATTTTAGAAGAGATTTGAGGAGTAAAAATGGATAAAAACGAATTGGGGAAGAATCTGGGCCGAAACTGGTCAGTCGTTAGAAGCAACCCCCAGGTCGTTCGAACGAGCTCGTTCGAACGAGCTTCTAACGAGTTGACCAGTCTCTTCTAATGAGGGGTAGTTTCGTTCGATATCTCGTTCGAACGAGATATCGTTAGAAGGTACAGTTCGTTCGAACGAACTGAGATCTCGTTCGAACAGTCTCGTTCGAACGAGACTTCTAACGAGTTGACAGAAGGATCTCGTTCGAACAGTCTCGTTCGAACGAGACTTCTAACGAGCTGGCAGTTTGGGCCATTTTGGACTATTTTGATTTTTGGAGTTCCGTAAACTTATTCAAGGATATAGATATCATTCCGTAGGTGTTGTAATGATAGAATTGGGACTTTTGAGTATTTATGAGAAGGAAATTACATACGAGAGTTGTATTACATGGACGGTTTGGGTTGAAACGTGAGTGTCTACTACGACGTGAGAAATTATGGCGCGTATGATTACAAACCGGAATAGTACAAATTGTGATAATTATAGTTAGTACGAGTGCAATAGGTACTACGACTAAAATACGGTATTACTAAGACATGTGTTTACTTAGTATTAGTATATGAATTGTGTGTATGACATACCTACCATACTTGCTATCACAGGAGGTTTACGTTCTCTTAGGACCTTCTAATCCTTGTGTGCCCGGATTTAGATTGGTACCTAGAGGACATAATTCAAGAGAATGACTTGATTGTGAGTTATTGAGTCAGCTGACTATGGAGCGTAGGTATGTGCGTGACCATGGATATGTTGAATTATGTTCGCCTCCACTATTTGTGATTTGTGTTATCTGAACTATTCCTGAGAGATTCGGAATATGTGATCCTTATGTACGTGATGTACCGGGATGGATAGCAGAGTATGTGTGCACCGCAGCTTAGTTCTCGGGGTGCTCGTATTGTATATTTATGATGTAAATAATATACACTTAATTAGTGAGAACCTTCATGTTATTGATGTGAATATAATTACGGTATTGTTTCGATAAATATAACGAGCTAACTGGTAGTTATATATATTGCTTGTTAAACATCTGAGTTACGTTAAAACCCTACTTAATTACGAGCGTTATATGTTAATAGGACCAGGTAATAAGGGTAGGAACTATTACAGTCTAGCTAGTTATGATGTCACTTAGCTAGTGGTTTATATCGTTGTAGATGGGTACTTACGTTAGGAGTGCACAGTTAGACGAGAGGTGAGAATATCATGTGAGTGTACGTCCTAACATGTACTTTGCATTTAATGTTTTAAATGTTTTTAAAGCACTTGCAGGTTTTTAAAATATAACTCCACATTCGGGCTCTGACCCGTTTTCTTTTCAAATCTTTTTCTTGTAAAACCATTTTAGGTGCCCAGCCACAGGGACACTAAGCATAGGATACTCATTCAGGTGACGAGCTGTAGCTGTTTGTGGAAGCTACAGGGACTTTGCTTGTAGACGCTTCGATCTTTTGGATTCCAGAGTTATTATCTATCAGTTGTAGGGCATGTTGCCCATTTCTATTAGACATCTTTTACATTTCAGTTTTCAGACTTTGGCATGTATTATTTCAGTATTCAGTTTAGTTGTTTCAGTTGTGGGTTTGTAGTGAGGAGTTTTCCTCCAGACTTTATTTACTCTATGTGATGGTTATTCGTTTTACTTCAGTATGGTGAATGGTGTTGTTATTACATTTGTTTCATGTTAATCAGACTTTAATTAAAATTTGGCACTTACTTTTTAAATACTAGGTGGTTAGTAAAATTAAAATGTTTTCGACAGTGATGCTATTAACTGAGCTAACTTGGCATTTTGAATTAATTTAATAAAGGAGTAGCTACCCGGTATTTAATTAGTCGGGGTGTCACAGTTTATGAGTGTTAGATGTTTACCGATGTGTGTTACATTTACTTTTGGGACTAAGTAAATGAGTCAGAATATTTTATGTCATGCCGCAACTAGGTAAAGTGACGGGTAATATTTAACTTTGAAGAAAATGCTTGCTGAGAAGTGTTAGGGCCGATTAGTGAATTTTAGTTAAGTGACTCAGATAGAGATTTCGAGTGCACTGTTTGTTTCAGAATGGCCATGATAGTCAGAATAAAGTATCCAGGGGTAGTGTTTGGGTTCCGAGGATTTTTGGACTAGTAGGGACTCGTAATTGAGTAAACGAGTCATTTTTGGGTTTATAAGGGACAAGCCCTTATTTCTCTCTTATAAATCACGAGACAGGGGAAGAGAAAGAAATATAAAGAGAGAGAATAAGAAGGAAAGAAAGGAAGAGAGAAAAGGGGATTCGGGGCCAAACTCCGCGGGATTCAACTTGAGGTTGTCAGATTTTTTCCACGATGCAAGTGTTTACTTGCTTTATTCATTTGAGTGTGTATCTCATTTTATAGTTGGTAAACTAGATAAATTTTGGGTTAGAACCCTTTCAAATAAATTTGGGAAATTTGATTTTGAGTTTACAAATTGATGTCTTGTTAACTCTTAATGATTTCTAGTGTTAAACCTATGTTAATGGTGTAGATAAATGGGTAGAAAAGGGAGAAAATGATAAACTAGGATTTTAATGGTTTTAGGGTTTAAATCTAAGAGATATTGTTTAATACCACAAAATAATTGATCTGTTAGTTATAAATCAGTGTTAGGATGATTATAGTGTTATTGGTTGAGATTAGAAACAATAAAAATGCAGATTGGGTTTATATTTGGGATTTTTGAGAAGATGAAATCTTCCAAACAGTGCCCTCCGAACAGGGCGAATCGATTCGGGTCTAGACCGAATCGATTCGCATAAGGAGACCTGTAGGACTGTCTCAGGAAGAATAGATTCGGATTCAAACCAAATCGATTTGCCCTTGAAAACTTGTTTGCAGACCCTTTTTCGAACCGATTCGAATTTGGTCCGAATCGATTCTCTGGTCCGAAATGATTCGCATTTGGGGCGAATCAATTCTGTTTTTTACTGAATTTGACATTTTTTCCTTCTTTGATTTTATGGGGAGTTAAATTTCAATTGGAGATTGTTATAGGGTATTCTAGATATGATGATTACGACTCCTAGATGACGGTATTAAGAGTGAGTAAACCTTGGAATGAAAAAGGGAGCCTTGGACAAGTTGAGGGTACGGTCCGGGGTATGGACCTAATGAATGGTTAGGATGTGCAACATTCGAGAGAGGTCTTGGACTAGTGTATATAGAGATATTTATGCGGTTAAAATAAATATGGGCTGAATGCATTTGAGTAAATCCTAGGATGGAATTTAGGATATGGGCTAAAGGGGTTTGAGCGGCTATCCAGTACGTCTATTGACGACTATTATTATAGGTGATACGATACCTATGGAACTAAAATAAATTAATTGTATACTTATTTAATTATTACAAATTGGTATATTCGGGATTATATATAAACCCTTAGAAGTGACTATGGTGTGAATTAATCTTAGGTAAGATAATATTTATAGGTTTAGTATTTTAAGTGTGTAAATACTTATATACTATTATGAATGGGAACATTCGGGATATTGGCCATCTCTATAAGAGTTCGGAAAAAATAGCCCGAGTATATGGAAGAATGATATATATTATATATACGGGTGTTGTTACAGTATACATACATGATTTGTTTATAAATATATTAGATGCAAACGGTATATTTATGTATGTTTATATATCTAGTGCTATCTCGAGAGGTTGCGTGATGTGGGTGAATCCCCTTTCTTGCGGAGTATGGAGAGTATATCCTCAGGTCATATCGTCCCGCATATGGGTACTATATTTTAATTCCACTTTCAGGAGGGAATATGACCGCCTCCACCGTTTAGTATTTCTACCATGATCATGAGAAAGTCTGACTTGGTACCTGGGTTAAACTGAGCTTACCCAGATAATGATAGCACTTTGAGACTGCATCCTCGAGTTATAGCTCAGTGGGATGGTTATTATACTTATGATTGTAATAGGTATAAATATACTTGTTGAGTATAATACATTTATTGTATATGAAAATGAGATATCATATGACTTTGACTGATGTAAAGTGTAAAATGAATAAGAGGATATTCCTCTTCTGGTAGAGTTATATCCGGACTAATACAAATATGAATCGTAGGTTCAAGTGAGAACTGTACATTTAAGGGATATTATATGTTAAAGTGAAAGTTACGGAACATGAACGGTATAGTTATATATAGAACGAGAACTATATGTATACATCACATTGATGCTTATTAACTTAAAGCCTATGTGATAGCTTATGGTATAACTTATATTATATCATGCATGGTAGGAGATAGTCATGAGTATTCATAGGATGGGTGAAAAATATTAGTTATGCGGGGTACCTTAACTAGGTTGTTTAAAATGTATGCGATAGGTGGGCACTATTATAAGAGGGGTGAGGTGTATCTCCTGAGAGTGCGATACCAGTTTAAATTTGAGAGATTTCATATTTTAAAATATGGCTTTTAAGCACTTGCTAAATGTTTTCAAGACTCGAGATTTGACACGTTTCTCTATTTTTTCCCTCTCTTGCTATATAAGTATATATATTAGGTGTCCAGACATAGGGACGCCTGGATGATGATCCTTTCGAGTCAGACGTTTGTTGCAGCAGTTGTGGATGTAGACAAGTTTATTTTAAACGCTTATATCCTTGTGATATAGATAGGAAGAATTGTAGTAACATTCGGGCCGATAGGCCAACTGTATTCATTTATTCTTTTACCGCCTTTTTAGTGCGGTATTCGATTTGGTTATATTATGTTATCGGCTGTTCGGTTATTTTTATTTCATTTTCGTGTATATAAACTGTGTGAATGCTTTATTTAGTTTGGTTTGGTTAAAAAGATTTGTTAATATAAAATTCTGACACCAACCTAATAAGTTATTAGTAATTAAATTTGTTTTCGACAGTGATGATGAGAATGAACCATAAAATTCTGGTATAGGATTGATCACCCAGTATTTTATTAGGCGGGGTGTCACAGTAAGGTCCTCGTATGATATCAAAATGCCAAGGGCGATAACTCAATTAGGGAATTGGTGTGGGGATAATGCGACTTGTGCGTCATAGCAGGGGGTTTGGCGATGCACTTGAATGAAGTTTATGGACAAATAGGTGTCCAATTATGAAATTCTAAAGGTAGTATCTCAGATTCAATGAAGTTTCAAAGAAATTATAATTCCATATAGTGAGGGGTTGTATGGGCACGAAGACTTTAGTTACGGGACCTGCATGAAATCGAAAGGGTTGCCTTATCGGGAGTAGGCACAACGATGGGAAATCTCAGAATTTGTTACTAAAGAGTTTCTGGAACTTAGAGACACAATGAATGTTAGATTCGGGATACAAACATAAAATTAATACCAACAACGATATATTTTGAGAGATAAATAAATGCGATAATTATCCAACGATGAAATTTTCTTACTTATGTTAAAAGTATGCAAAGTGGAAAGCATTCATATTGTTGATGTCTTTGCTTCCTTTGGGAATGTTTGGACTAGTGATAGTCTCAGTTACATGATGATGTATACAATCATTAATAATGTTATTCTAATGAAGATGTCATTGGAAATAGGCAGTATTAACCTTTACTTTATTTAATAGGCATGTGGATCCTCATAAATGATTAAGCACATTAATAAACTTAAGTCCTCGATCGACAGATCTCGATGACTGATGAAGCTATGTAGTAGTGTATCAGGAGGGTTCTTTATTTGGATTTCTCTTGGAGACATCCCATGCATGAAGTTAGCAAATTTTGGGATTTGAGAGATATTGGATCCTAGGGAAATTTTGTTACTATTCTTGGTATAATCAAACTGGCAAATTTATCGGGTTTTAGTGTATTCCTTAGGAGTGATGAGTCTTCTATTGGTAATGTTCATATATTGAAATTTATATGACTAGTATAAGCATTAACTGACTAAGCCATTTAGTAGTGTATCAGGAGGGTTCCTTGTTTAGATTTCACTTGTGAGATGTCCCATGTGCAAAATTGGCAAATGTCGGGAGTGGAATACTAAGGTGGTTAATTTTAACATTTACATATGTGGTGATATACCTTTCTTTACAAATATACTTGGTGTGAATGGTTCAGATTGGATGTATATGTATCATTCATATTTGATAATGGTACATGTGTGCGTGTACGTAATGTGGAATACATAAATGTCCTAATAATATTATAATGGGAAAGCTTGTGTGAATCAAAAAGTATTTTTTCCCAACAAAAAGTGAAGAATAAATGCAGCAGGTTTGCAGTTTTCGTAATTCAAAAGTCTTAAAGAAAAATATTCATAAAGTAGGTATTTATAAGATGATACAAATTTCGAGGCGATGAAATCTCGTTTGAACTAGAAGAGGAAGTCGTTCTAACGACATAGAGATGTCGTTCGAATGACCTTAACTTCACTTCTAGCGAGATCAAACAAGTTAAAACAGTAAGCCTTCGTTTGAAGCACAATCAATGCATTTATCAAATGAGATTCTAACGACATAGCCATGTCATTCTAATGAGTGATCAATCTCATTTGAACAAGACTGTTAAAAATAAAATAATTTTTTAAGTTTAAAAAGCTGCTTGACCAATTGTTTGAGAAAGTCTCTTTTTGACAAAAAGTAGTCTAGAAAAATATCCAAGTACTTAGTAAAAAATCTACATAACACAAAACAAAATTCATGCCAAATATACGTCACATCGTAGAGATGTTGACAATGTTTGATAATCGGATCCATATTTTTGAACTTGTGAACTTAATTGCCTTGATGGATGTAACGGGATACGTTATACTCGATGTAAACTTGATTCTATGTACAAGTCCTAAATGCTAAGAGAAATGATGCCCTTACAAATCTCACCCTATGGCTATTTTGGTACAAAATAAAAAATTCAAATTATCCAACAAATCATGTACAAATATAATACCCTCCCATAAACCCAAAAATGGAAAAATACTAAACATGTACAAGTCTTCTAAAATCTTCAACTTTCAAATATCTTGTTTTCTCTTGATCTTCTTTTGGGAGTTTTGTCAAATGTCCACTTTTCAAATATTCAACAAAGTGTACCTACACATAATAGATAAACAAATATACCTTCCTCACATATCGAGTTTGAAATAAAATCAAAACTCATAAAGTAAATTAATTTCACCCCCATAAATTAAACTCTCACTCCCCCATAATCCGTTCTCCCCCTTTTTATTTGTCTTAAATAGACAAGGAAAAGATTAAAAAATAATAAACCAGAGTGTGTCATAACAATCATAGAATATCACCAGAAATATAATGCAATACGAATCAAGTAATGATAAACTAAGCAAAATCAACTATTTTTGTTTTTTTTAATTTTTCAAGAGAAAAGAAATTTTACAAAAACAACACTCCATGAACTAACATTAAGATAACCAAATCATGGAAACAGAATGAATGTGTGTGAACGAATTCGATAGGAAAATCAACTCAAATAATCATAACATATGTGCACGATGAATTTAGGATACTCCTAACAAATGAACTCAAAATCATCCTTAGGTGTAAAAATATTGAATTCATATGATATTGACTCAATCTAATAAACAAATCAAAGTCTAAAATGATTTTCACACCAATAACGCCCAAAACTATGTAATGCTTTTATGAGACTTTTTCAGGACGTGCAAACCCATTGATCTTCAACCAAACTCCCTCAAATCTCAAATATATAATATTTATCTCGACCTTTTGTTTTAAAGAAATCAAAGCTCATATGTAGCGAAGCATCAATGTTCTTTAAATTTGGCCTAGGACTTTATATTTTTTCTTTTGAGTGCTTTTAATCTTTTAGGCTATTTTCTTTTACAAATGGTGGATATTCATGAAATGATCTTTTTACTTCCGCAGCCCTAGCCATTGCTTTTAAATTAACACATTTATCGGAGATATACATTTCAATTTTCCCATCCAGTCAGTGGTTCTTACAAGCACTACTTTCATTACCTCGTTTTATCGCATTTGGTTCATTTAACAGACATGATTGAGATGAAAACACCTAGATCAGCATGTGAAAGACAACTACAATGCTCAAAATAATTTCGTGCATATGTGCATTAAAGGAGACAATGAGTCAAATATGTAACAAGTAATCACTAATCACATCTCAATTACTCCAATACATTATAAAGCACATGGATGAAATGATGTTGTGTCTCAAAACACGATCTTTGACCATGATAAGTCCATGACAAAAATAATTGTCACCTTCAGACTTGTCACGGACATTGACTGTGATAATCTGGTAGTTTTGGTGTAATGTATCACTAAGGGTGGCATGATAAGCTATCGATTTATTTCCCTACTTCCTCAGATTAATGAGGCACTCAACTATCCTATAGCCATACCCATCACAACCAAAACACCTCTTAGAGTCACACTTTTTAACCCAAGTCTTAAGTGCAGACTTCATATGCATTTCCCAACTAGACCACTTAAACAAATGTGTTCTAAAATCAAAAAATCCTTCAAAAGTCATACCTAAAGACATGGGATCACAGACACAGTAATTAGTGTTCTAGATCTAATACTAATTTCAGAAGGCCCCTACGTGTATGTGCTTTAGGCAAAGACAATCATTTTAAAATTTTCTCAATTTTATTATGCACCAAATTTCTGATATAATTTAATTAACTCAATTTTAACTTCTTAATCCTAAAACATAAAACTATGTTATTCAAATCAAGCTTGTAAAGAAAACACATTTTCACAAAAAAACCTCTAAGGGAAATTCCTTTTTATTTCACTAATAGTTTTGCAAATCACAACTTACAAATACAATTAGAGAATTCTACCCGACCAATTTCCCACAGGTGACAGTCTTCTTCTTTAGCAATAGTTTCCACGAGAACTATAATGATCGCAATCTTCCTTCATTAATGAATTCCTCGGAGAACCCACAATGACCACAGTCGTCAACAATGATTCCTGTAAGAATCACAGGAGCAGCAGTAGAGACTCCTTCTCTATAAGGTTAGCAGTGAAGACTCCTTCTTCACAAGAGTGACTTCAATATAAAACTGCTTTGGGTTTCAAAGATGATTCAAAAAAGTATATGAAAAAGTTTGTGTGAATCAAAAAATGTTTCTTCCATATAAAAAGTAAAGACTAATGCAGTAGGTCTGCAATTTTTTGTAAATCAAAAGTCTTAAAGAAAAATCTTCATGAAGCAGGTATTTATAAGTGGACACAAATTTTGAGGATACAAAATCTCGTATAAAAGAGAAGAGGCAGTCGATTTAACGACATAGAGATGTCGTTCGAATGAACTCAACTTCACTTCTAGCGAGATCAAAAACGTTAAAACAGTAAGACTTCATTCAAAACACGATCTATGCATCCATCAAACGAGATTTTAATGACATAGACACATTATTATAATGAGACATCAATCTTGTTTGAACGAGACTATTAAAAATAAAATAATTTTTAAGTTTAAAACGCTGTTCAAAAAACTGTTTGAGAACGCCTCATTTTAACAAAAAGAAGTTTAGAAAAATATCCTAATACTTAGTAAAAAATCTACCTAACAAAAAACAAAATCCATATCAAATATAAATCACATCGTAGATATGTTGAAGTTGCTTGATAGTCGAATCCACCCTTTTGAACTTGTGAACTTGAATTGCCTTAACGGATGTAACGGGATACGCCATACTCGATGTAAACTAGATTCTATGGATAATTCCTAGATGTTAGGGGCAATGATGGAAAATTTTCCCATACATAACATGGACCTAAAAGTGGACCTCTTGTAGCTAAAAACCCCACTTAGAAACGAACTGATCCAAAAATGATCGAAATACCCGATTCATCATTTCCACAAAAACTGTCGGCTTTTTTTTCAGCCCAAATGACATGATAAGAAACTCGTAGGAACTATATGATGTTAGAAAAGTTATCTTTAGGATGTCTTCCTCTAGAATACGTTACTGGTGATACCCTAAAATAGTTTTTATCTTAGAAAATAATGATGTATCCCTCAACTTGTCAAATAAATCATCGATGCGCGATAACAGATACTTGTTCCGTATCGTGACTTTATTCACATCCCGGTAATCTATACATAATCGAAGCGAACCATATATATTTTCAAAAAATAACATTGGAGGTCCCCACAAAGACGTACTTTTTCGTTTGAAACCATGGGTTAATAACATATGGATCTACGCACACTACTCCTTCATCTCTAATGGATCCATCTAGTATGGTGCCCTCATAATAGGCCTGGTTCCCAACAACAAATATATTTAAAAATCTATCTCTCTAAATTGTGGTAACCTTATTTCCTCATTAAAACGTCTGCAAACTCTTGTACAACATGTATAGAATCTAACGACATGGTGAGAACCTCAGATGAAGTTATATCTATAAAATGTAAGTGTGTGCTAGACTCTCACTCGAGTCTAGGCATAAAAAATAAGAACATATCCTATTTGAGTAGTAAATGTAACCGCCCATTGTAAATGTAATCTATCAGGGCATTTTAAATTTGAATGTTATACATCAATGCATGATACTGAGATAACCAATCCATTCCCAATATGATATCATAAATAAACATATACAATAATAAGAAGTCGGCAACAAATCACAATCGATTGATCTCTACTCCCACACCTCTATAAATATGGCATAAGGCAGTACCCCTACCTACAGGGGTATCCGCATGTGACGATATATCCTTAGCGATATCTAACAATCCCAGCGTAAATGAAAATGCATAAATAAAAAAAGACTGCGACGCGACCATGTCAAAAAGAACCCTCGCATAAGTACTATAAACATAAAACATAGCCTTTATTGCCTGAGCCTGCACTGGTTGGCCTACATGATGGACATTGTAGACATGTCTTTAGTGAAGCTCTAGGCATCTTGCGCCGGAGGCAACGATGAATATGTTGGTGCTGGTGGCAAGTCCTGATACTATATTAGGGATGTAACAACCTTTTATTGCCCCGACTGCTGATGGAACTGTCTTGCCCAAGTTTCCCTTAGGGAAATGACAAAATAAATGAACCTCCTCTCCACACGTAAAACATTATCCCATGATGTAATGGCCCGAGAGATAGACCTGTTGTCCTTTACCTTGGGGACTAAACTGGTGGTTTTGACCTTGGCACTATTGGCTCTATCCTCTTTGGCCCCGCTATCCACATTGACCTGGGCTTGGGTCGCCCTACCCCTAAATGCCCTAACGGAAATAGTCATCTCCTCCTCTAAATATTTCTGGGGAATGCTCCCCCCTAATCTTCCTTCGCTGGAACTATGAGCCTCCATGTCCCTAAAACGGCTCACCCGACTCAATTTCTTTTATCCCTTATCCATTAAACCTTTTATCTTTCTTGGATTCTCTCTCTTTCTAGAACTCTCTAAAGTCATGACAATAGCATATGGCAACATACACTACATGAGTGTAAGTAGTGTATGCTAAATTTTACATCACTATGCACGAGAACCCACATGCTCAGCCTCTCACAAACTGATCTATCTTTCTCGACTCTGAATATCTGATCTCTGGGAAGAGTGCACAAGCCGAGTAGATTCCTTCATATACTCTGCCACTGTGTGGCTGTTCTGTATCTTTCAATCAAACTTAGCCCTCAAAGCTTCATGTCGTGATAGAGGGAAGTATTTTCCCACTAATTTCTCCCCAAATTATGAAATGGTCAACTAAGACAAATCCTCTATGATTCAGATTGTCACCATTGTAAAGCAACCCTACGAGTCGAAAACTAGCAAGCATTTGACATCGAACACTGGTAGACTCTAATAAGCGTATATGTAACCTAATGACACGCCTCCTTTCGAGCGCAAAAATGGGGCCTATAGACCTAGAGAACTATGGCAGATGCCTCTTCTCATAAGCTCTAATAACTTTCTCCCATGAAGCAATAGTTGGCTGAATAAGCACAGGTGCAACTATATGTGGTGGCGATGGAGGTTGCTACTACATAGTTTACATAGTTCCAACAATAGTTTGTCCGATGATAATGACCAAATCGTCTAGTGAAATACAAATGGTTCTCCCCACTGTAGTGGTGGAGGGGGATATGGCTCCTGCGTAGGTATTATGATGTCGAACTCGATTCTAGCGGCCCATCATGGTCGTCTTGATCATTTGCTTGTGTCCACTATACGAAAGATAGTAAAAAACACTATGTGGAAAGCAATGAACGCACTCAAGATCCCTAGGACACTAGAACCTAGAATGATTTGATATCAACTGTGATACCCTATAAAATTTAAGCTAAATTAATGAAGTCCAAAGTAAATAAGATAGGAGTCTGAAAATAATTATGTGACATTCTAAGCATAACAGTAACTAAATTGAACTGCATATATGATTTACTCATCATAGAAGTGGTGAACAATTGAGAAAGATAGAGTGCCCTATGGTTTGTAAACAAACACCATCAATTTTTAATTTTTCACAATTTTAATAAACTATACAGAGAATAAAACCATAAATGTTGTATGAAACAATATTACCAATTATAGTCTTAATGTAAGCACGCATCCAGGTTAGTATAAGTAAGAATAAAATAAGTAAACCACAACACGATGATGTATAAGGAAAATCCACAATGAGAAAAACTCTGACATCCCAGCCTTACAAGCCCACTACAATATAGTTCAATTTATAAGAAAAATATAGACTTACTCACAAACTCGATTCCTTCAAGCATTGATGCGCTTTATCGTTTCTTGTAACTTTATTCACAGTCACTCTTGGATGCCTTCCAATAGCAACGTAATAAAGGCGCATTCCCACGTATTGGTATCCCATCATCTTACTTGTCTCGTGACCAGTCCATTCCTTGATCAACACTAACACGGTCTTCAGCGCTCGAAACGCTCACAGTAAGAAGAGAAAACTAGCATGGTGAAATACAAAGAGATCTCAAATAGACATATAGATGTAGGATTTTTAGATCTCAAACTTTGGTGTAAACTAGGGTATGGGAGGCACAAGATATAACTTGAAAAATCATTTTTACAAAAAACCTCTTAGAAAATTAATGTCAGACCTAAGTATTTATAGAAAACATTAATTTTGAGGTGACAATTTCTTTAATAGAGTTTGTTCAAATGATAAACAAGGTTATTTATAACGAAACTAGCATTCTCGCTTGAACTAAAAATAGGTTCGTTTAAACGAAATGCTATTCTAGTTTAAACGATGATCGAATGGGCTTTGAACGATATTTTTATGTCAACAATAAAATGTCGTTTAAGGTTCATTTGAACCTTGTTTGAACAAGATGCCTAAACTCGTTTGAACAAAGTAAGAACCTCATTCGAACTAAACATAAATCTCTTTCAAACGACAAAGAAATTTCGTTCGGACGAAATAAACAAAAAAAAAAAACTTTTTATTATAAAATACATTTTACGAAAAAGCCTCAAATAAATTTATAAACAAAAGCTTAACTAAATCCAGGGACCAAACACAAATTTGCATTCATACTTTCATTGGTATCCCTCGGATGTTGAAGATTAAACTGAGAATGCTGTGTGATATCGATTGTATGTGGATTCACGAATTTCCAATTAAAAGCTTATTTAACTAGATATAAAACTTTGATCCAAATTAATTAAACCCTAACAGATGCATCTACGTGAATAAATCATGCCATTACAATAAATATAAATTACTGACACACAGATTTTAGGAAAAAATCCCCCGCAAGGGCAAAACTTTTATTTCAAGAAATGTAACAACACTTATAGAAATATGCAATGAATAATCCCTAGAACACGCTCATAGTTCGCAACCTAGAATCAATAATGGATTGACCATAGCAAACCCACAAGAACTGCAACTCTATCTTCAGCAAGGAACACCCTCAAGCACTCCCAAGTGACCGCAGTCTTCAAACAACACATCCCTCAAGAGTTACCAAGTTAGTGATAGAGATTTCGTTTGTAAAAGAGAAACTTCACCAAAGTTGTATCTTGGGTTTCAAAACAATTCACTAAAGAAACTGGGATGATTTGTGAATTGTAAAACCCCTAAATGAGAAGACAAAAAATCCGCAGTTTGTATTTTTCATAGATTGAAACACTCGGGTCTTCTAAAATAAAATGGACTCATTTAACATGTATATATGGAAAATTTGAGTTGGTAGGGTCGCTAGAACGACAGGTGAGGTCATTTGAACTAGGCTTCGCGTGACCTATCATACGAGGTAAAAATATCAAAATATTATCATGTTGTTTGATGAAATGATCAAGCGAACTTCTCGCAAGGTATCAAGCGAGATACACTGTTGCTTGAAGAATTCATTTGAACGACTTTGTCACGTCGTTTGAACGACATCAATGAAAAATAATTTTTTATTAAACTTAAACACAACCTTGCCAAAATCTATCTCGCATAGGCTTGCTTATTGAAGAATGTTGATTTCGAATCCGTCTTAATCCAAGATTGGACTTGAACATTTCTTCGACAGTTGTAGCGGTATACGGCATACTCTGATGTAAACGGACTATGTAAAATATGTCCGGACAAATCTTCCCCTATGTTTATGCCAGTACAAACTAAAAAATATCCAAATTATTAAATCAAACATCTATTACAAATCTAATACCCTCCCATGAACCCAAAATTGAAAAGGTTTTCTTTGTCATCATCAAGGTGGGCAAAATAATGATCTTCAAATTTTGTAACTACACATGTGAGATAAGAAACGAATACCTCCGTGACGTATCAAGTTTGAAATAAAATAAACATAAATCACAACAAATATCAAATCTCCACCAACTATTTTTGAATTTTCAATTTTTCAAACAAAAATAATTTACAAAAAAAAATCACACAACATAAATTTACACTAAGATAACCAAATCGTGGGAACAAAATAAATGGGTGTGAACATATTCAATAAATAAATCAACTCAAACATATATAAAAAATTTGGATGATGAATATGGATACTCCTAATGAATGAAATTCACAATCATCCTTAGGTGTAAAAATTATTGAATTTAAATGACACCGAAGTAATGCTTTTTCAAGACTTTGTCAAGTCGTGCAAACCCGTTGTTTACATATTTCCAACCAAACTTCCTCAAATATAACAAATCTTTTTATTTTGCTTGAGGTGATCTAAATTCTAATGGCCCCTTTTTGGCATATTTATCGTTTCATTGCCTTTAAATTTTTTCGGGCTCTTTTCAACATCTTTGGACCTTGGCTACTTTTTACATTGCCACACTTTTTTAGGTCTGATTTAAACGGTGGATTAATAACAAAGGATATTATGATTACCTTTCGTAGCCCTTCCCTATTTTTCACACATATATATTGAAATAAGTTTCTCACAGGAAATGGTTCTTACATGCACTACTTTCATCATCAAGTTTTATTACATATGGTTCATTTTAAAGACATGATTGAGATGGAAACACTTTGACCTAACAAGTGATAGATGGAAACACTTCGACCAACAAGTGATAGACAAGTACATTAATCAAATAAATCCATGCAAGTATTCATTAAAGAAAACCATGAGTAAAACGTGTAGAAAGTAATCTCAAATCTTATCTTAATGACTCCAAACGTTACAAAATACACAGATGAAATGATGTATCGTCTCAAAACAATATCGTATAGTGATATGGAATGATATTGTGACTTAGTCGTCCTAAATGTTCATCCATAAACGGTGTAAACAAAAAAAATATCAAAAAAAAATCTTTTTGCCTTTTCAATTTTTTTTTCATAAAAATAGAAAATCTTTTTGTATTTTTCCAAAATTTTTAAAAACAAAAATCTTTTTGGTTTTTCAAAATATATATAAAAAATGAAAAATATAATTAAAAAAGTGGTACACACTAGCAATACGCATCTCTCTCATGTAATCATCCGAAGCATCATGTGTGGGTGTGGGAACACGTTGCAAATATATGTGACACACTATCCAACTTAAAGAAAAATTTCCTAAGGTGTCCTATCTTTTTGCAATGAGTGCAAATATACACGGGTCGAGGAACACCTTTTTCAAAATGTCTAGGACGCACTTTCCTATCGGGTAAAGGGCGCCAAGGTGGGTTGGGTTGAGAGCCATATATATCTATCACAAACTCAGGAACCGACTCGGGTGCAACATGGGAAGTAGACCCACCATCATGACCTATTCCTAGTCTCTCAACATTACCCAAAGCGAGACCTAGGAGCATCTTTTCAACCTTCTTAGATGTATCCTCTATAGTGACCTTTACCTCCCAGGCGCGTTCGAGATCTCTCTTTAGTTGGACAACACGATCTCCAAGTTCACTCTTTTTCCTACCTATGACGACCAACTGCTCACTCATAGTAACCTTCAACTTCTCGAGTTGACTCGCCGACGCCTCAAATTCCCTAAAAATCTCTATCTTTCTCTCCAAATCTAACACCCTAAGACCTAACTCTTTATTCAACTTCTTCGTCTTTAAGGTGTTGGCGTACAAATAGCTAAATGCAATTTGGAACTCACTTTCACCATCGCTTCCAAACTCACTCTCATGATATTTTAAAAATTGTTGAAACGGAAGATATCATTCAATATTTTCAGAATATGAAGCCACGTAGGGGAATATTGTAAACAATCTCTTTGTATTTGTAATTTCTGGTTATATATGGATTAATTGATATAAATTTTGGCATATTAAATATTTATTTTTTATCGGTTGTTGGTTTTTATGAGTTGATTATTTATTAGTATCGTTAAACAAAAATTTGAATCGATTATGCCCCGATTGAACAAAAATCCTGGATCCGCCAGTATACCTAACTATGTGGTATGAGTACAAACCTACACAATAAGGGTAAAATAATCTATTTCTATAATTATACTTTTGCTCAGCTAACATTTATACTACTTTTACGCACAATTTTTATCAAATTATAGCTCAAACACAAAAAAAAGAGGCAAATGTATAAATTTTTAATCGAACGCAATATTTGATATATTTGTCAATAAAAAATAATCAAAATCGAGTCTCACCGCACATCATGCTACTAAACAAAATCACTTCTCGAGCCCATTTACATCGCCATATCATTTCCTCAACATTCCAACATCCGTTATTTCTCAGGTTGGCAACTTCCTCTTTGTTGGCAGAGCAAGGATTCATTGTAGCAATGTATTTATTAATGCACATTGAATTGATTAACGTCTTGATTCTTACCCGAAACTCTTGTGTATTTCTGAAAGTTGCTGATATTGGACTCGTTTTGAGTGAATTCAAATGCCTCCAGCCAAGTCGACTTGACTCATCCCCACGACAAATTAAGATAATGCCATATACATAAGTTGCTTCTTTGTGCCCCTTGTCAGCTGCTCTCTTCAAGTAATCAAGTCCAGATTCTAATCGGTTTATGTGAAAGTATTCCTTCTGTGGTAATTGGAGAAACTAAGTTAATACATTAGTCCTCATGTTTAAATATACATTCGCTAAAATTATCCCTAGCAAATTCATTAATAATAGGGTAGCTTTTAAAAAAGAATCAAAGAAGTGAAATCCAATGTAGCAAAATCAATGAGGGTTAAAAAGTTATTAAATTAATAAAGAGTAGGAAGGAGACAAATGTAAGATTTGAAATAACGTGGGAAGTACATAATATTATGATAAACTAGATGGGAGGACGGTCTCACTCATTCCAAAATTAAAACATAAAATAATATTTTTGTCCCTTTCTTTTTGTTACCTTGTTCTTCCTTTGACGAGTTAACAGGACTATAGATTCAGAGAAAATCACGTGAAGTTGTTTGACATCTCTAATGCCTATATGAATAATACACTAGTAAGCAATTTGCTATACAAATGTCAACTCAAATTATGGATACTTTTATTCATTGACTGTTGTCAGCTCGGAACGATAAAAATTAACAAGATTTCGTACAAAAATTATAAAATATATCTCTTTTATATGTATTGACATAAAAAATGCGCTCTCAACATATATGTAATAATAAATAAATCAGTGAATCCTTGTGCGATCACTCACTTGATTCATGCTCAGAACTGATCCTGCCTCTTATGACTCGGCACGATCCCTTGTTTACCCAATCAATTTTCACCCTATATTAGTGAAGAAGAAAAAGGGTGTGGGACTCAAGAACTTACCATGCCCTGTCTAAATAGTGCCTCGAGATTTCCTTTATCTTTGCACCGATTGAAGAACTCAACCTGTTTATCATTTATACCACACGGTGTCCCTGGAAACTGGTAAAGTGATATTTTCTCAAAAATATAATCGTCCTCCGCTGCCTTAAAAAGTTCCCTGCAACTGCACACGAAAATAAATGATTTAACTAATTTCTACAACAACACAAATTAATTTCCACATGTTAGAAATTTGTACTAACCATAATTTGGCGCTGAAGAGGTCGGTGAAAGAACTGGAGGCAACCCTTCCAAGAATTTTAACTAGCAAGTCATCTGGAAGAGATTGCATGCCTAGATTTTGAGCGTTTTTCCTTGATTTTTTGTTTTCTATTCTTGGTTTCATATCTAGATTTGAGCGTTTTTTCTTGACTTTATGTTTTCTCGGCTTCATTTTTGGTTTGCTCTTCAAAGACCCGGATGGATGCCTGCTTTGATGACTAGTAAATGCTGGAATTATTATTAATAATTAATAAATTTAATCGGCCACTCATGGATGATTGTATCCCTTTATGAAAATCTTGTCTTTCATAAAGTTGTGTCTTTTCTAGATCTTAATAAAATTAGTTAAAATTTTATTTAACCTTTCTTTTTATATGATTTCCTCGAAGGTTGCGACTTTTCGAAAAAAAATATTCTTTAACGAAATAGTGATGAAAGGTTGTTTTCTTTAATGAAAGTCATGTCTTTTCTAAAAAGTTGTCTCTTTTCAAAAGTGACCACTTCAAAGAGTAAAAGCTCTCACATTTTATGGTTCTTTTCTTTATTAACTCGTGAGTACATTATGTTGAATTAATTTTTATTTTGTAAAAATTATCACAAATAAGAATATTCATATTGAATTATCAAGAAATATAAATATTGTATTTGTAGAAGCGTATCTAAATCCATGACAGAATGTTAAAATATCCGAGTCTGAGGTCTTATGCTCTTCGATATCAACACTTTTATTTCCTCACTAAATTTCTCTCTAACAATGGGAATCAGAAGATTGGTGTTGTGTAATCTGGGGACCATGACCCCTATTTATAACAGAAGTGTGTCTTCTCATATTTCGTATATTTCTATTTTAACCCATTATAAAAAATAGAAATTACGCTTGTCTCTACACAATAAAACTCACACTTTAATAATACATTAGTAAGGCCCCAAAACTTAAATTAATCACTTTAATTGGCCTACTTTTACTTGATACCCTATAATTTATATTTATTTTATATATAAGCCCATATATTAAATTTCTCTAGTGGATCTCCTTAATGGCATAGGTTCTGGGGGTGGTAGAGTTTATTCTTCTAGAATGGGAGATTCTTGGATATTGTTTTGATTAGGATCTGCTTCTTGAACAATGTCAGGAATTGGATCCTGATCAATGTTAATATCAGCTGTGGGAATATCAACATATTCCTCTTCAAAACCAAAATCATTAACCTTATCCCCCTCTGCAAACTCAACATCCTCAAAGAACCGGGCATTTCCAGTCTCAAAAAATATTTTGGTAGTAGGATCATAAAATTTGTAACCCCTAGATCTTTCAGAGTATCCAACAAAATAGCAACTAACTGTTTTGGAATCCAGTTTCTTTTCATGTGGCCTATAAGGCCTCGCTTCAGCTGGACATCCCCAAATATGAAGGTGCTTCAGACTAGGTTTCTTGCCTGCCCAAAGTTCAAAAGAAGTTTTAGCACTTGCTTTAGTTAGTACTCTGTTAAGGATATACACTGCAGTCTTTAATGCTTCACCCCAGAGTAAATCTGGTAAGTTAAAGTAACTGATCATACTCCTTACCATGTCTTTAAGTGTTTTGTTTCGCCTTTCAGCAACACCATTCATGCTTGGAGAACCTGGCATGGTGTATTGCGGGACGATACCGCACTCCTCTAGAAATTTAGCAAATGGTCCTGGGCGTTGTTCACCTGAACCATCATACCTACCGTAGTATTCACCACCACGATTAGATCTGATGCTTTTAATCCTTTTGCTGAGTTCATTTTCAACTTCAGCCTTGAATGACTTGAACACGTCCAGAGATTGGGACTTTTCATGGATGAGATAAAGGTACCCATAATGTGAAAAATCGTCTATGAATGTGATAAAATATTGTTGACCGTTCCATGAAACCGTAGGGAATGGCCCACAAATAAAACTAGCTTATATAAGTCTTAAATAAAAAATAAATTTAAATAAAGGACAAATCCCATTTTAAGATATCGGACACTCTATTAATATTTGATCTTTGGAAAAAATATTAACTTGTAAGTGATATATTGCCGTAATAATCAAACACTGATAATAAGAACATATTGAATAATAATTCTTTCTTTGGGCCGATTTATTATTCATATGTAAAACTAAATAATTATCGCGTGCTTATTATTAAAGTGGCACATGTAATTTTGTTAAAAAATAATCTTCCTTTGGGCCGATTAATATTCACATAAATTACATGCACGTAATTCTTTTTAAATTTCGAAATAAAATTAATTTTTTTTTTGAACAAAAGAGGTCACTTTGGTGACATATTGTTTAAATTAATTTATCTTGAAATATATATATATAAATACATCAAAATTTGAATTTAAATTTGTATGATATTACAAGCATGAAAGTAATATTCAACTTGAAAGGTCATGGGTTCAAAATCCATTTGGCTCCAGACTTGAAAGGTCATGAGTTCAAAACCTCTTGAGATCATTCATAATTTTCATCATTTAAGAGGCTTAAATATGAAACACCAAGAGTCGAACATTTAACCTTCCACTATCATCAAATCAACCTTTATACTTAATTTTTTTTATAAAAAAATCATATAAAATCAACCGCTAGTCCAAATTTCATGAATTTTATATCGTTGGAATCTTAATGAAACGAGAATATTTCTAAATTCGAAAAATTTCTAAAATATTAAACCATTTTGAAAAAATATTTGCAACCGAAAATTAATATCAATACCTTCCTAATATATTCTCAACAATTCAACATGAAATAGCTCTGATCCCACATGATGGATTAATTTCTATTTTGTGAAAACTATCATAAACAGGAACATTCATATTGAATTATCGAGAAATATAAATATTGATTTTGCGGAAGCGTACCTGAATCCATGACAGAAAGTTAAAATATTTGAGTCTAAGGTCTTATGCTCTTCCAGATCAACACTTTTATTTCCTTTCTAAATTTCTCTCTGACAATGGGAATCAGAAGATTGGTGTTGTGTGATCTGGGGACCATGACCCCTATTTATAACACAATCGTATCTTTTCATATATCGTATATTTTTATTTTAACCCATTATAAAAATAGAAATTACGCTTGTCTCTACACAATAAAACCCACACTTTAATAATACATTAGTAAGGCCCCAAAACTTAGATTAATCACTTTAATTGGCCTACTTTTATTTGATAGCTTATAATTCATATTTATTTTATATATAAGCCCATATATTAAATTTTACTCTAACAAATCATAGGATTTGGCTCGAGTCAATTTATTCCTAATTATAGAAACATAAAACAAACCAAATATTTTACAAAAATCTTAGGACAAATTAGTTTAATATGTTTCAGTAATTCTTATTCATGGACAATTTTTTGGATAATTGATTTCATATTATTGGCTTGTCGCCTTGTCCTGCATTTTTATGTCATTGGTCATTTATACAAAATATCGATCTTTGTTGCATTATCATTTCTGTACATTGGGGATCCATATTAAATTTTTGTTATGATTAAAAGGAGTAGGATAATCAGAAAACCGAGACCTTGTAGCAATTTTTGGTATCAATGGCCATGTCTACGTTCAAATCTCTGTTCGAATTTATGGTATTGAATTAGTTGAGAAAAATATTATTTTGATCAACTTTAGAATCAAATTCATATTGTATTCATATATTTTTTAAAAAGTTTCGAAGTAATAACGCGTTCTCCTCTCGAGGAGTATAACGTGATATACTCTCATGCGTAAATTAATAAATTAACGAATGAAAAATTATAACTCAAAGTACCCACATAGAATATTGAAATTGGTTACAGTGTTATTTTAAAGTCAAAGTTCCATATAAATAGAATATAAGAAAATAGTGTAGTATATATGAGCTCATTTCGACTTATAGGTTTGGTGTTCTTAGAGCATCCCAACTCTTTTATTGGGTATTTTATTTAATTTCTGTATCCAATTTATTGATTTGTATTTTTTATTTATGGTCCAATTTTAAATCTATTTTAACATTTTCCCCCCAACTGTTGTCACAGTTTGAATAAATTTAATTATTTTTTAATTGTTTATTTAGTATAATCTAGTGGTTTGTGTTTCGTTTTTAGTGTTGCGTTTTCAAACAATATTTATATCGAGAGTCAGTCCCATTTCGTGTTCATAAAAGGGAGTTCCTTTCATTATTGGTTGGACTGTAACTTGGAATTTTTAGTGCTACTATTGCCAGTCGTAATTGTTGTATCATGGGAGAGGATTGTTATTGAGTCCGTAGAGCATCATTGAGGAAAAAATCTTGTCTTAAGGATAGAATATTCAACACATGTCTGAATCAATTATTTATAAATTATTGTCACTGTAAGTTTGTTTGTGCGTATATCACATTAGTATGCATGTATTAATTAGTGTTTATATATTTTATAAATTAATTAAAAAACATTTTGGATAACAATCTCTACTTGACACATAAATCTACTTCATTATTGCACACTAAAAAGCATCGTTTGAAAACCATTTTAGCCACTGCATATATTATGTAAGTTACATGTTTTCTAAATAAGTCCTTTTATCTTTGTGTGTTTGCTATTTATATAAGCCTTGAATGTGATCCAATGGTTAAATCGTAACTAATTTATAGTTGCGATGGTGGCGATTAAATAATGTTAAAACAATTAGTCCAAGGCTAGCAAGGTGCATAGATCATTCGTGTTTATGAGTTTTCAATTTTGGCTCTAATTTACTTTCATATTTTTGTGGGCAATAAAAATACCCACCCCTTAATGTATAGCTTAAAATCCAGGGTATCCATCAGTTTGCTTTAATTTAATGAGATGTTATTTTTAATGTGAATGCTACACTTATCTCAATCGATTAATTATGTATTATTGTCATTGTAAGTTTGTTTGTGCTTATTTCAGATTGTTATGCATGTATTAATTAGTGCTTATATATTCGGTAAATTGATAAAAAAAAAACTATTTTGGATAACAATCTTAAGACGATAGCTATGTTACTGTTATTATTCCATATTGATTCTCCATGTTAATTAATTACGGCCATATATTTATAATAATATGTGTTCTAGAGTTAATTTTCATTATTCTGAAAACTACTTTTAACTCCTATGTTTTATCAAATTATTTACATACAGTGATTATTAGTTTGTAAAATAAATGTAATAAAAAATATGTAATTTCCATTGTTGATTGTTTATAAAAAATTATTTATATACACTGCATAATAATTATGTGATCTAATATAGTTTCTTTTAATTCAAAAAAGTAGTTTAGTTTTATTGCATGTGAATTATTGACGCTAAACTCAGTGTTGTTTACATGTTATATTTAATAATAACACTTGTGAAAATATTTATATAATATGTCCACTCGAATATCCAGTGATAAATATATATTTATTATATTTTCAGTTTAACAATATAAATGACTTTCTTCTTCTGCTTTGCTTATTGCGGTTGTACCAACTAATGTCGAACATGGTGAAAAGCCGGAAAAGTTCAAAGGGACTGATTTTATAACTTTGCAACATGAAATGCTATTTAATTTAACAACTATGAACATGGATAAATTCCTTGACGAGGAGGAACCATCTTTGAAATAAGGTAAGACTGATAAGCAAGTAGTTGTTACAGTGGATGCACGAAAACATTATGATTCTATATGCGAGAATTCTATCCTCGACAATAAGGAAAATATGTTGTATAATGTGTATATCCCTCTTAGAATGACAAAAGAGGTATGGGAGTCTTTGGACAAAAAATAAAAATGGAGGATGCCGGAATGAATAAATTTGTCGTAGTCAGGTTCATAGATTTTAAAATGGTTGATTCAAAGGCTGTCAGGAATCAAGTGCAAGAGCTCCATCTAACTTTTACTGAAATATTTTCTAAAAAAAGGAATTGAGTGAATCATTCCAAGCGGTTGTAATGATTAAACATGCCCCAGCATCTTGGAAAGATTTCAAGAATTATTTGAAATATAAACGTATAGAAATGGGGATCGAGGACTTGATTGTGAGATTAAGGATTGAAGAGGACAATCTTGCATATGAAAAAATTAAAAATCCTACGGAATCCAAAACACATATTATGGAAGAAGGACAAAGTATCACGAACAAGAAAAAAAAGAGTGTGAAGCAAGTTGGTCATTTCAAATTACTAAAAGGTGGGAAATTTAAAAATTTCGATGGAAAATTCTTTTATTGTGACAAACTGGGACATTATGCTAAAGATTTCTTCAAGTGCAAAAATCAAGGGAATAAGAAATGAAAGCCCTCACAAGTCAATGTCACTAAACATAGGAACCTTTTAGACGATATTACTAATTTGAGCCTTTAGACCGTGGTTTATGAAGTCAACATGGTGGAAATTACTAAAGAATGGTGGGTGGACACTTGGGCCACTCATCACGTATGGTCTGATAAGAATATGTTTACTTCATTTCAATATTCTGATCACAATGAATGTCTTTTCATGGAAAGGATGACGGAAAAGGAAAACTTATACTCAAGATGACTTCGGAAAAGGACTTACTCTCAAGGATGTGCTTCATGTCCTAGATGTTGGAAAAAACTTGATTTCAGGCCATTTCTTAGAAAGAAGGGATTTAAGCAAGTACTTGAATTTGATGAATTTGTACTCACTAAAAGTTGTATGTATGCGGGAAAAGGATATATGAGCGATGAGCTCTTTAAAATAAATTTAATGACTATGATGCTTATTAATAATAATAAGAATGTATATTTTGCTTATTTTCTTGAGTCTTATAATGTATGACATGTTAGTTTAGGTCATGTTAGTTATGGTACTATTCATAGATTGATTAATTTAGAATTAATACCTAAATTTAGTATTGACTCGAATCACAAGTCTAAAATGTGTGTTGATTCGAAGTTAACTAAAACTCCTTTTCATTCTTTCGAAAGAAGTTCGAATATTCTTGAGTTAATTCATAGTGAGATATGTGATTTTAAATTTTTTCAAACAATAGGTGGAGAAAAGTATTTTATTACTTTCATTCATGATTGCACAAGATAGTGGCATGTTTACTTGCTTCGAAGCAAGATTGAGGTTATGGATGTCTTGAACCTTTATAGAAATGTTGAGAATCAACTTAGAAAAAAATATCAAAGTGGTTAGAAGCGATATAGGTGGTGAATATGGTTCCCCTTTTGAACCATTTTGTTCGAAACATGGAATTATTCATCAAACTACCTCTCCTTACTCACTTCAATCTAATGGCATTGTTGAACGCAAAAATCGAACTCTAAAACAGAGGATGGATGCTATGTTGGTAAGTTCAGAATTTTCTCCGAACTTGTGTGTGTGTGTGTGTGTGGGGGGGGGGGGGGGGGGTTGATTTTTGCAAATGACCTTCATCATAAAATACCTCATAAGAAAAAATATGAGACACAATACGAATTATGAGAAGGTCGAAAACCTTACTACAAATACCTCAAAGTGTAGCGGTGTCTTGCAAAGGTAGCAGTTCCTGATCCTAAAAGAATTAAAATGGGACCTAAATTTTTTGATTGGGCCCTCATTGGTTATGAAATTAATAGTAGTTCATATATATATATATATATATGTTTTTTAAATCAGAGATATACACGTAAATAATACTATTGAATCTAGAAATACAGGTTTCATCGAAGATATTTTCCTTCATAATAAAGTGGTTGATTTAAGTTTTGCTAAAAGAGAGTATGACAATGCATCCGGTAGTAATAAACATAATATAGATAATTATTTTATTGAAAAAGATTATTACTTCGAAACTAGACGCAATGAACGGACAAAGACTTCAAAGTCGTTTGGTTCATATTTCCTAATGTATAGAAAGTGAGCCTAGTATCTTCGGAGAAGAGATGTCAACTCCAGAAGCTCCTTTCTGGAAAGAGGATGTCAATGAAAAATTGAATCTATCATGCGAAACTATACTTGGGAATTGGTGGACATCCCATGACACGAAGAAAAATGTGTGCGTTGGAATTCGGTCGCTCAAGTAATAACCGGTAAGTCAGGGTCAAATCCTCAGGGAATAGGTCCTAAACGATCGACGATAGTAGGGTTGGATTTTAAGATCGAGGATTCGACTCATGAAGGAAAGAAAATGTGATTTTTGTTTTTCAGGAAAAAAATCTATTTATCTAGGTAAATTGAACTGTGCAAGCGCGCGTTAAACTAATACAAATAAATACTCGAATTTTTTTGTTTTGAAAACAAGTTTGGAAAAATGGAGTTGGGATCCAATCCTTCGAACTGTAGGAAATCTCCGTTAAGTATAACATTATTGAAAACTATTTAATTAATTGGAAGAAACAATATAAACTAATTCGAAGCTCGAAATATGTGTGGGTGTTAGTCCTCACAATATTTAGTCAACAATTTAATTTACGCGAATGATAAGATCACCAGGACATATATTGTATTCTCAAACACTCTAGTTGCCTTCGACAAATGGAGTTAAGAGATATATGATATCAGTCCCGATAAAAATATCAAACTCTAAGAATTAATCATACAATTATTTCAAATTTATATTTAACATAAAAAACCTAGGTTGGGTTCATGTTCCCCAACTCACTATGAGTTTAGCTAGACATGGAATAATTCTCTACACAATTAGTCATTATAGTGAAAGAAATCATGATTGAAATAACAGGAAAAAAGAGATTAAAATAATATTAAAAACTTGAAGAAAACAAATAACATGAAAGAGAAATCACACTAATTGAAGAAAATTGTAAAAAGACTTGATCTTGCTTGAATTGAGGACGAAAGATGTAAATGTTATTCTCCAATTAATTCTTGATCATCTATTGTCTAGATATGACTCTAACTAGGTTAATTAAACTTCTATTACTCTAAATTGTGCTAAAATTCATCCAAAGTAGTTTAGATCGACTCAAATTACTTTTGAAAATATCTAGGAAGAGATAAAAATTCCCACCTGGGATCAAACCCATAGCCAAACCGAACCCATGATCGAATCCACAAGGGTGAACCAGTTTTCTGAATGAACCGGTTCAGTCTTATGTGCCTATTTTCTTCTTAATTGTAGTTTTGCCCTCAAAATTCTTCTCAACTTTTAATGATCGTAACTTCTTCAACGTAACTCGGATTGAAGTACCATTTTTTTCGGTATTCTTGTGATGGGAAGCTCTCCAACCTTTCTGTCCTCCTCTGGGTTCTAGCTAGAAAATTATCGACTATCAAAATTCTTTCACTGTTTTGACTTTTCTCTTCCGTCTAGTTGCACACTTTACCTGTAAAACATAAGAGAAATATAGAAAACACGAAATACTCACCAAAAAGGTTAGTAGCACCAATGTGAGATAAATCTAGGATAAATGCAATGTTCGAGACTGTAAGAATATCGAAACTAAGAGAATAAATATGGAGTATTTATGTCTAATAAAATCCCCTTCACTTAGAAATTGCTAGCCCCGAGAAATGTAAAATAATGTGAACTCGACTATAAGAAAACTTATAAACAACTAAATGATATAATACATTTTTCGTGGGCAAGTGATTACATATAGAGTATGAAATAATTCGTTAAACTCCTAGGTTACCCTAGTAAGACGATGTGTCTTATGAGGATTTACAGTGAATTTACCCACAAAATTCGTTTTGTACCTCATGATACAACTCAAAGAAAATATCAAAATAATTAAAAGTCATACAATTTAATTTCAAGAAAAATAATCACAACAAATTTTTATTCGATAAATCTCAATTTATAGTGTGTGTGTGTGTGCACAGGAAAATAAAAATTAACTGCTAATTTCCACCGATTGATCATTACGTTACTTTTTGATAATTCACTTTCATTCAATTTCTCATGGAATGATCTGACAAACGAATCACTCGGATTATGACTTTTTTTCTCGGTGTACGTAATATTAAGAGAAAATTTAATTGGACACGAGTTCATGTAAACAAATTGAAAGATAAAAATTTTATGGTGAAAAGATCTCATGAATAGAATACGGTCATTGAAAAATGGAAAAACATCATTCTTTATTCGCATAGTTTTTCTCCTAATTATTTTTTTATATTCTTAAATCTCTACGTGGTGATTTAATTTGTTATTTGGACTCGGTTAGGACTTTCGAATTAATGTTTATTTTAGGTAGTAATGGGAATGTTGGCAAATTTTTGAGTTGGCAAATTTCCGTATGAATTTTTCATTTGCACTTTTTTGGGGGTTTTGCTCATTTTTCTCTTTTTTTCTTTTTCATTATAATTTTCATATTTTTCTCAATTTTTTTCTTATGTACCGTATGGACTTGATTTATGAATTTCCCGATTTTCACAACCTTGGGCTAATTTAGTTTTTTCGGGTCAATAAACAAAAAGGGATATCATTTGTAGGCTCAAGTTGGCTTTCAAAGGACATTTTTATGACTTTTTATAACTAATATTATTGGGTGAACAAAAGATGGCCTTACTTAGTTTGTTCGAATTACTAATCAAGTTACCATATGCGTCTCGAGATGAATTTTTATATTTGAGACATTTTTAGCACGTTTTCAAAATCGTATTTCCACTCATTTTTCGTAACCGATCAAATAAAGATTTATAGATAAATGACAAAATTTTATCCCTCCAAGAACTTTTGAGTTATTTTTCAACTTGGATTGATTTAATTACTCAAAAACAGGGATAAACACAAAATTTCTCACCGGATTAAAATCTCCACACTTATTCGAGTAATTTGTCAAATTTTGCTCAATTATGTTTTTGAGCAATTTCGACTTAGTGCAATGAATTTTTACAAATTGAGGCTTCAAACAAATATTATTTGATATTTTTGAGGAATGTAAATTCCAATTTTTATTTATTTTGAAGATTTTTTTTTAACTTTTTTATTTTTTTTGGAGTTTTTGATGTTTTTCAATTTATTTAGGCATTTTAAAATTTGTGGAGTTTAAAAGATGAACTTGTACCCCCCCAAACTTAGACTTTTGCATTATTCGCAATGAAAATGACTAAAATCTAAATCAAAAAAGAAAGAGTGCGAAATATAAAACAAATAAAATTTAAAAAGCAAATAGATAATAATAAACTCAAACACCATTTCATTAACAAGAGATAAAGTAGCACATAGTTTCTTTGAAAGATACATCCATAAAAAATAAAGAAACTATATAATAAAAAAGGTAGATATCCACGAGAGCAAATGAGAGGGGTCAAGAGCATCCGAGTCACGAGGATAGGGGTCCTGGTAGTAGTCAGGAAATTGGGATCCTGAGCCCATGCTATGTCGGTATAAATTGACTTAGAGACGCATCATCATCTGGGTGTCCCTCCGGTAGCCGAAACGATCATCCCGGTACTCTAAAATGAAACCGTTAATATGGGCCTCAAGTTGGTCCATGTGACTATTTATGACCACACGTGTTGTAGGCGTGTTTACCAAAGTCTCCCTCAAAATCTGGGTCGACCGGATTGTCATCTCCTTGGACGCCCTCATGAAAGTCCCCCTCCTCCTCACTTTCTTCGTTGCTCTCCTCGGCTTCTTCCTCTTCAGCACTTTCCTCCCTCAGTTCAATTTCCTCTAGAATGGAATCAGGGGAGGTGGAGAATTTTGATTTTTTCTTCGACCAATGGAGGTGGCATTTATGGGCTTCGGATCGCAGGCTTAGTGGACCCATGGAAGGACACCCACTTCAATTCATAGTGAAGTAATGCTGAGGTCATATGGAAGAGAAGTTTTCTCAGTGCCATTATAAGCTGCAGAAGTAATCTCGTCAAAACGAATACGAGTGAGGCTTATCTTAGTCTCCATGTCGAACACAAAGTAGAGTAAAGTCCCATGCCATAGATGGATTATCGAGTCATTCTTTATGGGGAGGATGGGGCCGCACTGGATTAAATTGGCCAAATGAGCGCTAGTCGAGAGTTGCCGCGAGGGAAATGTGTCATGGGTCCATGGAGTTTCGGGGGCCCATCGGCTAGAAAGTTGGACACGCGAGAGGACTGGGACCCGATATGGGTATGTGTAATGATCAAAATATGCGACCACCGTCGCGCGCATCTTGTGCTTGATTATTTGGAAAGTGATCCGGATCATTTTTCTATCAAGATAGGCCTCATAATGGCCTTTGTATGTGCGGAATAGGGACTCATAGAATTATCTAAGGACGCCCTCAAAGGTAGGTCCCGAGTTTTTGAACAACCATGTTTTCCACCTGAAGCAAGAAAATATAAAGGTGACATCTGCGGGTAATTAGTTCCAAACGAATTTGCGCTCGGTGAAGACTGTGCTTGGTGGCTAAAATACTCATCACACCAATTGCATTCTTGGGCTGAACAAAATGTTTGGCGAAATTCGTTGTCTACCTCCACTTCGACAGATCCATACTTCTTGACATATGTTTTGGCCACCATTTGGACGTATGGAACGTTTTGGGAAGAACTTAAAGGGAATAGTAGGATAAAAGAGAAGGTTTAAGGGGTGAGGAGGAATGGTGGAGATGTGGGGTATTTATAGGTCGGAAGGGGTGTGAAAGTGTGGGAATTGGGGGCTGGGAATGGAGGCATATTAAAAAATGGAAGGTTTTGGAGATGGGGGAATTTTTATTTATTTTCGTATATGGAATGACGGAGGTGAATTGGGAGGGAGGGGAGGTGAAAAGTTTGGAGGGAAGTGAGAAAATTGCGTGTTGGCGGCACATGGGGAGAAAACTGGTTCGTCGTACGGGCCGAACCGGGCGAACCAGTTCGGTAAGTGAATTGATTTTCCCATAGGACCGTAAAAGTTTGGTTGATATTGTTGTCTAACCCACTTTCCCCCCACTTTTCTCCTTTCTCTCGAGCACGGGGGTTTGGGTTCTTACAACTCTGACCAAGTTCAACCAAAAATCACCATAATTGACTGAAAACACTCAATATCACCACGCGCTCATATTTTCCACTCTCAGGATGGGTCTCGATAAAATCAAATAGTTATACTCTTGATAAAATGGACTCAACTCACTCCTAAACACTCCATGCACTCACACGACTCAAAAATACAATAAAAACTCACCGCATATGCGTTGGGGGTGCGACGACCTCTCACAGAAAACTTGTTCATCCCCTTATAAGGGGTCCAACAATAAAATTGTCTCCACTTCCCCGATGCACGACTCTACATACAAATTTAGGTGCTTTCCATTCACCTTAAATGTGATCCCATCCTTACGATCCTCTACTTCTATCGCACCATGTGGGAACACTTCCTTCACAATGAACGGTTCGACTAATCGCGACTATAACTTTTTAGGAAATAAATACAGACGAGAGTTTTGGATGAACAATTTTTTACCCGAATGAAACTCTTTATGTAAGCACATTTTTGTCCATTATCAATTTGTATGTCGTATACCTCTACACCGGCGAAGAAGTTCAAGATCACATTCACACTCCAGACGGATCCGAATAATCAAGGTTCTTCAACAAATAGCCTCCACGGGATTAACTATAGTAAGGTAAGTTTTAGAGTACCTTAATAATACACTTAGAGTATTGGTATATTTTTCATAAAATATTTTTCTAAGTGTTGGAGCGGAGCTTTAAATGTTTTTCGTCAAAAATTATTTTTTGGAGTTTTTGAGGCGACGTATTTATTGAGAAAAAGAAAAGAAAATATTTTTAAAAAATATATGTCGTTCGAACGACATCGTTTGTCGCTCAAACAAGACCTAATGTCGCGTGATACTTCAAACGACATCGTTTCTTGTTCTAACGACACCACCACCATAAAGTCTTCTATAAATTTGACTTCTCAACTCCGTTCTTCATAAGAAGTCTTTCACATTTTTTCATTCTGCAAATATTTCATATCGGGAGAATACTTTGGCTTATTCATTTAAGGCTTAAAACCCTTTTTTGTTTTTCAATTCACAAAATCCCGATATCTTTTTGTTAATTCTTTTGGAACCCGAAGAACAACCGTGCTATTGTTTAACCTCTGTGGAGAAGACATCTCCATACTTTGTGATTTTTGGAGGGAAGTCACTGTTGATCGATGAATACTGAGCATAGATCTCTCTGTGTGGACGACTTGGACTGCGGGCTAAGGCGTAGCTTTGAAGGTTTGACGAAGACATTGTGTGTTACACTTATGGGCAATTATCAGGTTGTATGTAAGTCAATGGTCTTGTAAAATTTTCAAAGTGTTAAAAAGGTTTTTACTCGAAAGGTTTTTTTTCCCGAATCTGTCGTCTTTATTTTACATGCATGATTTGATTGAACACTTAGATGCAAGCATAGGGGCTGAATAAAATTGAATTTGGTTTATTCAAATTTAGACACCTAATTAAATAAGTGTGTTTGAATCCATTAGAGAATTGCGAACTCGATTGATATTGCACACATCATTTTACAAATTGGTATAAAAGAAGGTTACGCTAATTTATCGCGTATTCCTATTTTCCCCAAACTTGTGTGATATTGATTTTGTTTGAAAATTTTGATTTTGTTTAAAATCTTAAGTTTTTCAATGGATCACTAATATAATCGGGTGCCCATCTTTGACGACAATAATTATGCCTATCGAAAAGCACACATGAAATTTGTTTTAAGAGCCATATATGAGCGAGTTTGGTTGTTGGTTGAAAATGGTTGGACTCCTCCCGCCGTGACTGTTGATAATGTCACCTCTTTAAAACCTATATCAAACTGGATTAAGGACGATTATAAATTGTCTACTTTAATTCTCGCAGTTTGAGTGCTATTTCTGGAGCCGTAACTCTTGACGAATTTTGCTGTATTATGATGTGCACCACGCCTAAAGAGGCATGGGATGTTTTAAAATTGACACACGAAGGTACAACCTCTATTAAAGAGTCAAAATTGCAAAATCTAGCCAACCATTTGAGACCATTACTATGTTAGATTCCGAAACTTTTAATGAGTTTTACGCACATTTTTTGGACATTGTTAACACTAGTTTTGATTTGGGTGAGATAATTGATAACACGCAGGTTGTGAAAAAGATTTTGAAATCCCTTCCAAAAAATTTTATTTCGAAAGTCACTGTTAAACTCGATGGGAAATTTTAGCACATTTAAGTTAGAAGAGTTAGTAGGTGATGTTCAAACTTACGAGTTAGATATGTTTCCCCAAACTGTCAAACCTAAAGATAAAGGGATTGCACTTAGATCACAGTTGAGATCGAGTGGGGATGTTTCGAGGAAGAGGGATAAGAAAAAGAAAGCGAGTTTTTATGAGTCTGAGTCTGAGGACAAGTCTGATTTTGACATGGCCTTACTTGCGAATTTTTTTAAAAATTTCTTGAAATGTCTAAAAACAATTATTTCAATAAAAAGAGATCTTTTGAGAAAAATAAAAAGAAAGAGGAATTTTTTAGGAAGGAAAAGTGTGACTTGATCGATATAGTGTCTAGTCTGATGACACATGTATCCCAACTCGAGAGTAATCTTGAACGTTCCCGGGAGGTCAAAGTCCCTTTCGAGAATGAATCTAAGAAAGTTAAAAAGATGGTTCTCAATCCTGTTTTAGTTGGTGGTGTGAGTTTAGGAAAAGGTCATAGAGGTCTATCCACTTTTATTATTACACCCGAGACGATTTCCACTTTAGTGACTCGACCTAACCCACCTAGGCATCTCGTACCTGTTAGGAGAGCACGTCCTAGAGTTGTTGAGAGAGGTGTACCTACTCCGGTTTATGTTTGTTCCCATTGCAAAAAGAGAGGAAACCTTAGGGAGTTTTGATTTAAATTGGGTTATGTGTCACTCTTTACTCCTACACATGCTCACACACATGCACCACCCATGATAATTTGCTTGCACATAATGATAAAGAGTTTGCACATATTCGAGGGCAACTAAAATTTTTATTCAAGACTTCTCATGATTTGATGGAGATGTTTCAAAACATATCACCATCTTTGGAAAACTCCATCGCACCTACCGGTTAAGGTCTAGACATGTTTACTGGCATAGGTTGATTTGCATGATGTTATCTTATGCCTATTGCTAGTATGTACCATTTTTTTATACTTTGTTTGTATTTTTATTTCCTTTTCTTATTTTTGGTGCGTATTTAGCTCTGTTTTGGATTTGTTTGCCCATTCCAGGAACTATTTTTATGAAATTTTCTCACTGGTCAAAACTGCATGATATTCTAAATAACCTGGGAAATTTTGCTTTTCTTGTTCTAACGAGAACTCATCTCGCGCGAATCCTTCTCGTAATATCCTCTGTCATTCAAACAACAATGAGTCTCATTCGAATGACCGTTGGAATTAATTTTCTGTTTGCAGTCCCCTAGTTTATATTGATATTAGGTACTACTGGGTTGTTTCTTAACAGTATTCATAAATATAAAAAAGTTGTTTTTTTTTTGAAAAATTTAAAAAACAATCCAAAAAGAGTTTTGTATTTAGTTTGCATTATTTATGAATTGACATTTAGGATGACCAAGTCACAACATCATGCCATATCCATGTGACTATTTGATAGTGTTTTGAAACAATATGTTGTGTTATTCATGTGCTTTACAAAGTTTGGAGTCTTTGAGATGATTTAGTGTTGCTACTTACATGTTTGACTCATTTGTCCTTTATTGCACACATGCACGGATTTATTTGACGTTTGTGCTTGTCTATCACGTGTTGGTTGAGTGTTTCCATATCAATTTTATCTATACAACGAACCAAATGTGATGAAACTTGACAAAAAGTAGTGCATGATATAAACCGTTTGTGAGCTTATGAGATTTAGTTTGAAAAACGAAAAAGGGTTACGAAAGGTATTTCATTTTTCCTTTGCGATAAAGTCACCATTTAAATAGACCTAAAAAAGTGAGGAATTGAAATTATCCGGGGTCCAATGAGGTTTAAAAGAGCTCAAAAAAAATTGAATGGCAATAAAAATAAATATATTCCAAAAATGGGCCAATAGGTTTTTTAGTTTCATCACCTCATAAGAAAAATAAAAAGCACTATATTTTAATGATGGGAGTTTGGATGGAATTATCAATGGTTTGCATGTCCTTGAAAGTCATGAAAAAGCATTACATAGTTTTTGACGTTATTGGTGTGGAAATCATTTATACTTTGATTTGTTGATATGATTAAGACGATGTCGTATAAATTCAACAATTCTACACCGAATGACTAGTTTGATGTTCATTCGTTAGGGGTACACTTATGCATCGTGCACATATGATATGATTAAGTTGATTTTCCTATCGAATTTATTCACACCCATTCATTCCATTTCTATGATTTGGTTATCTTAGTGTAAATTCATGGTGTGTGATTTTTGTAATACCCCGCACATTTATGGATATAATTAAATTTCATAAGAAAGAGTAATTTGGAAATTTGAGGAATTTCCCTGACTAATAATTTTTGGAGTTTACGAGGGTTGGATGTTTTTTGACGTTCGTTATTTACTTTTGGGATTAAGTAAATGAGTCAGAGCATTTTAATTATATGTCGCAGTTGTGTAAAACGACAAAGGATAATATTTTAATTCGAAAACCCGTATCGAGATATGTTGGGTTTAATTAATTAATTGCGGTTAAGTGACTCGGATGTAAATTTTGAGTGCGCGGTTGATTTCGGAATGGCCGAGATAGTTAGAATAGAGTATCCGGGGGTAATAGTTGGGTTCCGAGAATGTTTGGACCAGTAGGGACTCGTAATTGAGTAAACGAGTCATTTTTGGGTTATTAAGGGACATACCCTTATTTCTCCCTTATAAAGGCATAAGAGAGGGAGAAGGAAATAAAGAAAAAGAGAGAAAGAAAGGAAGAGGAGAAAATAAGAGAGAAAAGGGAGATTATGGCCAAACTCCGCGGGATTCGACTCGAGGTCGTCAGATTTTATCCACGGGGCAAGTGTTTACTTGCTTTATTTATTTATTCATTTATTTATGTGTGTATATCATATCATAATTGGTAATGAAAATTATGATTTTGGGTTGGAATTCTTGAATAAAAATGATGTTTTTTGTGAAATGAACTCATAGAAATTGACGTGGTATTTTCCCCATAAGAAATCTAAGCTTGAATGGATGAAAATGGTGTAGTTTTTGTAAGAAATGAATTTAATGGGAGTTAGGGTTAGATTCTTGAGTGGTTTGATGAATCTCGTGAAATTAATATTGTGTTGGTTAAAAATAGATGTGTAAATGATTATATCATTTGTTGGTGAAGTGAAAAACCACAAATCTTGGATTATTTGGGTGTTGGTTTGATTTGGAGTTGGAGAAGATGATGAATAGTAAGATAACGTCATTTCCGAATCTATTCGGCCTAGAAGAGAATCGATTCGCCTCTGGGTCAAAAAATGAAATTTGTAAATCTATTTGATACGGTCACGTGGGCGCAGACCGCATACTTTTCTGATTTTTTTTGAATTTATAATGATTTTTCTACGAAAGACTATCTGAGATCGAAATCCTTGGTTAGAAATCAAACCTGATATTGGGAGAATTAAGGCTAGAATTGTTTGAAAATAAATATTAGGGGTTCCTAAATATAGTGTGAGTACTTCTAAATTATTATTTGAGTGAGGTGTATACCTTGGGTTTGTTGAAAGTAAAACCCAACGCTTACCAGTTTAGGGGTGTTCGGGACGAGTAATATTCGGGTTAGTATTTCGGCGGGTGATTAAATATATATTATGCGTGTCAAAAATATATTTATATACCGCCTATATGTTTGAATAAATCCTAGGATGCAAATTTGATGGAAATTTAGGATGGGGGCTAAAAATGATTAAGTGGTTATCCAATACGTCTATTGACGACTATTACTATAGGTAATGCGATACCTATGGGACTCAGATAAGTTGACAATATACTTATTTATTTAGTATGACTTGGTATATTTGGAGAATATATATATAAATCCTTAAATGAGATTGAGGTGAGAGTCATATTTCAAGTGAGAGAATACTTATCGGTTTAGTATTTTAAGCTTGCGAATACTTAAATGTTATTCCAAGTGGTAAAATTCGGGGTTATTGGCTATCGCTATATGAGTTTGGCAATTATAGGCATATGTATATACTAAGAAGTGATATATACTATATATTCGGGAGTTGTTACAGTATATATATGATATATTTATAAGTATATCTGTGTGTGAATGGTATATTTATGTGAAGCATACCCCCTCTAATGCTATCATGGGAAGTTGCGTGATGTGGGTGAGGCCCCTGGCTTGAGGAGCAGGGAGCGTATAATCGCCAGGTCATAGCATCCATTTTGTATTGTGCGATTTTTTATTAGGGGTGAGACATGGTGGGTATGTTTCGTCTCATTTTCGGGGAGGAACTATGATCGCCTCCCATACATTATGATTTGGTTTTTACCAAGTCGGTGTGAGAGTTCGACCGCTGGTACCCAGGATGGTATATGAGTAATTCCCTGGAAGATGATAGCATTGAGAGACTGCATCCTCGAGTTATACCTCAGTGGGATGGTTATTATACTTGTTGTGTATAGTATATTACCTGTATATGAGGGCAAGATACCATATATCTTAAACTAGTGTAAAGAGATAAATTAGTAAGAATTTATTCTCATTCCAGGAGATTTTATCCGGACTTAAATTGTGATTTGTTTATTAAAATGAGTATTATATGTATATATTTATATGAGTATATATATGTTATGTACAAAGGTCCTAATGGATCTCGACGATCGAGATTGCTAGGTTGTAGTGTATCAGGGGGGGTTCCTTGTTTGGATTTCGCTTCGTGAGACACCCCACGCACGAACGTAGCGCAATGTTGGGAATGGGGAGAAGTTTAGCCCTTAGTAATCGAGTTAATTAGGATTTTTAGGGATTGGGTGGAACGAGTTTAGTTAGTCAGGGTAGCTTCACTAGGTTGTCTATAGTGATGTGATATGTGTGCACTATTAGAAGAGGGTGAGGGTATCTCATGGGAGTGCGATACGAATTTAAATATGGGATAAATCATATTTTAAAAATATAGCATTTATGCACTTGTAAAATATTTTCACAACTCGGGCTCTGACCCGTTTATAAATTTTCCTCTCTTTTGCTATATATATATATATATATAGGTGTCTAAACACATGGATGCCTAGATGATGATTCCTTCGAGTCAGACGTTGCTGCAGCAGCTGTGGATGCACGCAGGTTTATTTTTAGATGCTCCTATTCTTATGATCTATATAGGAAGCATTGTAGCAATACTCGGGCCGAAAGCCCAATTGTATTCATTTATAATTTTACCGCCTTTTAGTGCGGCATTCAATTTGGTTGTATTATGTTAAACCGAGTGTTCGATTATTTTATTTCATTTCAGTTCTATTAATATATATTGTGTAAATGGTTTGATTAAAAAGATTAGTTAAATAAAAATTTGACGCCATCCTAATAGGTTATTAGTAATTAAATTGGTTTCGATAGTGATGCTAAGAATAAACCATACGAGGCTCCTGTTTTAATTTGGTACATGATTGATCGCCCGGTATTTTATTAGGCGAGGTGTCACAATTTTGTAACATCATTTCTGCATTTTTATATGAAAAATAAAAAAAATAAAAAATTGTTTGTTTGCCTTATTTCTCGTGATACCCCAATTTGACTTATGTGTTTTATTAATAAAAATGGGGAGAACGAATTATGATATTATGGGGGAGTTTAAGTATGGGGGATATTTTATTATGCTTACATGTTTTATGTTTATCATTTCAAACTCGAGACGTCACGAGGTATTTTCTTTATCTCATGTGTGTAGGTACATTAGAAGATCATTTCTGCACACCCTGATGATGAAAAAGAATTTTTGATGTTTGTTAAAGATAAAAAAAAAGTTTGAAGACTTGTTATTTACCTTTTCAGTTTTGGGTTCATGAGAGGGTAGATTTCCATAGGTCATTTGATATTTTATCATTTGGATATTTTTATATTGTATCGGCATAGAAATAGGGGAGATTTGTAAGGACATTTATGTTCGCTATCAATTTGTATGTCGTATACCGCTACACCGTCGAAGAAGTTCAATATCACATTCACATTTAAGATGGATCTGAATAATCAAGGTTCTTCAACAATAGCCTCCACGGGATTAACTTTGGTAAGTTTTATTTTAGAGTACCTTAATAATACACTTAGAGAGTGTTGGGATATTTTTCATAAAATATTTTTCTAAGTGTAGGAGCGGAGCTTTAAATATTTTTCGTTAAAATTATTTTTTGGAGTTTTTGAGGCGGCGCATTTATCGAGAAAAAGAGAAGAAAATAATTTTAAAAAATAGATGTCATTCGAACGACATCGTTTATCGCTCAAACGAGACCTAATTTCGCATGATACTTCAAATGACATCATCTCTCATTCGAACGACACCGCTGCCTTAAGTCTTCTATAAATTTGAGTTTCCAACTCCGTTCTTCATAAGAAGTCTTTCACATTTTTTCATCCTGCAAACACTGCATATCGACAGAATACTTTGGCTTATTCATTTAAGGCTTAAAACCATTTTTTCATTTTCAATTCACAAAATCCCGTTATCTTTTTGTGAATTGTTTTGGAATCCTAAGAACAACCGCGCTATTGTTTAACCTCTGTGGTGAAGGCATCTCCATACCTTGTGATTTCTTGAGGGAAGTTACTGTTGATCGGAGGATACTGAGCATAGATCTCTACGTGTGGACGAATTGGACTGCGGGCTGAGGCGTAGCTTTGAAGGTTTGAGGAAGACACAATGTGTTACACTTATGGGCGATAATTAGATTGTATGTAAGTCAATGGTCTTGTAAACATTTCAAAGTGTTAAAAAGGTTTTTACCCGAAAGGTTTTTTTCCTGATTCTATCGTCTTTATTTTACATGCATGATTTTATTGATTTGATTAAACACTTAGATGCATGCATAATGGATGAATAAAATTAAATTTGGTTTTTTCAAATTTAGACACATAATTAAATAAGTGTGTTTGAATCCATTAGAGAATTACGAACTCGATTGATATTGCACACATCATTTTAAACTTTGCAATTTATATTACGATGACATGCGAGTTTCATCCGTTCTTTGTCAATGCGGGTGCTTTCATACATATCGTTGTGTATGTCTTCCAACTCTTTCAATTGAAGATTATGAGTTTCACCTGATTTCTCTAGGTTAAAGTCTAACCTCTTAATCTCCCAATACGCCTTGTGTTCTAATTCGACGATGAAATGACAAGGCTTGACATACACAAAGAGAAATGGGGATATCCCGAGGGGATTCTTGTAGGTAGTCCAATAAGCCTATAGTGCCTCGGGCTATTGGTTAGATCAACCCAATGATTGGTATCAATGGTCTTTTCAAGAATATTTTTGATCTTTTGATTTGCTAACTCGACTTGAACATTCGTTTGCTGGTGGTACATCATCCCAACCTTGTGGAGGATTCCATACTTTCTCATTAACTTATCAAATGCCCAATTACAAAAATATGGGTTGTTGTCACTAATGTGACTTCCAGATCACCAAAATGAGAAAGAATGTGTTCATGAATGAATTTTACCACCAATTTACTGTCATTTGTACATGTAGTTATTGCCTCTATCCATTTAGACACATATTCTATCACGACATGGATGTATAGAAATCCGAAAAAGGAGAGAAATGTCCTATGAAGTCTATGCCCCAACAATCAAACATCTCAATGGTGGAAAGAAGGGTAAATGGCATCATATCACATCTTGTAATAGCTCCAATCTTTTGGTATCTATCACATAATCGACAGGTTACGTTCACATCCCATAAGATACTTGGCCAGTAGAGATATAATTGAAGAATCTTTGCGGCTATTTTTTTGTTCATGGAAAAATGACCTCCACAAGCTTCCAAATGATAAAACTGGATTACACTTTAAATCTCATCATCCAACACACATTTTCGAATTATTTGGTCAGTGCAATAATTAAATAGATAGGTATTGTGGGAGAAAAATTTGCGCAACCATGTAAAGAACTTTCTATTCTCTTATGGAGTCTAATCGGAGGGGACGACCCCCATGACTATATAGTCCACGAAGTTCGAAAACCAAGGAAGAGAGGAAGTAGAACAAAGTTGTTGACCCAAAAAGTACTTGTATATGGGTAAGGGATCTTAGGGTATGCCAGATAAGATCTTAGATAAGTTATCAATTGCAATGTTCTCTACTACTTTCTAGTCTTTTATGAAAAGATCAAATTCTTAGAGTAACAAGGTCCACCTAATGAGGCACGGCTTTGCATCCTTCTTGGAAAGGAGATATTTGAGTTCCTCATGGTCGGTAAATCATGTGATAGGCAACCCATTAAGGTAGGAACGAAACTTGTTAAAGGCTAACACTACTGCTAGAAACTCTTTCTACACGGTGGAGTGGTTCAATTGAGGTCTGATTGAAGTCTATTTAGCATAGTCTATGACATGGGACTTCTTATCTATGCTTTTCCACAAAACATCCCCTATTGCGTAGTCACTCGTGTCACACATAAGCTTGAATGAAAGGGTCCAATCTAGAGCTTTCATGATGGGAGTAGAAACGAACATGCTTTTTAATAATTCAAAGGCCCTTTGGCACGCTTCACTCCACTCAAATGGGGAATCCTTCACGAGTAAGTTACTTAAGGGCCTAGATATGAAATAAAATCCTTAATAAACCTATGATAGAACCCCACATGTCTAAAAACTGAGCACATATCTTTTAGTGACGTGGGTTGGGGAAGTTCGACAATTATGTCAATTTTTGCCCTATGGACTTCTATCCCCTTGGATGACACTATGTGGACTAGAACTAATCCTTCGATAACCATAAAATGGCATTTATCCCAATTTAGTACGAAGTTATTTTTAATACATTGGGCAAGCACCTTCTCGAGATTAGTAAGACAATGGTCAAAAGAGGGTTCGAAGACACTAAAATCATCCATGAACACCTCAAGGTCTCTCTCAGCCATGTCTCTAAATAGACTAAGCATACACCTTTTAAAGTTCATAGGTGCATTACACAATCCAAATGGTAATATTTCATAGGCAATGGTGCCGAAGGTACATGTGAAAGTAGTCTTCTCTTGGTCTAGAACATCCACCTTTATCTGGTTATATTTAGAATAGCCATCTAAAAACAATAAAATGGGTGGTACGAAACTCTCTCAAGCATTTGGTCCATGAACATCAAAGGAAATGGTTTTTCTTAAATCGTCATTGAGTTTCTGGTAATCAATGCAAATGAGCCACCCGGTGGTGGTACATTTTGGGATAAGTTTCCCCTTTGCGTTCTCAATCACTATTATTCTCGACTTCTTGGGAACGACTTAAATTGGACTCACCCTTTTGTTCTAAGAAAACCTTATTCTTTACCTTTTAATTTACGTTTCACCGTGAGTAAGTCCTTTAAGAACTTATCACACGTGGGAAATTGTTTGATAGCTTCAAGAAAACCTAGGTTTACCTTAACTTGCTTTAGCACCTCTAGAATGATGTCATGAGAGGCCACTTTAGGATAAGGGACAAACCATTGAGGGTATGGTGTGGTTATAGGGGGTTTCACTACCTCTTAGGGCCTAACCGTGTCTTTTTCACTCTCTTCTAGGGGGCATCTTTGGCCTATTACGTGTTGGACGAAACCTCCTTGTATTTTTCTGTGGAGGAGGTGACATGTCATCAACTCTTCTACTACGTAGAGTGGTTATAACTTTTCATTGCTCTTAATTTTTATTAGGAGTAAAGCTCACACAGTTTTGAGCTTGGGGAGATCTTTGGCCTTGGGCAGTAAACTTTCCTTTCTCTTGGATACTTAAAGAGGATTGCAACTTAGAAAGCAATGCCTTTAGGTCAGCAAAATTTTGAGCATTTTGGGCATTTATCACTGACTGAGTTTGCATAAATTAGGCTAGAGTGTCTGTAGGCTCCTTTTTCTTATGTGTGCTTTATGTGAAAATAATTTTTCCAAAAATAAACTTTTTCATTTTAATATGTACCAATTTTGTGAACAAATTTTACTTAACCCAATTTCATGTTATTAATCCTAAACATCCATCTAGTGTGATTTAGCCAGTAAAATAAATCAAGTCCACAAAACACACACCACCGATGTATGAGGAAACCACTAAAGGAAAAAACCTTAGAGGACCCAAGATAAACAATCACTATTATACGGTATTAAAAAGTACAGACAATAGACTTACTCAATGACTTAATACCCCACAAGCCTTGACGCTCTTATATGCTTCAACAGATCCTCCACAGTGCAACGCAAGAGTCCACCTACATAAGGTCCACAACATACGAGTCCACGTGTGCCTCGGTATCCACCTAACATCTTTGGCAACCGCCTATGATTTAGAACAACGATTCCATTGCTTCTTCACTTTAAAACTCAACGAAAAAAATGTTCAAAGTATGAACAAACTTGGATCTTAAAACACAAAGGATTTTTTATCTTGAAAAATCTTTGTAAACAAGTGTAGAAAAACGTATAGGTTATGCTTTGTAATTTTGGTTCTGCACACCTCAAAATTCATAGAATAAATTTCCTTAAATAAAAAATCTTAAGTCGGCAAGTCGTTAGAACATTATTAGCCTGTCGTTAGAATGACTCTACATATCTCATTCGAACGAGATATGCATCAATGATAGAGAATGTCATTTGATCTTCTAAAAGTCAAGGGAAAGATCTACACGACTCTAAAAGGTGTTTATCTAAGAAAAATGAAGTTATCTTCAGAAAAATGAAGTTATAACAATTTAAAATCATTTTTAAACAAAATATCATCCTTATAATACTTTTCGAGTCCCATAAACATTATGCGTTCATATCTGAGAGTGTCTCAAAATGCAATATGATATGATGGTGTGAAACATGCACCAATAAACACGGCATGATCTATCTTTGAAGCTTGGCTGCTACATCTTCAAAACAACACGTCATAGACTATGTGGGAATCATGAAAGGATAAAATTTATCTATGACTCAAATTGGTTTTTGTCCGGAATAATGCCAATATATAGAAATTGACACTATTTGAAAATTTGTCCTTACAAATATCCCCCTTTCGCTATTCAGTGACAAAAAAAAGTGTGAAATGCCTAAGTCGGGCCGTCAAGCTGAATGACCAATATCTCATCCCATAACCCCCCCAAAAATACAGGATATGATTTAGTAAATAAATGTCAAACCGGCAGCATGAACTGTTTCCATGAGATATAGTCATAAAATCTATAATCTCTGAATAATCACTATACACACGAAACAAACAAATATCATGAAAAGTATGGAGGTACAAATGATATATAAAACCTTATGATCTCAATTTGTAAAACAAACTATTTATCTAAAATAGTAAAAACCATCGGAAGTGGAACGACAGTCATTTGTGCTACCGCCCCAATCCGCATTTGAGTACCCAATTATCTCACATGATGAGTCATTGGTATATAATATTTCATACTTAATTGTTACTTTGACATACCAATAATGCTACGGTATAAGTTAGGATCTATTCAAATTTTGTTAACTTGATTTTTATGGCCATAGGTGTAGACAATGTACTAGCATGTTCAAGTCCAAATTTAACAATAAAATCCTTAGTATAATTAGACTGCAATATAAATGAGCCATCAATACATTGTTTGATTTGGATTCCTATGAAATACTATAACTTCCTCATAAGTGACATTTTAAATTCATTGCTCATGTCTTTCAAAAATTTATTAATTTCATTTTGAGAGGTCAACCCAAAGACTATGTCATCTACATAAATCAGAGCAATTAGGACATCATTTTTATTAGACTTTTTAACAAATAAAGTTTGGTCTACTCCTCCTCTAACAAAGCCAGGTGAAGATAGGAAAGCAGTTCCTTGCCCGGGGAGCTTGTTTTAAACCATATAAAACCTTTTTAAGTCTGTAAACATGATCAAGTTGTATAGGATCTTGAAATCCTCTAGGTTGCTCAATGTAAACCTCTTCGGATGGAATACCATTAAGAAAAGTAGATTTGAAGTCCATTTGAAATAAATCAAATTATAAGTGACATGCAACAGCTTGAAGTAATCTCACTGATTCAAGATGCGTTACCAGGACAAACGTCTCGTCACAGTCTATTCATTCTATTTGTGAGTAACCCTGTGCAACTAGTCTAGCCTTATTTCTAATGGCTATCCATTTTTCATCGCTCTTATTTTTTAAAATCCATTTTGTACTGATTACTTTAATATCTTTTATCCTTGGAACTAGATACCATACGTCATTATCCTTGAATTGAGCTAACTCCTCTTGCATCACATCAATCCAATAAGAATCACGAAGTGCTTCATCTATTGATTTTGGTTCCTCGAGGGATACAAAAGAAGTTAAATGAGTCACTTGACATAATTGATTCCTAGTTTGCATATGTGGATAGATATCCCCCATAGTTTCTATGGAGGTATTATCTCTTGAAATACAGTTAGGCACGGTAGGGGTTGGTATTGAAAAAGGCTCATATACTGTCGAAATTGGATCATTTAAAACGATTGTGTCCAATTCAGTTTCAACAGGTGCATCTTTACTAACAGACTCAACTGTGTTGTCAAGTACTACAACATTATTGGACTCAATAATGGATTTGGTTCTTAGGTTGAAAACTCTGTATTCCCTATTATTTTGAGAATAGTCAAGAAAAATTAATTTATCCCCTTTGGCTTCAGATTTAGAAACATTTTTGCGACCATTGCAAACGTAACAGATTGAGCCAAAGGTTCAAAAATATTTTACATTGGGATTTTTGTTAAAGTAGAACTCATAAGGGGTCATTTTGGTATTCTTTCTAAGGTAAACGCGATAATTATGTTAATGGCAGTAATGCATGTTTCAACCTAAATATATAATGGTAAGTTTTTAGCATGACTAAGGCCTCTAGCCATTTCCTAAAAGATCCTATTTTTTGTTCTACAAACCCATTTCGTTGAGGAGTTTTTGGAGTATTAAACTAATGGGAGTAAGCTTGGGCGTCACAATATTCAATGACTCCGATTTCTTTAACATAACAACACTCTCACTTCGAATTCGTGTTACTTTGGTGTCTTTCTCATTTTCAAGTTTAGTCAAAATTTTCAGAAATTGGTTAAAAGTTTCTGACTTTGTTTTCATGAAATCAACCCATGTAAAATGAGATAAATCGTCCACAATTACTAAAATATATAAATTTTCATTTAAACTGACAGTCCTTGTTTTATATATTAAATCCATGTGGAGAAGTTCCAGAGGAGCAGTGGTGTTAACATCTTTAACTTTCTTGTGAGGCGATTTGGTAATTTTACCCACTTGACATGGACCACAAATGGCAGTGAGGCATTTCTTTATTTTAGGTAAGCCTCTAACAATGTCTTGTGAAGACAATCAATTTAATTTATCAAACTAATGTATCTCAACCTATTATGCCATAGGTCAAAATAATCCAAAAGCGTGACACTACAAGAGAGAGCACCAAATGCTCTATAGCAGTTGTTTGTGGTACAGTTACCTTTTATATAATCCTCTCCCATTTCACCCAACACGTCACATGAGGTTTTTGTAAATTTAACTTGGCATCCGTTAACACAAAACTGACTGATAGAAAGAAAATTTTCTCTCACCCCTTTAACTAACAATCCGTCATTGACATTAAGTAAACCCTCTTCATTAAGATTGAATTTACCAATGATTTGGGAGGTCTTACCATCCCCAAAAGTAACTTGGACACCTTTATAATGGACAATATCCTTTAGTTTGGTAACATCCCCCATTATATGGCGTGAGCATCCATTGTCTAAGTACCAACCAACAGTTTCCATCTCACAGCATAGGGCTGTCAAGATTACAAAAGATTATAGATTAAAACGGTTTAGGTGGGGTCTTAGATCATCACCCCTGATCTTAATAGACATGGTTTTAAAATTATTTTGTGTCTTAATTTGAGATCGAGAAGGGGATTTACCTACTGGTTTTGATTTGGCATTAATTTTTGGTCTGGGCTTAAAAATGGAGGAAATGATCCATTACGGTTCACAATTATATTACCGAATCTCCTAACTTTGAGTTAAAGTACAAATGAGAATATTTCTTATGAAGCTTTAAGCACTCACAGTTTTGGTGTCCAAAGACATCACACATTGTACTGATTATTTGGACACCAAAACTGTGAGTGCTTAAATGATAGGAAAAGTTGTAATAGAAGTAGGTAGGTCTGAATGATGGTGTTTTCTATATAAACATTTAACAGATTAACCATGAATAGTTGACTTTGGAGGTCTATAAAGTCTCTTGGCAGGGGCAATACTTAGACGAAGATGATTCCATATAATTCTCCATGAAACTATCAATGTCGTTTTCATAATCACTTTAAATTAAAATTTGTTTTCCTTTAGCCTTTTCAAATAACCTACTATGCAATTGAAGATCCATTTCGTCTTGGGCTTTCACAAAGACAGTTGGTCTATTGGAATCATCTTTTTCAAGAGTTTCCTCATCCCAACCCTCTAGTATCACCCTTTTAACACTAGATAATAAGTAGTTTGCCAAGGTAAAAAAAGTTATATCACGACTACGACACATTTTGAAGCCAGTTTCATAAACTTCTTTAGTTCAGCTTGTAAAAGTGATGCTTTATATTTTTCTTCAAAACAAATCAAATTTTCATTTAAAGTTGTAATATGATATTTATAGTCAAGTGTCTATTTTTCAAAATCTTTTTTGACATTGCCCATCTTAATCAAATTTTATTGAACAATCTTATATTGATTCTCTAAGGACTCACTAAGAAGTTTAACCAGATTAGATAATTCTTGTATGTGTTGCAATGTTTTGACATATAATTCTGAGTAATCATCAGAGCCAACAAAATTTTCATTATCTTCAGTGTTCGTGTGAGAAGTGTTGCTATCATCAGACTTAGTATCACACACACACAAAACATGTTTTGTATCAAACGGAGCAGTTAAATCAAGCATAGAAGGTTGACTAACTAATAAAGATTTAGGAGCATCAATCAAATCAAGTACTTCATCAGATTTACATTCATCTTCGGAATTAGTCATTCCTCCTAAGTACATGTCTCTGCAACAGTCATAAACTTCTCCTAAGTAGATGTCTCTGCAATAGCTTTGAATTAATTTCGTCAACAAAAATGTGTTTGTAATATGTCATAGGGAGATTTCATTTTTTCACGATCCCACTTAGTCTATGACGTATTGAAGAAATTAAAGACGTTGCGGAAAAGCTTCAAAGAATTAATCATGCCGAAGTTTAATTGGTGCAAGTTTATTATTCTTCAAGTAAATTGCATTCCGATATCACACTAGTATGAATGCATATAATTAATGGACCTCGGAATAATTTTTATAAACGATAAGGATGTAATTTTATAAGGAAAAATATTTTAAAATGTTTAAATAGTATTTTAAATGTTTTACACTACATTTTATTTTGATAAGCTCAAAAAAGAGTTTGACTTAATTAGATCTCTTTTGGAAGAAACACTTTAAAGAAAAAGTCAAGCTGACATGCGCGTCGTTCGAACGAGAGTTGTACCTCGTTTGAGAGAGATGGCCATGTCGCGCGAATGACTGGTCAATCTCGTTCGAGTGAAACATTTTTCGAGGCGATTAATTTTTCCTATTTAAAGCGTGGTTTTGTCAGAATTAACGTGTGGTGCAATCTGGAAAACAGTTTTCAATCCAATACGAGTTTTCCACATTTTTCTAACTTTTCAAAGCTTAAACACATCCTTAGAGTTTGTAAAGATCCGAGTTATCATTACTATATGTTTATGTGATCTTATTGCACCAAGAAGGTTTGTTCTATACTTGAACTTCTGGGTTTTGCGGTGAAGAAAAGAGAAGGACTTATTGTTCGACATCGTATCAAAGTCATTCGGTGGACACCGAGACAAACATGGACGCGTGTGTTGTGGACATGTATCGTGGAAGAAGGACTTTCTGCGTGGGCACTGTGAGAGGAGTGGTTGAAGATCAGAAGTGGATCAAGACCCGTGGGGATCGAGTCGTTGAGTGAGTCTTTTGTCTGTTCATTGTAATTCCATATTCATAGTGGTTGTCTGGCTTGGGTCGTTCGAAGTTTTTTCCCGTATTGGTTTTTCCCTCGTACATCCGGCATTGTGAGTATTCTCTACTTTACCTTACTTGCTTTAATCACTAGATGCGTGTTTAGGATTAACCAAGATAAAATTGCTTTAAAGTAAAAATTGGTTTTTCACAACTTGGTTTGGTGCTAATTAAAAGTTGGATAATTTTTTGTGAAAATTGGTTTGATTTGAAACACACGCATAAGGGACACTCTTTCAATGGTATCAGATCTAGAAAACATACTTTATTTGTTTTGTGATCCCGTGTGTTTTCAAAGATGAATTTTGGAAATAGCGAACTTTTTCGAACTCCTATTTTTTATGGAACTAATTACACCTATTAGAAGATGAGAATGAAAAGTGCATTAAAATTTATTGATGAGCGTGTGTGGCTAGAAGTTGAGAAAGGTTGGACACCCCCTATCACTATTTTAGGTGAGGTCACTAATTTAAAGCCTGTCGAGTCAGGGACCGAAACTGAACATAAACTTTCACAATATAATTCTACGGGTTTGCACATTATTTCTTCACATGTCACACCGGAAGAATATAATAGAATTATGACTTGTGAAACATCAAAAAAGGCTTGGGATATTTTGTCACTCACTCACGAGGGTACTAGCACGGTTAGGGCGTCGAAACCTTAAAATCTTACTACACAGTTTGAGACCATTAGGATGTTAGAAAGTGAGACTTTTGATGAGTTTTATGCTAGGTTGTCCATTATTGTCAACTCGTCGTTTAACCTAGTTGACAAAATTCCTGACAACTGCGTCATTAAGAAAATCCTTAGGTCATTGCCTAGTAGGTTTGATGCGAAAGTGAGTATCTTAAACTCCTTGGGTAAGTTAGAGTCGAAGAAACTAGAAGATATTGTAGGTGACTTAAAAACCTATGAAATCGACATGATTACCTCCAAGCAAGTGACTAAGAAAGAAAAGGGGATTGCTTTGAAAACCTGAACGGAGGAAATTAAAGTTTCGGATTTCGATTCCGATTTTCAGGATGTTGCTTTGTTGGCAAAGAAATTTCAAAAAAAAAATTCAAAAGCAATCGAAAGATGCCAAGAAGTTTGAAAAATTGAAGAACAACAAAGTTGATTCCACCTCTAAAGATAAGTTTGAGAAGCCTAAGAGAGATGAGTCGGATAAGTGTTTTGGGTGTGAGGGGTACGGTCAAAAAGTTAAGGAGTGTCCCACTAGACTTAAGAAAGAGGGCAAGCAACCCATTGTATATAGTGCCACCTTAAGTGATAGTGATCCGGAAGAGGGAGAGAATTCCCCCATTGATCGTAACTTTGTTGCGTTTGGGTCATGTCATGTGAGCGATGACGATTCTCATGTGAATGACACTTCAGAAGAGGTTTTGAGTAAATCTCATGTTAGTGAGGGTGAAGAGAGTGATGAAGAGGAGGTAGATGTGACCAAATTGCAAGTTGCATTTAATAAGTTGTATGCTAAGACGGTTAAGGTGAAAAAGGCAAATGCAAAATTGCAAGCTAAGTTGAATGAGCGTGCCATAGAAAATAATGATAGTTTGATTGAGGATCTTAGGGCACGATATAAGACTCTTAGGGAGAAATTAGAATATGTCGAGGGTGAGAGAGATAATCTTCGTGGTTTGATGGAGTCTTTGAAAAAGGAAATTCCAGAGTTTATGAGTCTAGGCGTTTGCTCGAGTCTAGGATTCATGAGTTGGAGGAGAGATTGAGAGACTCGTCTAGAGTTATGTTTGATTTGGAGGCTAGATCGGAGAAGTTAGATAGGATCTTGGCACCGTCCAAATTAAGGGAGATAGGGGAGGTATAGGTTTTGATAAGAGATTTACTCCCATCCCCCCCCCCCCCCTCGCGCACGTGTGAGAAACACTAGGAAGGTTAGAAAAGGTCCACATATAGGTATTCATTCCCACCGTTACTACATTTGTACATTTTGTGTTAGGAAAGGTCACCTTAGGCGTTATTGTTACGACCTTAGACAAGATCCTAGGAAGTTTAGGAATAAAGTTGCTCAGGTTACCCAAATCCCCATGCGTCGTTTTACACATACTTGGGTTAGGAAATCGGATTTAGTTGATTTAGGAATAAAACTTTATAATTCTCGTTTGGGTGCACTCGATTCTTCCCATGCTAAATCTAAAGGATGATAGTTTCTTTCATGATTTTGTTTGTCATATGTTAGTTTGTTTCATGATATATTCATTGCTAGTATAGTGATATGTTTATCATTTGTTTAAGTCATATTGAAAAATACAAAAAGATTTTACTTTTATTTGAGTCAAAATATGTTTGAAAAGACAAAAATATTTTCGGTTTTTGTTTTTGAGTTTACATGTTGTTGTGGCATATTGGTGTGCTTGGACCCCCCCGTCGTTTCATTATCCATGTGGCTAGGACAGTTGGTCATTATTATCGATGATTAGAATGTTCTTAACCATTGTTCAAATGGGGGTGTTTCAAAGTTGATATGCATTTTGATTCGACTTTGTATATATGCCAACATTGCAAACATGCACGAGTTCATATGGATGTTTAACTTCTCTTACATATTTGAATTTGGTGAGGCGTTCTTATCTCAATCTTGCCATCTATGCGTAAGTAGACTTAAGGAGAAGTTTGCATGTAAGAACCATTTACGATGAGGATTTGAATTAGTATCTAAATTGGAAAAATGATGAGTGATTCACGGGAAAGGGCTGCGAGAGTTCAAAATTAACTCGTCGTGAAAGCCACTGTTTAAAAGAGCCCAAATAAAAAAGGCAAAATGATAAGAAAAGGGCCAAATTAGTTTGGTTCATTCCAAAGAAAATATGATATTATTGAGGGAGTTTGGATGGATTAAAAATTTAATGGGTTTGCACAACTAATCCTAATGTTGAAACATTGCAATTTAACATTATTGTTTGTAGAATCATAAAAAATATGGATTTGTGTGCATGTAGTATGTTTAGTTCATTAAGCTCACACTTTAATTGTCATATGGATATGATAAAGTTTGATGATTTATCGCTATCAATTAGATCTTCTTGATCATTTCGATGTGTTGGAATTGTGACTCATTTGTTGTAGTTTCACGCTCATACATTCCACGTCCATGTTTGAGCACATCGGTACTATGTTTGCATCTAACTCGCTTTGTTAGTTTTTATGCGTTTTTGCATTTTGTGTTAAAAGCTTACTGTTTTAGCACTTTTTTACTGTTGTCAGGCCCTTCCAGTGTGTTTTTTTTGGAAATTTTTTCACTGGGCAAAAATATAAGATATTTCTGGGAATCTGGGAAAGTTTAACTGTCGCGAGAAGTCGTTCAAACGACATCTCATGTCGCGAGAAGACCTCGTTCGAGCAACATTACCATGTTGCGAGAAGCCTCGTTCGAGTGATGTGTCATTTGAGCGACGTCCCTGGCTCGTTCGAACGACCGTCTTGGATTATTTTTTGCTTCTTTTTGTTTGCAGCACCCTGGTTATTGTGGTATATTTTTTTTGGTACTGCTGGAATCTTTCTGGACTGACTGGTTTATATGCAGGTTTTATTGTCTCATATTGGAATTTTTCATATGTTCCATTTATCACACCTGATTAGTTTGTTATATTATTTGTGTGATTCTTTGGTTTACTAGCTACTGATTTGTCATTAATTGATCATATTTAACTAGTTGTTTTATGATTATCTAGCATTTTTTTTAATTAGTATATCTTCATGCTAGATACATGTTGATTGGTTTATCTTTTCACGGGATTGTATATTCGAGAAAAAAAAGGGGGAGAGATGTATATGATGTAGGGGGAGATTTGTTGAGCATGTTTATTGATATCTGAATTTAAATGTTGTTTGATTACATATTTTACAATTTAGTATCATATTATTGCTCAATTGTTTAACAAATGATTTTTTAGAGTTTATTCATATTCGTATATATATATATTGGTTTCATTTATTCCACCATACTTCACTGGGTATTTGTTTGTCTGTTCCATGTGTGTAGGTATGCTTCAGCGATTCGAGACTTGAAGTCTACATCGCATTGAGACAGTTCATGCATGTCCGTGCTACATATACTAGTCCGTGTCCTGTAATTTTTTACTTTGGGTTTATGGGATAGGATTTAGCCGTCATACGGCTTGATGAACCGCCTTAAGCATTTCACTGGTTTAGTTTTGTCCCGGAATAGTCAAAGGGGGAGATTTCTAAGGAAATAAATTTCCAATTGAGACCCCGTATTGTTTTTGACTTAATTCCGTGAACAAAACTGTATTTGTAATATGTCATAGGGAGATTTTATTTTGTCACAATCCCACTTAGTCTATGATGTATTGAAGAAATTGAAGACGTTGCGGAAAAGCTTCAAAGAATTAATCATGCCGAAGTTTAATTGGTGCAAGTTTATTCGTCTTCAAGTAAATTGCATTCTGAGATCACACAGGTATGAATGCATATAATTAATGGAGCTCGGAATAATTTTTATAAAAGATAAGGATGTAATTTTATAAGGAAAATTATTTTAAAATGGTTTAAAAGTGTTTTAAATGTTTTACGCTACGTTTTATTCTGAGAAGCTCGAAAAAGAGTTTGACATAATTGGATCTCTTTTGGAAGAAACTTTTTAAAGAAAAAGTCAAACTGACACGCGCGTCGTTGGCACGACAGCCGTACCTCGTTCGAGCGAGATGGCCATGTCGCGCGAACGACTGGTCAATCTCATTCGAGCGACAAATTTTTTGAGGCGGGTAATATTTCCTATTTAAAGTGTGGTTTCGTCAGAATTAATGTGTGGTGCAATCTGGAAAAGAATTTTTAATCCAATACGAGTTTTGCACATGTTTTTCTAAGGTTTCAAAGCTTAAACACATCCTTAGAGTTTGCAAAGATCCGAGTTATCATTACTATATGTTTATGTGATCTTGCTGCACCAAGAACGTTTGTTCTATACTTGAACATCTGGGTTTTGTGGTGAAGAAAAGAGAATGACTTCTTATTCGACATCGTAGACGTATCAAAGCCATTCGGTGGACACCAAGACATACGTGGACGCGTGTGTTGTGGACAGGTATCATGGAAGAAGGACTTTCTACGTGGGCACTGTGAGAGGAGTGGTTGACCCGTGGGGATCGAGTCGTTGAGATAGTCTTTTGTTTGTTCATTATAATTCCATATTCATAGTGATTGTCTGTCTTAGGCCGTCCGAGGTTTTTTTCCGTCTTGGGCCGTCGTTGTGAGTATTCTCTACTTTACTTTACTTGCTTTAATCACTAGATGCATGTTTAGGATTAATCAAGATAAAATTTCTTTAAAGTAAAAGTTAGTTTTTCACAACTTGGTTTGGTGCTAATTAAAAGTTGGATAACTTTTGGTGAAAATTGGTTTGATTTGAAACACACGCATAAGTGACACTCTTTCAATATATGTGTTATGAAATGCAAATTAAGACGATACATCTGCATTAGGTGTCATGAATAAAATATTAAAAATAACAACTATGACACCTAAAATAGAAGAGTTATGAAAAACAATTAACAAGCCACAATGGAGGTGTCATAAAACTTAACACGATATTTTTTAAGTAGCTAGTAGTGAATTGTTTAATTAGGACACGTATGTAATGTTGTAAAAAAATATTGCATGACTCTTTACTGGTGTCATAAAATGTGTTACTAATTTACGACATCGGGAAGGTGTCGTAAAAATGTATTACACGACACTTAACAGGTGTCATAAAATGTATTACACATTTTACAACCCCACATGAAGAACTAAACAATATTTCCCTCATTCCCTCAATTTCTTTTAGCAAAAAAAACCTTAGGTTTACATTATAAGTAAATATCCCCCAAAATCGTTCCCTTTCTCTACAAGGAATAACCTCAGACATCAATCTGTCACATAAAGCCAAAGGAACTTCTCCGTCATTGATCGGTCAGTGGTACGGATCTCACAACTAATTTTTATTAATTAAAAACTTTTGACTATCACTTTTAACATCGATCAGTCACTGGTTTGCTAGACTTTTGTATCCAAATTGATTTGATTTAATCAAATTTCTAAACTAGGATTCTAATGTGGGGAATAATCCATTTGTTTCTTTTAAAATTTGATTTAATTTTATATAAACTTCCATTTGATTTGTTCAAATTTTATTGAGAATCGTTTGATGTAAATTGTCGAGTCAATTCTTGAATTTCATCTACGCGGCTTAACCGATCTCTCTCATTAGGTAAACCACCTGTATATATAAATTATTTGTTAAAATTTGATTTAATCGAAAATTTGATTTGTTCGTTATTTCATTTTTTGTTTTCTATTGTAAATTATCTGTTTGAATATAGATATGTTGTGTGTGTGTGTGTGTGTGTGTGTATCTATATATATATAGTATTTTAGGGATAATTTTTTATGCATAAATAATATTGCTTAGGATGATTCTAATATAGGAATTTGCGTTTGGCACATTGTTAAAAAAACGTTAAAAGTGATAGTCATGTCTAAGGCTTATGAGTTTTTAATTAATAATTAATTTCTATTTTTGAATCTTAGCATAGGTTTTCCTATTTTTGAATCAATCGATCAAAGAATCTTTTGATTGTGTTGAAAAACCTTGTAATAGAGTGTTGAAATCATGTAATAAATGTGTTTGGATCTGCGTAAACAATTGTGCAATATAATATAGATTCAATGTTCTAACACCATATTAAAATAGGGGTTAATTTGATAAATATTAACCCATATATGTCCTGTTTGTTCATCCCTTTCATGTTCCATTTGGCTTGATGATTCAATTTGATGTTCACTTTGTCCATCAATTTAAGCAATCCCTGATTTTGATAGTCATCTTTATCTCACTTTTTTCTTTTTGTAGTATTTTGTTAATTTAAGATGTCAGCCTCCGACAATTCTAATAGGCAGAGGCATCATCATCAGTTATATTCTCCAGGCTCAGAGTTAGCCCATTATCAGCCTCCTCCTTGAGCAAGGGTACTGCATCAATCTCGACCAGTCGAAGCTCTTTGGCTCCGACATAGTTCACACATGGAACATATGACAAGGGTATTGTTGGCACATGTGTCCTAGACCGTTATGGAATATCAAATCCCACATGAAAGGAATATTTTTCCATTATGAATTACACACTTCATTTTACGATTGTCACACTCTCATTTGTAACTTGATCTCATTCACATGGGTTGCATGCTAGGAGGTGACACTACACCCACAACCCTATAAAATAAACCACAAGTTTCCTTATTTTTAGAGTACACTATATTTTAAGTGATATTATGTTGACTGTATAATTGCTTATTATTTTTAGAGCTTAATTGTGTCTTATCAATACTCTTCCATATTTTTTGTAGCTTATAAGTTACAAACACAAAGAAGCTACGGAAAAATAAATTTATCCACACACTACTAGTTGTAGAGGCTATCATAGACTTAAGGAGATAATGTTACTTTTTATGTTGATTTTGATAATTGATACTATATCTTTTTTGTAGTGTTATGTATTGATAATCTATTTGATTTTGTGCATATTTTGGAGAAAATTAAAAATCAATATAAATTCATTCGTAGAGTTGATGTTTGGATAAGGGGACACAAAAGGAGTAATGGAGATCCGGTCAATTAAGTTGTTAGTGAAGCTATAGTAATGACAAAAACATTTAAACCTCTACATATATATGACTTAATTTTGATGCTTTATTGGTATATAGATATTTTTGTTAAGGTTGATTTTTTTTTTCTTAGAGAAAGATTGAAGCAATTCCATCTCATGACTCGTCTTCAATAAAAGATGATGCAATAACAAAGTTGTTTGGTCCCAAAAGTCCCTGTCGGGTTCGTAGTCTTGGATTTTTGGTTATGCCTACAAAGGTTGGCACTGCATTATAAATCAATGCAAGGGTTACGTCAATTGAAAATCAAACTCAACAACTTTTGTATTGGTAGACAAATGTCGAAAGCTTAATGAAATAAGGAAACATGCCAAATATGGTAATTTACTAAATGAAGCTTGCTGCTAAATATCTTTTTATGTTGCTTTTTTATTAATCTTTCGTAAAATTATATTTAAGATCAACATGAAGGTATTGAGGACAATATAAATGACCTAACACCTACTCCACGGGTTATTGTCAACAAACTTTTGTCATATAAATTGTCCTTAGTGTACATTAATGATCGTTGATATTTTTTAATTGTTGTTAGTCCCATGGAGAAAGTACATGTGCACCAAGTGCTTCAAACCAGATAAATGTAACATGCAAATTGTTAGACTGGTCGGGTACAGGAGAGGAGGTGGATGATAGACATATTGAATTTACGGATTCAAAGTCAATGTTGCACCAATAAATGTTTGGACCTGATTATTATAATGTGTGGATTATTCAAAATATTGTTCCAAAAATGTCAGTGTTTCGATACTTAGATGAGTTTGCTACACTTGGTGATGCAGAAGGAAAAACCATTGCATGGCCGCACTGATACGTTAAGTTTAACTTATTATATAAGTCACATAGCACGTATCTGCTGATGTCTAAAAATGGTTTATCATTTAGATACGTCAACAAATAAAATAAAGGTAAATAATCCATGCACACACAAGAGACAAATATTTTTATAGTGGTTCGGTTGTGACGAAAGCCTACGTCCACTCTTTGTTTTATTTCTGATGATTACAATAGTATAATTGGATATGCATGAGAATTATTGAATTCTCCCTTTGAGCTAGGGGAGATCATGTATTTATAGTGGTGATGGAATGCCTTTATATATTCAGACATTTACATCTGTATACAATAAAGAAAAACGTTAATCTTCAATATAACTGTTGATATTCACGGGTACAATGAGTATTGGTGACTCCACACTAATGGCTTTTGATATAGTTGATTGTTCATATTCTTCAGGTTGGTCGTCCATTTGGCCGACCAATGGTCTCGAGATCCCACCATGTAAGTAATTACTATGAATATCGCCATATAGGAGAATAGGTGTCTATTTCCCCTTGGTCCACGTAGATGGATAATTTTTGGAATCAACAAAAGCCCCAATGCTCCATGCTTGATTATTGATCGAATGTAAGGAGTATTTATTCTGAAAAGATGCTCGGCGCCCATAATGAATGATATTATTGGCCTCATAAAACATATGTGGAGTTTCTTTAGATAATTCCCAGACATATGACCATTCTTGTTCTTGGTTCAAGTGTTGATGAAGTGCAGAGGTGTCTACTTGGGAGGACAAGTGTCCTGATGCTTATGGTCCAGCTGGTACCGTTTGATGTCATCTAGTATAATTTCCATAATGTGAAACTTGAAATTTCTTAGCAGCATATAATAGGTGTTCTTGCATCATCAATCCATGTGACATGACCAATTTAACAAAAGCCCATAATGCTCTTTTATTGAAAGGATGAAGTATGAGATTTGAATACTTTCTCGGCCTTTAAGTATAATGGTGGCCAACTTACTGGACTTTGTAAAATATTTCACTAGGTGGCGTTTTTGGATAGTTTGAAAAATTGCAAGTCACTAAAAAGTAATCTGGTTTCTCTACCCTTGTTGTATCTCTTGCTAGGATGATAAGGCCGAGGAAAATAGAGCTTTTTTATTTCCTTGTAATGATTGTTTTTTCTTTCGTACTATCCTGTTGAAGCCACTGGTGTTGGAATAATTGGTTGGTATGTATTTAAGCTTGTGGTTAGTTATAATCAACTTGTCGACTAGTAATCGGTGTAGACTAGTTAGTCAGATAAGAAGTTAAATAAATTGCTTAAATGTTGAATGATGGTAATTACCTAGTTTATACTAATGTTGTTCTTGGATAAAGCTGTAAATAGTTTTGTTGATTTAAGTTGTAACATTAGTTATCAGTGACGACCAAGTGTATCGGGTCTGTGTAATTTCCCTCCGTTTCTCTTACTCCAAATCTTTTGTAATGTGTCTGCTTATTCTTAAGTCTTTCTTTTCTATTCTGTTTCCACTTGCTTTCCATCATCGTTTTTCAAACTTTATTCTTCCCTTTAGATCTTTGTAAGCCATTCTGTTTTTGCTTGTATCCAACACTTATTGAAATGTAACGATGTTATGGCTAACCTGCTCAAATGATATGGCTTAACGACTAGTTAACCTGCTCAAATGATAAGTTTTTTATTCATGGTTGAATATGTTTGTACAACCTTAGATTCTACTAATGTACTTAGGTAAAAGTGTAAATAGTTTTATTGCTCTAAGATTGTGCACTAGTTATCAATGACGACCAAGTGTATTTGGAATGTATGATTATTCCTTTATTTTAACTCGGCTAGGAAAAATTTCTTGTGTTTATATATGAAGTTTTATGAACTTCTTGTTCTTGACTTATCAAAGATGAAGTCATACATGAAGTATGATGTTGGGATCGTGTCCATGCGTTAGTCATGTATGGTCGGATTTTGTCGTCCATAAGACTGCAACAGATTTTCCTGGATTTGGTGAACTTCTTGTTCGTGATCTGTTCAGAGACGAGGTCATACATGAAAGTTTGACTTTAGCCAAACAACTGAGGTGCTTTGCTGAGATGTCTTCAGTCTCCAAACCAAATTTTATTGGAATGCGATTCTTCTGCATTTTGTTTATCCGACTGATATTTCGTGCAAGCCAATATTATCTGTTAATCGGATAAATGGCCTAATTGTCGAGCCCAAAAAATGTCTGTGGAGGATTAATGCATTGAGGCTTATTATGACTAATGTTGCAATGAATTAGTCAACATAGCTACAGATCCCTGAGTCTGGCTTATGAAGAAGAAACTGAATATTAATAATTCTTGACCATTCGTTTGGAGTTTGTTGCAATATAATGTTGAATATATATATATATATATATATATATATATATATATATATATATATATATATAGAGAGAGAGAGAGAGAGAGAGAGAGAGAGAGAGAGATCAAATAATGAGCATGACCGAACATCTGGATTTGAATTGCAAATATAATGATAGATGAACATGCAGTCGATAATGACCAACAGTCCGTTGGGGCTAAATTATGATGATTCACATAATATATAATTTGAACAAAAAATCCATCGAAGCTAGTGAGAAATTCAAATAATGAAAGAGCAGGCCATCTATTTGGGTCTTTAATTAATGGTTGAGGAGACCGAGTAAATATTGCGAGTGATCCTACATTGTTAAAGAAAAATAGATTTCCGCACCATTCATATTAATAATAAATGTAATGTTGATTAACAATTGACTACGCCGACCATTTTTTGGAATTGAATATAGATAAGGATTATCCTGACCAACCATCCGTTGGAGATAAAATACAACTTGTGTGGTAGATATTTTCAAGACTTAAAAAAATATTTTGGCGATCCTCTATCGAGATAAATTTTGAATATGCATAATCATCCGAGTAGATATAGCGAGCCATACATGTTCGAGCATATTCCAGAGCATTAATAAAAAATTTAGGAGATTAAGATTGTGGTCGAGAATCTATCGGGACTGAATCTTGCACCTGTGGAAGTTAATAAGTTTCCCAACCATCTGTGGAGTTTAAATCAAAATAGACATTATCATGAGAAAAATTTATTCAACCAAACAATATATGTTATGTATTTACTCAGGCAACAGAATATGAAATAATAAGTTTTGTATCACGCCGAATACACGAGGCTTAAGAAGATTTTTATCAAATATATACGATATGTAAGGCATAATTGTTTAGCCTAGAACTTTTGCAAAAATTATTTGAAGTCCAAGCAACTACTCAAATGTAAGTTGGTTTTAGACAATTATTTCCACTTAAAGTTGTGAAAATATAAAGTAGAGGATTGTAAACCAAAAGCCCTTAAACAACAAATCGTGTGATTTAATAAATGTAAACAGGTCTGGATTTTTTTCATGTTTATTCACGCACACGGAGCATGATGATAAATGCACACGTGCTGATGTCAGCCTAAAAAACATGCCACCGACTATTAATAGATAGTCGGGAAACCCCCAACATGTGCAACTATTGAGTTAAGTGAACTCTGGTGTCGTCATAACCACGTTGCCGACCAGTAAAAGGTGGTCAGGGACCCTCCGGACTTGTTGTTATGATATAATGTCATCGACCAACTAATACCGGTGCAAACGTTCAAGTCTAAGGAGTTTACGGTACCGTGACCATGTTTGCCCGGGGGGTAACCAGGGAAGATACCAACTGCCGACCAGACCTGCATACAATCCTGTAATAACAAATGCTAATTTTAACAGACCAGAGAGTTTTAAACACACTCCCCAGCTGAACTCGTGCTCCAAAAAGAGATTCAAATGTATTTATCAAAACATAGCATCATTCCAGTTTTTTCACCGACCAGTGATTAGGGTCCATGATCGGCGACCGCGAAGGGGATCTTCAGCAATGTTGCTATTATATAGGAGTTGGTTTATATTGGTCGCCGACCTTCGGCAATGCATAGGGTACCCACACCTTGCTGCCGACTACCTATGAAAGAATTGTACTTACCTAAAATAGTTTTCCTCCCATAAATTCCACGTTGCCGAAATAGACCCACATAATAGGTGTGCGAGCTGTCATAAGATCTATACAAGTATTGATCCTTAAATAAATTTTGATATGAATTTGAGAATGTCAAGTCACATTGATTTAAATAAATTCACATATTTTCATGTTAACCTTATTTAAAAAGAATCAATTTTTAAACCAATGTAATTCAGCGTTAAACAAACATCTAGGTGTAGTGGATCATGCCAACATAAACAAATATAAATTGATGAATCACATATTTCAAGAAAAATCATCGAAGGATAAAACCTTTTATTTCACAAATAATACTCACAATGATTACAAGTGAAATCCACAAAGAATTTATCTCACCAAACTCTCATAGGCCCTTAAATCAACAATTAATCAACCTGAAAAGATCCACAGAGACATGAAGTCCAGTCATCCCAGGAACACCCACGAGTAATCCATTTGACACGTAGTCACGTCAGCCCAGCACCTCCTTCAAGTGGCACCTAGATCAGTAGTAGAGATCTTCTCTACTAGAGAAACTTCACAAAATTATGTTCTTGTGTTCCAATACAATTCACATAAAGATTGAGATGTTTTGTGAATTGAAAACAAAAAGGATTAAACCCTTAAATGAAGAAGACAAAGAATTCTGTTGGTTTGCAGTTTGTGTAGAATGAAAAACGTCACGTCTTCTTAACGAAAATAAAATGGTTTAACACACTTTATATAAAAAACTTAATGTGAAGCATCACTCGAACGAAACAGTGATGTCGCTCGAATGACTGCTTTGTGTGAGATGCCATGTCGCTCGAATGACTGGCTTATCTCACTCGAACGACCAACTTAAAAAAAATTATTTCGATAAAAAACTCCGCCTCAACACTTAGAAAAAATATTTGACGAAAAACTCCACTTCAACACTTAGAAAATATTTTACAAAAGTTACCCCAACACTCTAAGTGAACCGTTATGGTACTTAAACACAGCCTTACCAAAATTAATCTTGCAGAGGCTTGAATGTTGAAGAAATTTAATATTCGGATCCTTCTTGATGCATGATTGAGCTTGAATAAGTCTTCGACGGTTATAGCGGTATACGACATACTCAAACATGACTTATAAAATATGTCCTTACAAATCTCCCTCTATGTCCATGCCGGCACAAAATAAAAACACCTGTGTTGATACCAAATTTAGTCTGTTGACATGGCTCAATTGAGTGAAGATACATGGCAATCTACGTGGCAACAACAAACATTTTCGAGGAACTCACACGCTCCGAGGAACCATACTACAACGAGGAACACTGCTTCCCCGAGAAACTCATATGCTCCGAGGAACAAGAACTCTCCGAGGAACTCTTGAGTACCGAGAAGCTCAGGCGGTCCGAGCTGCACCTCGAACAAATCATTAATAGCAGGATAACTAACAGTTTGACTGTTCATTAAATGCTTATCATTCAGACGCACACGCTTAAGGGGCATTGAATGTATTACCCTTTCATATGTACATCATTTAATGTATTACCATTTCATATTACAGCCTCAGGGATATAAATACATTGTACAATCCTCATTGTGAGGGGATCGAAATTTCTTGATAGAACTTGTAATCGAGAATTCCTAAACAATCAGCAATAACATAACAGTGGACGTAGACCATTCTTATAAGGCTGAACCACTTTAAAAACTCTTTGTTTCATTTATTTTATCTGTGATTAAAAAATTAGATACGATCTAATTTTTTACATCAACAAATTGGCTCAGTCTGTGGGAAACGACTGGTAATATCGTTTTTCATCAAAAACAATTCATCACCAATGGCTGATATTCCAGAATCCAGTAATCAAAATGCTGGAAACCCTCCAAATCCATCTGCTCCGCCAAACATTCTAGATCTGGCTGGAATAATGACAAATCTGGCTCAGGGCCAGACCGTCATGCAGGAAACTATGCGACAACTCATACAAACCCTCCATGGCGGTGCACCAACCCATTCAGGACTGCGGAGTATTCAAAGAAACACCCGTGCACCATCCTCGCGTACTAGCCGTACCAATTCATATCGCAATGAAGAGTCTGAAGATTTTTCTTATCAACCTGGACGAACTTCGTCAGTGCGAGCCACAGATACTGAACAACGCATCACTCTCTCTCCAGAAAGGACTAGTGCGCTAGAGAGGTTAAGCAGGGTATCACCTTTTGATCGATTAGGACTTAGAAGGAGTAGAAGTCCTCCTAAAGTCGTATCGATGAGTTTTCGATGACCATCAGATTTAAGGGAAGGATCTGCCCAGTCGCGACCAGCTGCTCGTCAAGATAGATCCCATGAGCGACTAGCTGCTCGTCAAGATAGATCCCAGGAAGCCACTTCAACGCGATCAGTTGCTCGAACCAACAGGCCCGAGGAAGGAAATGATGCATGGGAAGTCTCTATTCAAAGGCTGGAGGATAGATTAGGGGAAATGGCTAAGGCCAAGAACCCTCTATAACGAACCTTTGTTCGAGGAACACCTTTTGTCCAGTCCATTGTAGATTTTACAACACCATCAAAGTTCAAATCACTTGTTGTGACTCCCAAGTATGATGGAAAGACTGACCCTGTTCTTCATATAGATCAATACCAAGCTGCATCCGACATCTATGCTGTTCCAGATGAGATGAGATGTAGAGCATTCTCGGGAACTCTTACCGGATCTGCTCAAATATGGTATAATAATCTTCCTCGGGGTAAGATCTCAACTTTTCTTCAACTGGCCGAGTTATTCATTGGGAATTTCTATTTTGGGGCAAAGCCAATTAAACGAGTAGCGTATTTGTTAAGTGTTAGACAAAAAGCTGGTGAGAGTACCAGAGATTATATAAATCGTTTTAATAACGAGAAACTTGAAGTCATTGATTATGAGGAGAAGACAACGATTACCGCCTTGATGAGTGGACTACTGCCGAACAAGTTATACTACACTTTGGCCAAAGATCCACCTAGAACCATGTCGGACCTGATGGGAAAAGCGTCCAAGATTATGAATGCGAGGAGGCTATGGTTGCGAAGAAGAATATGGATGCCAAAGAAACCAAGGTGGAAGGTGATAAAGCTAAGAAGAAAGAGCATAAGAACAATGGTAATGACAAACATTCAAAAACTAGGTCGGTATGGGACGTAATGAAGAAATTTGATAATTATACTCCTTTGAAGAAGGATATCAACCATGTTCTAGAAGAATTCAAGAACAACGAGGAATTAAACTGGCTAGAGAAAATGAAGGCAGACCCCGACAAGAGGAATAAGGAGAAGTATTGCGAGTTTCATAAAGATCATGGCCATATGACCAAAAACTGCATAGCTCTTCAGAATGAGATTGAAACACTCATCAGACGAGAAAAACTGGCAAAGTATGTTGATCGAGGAAGCGAAAGAAGAAACAACGACCGAGCAAGAGAGAGGTTTATATCTCCTCGTCGAGCAGAGGAGAACAAGAAAAGAAACCATGAAGTTGATCCAGAAGACGACCCCGATCTTACCAAGAGACCAAGGCAGCCAGAACGAGAGGTATTTTCAATACGTTTTGGGTCATTTGACTGTAATGTTATTACAGGTGGAGATGCAGGAGGAAGAGACCTTACTGCAGAAAGAAAAGCTTACCTCTGTGAGGCTCAAGCTTGATCGTACATTCAGCGAATAAATCTAGCTGAGGAGGATCGTCCGAGAAAGGTGAACAAAGAGAAATTGGTCATTGGTTTCTTAAAGAATGACCTCGCAGGTATTCTATATCCTCATGATGACCCATTGGTGATCAAGATGAGAATGAAGGAGGCAATGATTTCAAGAGTACTGGTCGATAATGGTAGCTCGGCAAACATCATGTTTTACTCGTGCTTCGATAGTTTAAATCTAAAGCTATCTCAATTGGAACCTTATCATAGACCCCTCCTCAGTTTTGCTGGCGAGAAAGTATTTCCACTTGGGACGATCAAGTTGGATATATTCATTGGTACGTGGCCTGCTTGTCGAGCAGCAAGAATACGCTTCTTCGTGATGGATAAGAATGTTCAATCATCATACAATATCATCATGGGAAGAGTAGGATTGGAGAAGTTCGAGGTTGTACCATCTACAGTGGATCAATGCCTAAAATTTCCAATAAATTTTGGAGTAGTAGTTGTGAAAGGTGATCAAAAAGTAGCTCGAGAATGATATTATTCATCCGCTGAGCAAGAGGAACTGGAAGAATCAAGGAAAAAGACTACTACCTATCAAGTGGATGAAGGTGCAAAAATTGAAACATTGGATCTTAGAGATGAGTCGCAACTCGTGAAGGGTCAAGTGGTTGAAGCTACTGAAAACATCATTCTGGACGACGAGCACCCTGAGCGAACTACTCAAGTAGGTTCGTCGTTGGAAGCCTCGCTAAAACAGGAATTGATAACTTTCCTTAGAAGCAGAAAACAAACTTTTGCGTGGAGTCATGAAGATATGCCCGGAATAGATCCAAATTTCTTATGTCACGAGCTCAATGTGAATAAGGAGATCAAGCCTGTGAAGCAGAGTATTCAGTCCCGAGAAGAATCAAGCTATACAGGAGGAAGTCGAGAAGCTCCAGAAAGCTTGCTTCATTGAAGATGTTAAATATCCAGACTGGTTAGCAAATGTGGTGATGGTGAAAAAGAAGAACAACAAATGGAGGATGTGTGTAGACTTCACCGACCTCAACAAAGCATGCCCAAAGGATCACTTTCCATTGCCCCGAATTGATCAAATGGTGGATGCTACCTCGAGACACAAGTTGCTGAGCTTCATGGATGCTTATTCTGGTTACAATCAGATCAAAATGAAACCTGAAGACAGGGAGAGTACTTCTTTCATTACCCCTAGGGGAACTTATTGTTATAATGTTATGCCTTTTGGTTTGAAAAATGCAGGTGCGACATAACAGCGGCTGATGAATAAGGTTTTTGCTGAACAAATCAGTTGTAATATGGAAGTATATGTTGACGATATGCTGACGAAGAGAAAGAAAGCTGCCGATCATCTAGTTGACTTAAGCCAGACTTTTGATCAACTGGATAAATATCAAATGAAGCTGAACCCGACGAAGTGCATATTTGGAGTACGAGAAGGCATGTTTCTCGGGTACATTGTCAATCAATGAGGCATTGAGGCAAATCCTGAAAAGATCAAAGCTCTATTAGGGCTATGATCTCCAACGACGAAGAAAGAGGTGCAAAGTCTTACAGGACGAGTAGCAGCACTCAACATATTTGTATCATGGGCAACTGATCGATGTCTCCCATTCTTCAAGACACTCCGAAAGACTTTTTAGTGGAATGATGAATGTGAGAAGGCTTTTCAAGACTTGAAGAAATACATGGGAGCACCTCCACTGTTATCCAGGCCAGTGATGGGAGAAAAATTATACTTATATCTTGCAGTGTCCGAGAATGCAGTTAGCTCGGCGTTGATCAGAGTGGAGAATGGAGTGCAAAAACTAATTTATTATACGAGTAAGGCCTTCCGAGGAGTAGAGATCAGATATCCAAGGCTGGAAAAGTTAGCACTGGCGCTGATTGAGGCGAGTAGAAGAATGAGGCCATACTTCCAAACCCATACCATAGTAGTATATACTGATATGTCATTGAGGAAAGCCCTTCATAAACCAGAAAAATCAGGGAGATTGATGTACTGGGCAATAGAGCTCGGTGAATATGATATAGTTTATGAACCCAGATCATCGCTAAAAGGGCAGGCTGTAGCAGATTTTATAGCAGAGTTCACCTATCCTGATATCCCCGAGGAGCAAAAGTTGCTCGCTCATCAACCTGTGGATGTTACAGGATCATCAGACACTAGCTCAGACCAACTCCGGTTGGTTAAAGGGCAAGTGGATGTTACAGGATCATCAATTTCGAGCTCAGACCAACTCCGATTGGTAAAAGGGCAAGAAAAGATGATCAATGAAGAGCGAGAAATATCAGGGGAAGATGAAAGGAAGCAACAAATATTTCACCGAGGAACTCTGACAGATCAGAAATTTGAAGACGAGTTACCTATATGGAGACTATATGTAGATGGCTCATCTTGCACTACAGGATGTGGCACGGGGATAGTTTTGAGCACTCCGGACGAGGTCGACATGGAATACGCCCTACGTTTCCAATTCAAAGCTTCCAATAATGAGACTGAGTATGAGGCCATGATTGCAGGTCTTAGTTTGGCAAAAATTATGGAGGCGCAGCAGGTTATTGTCTTCAGTGATTCTTAATTGATTGTAAATCAAATGTTGGGAGTATATGCAGTCAGAGGAGAATTAATGATCAGATATCATGCAAAGGCAAAGGAGCTGGTGTCAGAATTTGCTGCTATTCAACTGGTCAGAATACCAAGAATGGAGAATGCGAGAGCAGACACCTTAGCTCGATTAGCATCAGCTACTCGTACCGAGCTACAACGAACAATCCTAATTGAAGTTTTAGCTGGTCGAAGTATAGATGAAGATCTGACGACGAATTTTATTACCCTTGATTTAGGACCATCTTGGATGGATCCCATCAGGGCATATATTGAGGAGGGAGAATTACCAATTGACAAGCTCGTAGCTAAGAAATTGAAGTTTAAAGTTGCTCAATATGTATTAACTAACGGTATTCTGTATAGACGAGGAATTATCGCAGGTTTCCAGAGATGTGTGCATCCCTACGAGGTGAAAGAATTGATTGAAGAGATCCATGAAGGGTCCTGTGGAGCCCATGTAGCAGGTCGGACGCTTTTGCAAAGGGTGATGACGCAGGGATACTACTGGCCGACGATGAGGGCTAATTGTATAACCTATACTAAGAAATGTGACAAGTGCCAACGCTTTTCCTCCATCCGAAGAACTCCACAAGCATTATTGACACCCATCACTTCCCCTTGGCCATTTGCCATGTGGGGAATAGATTTGGTTGGGCCACTGCCAACGACCAGAGGAAGGTTCAAATACCTCGTCGTCGTAGTGGATTATTTTACTAAGTGGGTAGAAGCTGAGCCACTCATTGATATGACGTACGACAAGGTGTACCAATTTATTTGGAAGAACATCATTTGTCGATATGGTCTTCCTCATGCCTTCATCACAGACCATGGAACACAATTTGATAACGAGGAGTTCGCGACCTATTGTCATCAGTCAAATATTTTGAAGGTCCACTCAGCACCAGGCCATCCTCAAAGCAATGGACAAACTGAAGTGACAAACAGAACATTGTTGAATGGATTGAAGAAAAGACTAGATGATGCGAAAGAAAATTGGATCAACGAGTTACAATCAGTACTATGGGCTTACCGAACTACTCCCCGAGTAGCAACAGGAGAATCACCATATATGCTGGCGTTTGGAAGTGAAGCTGTTATACCTGTCGAGTTGGGCCTCCCAACACACAAAGTACTGAATTTCAATTCCCCTGTCAGCGACTTAATGAGAAGATTGGATTTAGACATGCTCGAGGAAGTTAGAGAAGAAGCAGCCATCAAGAATGCTGCTTACCAACAACGAACATCTTTGTTCTATAATAAGAGGGTGAAGAAGTGCGACCTTAAAAAAGGAGACTATGTGCTGAAGAAAATGATTCAAAAGCACAATAAACTGGAGGCAAACTGGCATGGACCATACCGAGTTACAGAAGTTGTTCGACCAGGAACTTATCGAATAACAACTTTAGAAGGGGAGGAGTTTAAGAATGCATGGAACGCAGAGCACCTACACAAGTATTATCAGTGATGAATAAAATGAAGATATTCTACCGAATTCTTTCTTTTTATTGAAAGTTTTTTGGGGAATACTAGTGCTCGGCAAAACTCGGCAAAGTCCAGACTACTCAAATTTTTTCTCGAAAACGCCAACTAAGGTTGGTTGAGAAACCTATATTCCTCCGGGAAGTAAAGCTACCTATATTCCTCCGGAAAGTAAAGCTACCTATATTCCTCCTGGAAGTAAAGCTACCTGTATTCCTCCGAGAAGTAAAGCTACCTATATTCCTCCGGGAAGTAAAGCTACTTGTATTCATCCGGGAAGTAAAACTTGTATTCCTACGGGAAGTAAAACTATATGTTCCTCGAAAAATAAAAGTATTCCTAAAAATGCCAACTTATGTCGGTTAGGAAGTAAATATATTCTCGAAAATGCCAACTTGAGTTGGTCGGGAGGTAAAATTATTCCAAAAAGTGCCAAAGTTGCTCGTTAAGAAAAAAATCTACTAACTATGGTTGGTCGGGTATAAAAACCCACTAACTGTAGTTGGTCGACAAGGAAAATTTACCGACCTTGGTTGGTCGGAAACATTTAAGAAAAAAAAAATCTACTAACTATGGCTGGTCAGGGATAAAAACCCACTAACTGTAGTTGGTCGACAAGGAAAATTTACCGACCTCGGTCGGTCAGAAACATTTTATGTAGACGAGAAAGTGATCGAGCAACATTTTTAATACTCGTAACTTTTTACTAAGTTGGTCGAGAAACAAAACATTATTTTTGCCAAATGATTACCACAAATTCAAACTACTCGACAATAAGTTGGTCGACAAATAACACAATATTATTATGTTTTTAACAGATACACATGCACAGATGTAAAGTGTTTTATAATTACAAGATAATAGCAATTAAGATTGAGAACAAAAATGAAAGTCTTTCATTAAATCCAAAAATAAATTACATTGATAATGAAATGTATACAAATTTATTACATTAATATTTATATTCTATTGGTCTTTTCCCCTCTGCTTTTGAAACAGGTTCCTCGCCAGCAGGCGGATCATTTAAAGCAAGAGGAGAATTTATGAAATTGAGATCTTTTAACATCCTGATATTCATCACGGATGGTCGATCTAGGAGATGCTCGGGGCGAGATATCTCGACATTTGAATGGAGATTATAGTCGCCGAGATATTTGGAAATTAAGCATCGAGGAATGGCCCGAGCAGGGATCCAACTCATATCCAGTTTGTATGGTGGCACGGGTAGGTCGAGCAGCCCAGGATCATGGTAGTCCCACAGGTAATGACCCTGTTCGAGTTGCAGCACACCGAAGGCATTCAACCAGCCTTGCTTGTAGCCCTCATTATTGGCATTCTGGATACGATCGTCCAAGTGGTAGAGAGCCTCGTTGTACCCAGCCATCCAGAAATCCCTGGGCTGTTTGTGGAATTGATATGTCAATCTTTCCAGCTGCTCGTGGAGGTTTTTGATGAAGAGTTCCTAATTCTATAAGGTAGATTTTTGTGCAGAAAGCTTCTCTTCCAGGTCCCTGATCTTCTTTCACATTTCAGCCAACGCCTGGTTCTTCGCCATTAATTGGAAGGCCCGGTTCTCTAAAGTAGACTAAGTCCTCTGTTCCTCGACTGGAATCTGAGCAGCTCTTGCTCGTCCCCGAGGAGCTCTTACTCGACCACGAGAAGATGTAGAAGGGCCAGACCTCTTCAAGGTTTCCAACTCGTCCCTCAAGTTGGCGTTCTCGACCTCCAAGAACGAGAATCCCTCATCCGTCACTGGAATCAAGGCTTTTGAAGTGGAAGCTGCAGACTTCAACTGTGACAACTCTCTTTGTAGGTTATTATTCTTTTGCTCTAATAATTCAACTATTTGTCTGCACTCCTCGACCTCACCCCTCAGAGTTCTCTCCCTCACATCGTAGCCAGTAAAAAGTTTGTCGTAGCCCTTATCGACAATGATTTGTTGATATTTATTCTCATACCCCTCGTGCAAGAGGGCAGTGGATTCCTTAAATTGTTGCTGAAGGTCTTCGAGGGTGCCTTGGAGATCCTCTATCATATCATAATAAGCCACATTATTGGCCACCGCCCGATCAAGCAGACACTTCAAGTATTGGTAGGCTTCAACTGCCTGTTCCGAAGAATCTTGGCCGAGGATGTCGACGATTTGTGCTGCACTCAGATCTGTGTGACCAGCCTTAAAATATTCATTGCATTGCCACAAGATCTTTGTATCATGAGCAGACAGTAATTTCATCCTGGCCAGAAACTAGCAGAGGAAAAAAAAGCAGTAATCAATAAAAGTACCAACAAAGCATGAAGAAGAGACAATAGTATGCAAAAACAAAAGTTCAAGTTTTATTATATCACAAGGTTCAAAGTTAAATGGTTTAGGATTACATTTTGTCAAAGAAAAATAAAATAGATAGAAGTCCGAACAACTCTACACCTTTTCCTTGTCTCCCAAAACTTTCTCGGGAGGTTAGGACGAGGAGGTAGGTTGATCGGATGGAGCAGATAGTAGCTGTGGAAGTGATGGGGGTTGCTCGGAGGAAGTAACGAGCTGCTGAAGTTTCTCGTTAGCAGGCTGGATGGCTGGGGGATGATCTCCCATCACCATGGAAGATTCTTCGGAGGCATCTTCGTCCACTTCTTCATCTTCAGGAGTTGGGGGGGGGGGACCAGGGATGTGTCACTGGAAGAGCTCAGAAGTTTCATCAACCTTCATCTCCTGAAGAGCTGCGACCCACCCATCTCTAAAATATTTTAGGCTGCCATATTCGACTTGCGACATCATGGCAACCAAGCCTTTGTTCCACCCTCTGTCCCAGCCAGCGCTGAAAGACTTCTTCACAACCATTTTCCCCTTTAACTTCTCCGAGGAAAGCTTCTCGGACAAAAGATTGTCAACAGCCTTCAGTTTACTCTCAACCTCTTCCTTCTTCCGACTTACTTCCTGAAGCTGACCCAACTTTTCCTCAGCAACCTTGAGTTTATCTTCAAACTCCTCGGCATTCTTGAGCTTCCCTTCGAGCTCTTTATTCTTTTTCTCCAAGTCCTTTATTTTCTGCTCCAACTCCTTAAAGATTTCAACAACCTGAGCTTTCTCCTGCTTGGTGGAGGTAAGTTTCTTCTCCCAAATAGCCTTGTCAGTATCATACTTCTGACGAGAATATTCTAAAGACTTCGTCAGGCCCACCAGAGCTTCCTCCACACCAGATGAGGAGCTTGAAGCTTTAATTGCTTCATCCTTCTTCAAAATTGTGTTAAAGCAGCTCACCAACTGTGAAAAGAAAATGAAAGAAGTCAGAGACAGATATAACAAGGGAAAGAGGAAAATTTCAAAGTAATAAGACTTACAGAAGCAATATGGCGAGCAGCCAATGAGCTGACCATGTCCCGAGAAAGGTTCTCCTCAATACCTTGGATATCGGGAATGATCCAAGTCTTCACCGAGCTCATGGCAGAGCTCGGGGGAACAAAATAAGGAACACTAGTTCCAATAGTTGGGGGCTGAGCAATGGTTTCAGCCAAATTGACCGAGGAGCTCTTCTTCAGCTTCCTCGGAGGAACAGGAACAGTTTTGACCAAGGAATAACTCTTGGTTGGTGATATTACAATCACTTCTCCTGGAGCAGCAGACCTGCTCGGGGCCACTTGGGGCTTCTCGACAACCTTCACAGGAGCAGCCGAGGAAGGTGCATCAATTTTCTTCGTCCCCTCTCCTAGGACGTCAAATTTACTTCTTTTTGCCTCTCCATCACTAGAGGAAGGTTTCTCGAAAAGGGTGGGAGGTCTTCTCTTCTTCATCATTTCACTTAAAGGAATGTGTGATTCAGGAGAAGAACTTACAAAGGCTAGTGCTGGTTCTACTTCACTTATCATTGGACGAGAAGTGAAAGGAGTAGTGTAACTCTTGTACTGCAACAGATATGAGGTTGGCCTAATGTGCTCGTCGGCAACACTCTGATGCAAACTCCAGATAAGTTTTAAGTGCCTTGTATTAAAGTCTGCTTCTTTTGGACACTTTCTTTTACTATCAACTGCAAATAAATAAACATTAAAATATCAGTGGCACATTTTATCAAACATAGAGGAAGCATAATTTCAAAATAAATAAAATGAGATAAAAATAACCTATCCCATTGCCATAGGGAGGGCATCTGGGACCCTGATACACTTCATCTCCAGATAAATGAGCATGTTGCCAATTTTTTATAACAACCCCGTGCTCAAAATAGTCCCTATTGGCATCCGAGAGATTGACTACTAAGGCCCTATTTAAAAATCTAGTTTTTAAATTAAAGGTGTTATCACCAACTGCCCATCTATAACAAAACATGATTTCTGGGATTCCTATGCGAGTTCCATGGATTTGATTTAATCTATGAATCCCATTAACTATTCTCCATGTATTTGGGGCTATTCTTGCAGGAACAACGTCAAAGTATTGACAGAATTCCAGACATAAGGGATTTGGTGGAAAAGAAAATCCACACTCAGCAACAAAGAGACTTGGGAACCAATGTCCCTCAGCCAAACGAAAATAGTCAGAAGGCTCAGAAAGCTCTTCCAAAACAACCCAGGAGGGAATAGAAAAATTAGAGCGAAATTGATCAAGAGATTCAACAAGGTAAACTATGATGAATAAAGGAAATGAAGAAGAAGGAAGAAGATCTTACAAAAAAAGAGTGGATCTGTTGACAACGAACGATGAAAAGGATGAACGCACAAGAGAGTAAGACAATGGAAAATTTGAAGATACAAATTTGAAAAGGTAGAAAACGATGGGATTGTCTGTGACGCTTAAATACCCTACCTTGGGAAAAGTAAAAAGTAATGATTGCAAAAAGAAACGATTATGCTACCGGCGGCCAAAAGGACAAAAAGTACGCGGAGATCGAGGCGGTTATAAAAAATTCAAAAAATCATGATTCTACGAATTTGGAAGGAGAAGTAAATACAAAAGACTCCTAAATATCAGGAGGACCATTTAAAACTACCATATTCCGAGAAAGAATGTTCTATACATCTCAAAGTTCGAACTATGAAACATTGGGGGCTTCTGTTGATACCAAATTTAGTCTGCTGACATGGCTCAATTGAGTGAAGATACATGGCAATCTACATGGCAACAACAAACACTTCCGAGGAACTCAAACGCTCCGAGGAACAAGAACTCTTCGAGGAACTCTTGAGTATTGAGAAGCTTAGGCGGTCCGAGCAACTCAGGCGGTCCGAGCTGCACCTCTAACAAATCATTAATAGCAGGATAACCAACAGTTTGACTATTCATTAAATGCTTGTCATTCAGACGCACACGCTTAAGGGGCATTGAATGTATTACCCTTTCATATGTACATCATTTAATGTATTACCCTTTCATATTACAGCCTCAGGGCTATAAATACATTGTACAATCCTCATTGTAAGGGGACCGGAATTTCTTGATAGAACTTGTAATCGAGAATTCCTAAACAATCAGCAATAACATAACAGTGGACGTATGCTATTCTTATAAGGCTGAACCACTTTAAAAACTCTTTGTTTCATTTATTTTATCCGTGATTAAAAAATTAGATACGATCTAATTTTTTACATCAACAATCTGAATTATCAAATCAAAATCACTATACAAATCTAATACCCTCCCATGAACCCAAAACTAAAAGGTACTAAAAATGTATGTCTAAAACTTTTTTTCTTCAACTTCAAAAATCTTCAAATCTTTAAGCTTTTCTCATTAGGGTGTGCAAAATAATGATCTTCAATTTCGTACCTATACACATGAGACAAAGCAAATACATTTGTGACGTATCGAGTTTGAAATAAGATAAACATAAATCAATACTAAGATCAAAATCTCAAATCTCCCCCATAATATGAACTCCCCCATAATTCGTCCTCCCCCTTTTTATTTGTCTGAAATAGACAAGGAAATGAATGAACAAAACAAACATGGAGTGTCACGATAAATATTCATAACAAACATGGATAAAACTACTCTCATGCAAAGGAAACCTCAAATGCATCCACAAACTATTTTTTATTTTTCAATTTTTTCATACAAAAATGCAAAAATAATTTTACAAAAATCACACACCATGAATTTACATTAAGATAACCAAATCATGGAAACGAAATGAATGGGTGTAAACAATTCGATGGGTAAATCAATGCAATCACGCATAACATATGTGCACGATGAATATGTGTACTCCTAACGAATGAATCTCAAAATCTTCATTAGGTGTCAAAAATGTGAATTTAGATGATATCGTCTTAATCAAATCAACAAATTAAAGTCAGACATCATTTTCACACCAATAACATCTAAAACTATGTAACACTTTTCCATGACTTATCAGGACGTGAAAACTAGCTTTATATTCTATCCAAACTCACTCATAAATAATAATGCTTTTTATTTTGCTTTTGAGGTGATGAAATAAAAATAAACTGACCCACTTTTGGTATATTTTTCTTTTTATTGCCTTTAAATTGTTTTGACCTCTTTTCAACCTGTTTGGATCTTGGAGTCTGTTTTTGTGCCATGCATTTTCTAGGTCTGATTTAAACGGTGGCCTAATCACAAAGGATAAATGAGTACCTTTCGTATCCCTTCCCCGTTTTTTATAAACTCACATTATCATATCAACGGCTCTTACATGCACTACTTTCATTATCAAGTTTTATCGCATTTGGTTCATTTTAAAGACGAATTAAGATGAAAACACATTGACTAACATTTGATAGACTAGAACAATAATCTAATAAATTCGAACAAGTGTTCACTAAAGGAACTCATGCGCCAAACATGTAGGTAGTAACAACTAATCATATCTCAATGACTCCAAATATTGTAAAGCATAAAAATGAAATGATGACGCATATCACAACACTATCAAATAGTCACATGGTTATGGAATGAAATTGTGACTCGGTCATCATAAATGTCCATTTATATACGGTGCAAAACAAAATACAAAAATCTTTTTGTCTTTTTTCAAAAATATTATCAAAATAAAATCTTTTTGGCTTTTTCAAAATTTTCTCAAAAAAATGAAAATCTTTTTACAAAAATTCTTTTTGGTTTTTCGAAAAAATATATCAAAAATGGAAAACATTAATACAAAAATGATACACACTAACAATAGGCATAAAATATCATCATGCAAATCATCCTATGCTAGCAAACATGTCTAAACCTCAATGGTTAGGTGCGGTGGAGTTTTCAAAGGTGACGTCATCCTATGAAAAACCTCCATAAAATCATATGAAGTTTTGACTAAAAAGATAACCTGCTACCTAATATGTGCAAACTCTCTCACGTAGTCATTTGTAGAATCATGTGTGGATGCGCATGTGTGAACACATGTAGTAGCAAAATGTGACACATTACCCAACTTAAAACAAAACTCCATAAGGTGTCCTTTCTTTTTGCAATGTGTGCAAACATAAATAGGCCTAGGTAAACCTCTCTCGAAACATCTCCTATGTACTATCCTATCAGATACGGGATGCTTAGGTGGGTTAGGTTGAGATCCTTATAGATCAATCACAAACTCGGGAATCGACTCAGGTGAATTGTGGGAAGTTGATGCACCATCATGACATGTTCCTAGTCTCTCAACATCATCCAAAATGGTATTGAGAACCATCTTTCCAACCTTCTTAGATGCGTTCTCTAAAGGTACTTTGAGCTCTTAGGCACATTCGATATCACTCTCGAGTTGGGATACACGTGTCGTCAGACTAGAGACCGTGTTGGTCAAATCACTTTTTTCTCGATCTAAAGCAATCAATTGTTCACTCAAGGAAACCTTCACCTTCTCGAGTTGACTTCATTTTGCCTCAAACACCCTTAAAACCTCTAACTCTGTCTCCAAATCTCTTACCCTAATGCCTAACTCCTTATTCAATTTCTTAGTCTTTAAGATCTTGGCGTACAAATCTCTAAACTCAATCTGGACCTCACTATCACCCTCACTAGCTCACTCACTCTCACCCTCTCTAGAAACATTCAAACTATCATCCTCAGGGGTCTCACGTGCATAAGTATCCTTATTGTCATGGGACAAACTAAGTGTGCTGACGTGAGTAGCTAAAAAGGCAACAAACTTTCCATGTGAAGACTCATCCTCGGAATCCTTCACCTCTTCCTCACTATCGCTAAGAGTGGATGGCATGAGAATTTTCTTGCCCTTTCTCTTTATCATAGTGGGAAACTCAAAATCTCTATGTCCTCTACCCTCAAACTCAAAACACTTTTCTTCTTCCTCGTTCTCTTTTTCACTCTCTTTCTCACCGCTCTCTTTGGCCTCATCTTTCCTTTAATTTTTCTTAAAAAACTTTTTATTGGAAGAATTTTATTTTGGAAACTTGATAAACATTTTTAAAAAAATCGCAAGCATGGCCATATCAAAATCAACCTATCCCTCAGAGTTGGACTCACAAACTTTTACTTTCTTTTTCTTCTCACTCTTGGGCACTTTCTTTCCCTTCCTAGACTGGGCTCTAAGTGTTATCCCTCTATCCTCAGGTTTGATAGTGTTGGGTAACATTGCAATCTCATATGTGTGGAGGTGTCCTACTAGCTCTTGTAATTTTAAATTACTAAAATTACCAAAGCAATTCAAAAGATTCACTTTGGGGATAAAACGTTTAGGCAACGATCTCAAAATATTTTTAACTACCCGTGCATCAGGAATGTTATGACATCCCGCCTAATAAAATATTGGGTGATTAATCATATATCAAATTAAACATGAATCTCATTTGGTTCATTCTTAGCATCACTATAAAAAACTTTTTTAAAACATACTAACCAACTAGTATTAAAAAAGAAACGAGGCCAAATTTTATCTTTTTATCAAACAACAATAACAACAACATGCGGATGAATATAATTTAAACCATTCACACAATCACTGAGTCAACCATAAAAATGAATAAATACAATTACCCTAACACTAGCCTAATATTTCCAAGTCTATGTACCGACTTGTAATTGAAATAAATCCCAAATTTATTTATTTTGTTCGCTCAAGTTGTGTTACTCAACTAAATTACCCAGGCTCGCTCATTCGGTCCGAAATTTTATTTTGTTGAACTTATTCCTAAAATTTCATGTATTAAGGTTAGCTCCCTTTTTATCTTGAATATTCCACAATTTATCATATAACCCTGTAATAAATTAATTCGGCCAAATCCATGCCTAAGCACTCGCAACACTAGCCCCAACATATTCGAGTTGATTTTCCCGACTCTAAACTTTAATTAACTACGCATTAGTTAATTTATTACATTGGCGTCGCTCAACCAATATATTCGGACTCGCTCACTAGGCCAAAAATACAATATTTAGAATTTATTATTCAAACTCTCCTTAATAAATTTTGCACACTTATTAATAAGGTTTTCAATTTACTCAATTTCAACCTTAATTCCCTTATGGATTATTTTCTCAATTATTCCAATACTTACGTGTCTCACTTTATGTAAACTTTAGGTCTAATATCCTTATTATAGAACAACAATCACAATCAATCAATCTAGGCAACATCCAATGAAATAATAACTAGAAATAACATTTCTTAAAATTTCCCCACGAATCTGCCCAGATTTTTAAAATGCCGTTTTGAGGCATTTTGGAGTCGTTTTTGCAGAAAATGTATCAGATAAAAAAATGCAGAAAACGTGATTTTCTACTAGGCAAGGCAAACAGAATTGCCATTTTCGGAAGCAAAATGTCGAAAAACAGTTTTTAAAATGACGGTTTAATTTACCCAATTTCATAGACTTCTTCAAATTGAAGAAGTTGTCCTACAATTCAATCCTACCCATCAAAACCCAATTTAGATATCAACTAACCCAAAAACCCTATCATCTTATCACCCCCACTATGATATGAGTAGAAATCTTCAATTAATTTAAAAGAAAGTTTAACCACTCGCGTTAGGGTTCATAGGATGTGAACCCTTTGGTATACATGATGATTATTTGATGAAGAATAGCTCCCATGGTTTCTCCAATTGCACCCACTTCTCTCTCTCTCTCTCTCTCTCTCTCTCTCTCAATTGGGGTGTTCTAAAATGTGTTATAGCTATCACACCCTCTCACTTTCAGAGTTTAATAACTCAATCTTTTTTTTAGGCTTGTGGGGTTTATAAAAAGGGCCCAAACACTCTTATGTGAGCTTGGTTATGCCTAAAAATTTCTCGAGACCCATTTACTATCCTTGGGTACACTTTTTTAACTATTTCGACCCATCCAGACTCAACCGTACACTCAGAATTGCCATCCGAATTATTTTACTAAAAGTTCTTATTTCGACCCCAATATAGTTTATGCCCGACTCCCGATTGGGATAAATAAATGATACGTCACTATTGCTCCTTATGACGTAATTACATTATTATTATTCACTTAGTAAATTTAAATCCCATAAATATTAATCATTTACTCACCAGGTTAATATTCAATAAATATAAATAATAATTAATTCAATTAAATTATGACACACAAGTAATTTAAAATTAACCGAATTAACTAAATAATAAATGCCCAACAATACGAGGTGTTACATACTTCCCTTTTACAAGGGAATTTTGTTCCCGAATTTTGGTTGTACTTGCGGCGAATACCTCTGGTTGCTGCTCTCGCACGTTATTCTCCAGCTCCCAAATGGACTCCTCAACGATATGGTCTCCCCAATAAACTCTAACAAGTGATATCACTTTAGACCGCAACTTGCGCTCACTACGATCCAGAATAGCTACAGGCCTCTGATCATGTGAGACATCTGGCTGCAAATCAAACTCCTCAAGTGGAACATGCCACAAGCTCTCATTCTCCATCGATAATCCTTCAGCGATGCCATGTGAAACACGCGGTGTATTCGTTGTAGATGCTATGGTAAACCCAGTCTATAAGATACCGGTTCCACTCTCTTAATGATAGGGATTCCCCCCACAAATATCGATGCGAGCTTCTTTGTCATGCCGAACCTCATGACCTCTTTCATGGGAGACACTCTAACTACCTGGTTATCAACATCCAACTGAATGGTCTCTGAACATGTAGTGCCTCAAAAGACAAACATTTGCTCCATCGGCTCTAGGAAAAAGGCCCCACCTTATATGGGTGAAATTTTTTATTATCAACCCGTGACTCCCTCAGGTTTAATATCCGCAACAATCCCTGACTACTCATATCAGACTTCAAATCCTTAACTCGCGGTGAAGTAATTCTCCTTATATTTTTTTATCTATCTAAAAAAAGAAGCGGTTTGTTCCATTCTCGACGATGGACCATAAATCACTTTGGGTCCCAGAAGCTTGTTATTCCCCCACCCATCCCAACCAAAGGGTGGATGGAAAATTTTTCCTGATAATGTCTCAGAACATGTTACATAGATAATACACTTACACGAGGTATCAAACGTAACTCTACTAGTGGTAATTAATACTGCCAATCACCCAAAAATCTGAAATTATGCATTCCTCGATTTCGGATGTCCCCAAATATGAATTTCACCACTCATGCTCATCAATCCAATCACTGGGAATATCAAAATTACAAAATCCTAGTTGAAACAACCCCTGATCAACCTTTTTCAATCCCTAAATGATGTAACTTAGAGGCAACTCCACTATGTATTTGTCACCACCGATCCCCACGCTCAACATTTCACATTACGAAGGACATCTTACTCCTTTTTTCTAGAATATACTTAAAATCATTTCCCTTGCGTTTGCTCCCAAAATTGCTCGACATCTGACTAAGTGAGACTTTGAAACACCTAGGTCACCCATACACCCTATAACCCGTACATGTTTGCACAAACCTCTGATCGTCACATACGTAACATAATTATCTCAAGTTCGGCCCCCACATTCTCAGTGTGTCTAAATCTTCCGGTATTTTTGATCACCTTACCAATTAATATTCAATTATTGCCAATATTTCCCCACCTATCGACTTGTGATGCAAATCTTCCCAATGTTTCTTTTGCAACACTTACCGGCTCCACCAGTCCTATTTTTTAGTGGCTCTCTACTCAACGTATTTTCTCCACACGATTACTAAGTATCACTAAATCTGATGACTTAGCATTCGATAATGTCTTCACACTTCTGACATTTATTAAGGCTTATGCGTAAAACATTTCACAGCAAAGCCCAAAAGAACTTTTCCCAATGCACTATTCCTTAGCATTGTGGGTCCTCGATTTTTGTAAAACCCAAAGCATACACCCGGGACACTCAACCTCTATCCCGTACTCACACATCTAATCATGGACTCCCGCGTCTCTAAAGAAGTCACATATACTACTACATTTGCACCATCACTACGCCTTTAGCGCTAAATATTAATAACGAGCTAAACCTCTCCGCTCCACGGTAACCCGACATACCCTAAACCTCATCAGTAAGAGTCCCTACACATTGGGATCCAATATACCTAGACAATTATACTCTCTGAAGTTTAATTAAAAAAATATCGCCACGAGTTCAACCCTCTTTCAGGTGAGGCATCACAAAAAGAATATACATCCTGCCTTAGAACAACGAACATGATAGTCTTGCGATAACCACCCACCATCGATTAATAGTCTGTATCAAGGATAAAATCATACCTCGAATATCACCTCTCAAACAAGATAACCTCATAAAGTATATATCATCTCAGTGTACCCACCCTCTCTCTTATAGGTGGAACCGAAGAGTGCCCCGATACTCCATGGTAAATATATACTACTAGTGATATTAACGATTCCTCTACTAAACCCATTTTCATGAGAATCTAGTACTAATAAATTATTGTGAATCTCTCGCATCACACAAAACAGACCCCAATTATCTCGGAATAAAACTTGTAGTTTCAGTTGCCCATAACACTGACGGCTTAAGCGATTCCGGGACACAACACTCTAGTCCTAACCGAACCAAAACTTCTATAACTGTTACCCCTATGAGGCATCCCACTCCTAACCTTTGACCCGCTACGAACAATATCCACACATGTTTTTCTACTCTTTAACATAAGACACCTCATTGTTCCCTTACCCTTTCTATGGCTCCACCGACCATGTAGGGGTTGTCCTTCTCGCTGACCTGGTAGTCTTGACCCTGATTGCTATCCCTATTGTCCAGTTAGCTCCACCGGTACCATGGGACTTGTTGATGGCCTTGACGGCCCTGACAGAACGCACCGTCACTTGGTAGAAATTATATTGATCTCTATCATTAATCTGGGTCCTTTACTGGGTATCCCATCCTTTGGTGCCTCACTAGCCCCAAAAAACCCAACCTTGTCCTTTGGTTAGATTCTCTAACTCCCTTAGCTCATTTCTCGCGAGAGCATTGCTATAATTTTATAAATGTATGACCTTGATGACAATGACACCAGTCATCTTAGCCAAATTTCCTATCCCCGTCTATATTTTCTACCCACTATTCTATTATCAACTTACAAACCTTTTTTTATTCTTCGTATCCTTCTCCTCGGTTACAAAGTTTGCAAATTCTGTCACATTTCCTTCGATCCGGCCACTATTCGACCCCTTTTGGAAAATTAATGAAATCTACCTTGCCTCTTTATATAATCCCTGGTGAGATGATTCTTAATGATCCGCACCTTAAATTCCTCATTATTCATGGTAATCTTCCCATGGCTATAGTGACTAACTCCCATCACCCTATCTTGCTCCTATGAGCAAACATCTTTGCCTGAAATTTGATTTGAGTGTCACTACACTCCCTCACATGTGATTTCAGTTGAATGTTCTCCATTCATTGGTAAATCAACCTTCCGCACGTTCCTTGAATTCTAGCGAGTTGTTCTTCTGAAACAAACATCTTCTCCAACCCTCGCCCCTTACCGCCTACACTTAGGGTTTTATCTTTGCACCATCGTCCTTAAAGACGGTTCATGGGGAAACTACTATACCCCAGTGGTTACTCCAACTTCAGTTATTCGAATAATAATCTTGGTGACTCATATCGCGTCATTGTTCCTAGAATACTCCATGGCTTCTATTGAGTCCTCCCTCCTACAATCTTTCTAACGTCCCATGCTTGTCGTTCTATAATGTTTGATCTTCCACGCTTAATCGAAACAGTATATGAATCACATCAATTATATTTTATAGTAGAAGATCGTAAGTCACATACGTAAAGGAATACAATAAGCCTATAATAAGGCTCTATATCAAAGAACGCTAAGATGAAACGTGAAAAGCCACACAAATCCTAAGGACACAAGAACCTGACGCTCTAATACCATCTGTAACACCCCGACTAATAAAATACCAGGTGATCAATCCTATATCAAATTAAATAGGAATCTCATTTGGTTCATTCTTAGCATCACTGCCGAAAACTTTTTTAAAACTTGCTAATCACCTACTATTAAAAAAACGGTGCCAAATTTTATCTTTTTATCACACAATAATAGGTGGATGAATATAATTTAAACCATTCACACAATCACTGAGTCAACCATAAAAATGAACAAATACAATCTTTGCCGAATAAACCATCGTCTACAAAATCCAAATTAGAAAACATAAACCACTAGAAATAATAAAATGAGTACATCATCTGATCGAAACAAATAAAAGAACTAGGGCGACATGCCCAAATGAAATACTGACTGTATCCTACTCTAGGAATGAAATAACTGAAGCGTCTAAGTCAAAATCCTGAAACATCCACATATGTCGCGTCTGCTTAACCCTGGAATAGAACAAATATGGTGTCCCTGTGGCTAGACACCTAAAAGGTTCTGAAAATATTTTATAGCAAGGGTTAGAACCCAAAACATTTTGAAAATATTTAGCAAGTGAATTAAATTACATTAAATTAAAATGCATGAATTATCTTCATATTTACGCTATTGTCGCACTCCCTTAAGGACCTGCTCACCCCTCAACTATTATACACACCTAACGCTTTTCTATATAACCCACCTAGTCGTCTACCCCGTAACTAGTTCTCGATAATATCCTTCCTGTCACTCTAGCCCGAGTAAGTTTGATATATGATTTATAAGTTATTTATCATATTAACTTAATTAACCAATTCTCATTTGAAACTATATAACATCCGCACACGTTATATAATATCAATACAATTCACAACATGTATTTTACACGTATATATTTATTTACACTAGATATACGTATCAATGATTTATAACATTTACGCACATGCAATAAATATATATAACCATCCTCGCAAGTAGGAACTCATCAGATGTTCTCTAAAATGCTATCATTTCTAGGTATACTCATCTACCCGGACCCCTGACATGGTTAGATCCTTGAATCAGTAAAATAAAATAAACACAGCGGAGGCGGTCATAGTTTCACCCGAAAATGAGACTAAATTATACCCACGACGTCCCATCCCTAACTACAGACTCTATGACCTGGGGACTATACTCACCCTGCTCCTCAAGCCAGGGAATTCACCCACATCGCGCAACCTCCCGTGATAGTACTAAATGGGTATGTATTCCTATAAATATTATTCACACAAATTTTTATAAATCACACAAATATATATATATATATATATATATATATATATATATATATATATATATATATAAGTCTATGTAACGACTTGTAATTTAAATAAATTACACATTTATTTATTTTGTTAGCTCAAGTGTCACCCAATTAAATTACCCAGACTCGCTCATTTAGTTCGAAATTTCATCTTGTAGAACTTATTCCTCAAATTTCACTTATTAAGGTTAACTCCCTCTTTATCTTGAATATTCCATAATTTATCATATAACCCTATGATAAATTAATTCGGCTAAATCCATGCCTAAGTACTCGCATCACTAGCCCCAAAATATTCGAGTCAATTTCCTCGACTCTAAATTTTAATTAACTACGCATTAATTAATTTATTACCTTGGCGTCGCTCAACCAATATATTCGGACTCTCTCGCTAGACCTTAAAATACAATATTTAGAATTTATTATTCAAATTCTCAATAAATTTTGCGCACTTATTAATGTAAGGTTTTGAATTTACCCAATTTCAACCTTAATTCCCTTATGGATTATTTTCTCAATTATCCCAATACTTGTCTCACTTTATGTAAACCTAATCTCCACTTTAGGCCTAATTTCCTTATTGTAGCACAAAAATCACAATCAATTAATCTAAGCTACCTCTAACGGAATAATAACTAAGAATAACTTTTCTTAAAATTTGTCCCACGAATATGCCCAGATTGTTAAAAACCGTTTTGAGGAATTGTTGAGTCGTTTTTGGAGAAATCGTATCAGAGAACAAAATGCAGAAAATGGGATTTTCTACGAGGTTGCGCGGACATAATAGCCATTTTTGTAACCAAAACATCGAAAAATTATTTTCTAAAATGATGATTTAATTTACCCAATTTCACAAACTTCTTCAAATTCAAGAAGTTGTTCTACAATTCAATCCTACCCATCAAGACCCAATTTAGATATCAACTAACCCAAAAATCATATCATATTATCACACCCACTATGATATGAATAGAAATCTGCAATTAATTTAAAAGAAAGTTTAACCACTTGCCGTAGGGTTTGTAGGCTCGAAATCCTTTGGTGTAGATGATGATTATTTGATGAAAAATGGCTCCCATGGTTTTTCCAATTGCACCCACTTCTCTTTCTCTCAATTGGGATTTTTTTAAATGTGTTATAGCTATCACACCCTCTCACTTTTTAAGTTTAATAACTCAATCTTGTTTTTAGGCTTATGGGCTTTATAAAAAGGGCCCAAACACGAGCTTGGTTATGGCTAAAATTTCCCGAGACTCATTTACTACCACTGGGTTCTCTTTTTCAACTATTTCGACCCATTCGCACTCAACCGTACACTCAGAATTGCCTTCGAATTATTATACTAAAAGTTTTTATCTCGACCCTGATAAGCACCCAAAACTGTATATTTTATACCCCGAATAGTTGTATTTTAATTGCTATTTCCCGACAATATGGGTCTTATACGCTTAAATATTTAATATGCAGGTTCAATGTACGTTGCGGTGTTCAAACGCGTATTTCAAGGCAATTGTGCATTTTACGGAGCTAAATACCAAATTCCCTAACCCTAACCTAACCCATCCTAGCCTAAACTTGTCCCTAAACCGTCACCCAAGACCCGTGTGTGTTGGTTTGGTCCCTTTTTATTTTATTTTAATTTTTTAGATTTTTAGTTTGAGTCATTTTAATTTTAGGATTATTTTAGAATTTTTTAGGTTTTATTTCCTATTTTTATATTTTATTTCTATTTTTATTAATATAATTTTATTTTATTTTATTAAGTTTTTAGTTTTAGTTTTTATTTTATTTTATTTTATTTTAGGATTAGTTTTTAGGAATTTAGTTTTATTACATTTTATATTTTTTAGGACTTTAGTTTTTTTAAATTTAATAGATTTATATTTTTATTTTTATTTTCATTTCATTTCTTTTTATTTTTTTTATTTTTTTATTGAGTCTTTATGTTATTTTTTTAGAATAGAAATTTAATTTTTAGATTTTTAGTTTTTATAGTTTTTTATTAGTTAGTTTATATTTTTTGGTACAAATTAAACACTCACACACATTACCATTATCATACACTTATCCTACACCCTAAACCTCACCCTCACCTACACTACCACACACCCTCACCCACCTAACCACTCCCACTTCATCTTCCTCACCACAACTTTCTCTTTCCTCTCTCCTCTAAACCCACTAACCAAAACCTCCATTTACCCCCAAAAAACATCTGCTACCCACCTCTGATCGTGTCCCTCTCCCAATCCGGCCGGAGCCCCTGCAACCGCCCCCATCTCCGACCTACACCGCCGACGGCTGCCCCTTCTCAGCCCCGCCTGAGCGCGGATCCGATCCCGCCGTCGGCAGCACTCCACCTCACCTCCGGGTTGTTCCACACTGGACCGCCATCAGTCCTTGTCCCAAACCGACGCAGCCATCTCTCTCTCTCCTATCCCATCTCCGACCCTTCCAGCCCCTGCAACCGAACCTTAATCCGACCTTTGCCCGGTTCCAGACCCATTAACCCATACCCATTTTCCAATTCAAACCAAAACCAATCTTCCATGACCCATTTTCTCTTACCCATTCTTCACCTGCCAAAACACAAACCAAATGCAAACACAAACCCAACAAATGACCAAGTCAACCAACCCATTTAACCCACGACTTATCTCCTGCAAAGTTCCAAAACAAATACCAAACTAATTCCCACACATGTGCCTAATTAACCTTTTAACCCACTTTACCCATTGTACCCCCTAACCAACCACTCAAAACCAATTTCCAAAATTACCCCCTCACCCAATCTGATTTCATTCCCTCACCTCACACCCCCATGCACATGTGACCTCACACCATTTTCACATGCACTCCCTACCTTTTTACCATTATGCCCCTTTGCTCCAATTGCATATAAAAGAAGACCTCAAGGCCATTTGAAAGAGATCTCAAATTAGTTTTAAGCTAGGTGTGATAAAATTCTCCCCACCCCTCTATGTTGAGTATTTGCATTTTTAGCAAATACCTCAATATAGAGGTGTGTGTTGAAAATTATCTCTAGGATAAAATTCACCCCACCCATCTATTATGAATTTTTGCATTTTTAGCAATTATTTCATAATAGATTGATGTAGTGAAATTTATCCCTTATGGGAGATAAATTCTAACCCATTACTTTATGTTGAGATTTTGCATTTTTAGAAATTATCTCAATATAAATTAATGATCTAGAATTTATTTCTTTGGGTGAATTCTAATGTATAATTTTATAATTTTAGGATTTGCAATTTTAGCAAATCTCTTTTATTATTTAATTATCCATTATGAATTCATCCATTATCCTTTTACTTTTTAGTTTGTAATTTTTAGTTTAGATTCAATAAATACATGAGTGAGGGATTATGATTGAGTGATTTTTAATGTGTAATTGAGAGATTGTTGATGCAAATGAAGATTACATTTCAATTCAAGGCTCAAATTGGTTTGATCTATTCCTCTCTTTTATTTTTAGTTTAATCCTCACATGCTTTCAATTATGTATCTTATATTTTTTTGGATGATGATTATTGAGGGCTAATCTCCCATTTATGGGATGAAATTTTGAAGCCCTCATGAGGCCAATTTTGTTAGTTTACTTATTAGGACAATTTTGTTTATCTCACCTTTCTTAAATTAGCTTTTACTTCTTAATTAGTAGTTATAAAAATTAGTATAGTTAGTTAGCTAAAAAATCCCATGAAAAATCCATAAAAAAAATATAAAAAGCCAAAAATAAATAAATAATAATAAAATTCAAATGAATCTATTTATGTCCTCTCCAATTTTGTGTTTCACCCTTAGATATGGATTGACTCCCTTACTTACCTCTACACTAGTTTTGTTATAATTTTGTAGGTTCAAGGGAAATTTTGATGGATAGAGAAGTTGCAACAACGACAACAAAATCTACATTAGAAGCAACATTTATTTTTATCAAATGGCGTCGTTGCCATTCTTGGGATTGTGAAGCTCGGAGCGGATTCCATTTTGTGATTCACTTGTAGTGTACCTTTTTTTTTCATTTTAGTACCATTTTTGCATTTTATTAGAAGGCTTGTATTTAGGATTATTCTATCATTGCTTGTATTGCGGTGCTTAGAGACACCATTTATTTTCCATTTAAATTTGTAATAATTAAAGACAAGCGTGATAGGGAAACCGGACAAGGTAGAGAGAGGGCGTCCAAGGCGAGGATTTAGAAGCCTCTCTACCTTGGGTCGGTAGGACTCCCGGGGACGACTGAGATTGGCGTATTCTCCCCCCGGTCGACTCAACATTTTCGGCACCCCACGGCGTAAAAACCGTGGGAGGTATATTTCTTACACCCTCGCGCCTCTCCTGTTAGCGAGTCAATTCTTTTGTGTGCTCTTGTGTGCTCTTATTTGATTTTATTCTCGCATTTATTTTTGAATGGTGTGATGAATTAATTGACTAAGACCTACACCCGGTCACTCACGAGAAGGGATTTCATCACCCGACTCACTCGCTTACCATTTTGTGCTACCCTAGCTATCACTAAATTTAAAATCAATCAACTAGGTGGCCCAATAGGAGAAATTTTTGCAAAGGCGATCACTCATAGAAATTCCGTGATTTTTATCGCCCGCGGACTTAATTAAAATTTGACTACCCTCTCACTAAATTTGAAGATAAAAATTGGCTATGTGCTAGTTAGGAATTTTTCTTGACTTGTGTGTGTGTCCAATTCCATTTTTCGGTAGTCGATTTTAGTTAGTCCGTCCAATTCAAAGAGTCCATATTTTCCCCACCTTTTCTTCCAAAAAAAAAAAAAAAAAAACCAAAAATATTTTTCTTCCTTTATTTTTTATAAAAAAAATCCAAAAATATTTTTCTTTCTTTAATTTTTAGAAAAATCCCAAAAAAATATTTTCTTTACTTTTGAAAAAATTTCAAAAAATCAAAAAAATATTTCTCACCTCATGGCCGAAGAACGTCCTTTACGGGACTACTTTGGTCATTTTTCAATGACACGTGTGAGAGTGGTCCCGAGCGATCTCTTTATGATATTCTTCATGATTTCACCTCTCTCACGAGTACCGTAGGTACTCTTGACCCGTCCTTGCACGCACCACCTATTCCATCACCCTTGGTGTCAAGTGTCACTGTACCTCCTCCCTTGTTGTGCACCCACTGTTCTTATGCCGATCACATGTCCTATGAGTGCCCATACTCTTCATATCCCTATGCACCCACCATGGAACATGTGTATCCATATGACACTGTTTCGGAACCCACCTCGGCCTACTACCATGCTACACATAATCCCGAGTTGTGTGAGTCCCCGAGCTATTCGTGGAGGCCTGATCACCCTTCCATGCAATACTTATCCCAACCCGATGTTATGGATCCTCACACGTTCCAACAGTCGTCATGGCAAACTTGTGCACCCAGTCACGATCAGTTTCCTCACTACGCACCCCATGCGCATCAACCATCTGTCCATCACGAGAGCAATCCTTTCGTGTATGATGCACTTGGCCCCACCCCACACACTTCATTTGAGTATTCTCCGTATACTCATGATAGTAGAGCGCTGTGTCCACCTCACCCACCACCACCACCCATCATTCCACCAACACCTTCATCCACATCCACTCTCGAAACTCTCTTGCAAAAGTTCATACTTGAGCAAGAGCAAGCAATTCAAACTCAAGCTCTCCAAAGGCTTGAACAAAGGTTAAATGAATTGGTGTGTGCGCGAGAGTCGGATATTCCCATGACCCCACCCATCGTTACCACCGAGTGTGACGATGATGTGTCCCCTTGTGACATAGAATTTGAGTGTGACCAACCCTACCACCCCGAGAATCTTGAAGTTGAGACCATTCCATGGTCCGGGTCCCAAGTCGACAATTGTGTTGACTTACCTTTCGATAGTGAGCCTGATCCAACCCCACCCTATCCTTATGAACCCATCATTGCGGTTCCCACTCACTTTCCCGTAATATCCAAAGCAATGCCCGAGTCTATACCTATTGAGCACATCGTGTGTGTTCCCGAGGAACCAATTTATCCTAGGTTAGCTCCGGCTACGAGTGCTCACCATTTTCCCGAGATAGAATCCGTGATAGTTCCTAACTATTCGGATCTGGATGATGTCCCACCATGCATGGCTCCCGTTGAGCCCGATATTTCTATAGATTCCTCTATCTCCGATCTTGGTGCCTCGTTTTACCCACCCACCCCATTTACCGATGCTACTCTTGTGGAGAAGTTGACAACTCCATCTTTAGAAACCACACTCCCTTGTGAGTATTCCTTTACTCCTCCCAATGAGTGTGTGTCTCCCACGCTTGAGTTGGATCATCTTCCTCCACCATTTATCCCACCCGACCCACCCATTGTTCCTTCCACCCCACCACCTGGTTTGGATCTTGATTTTGCACATTTCCAGTTTCCATCTACAGTTTTAGATCCTAACCTAAAACCATCCACCTTCCACGAGAGTTATGGTGACACTCTCCACTTCCGTGACACCGAGTTTGTTCCTCCATGCACACCACTTCCTTGTGGTGTTGATTTTTATCAACAACTCCCTGGCGTGTCACGGCGCGACCATTATCATCGTTCATTCATAGAACGGTCGTGTGATTTTTATGAGGCCCACCCCATCACTATTGCCAAACCATTTTGCCTCCCTCACCAATTGGAGCACTATGCTTATAGGGCCCTAGTTGCCCTCACCTTTACGTTCAACAAGGCTCGAGACCGATGCCTCTTCACCTTTACCCTTTTTCCCACCCGCCCATGGTCCACCGATGCTTTGCATCGCGTGATTCACTTTGCCATACAAGTGCATTGACCCTTTTAGCCTGTTTCCAGCAAGACTGACGCTTCAGTCTTGTTTGGGGGTGATTCTCATCACCCAATTTTTCTGCCGCCCTGCGCTTTCATAGATCCTATCCTTAGGGTGAGATTTCATCGGTCTGGCTGAAGACATTAAACTTAGCGCTACCGGGAGGCAGCCCGCGTTTCTTGTACTAGTCTCATCCTGTTTGGGGGTGGTGTTTCACATCACCCTATGCTTTCCCTGTTATAGACTTGTACACCATTTTCTTTTCTATCCCTTTTTATTCAGGTTTATTATTGGCTTCATCTGTCCACTTCATTAGCGGTTCATTCTGGTAATCTCTTTCCTACCTTATGCTCTCAATTTTAAAAATCATTTTACCTAACATCGAGGACGATGTTCCTTTTTGTTTGGGGGTGGGGAATTTTATCAAAATCGTGCCTCTTTTGAAAAATTTTGATTTTTAAACCTGATTTTTAAAATTTCGTGTAGTTTCTTTCATCTCACTCATTGATGTGAATTTTCAATCATCCATCTTTCAAAAATCTAGGAATCAAGTTAGAGAATATTTTTTCTAATAGCTTATGTAATACATAACAAGGCATTTTGCACCATGAATTTCTAGACTCAATAAAATTTGCGCACGTATCACGTCATTACGTTTAGAGTTGAAGAGTACTACAATTCTAAAGAGAACCTTAAGGATCACTAGTAGAGACTTTAGCTTGTGAGATTTGTGCCTTTCACCCTTTCAGAGTGTTTTACGCAATCTCCGAGTCACAAGTTGATTCAACTTCTTTTGGGTCCGCACTTAATTGTTGTATGATCTCATTTTCTTTCATAAAATTTGGCTTGATCACTGAGAATGACATCTTTTTCGAGTTGTAAGAAACACGTGTCTTGAAATTTGTCCCGAATACTAGATTTTCATCCATACACCTACCACTTTCCCCCATATCATACATTACCCATTCACTTCACCCAATACATTCCCATGCTTTTCCATATTCCCATATATTTCCCCACACCATCACCTATCACCTCCATTTATATCATCCATCATCATTTTCAAATAAAAGAGTGTGATTTCAAATGTAAATATCTTAAGTGTTAGTTTGAAAAGTGAGAGAAAAACAAAAAAAAAAAAAAAAGAAAAAAAAAAGAAAAAAGAAAAAAAAAAGAAAAAAATAGAAAATATATAAAAAAAAAAAAAGAGAAAAAAGAAAAGAAAGAGAGTTTGTAGTTAGAAGTTGGTTTTGAAATAAAGACATTTGTGCCTAAATTATAACACTCTTCTATCATTTACATTCATCCATCACCCTTTATCATTCATACCACATTTATATCCTACATACCACATCCATACCTCACACGTCCACCATCCATCATAACATCATCCCATCCTATCCTACCTCATCGCATCCCACATATCCCATTTCATTTACCCCCTCACCCATATACATCCATATTTCCCCTAGGTGTTCGGGCAAATGAAAGTCAACGTGGTGAATAACTCGACGTTCTCACTATAGCGGTTAACATTCTTTCATGAGATCAATTTTTCTTTCAATTGTTCGTTCTTTCTTATACGTGTGTGAGACGTTTGAACTTGCTTACATTTACTCACCTCCTCACACACAAGAGCGATACACTAACCCATATCTCGTGAGTTCGTTTGAGAGAGATATATCCGTGAGATTTGAAGTTGAAGCGTTGATTCCGACAAGGCAATCTAGGAATTACTTTGATGATACTCGACCCGTTTTGACTGATTCACACTACACACGTTGAGTTCTAGAAAGGATGTGCCTTGAGTATTTACTTAGCTTAAACTTTTTACACATTCTAGCTTGTATTTCTGAAAATATTTCTTGTGATGTATTGTGCGACTATTCTACATCTAATAAGAGATTGACTGCCCTTCAATAAATTTTTGCAAATAAAGAATTTTGTGGGTATATTCCCTACAAACCCTCACGAGACACAACTCGTCCTGTAGGGCAACCTATAGGTTTAAAGGCTTGTTGCACATGCTAAGTGCAATCGCAAGTGCCCGCGAAAGTGGTACACTTTTGGTTACTTATCTTTCTCTTTCTCTCTATCTTATTGCTCGAGGACTAGCAACGCTCTGTTTGGGGGTGGTGTGATAAGCACCCAAAACTGTACATTTTATACCCCGAATAGTTGTATTTTAGTTGCTATTTCTCGACAATATGGGTCTTATGCGCTTAAATGTTTAATATGCAGGTTCAATGTGCGTTGCGGTGTTCAAACGCGTATTTCAAGGCAATTGTGCATTTTACGGAGCTAAATACCAAATTCCCTAACCCTAACCTAACCCATCCTAGCCTAAACTTGTCCCTAAACCGTCACCCAAGACCCGTGTGTGTTGGTTTGGTCCCTTTTTATTTTATTTTAATTTTTTAGATTTTTAGTTTGAGTCATTTTAATTTTAGGATTATTTTAGAATTTTTTAGGTTTTATTTCCTATTTTTATATTTTATTTCTATTTTTATTAATATAATTTTATTTTATTTTATTAAGTTTTTAGTTTTAGTTTTTATCTTATTTTATTTTTTTTTAGGATTAGTTTTTAGGAATTTAGTTTTATTACATTTTATATTTTTTAGGACTTTAGTTTTTTTAAATTTAATAGATTTATATTTTTATTTTTATTTTCATTTCATTTCTTTTTATTTTTTTTTATTTTTTTATTGAGTCTTTATGTTATTTTTTTAGAATAGAAATTTAATTTTTAGATTTTTAGTTTTTATAGTTTTTTATTAGTTAGTTTATATTTTTTGGTACAAATTAAACACTCACACACATTACCATTATCATACACTTATCCTACACCCTAAACCTCACCCTCACCTACACTACCACACACCCTCACCCACCTAACCACTCCCACTTCATCTTCCTCACCACAACTTTATCTTTCCTCTCTCCTCTAAACCCACTAACCAAAACCTCCATTTACCCCCAAAAAACATCTGCTACCCACCTCTGATCGTGTCCCTCTCCCAATCCGGCCGGAGCCCCTGCAACCGCCCCCATCTCCGACCTACACCGCCGACGGCTGCCCCTTCTCAGCCCCGCCTGAGCGCGGATCCGATCCCGCCGTCGGCAGCACTCCACCTCACCTCCGGGTTGTTCCACACTGGACCGCCATCAGTCCTTGTCCCAAACCGACGCAGCCATCTCTCTCTCTCCTATCCCATCTCCGACCCTTCCAGCCCCTGCAACCGAACCTTAATCCGACCTTTGCCCGGTTCCAGACCCATTAACCCATACCCATTTTCCAATTCAAACCAAAACCAATCTTCCATGACCCATTTTCTCTTACCCATTCTTCACCTGCCAAAACACAAACCAAATGCAAACACAAACCCAACAAATGACCAAGTCAACCAACCCATTTAACCCACGACTTATCTCCTGCAAAGTTCCAAAACAAATACCAAACTAATTCCCACACATGTGCCTAATTAACCTTTTAACCCACTTTACCCATTGTACCCCCTAACCAACCACTCAAAACCAATTTCCAAAATTACCCCCTCACCCAATCTGATTTCATTCCCTCACCTCACACCCCCATGCACATGTGACCTCACACCATTTTCACATGCACTCCCTACCTTTTTACCATTATGCCCCTTTGCTCCAATTGCATATAAAAGAAGACCTCAAGGCCATTTGAAAGAGATCTCAAATTAGTTTTAAGCTAGGTGTGATAAAATTCTCCCCACCCCTCTATGTTGAGTATTTGCATTTTTAGCAAATACCTCAATATAGAGGTGTGTGTTGAAAATTATCTCTAGGATAAAATTCACCCCACCCATCTATTATGAATTTTTGCATTTTTAGCAATTATTTCATAATAGATTGATGTAGTGAAATTTATCCCTTATGGGAGATAAATTCTAACCCATTACTTTATGTTGAGATTTTGCATTTTTAGAAATTATCTCAATATAAATTAATGATCTAGAATTTATTTCTTTGGGTGAATTCTAATGTATAATTTTATAATTTTAGGATTTGCAATTTTAGCAAATCTCTTTTATTATTTAATTATCCATTATGAATTCATCCATTATCCTTTTACTTTTTAGTTTGTAATTTTTAGTTTAGATTCAATAAATACATGAGTGAGGGATTATGATTGAGTGATTTTTAATGTGTAATTGAGAGATTGTTGATGCAAATGAAGATTACATTTCAATTCAAGGCTCAAATTGGTTTGATCTATTCCTCTCTTTTATTTTTAGTTTAATCCTCACATGCTTTCAATTATGTATCTTATATTTTTTTGGATGATGATTATTGAGGGCTAATCTCCCATTTATGGGATGAAATTTTGAAGCCCTCATGAGGCCAATTTTGTTAGTTTACTTATTAGGACAATTTTGTTTATCTCACCTTTCTTAAATTAGCTTTTACTTCTTAATTAGTAGTTATAAAAATTAGTATAGTTAGTTAGCTAAAAAATCCCATGAAAAATCCATAAAAAAAATATAAAAAGCCAAAAATAAATAAATAATAATAAAATTCAAATGAATCTATTTATGTCCTCTCCAATTTTGTGTTTCACCCTTAGATATGGATTGACTCCCTTACTTACCTCTACACTAGTTTTGTTATAATTTTGTAGGTTCAAGGGAAATTTTGATGGATAGAGAAGTTGCAACAACGACAACAAAATCTACATTAGAGGCAATTTTTCTAGTTATCAGACCCCAACATAGTCTATGCCCGACACTAGGTTGGGATAAATAAATATCACGTCACTATTGCTCGTTATGACGTACTTAAATTATCACTATTCACTTAGTAAATTTAAATCCCATAAATATTAATTGTTTACTCACCAGATTAATATTCAATAAATATAAATAATAATTAATTAAATTAAATTACGCTGATCTTCAATATAAGAAAAATATTGATCTTCAATATAACTGTTGATATTCACGGGTATAATGACTATTGGTGATTCCACACAAATGGATTTTGATATACTTGATGGTTCACATTCTTTAGGTTGGTCGGCTGTGTGGCCGACCAATTATCTCGGGAGCCGACCTTGTAAGTAATTACTATGAATATCGCCATATAGGAGAACGAGTGTCTATTTTCCATTGGTCCATGTAGATGGATAATTTTTGTAATCAACATAAATTATATTCTTTTACTAATATTTTTAAGTTAGACCGTGTGGGCCAGTTAATATTTATATTGATGAAAATGATCTCATTTGTGTTCTTATTGGTGTAAGTGATTATTAGTGGTTTAGTGGTAGCATATGTTGTTGTTGAGTTGAATTTTAATGTTAAAACATGTTAGATTTTTTTAATAAACAAAGGAGCTCTGCCAAATTTTTTAAAAATAACAAGTGATTTAAAAATAATTAACACGATGATATGTTGATTACCTTAGTTAAACATATTACTACTTATTCATGTTATATAACAATATCATTATGACGAAATATTAGATATTGGACTAAATTATATATTTTTTTCTTCCACAAGTTCGGTTATTATTTGGTTCAATATGGATTTCAATTGTTGAAATTTTTTATAGATTCTGGGAGGATTAATTGCTTTTGCCTTTTGGGAGGATGCAATATTTTTTTGGGAGGATGCAGCTTGAAGACTACTTTGATATGCATTATGTTTAAAACTTCTTGTAAGTTGTTTGACTTTGTTTCGAATATATGGTTAAAGATCAATATGTTATTTATGTCCATGTCTTTATGTTTTAAGACTTTATTTTAGATATTATTATTATGAATGGAACATACTTTCAGTTATTTTTATAGCTTTAAAATGTCTAATGAAATGTAATGTAATGAATTATGATATAGTTTATGAAAGATGTTGACTAATAAAAAACTATGTTTTTTAAAAATTAAAATAATTTTCACAACACAATTGAAGTGTCGTAGAAAACAATTTGCAGGACACCTATATACATATCGTTGAATGTACTTACAATGACACCTAACATTAGTCGTGAAAAGGTTTCGACGACATCTGACATATGTCATTAAAAAGTGTTGACTTTCTGCGACTCCCTTTCAATGACACCATCATTGTGTCGTAGAAAGCCTATCACGACATCTATAAGTATGTCGTAGAAAGTGTTGACGATGACACCTAAACGTAGTCGTAAAAAGGTTTTGACAACACCTGCCCGGTGTCTTGAAAAGCGTTGGACTTTCCACGACTCCCTTCTCAATAACACCAGAAATGTGTCGTAAAAACCCTTTTACAACTCATTTCAGGTGTCGTGGAAGTGATTTTTTCTTGTAGTGTCATCAGATAAAACTCTTCAATTTATTTTATTGACTCCTCGATTTTAGAACATATGTGTGTTTTACAATTTATACACCCAACTGACTTTAGAATCTAAAATTTAAGTAATTGTACTTTAATTCCAAATTTTGAGAGGCGTACCCAATTAATTCTTGAAATTATAAAGGTTGGAAAATATTTTAGAAAATAGCCATTCGTTTTTATCTTATTTTTTATTTGACAACTACTAATTTCATTTATGCTCTACTCAACCCTAATTTAGTAATGATGATCTAAAAAAGATATGATAATAAAACACTTAACTTCATAAATTTGAAACAGTAAATCATGTTCGTGTTAGATATTTTTTCATGAACTTATGTCAAAATAACAACTCATGTTAGTCGTTTCATGTCACGTTTTTTTTGTTGAAAGTGTTGTGATTTTAAATGCGTGCAAAAATCACTAATCTCAAACACCAAGATTTGTAATTTTTACAATAATGATTTATGTTTAATTAGGTGCAAAAGGTTATAACTCATTGATTCATGATTTAATTGAGTGAAAAATATTATGCCTAAAACTTTTTTGCATTAAACATATCGAATTTGGTGCCGTAAAAAATATGAGTTAATTGGGTGGATAAATTATAACTCACGATTCCTTGTTTGATTGGGTAAAAAAATACAAAATGAGAAGCTATTTAATTGAGAGCATTCACAATTCCTGATTTCATTGTGTGCAAAAATTATAACTCATTCAATTATAGGACAAAATAACATAAATTTATAACATGACAAGAACATGGAATGACTTCGTGTCTTATTATCGTGTCGTTTCGATGACTTTTACCATTCATTCAGGGTTTAGAGAAAATAAGTGAAATTAGTGCTTGTCAAATGGAAATTCCAAATTTTTTTTGACTATTTTTAAAATAATTTTTAATTGCCTTTATTATTACTGAAAATAATTGGGTTCACCTCTCTAAAAAAGTACCTAAAGAATAATTACTTGAATTTTAGAGGGAAAGTCATTTAAATATACACTAAGGCCCTCTTTAATAAGACCCAAATTTCAAAAGGTAGAAAATTTTGAAAATTTTCAACTTTTAGAGTGTTCAATAACTTAAATTTGACTTGAAATTTATTTTCTATGTACAACACTATGTAAACGCAATTTTTCACTTTTGGTTGGCAACCAATTCCTTGGGAGACAAGTTTCTATTTGCCACCTTTGGATGGAAAATCACTCAAAATCATTTTTTAAAAGCTCTATATATTTTGTAAATATAAAAATATATATTGTTAGTAATCTCTCTCTCTCTCTCTCTCTCTCTCTCTCTATATATATATATATATATATATATATATATATATATATATATCAATGTTCTAAAAAACGCAGGGAGTAACCGATGCGTAGAGGCCAAGAGTTAAGCCTTAGAAGACTAAGTGGGCCTTAGGCGTGAAAAGGCGTTTAAGTCTTTTTTTAATATATTTTTTAACCATAAAAAGAGTATTAAAAATACTAAAATTGTACATACCTTAAAAATATGTCTGAATATTTGCAAATTAAAATACTATTTTTCTAATTTCTAAAAAAATGCGATTTGGGATACTGTTTGTCCTTTGATTGTTTTGGTCGGAGTCGATCGTCAATATTAGGTTTTTTTCCAAACGAGAGGTAGAGAGGTTTGGGATACTGTCCGTCTTTTGATTGTTTTAGACAAGATATTGGTCCTATTTGTAAAAAAGTATTCAAAAGGCGATATCATTTCACTAAATCATTTTTATTTTAAAAAAAAGTACACCTTGAGTCTTTTGCCAAGAATAAGGCGTAAAAGGCTTAAGGAGGGGGGGGGGGGGGGGTTCTCCTAAGACTCAAGTTTAGGCGTGCCTAGGCGGATGAACACTGATATATATATATATATATATATATATATATATAGTTTGACCGACTTTTTTAAACTAGTAAAAAAAATTATTTTGAGCTGATTTTTATTTTATTTTAATTTCTTGAAATGTTTAAATACCACATAAAAAACTCAACTCAAAAATAATTTATTTACTATGTTAAAAATCTTTAGTATGTTAAAAATCGGTATGTAAACTTGGTATGTACAGGAGTCTGGCACCCTGTGTGTGTGTGTGTGTGTGTGTGTAAATATATATATAATAATAATACTCCTATGCGGATTGTCTCGCATTTTAACAGTGCAGACCGGACATGTGTCGCCTGGCGGTGAGCATAGACTTTATCGGCTAAATTATAGTCTCTCTCTCTCTCTCTCTCTCTCTCTCTATATATATATATATATATATATATTTCCAGGTAACACATATCCGCTCCGCACTATTAAAATGCGGAACAGTCCGCACAAGAACTCTACTATATATAATAATAATAATAATAATAATAATAATAATAATAATAATAATAATAATAATAATAATAATAATAATAATAATAGAGGAGGATGGTGTTTTTCCATGTCATAAGTTTTGTATACAAAACCTATATAAACAAATTATATATCTATATATATAATAAAGAAAAGGGACTTTCTGGCCACGTCATGTATTGATACCATAACCCACGCTTGGTAGCATGCCCTCAGACCTCGAGTCACGTGCTCTGCAAACCCATTTATCACTCTAATACTGACATCCTTGCACTGTCTCCCATTTGTCACTTTATCTACCACCCCACACTTCTCACCATTCTCTTCAACATGTAGTCCGCATCCACTAAGACTAACCAGATCCATTGTTCTTCTCTCTCAACCCAGATCTTCTACTAAGTTTAGACTTTTTTTAATGCATTTTTTCCATGTAATGAGAAGATGGTATTCCTTTTTACCGACAAATGTTTTTAACAAATATAATGTTTACTCAGTTTGTAAGACTTTGCAATTCATCCCAAGCATGCCATCGCTGGAAAATCCCTAGCACACCATCTCCGACAAATCCTAAGCACACCATTTTCGGCGCCCCCATCTCTGGCATCCCCATATCCGATTATCTTATTACGAACCCATCATTTGTGATTTTTGGTTATTGGGTATGAGTATTAGACTTCTATTTTGATATGGGTGTTGTATTGGGTTTGTTCAGATCTCTTTATTTTGAAGGCTGACAGTATTGAGTTTGTTGAAATCTCTTTTCCATAATATCTAACATCAAGATCTTTATTTTTGGTAGGCATTCAACGCCCGAGATTCAAATTCTTTAGCTCCAATTCTCGCTACCATTTTTGAGCTGTCATTTCTAACTCTACAGGCACGCTAATTTTGTTTCCATTATCTTCTAATGTTACAGTTACACATAAGGTGTTTCTTATATAACATTATCTTCATATGGTCTTTTTTTGGGATTTTTATTTATAAAGTGGATGCTTCTATGCTTCAGGTGATGTTTTCTCCACTATCCATTCCATATTTTTTGCTTAAGATGTTCTACTCCTTTTCCTCCTCTTTTATTTTCTCTCTAATATAAAATGTTAGAATATATTGTACCCTCGCACCTTACCTTATGACTCTATTTATTTGCTGCTTGAGGTAAGCCGTCTATGGTCATCAAAGGTATTTCACTACACCAAAATGGTCAAATTAGCACCCTTCAAGCGGCTAGCCTTGTCATAGTCATTGACCATGACAAAAAAACACACATTTTTTATCACGGTCAATGACCGTGACAAGGTCATGACAAATGTACTTGTCACGGACTTGTCACGGTCAATGACCGTGACAATCCTATAAAGTTGTCACGGTCAATGACCGTGACATGTCCGCGATAATTTTGTCAGTAAAAAAATCTTCCCTCTTCTTTTTTCCCATCTATTCTAATTCCCTCCATTTCTCTCTCTCTCTTTCTCTCTCTCTCTCTCTCTAGTGACTGCACTCTCTCTCTCTCTCTACGATTTTGGTACGTTTTCTCTCTATTTCTCCTCCATGTATGTATATGTATATGTATATGTATATGTATATGTATATGTGTATGTATATGTGCGTGTGTGTAAATATGTGTGTGTAAATGTGCATGTGTGTGTGTGTGTGTGTGTGGTGTATATATGCGTGTGTGGGGGGGGGGGGGGAGGTGGCAGGGCTGGGGGGAGGGGAGGGGGTTGTATATGTGCATGTGTGTGTGCATATATATATATATATATATGTGTGTGTGTGTGTGTGTGTGTGTGTGTGTGTGTGTGTGTGTGAGTGCATGTGTGGTGGGCAGGGGTGAGGGGTGGGGGTGTGAGGGGGGCAGGTAGTGTGATTGTGTGTGTATATGTGCATGTGTGTTGTTTTTAATTAAATTTTTATTGGTTTATTAGATATTGCCCCTCATATTGTAGTGCCCCTTGTAAAAGAATTGATTGATTAAATTTTTAGTAGGATTGCCCCTCATTGTAAATTAGTAACTTAATAATTGTATACTTTAATTGTAAGTTTGATTGATGAAAAGAATTAATTGAGTAGATGAATTAGAAGGAGTACGGGATACACATTTGTTGTTGCTATTGCGGTTGGATTATAGTGGATCGATGTTGGGTTGGTTAATTTTAAAAGTGGCATGACCACTGGATTATTGTCCATACGGGAGTGGGATTTTTCAACTTTTTTAAAAAAATCACTTTTTATAACGAACAATATATATATTGTATGATAATTAAATGAAACATCCTTGAAATTACATATAATGCGCGTAGATACTAGCCTTCTTGTTCTTATGCGTACGCATTCAATAGCCCTTAGACCCATTCGAGAGTCATTACCCTGTAATGAGATCTCTCAAATTGTCCCAATTGGACAGTTTGGGACTGCAGAATTTCTGTATAATAATATTCGTAGTGGCTTAAAGTTATTACTTTTGGAGGAAGTTTTGCAGTCGTATCCTAATGTTCTCTGGGTACATACTAGATTGACAAGTGTGACTATTATTTCAATTGATCAATTGAATTAACACTTACACTTGATAATCTACGTCATGTACTTGGAGAACTACGGGGATATGCTGTCGAATTTTTCTCAAATCATAACAATGTGCATGAGTTGTTAAGTATATTATAGAAATATGCGGTCTTGAATGGGATAGTACCACTCACCTTTTAGAGGAGATGGATGAAATAGGAATTTCTATTATAAATTGAATTTGAATTTGAAATTTAAAAATAGAATATAAATAAGACATAATTAAATGAAACATACTATAAATCTAAGTTTTGTTTACACTAATCCATGAATATACGCTTCTTACCTTTAATATATGATTAGTTGTGGTAGCTGTGATGGGATATTCGAAATATAAAGAGTGGATGGGTGTGACAAATAGAATGGGGGATGTGTTTCGCAGAGGTGCTAATGAACTTGTGAAATACGAAAAGAGATGTCATAATGATGAAGAGTTTCCGTGTCCGTGTGCTAGGTATAAGAATGGTAAGGTGTTTGAGTGGAAAACCATTGAACTACATTTGCTAAGATGGGGTATGCAAGATATTTATCAATTTTAGAGTTTTCATGGTGAATTGAAAGTTCCTTTTGTCCCCGAACAACCTTCACAACAACCTTCAACAAGTAGGATAGATGTAGAAGGGCACGGCATAGATCATAATATGATAGAGGATTTAGTTGATGACGCGTACAGAGTTTATGAAGCGAAGGAGAATGAGGTTAGTGATGATGTACAAGGTTCATGTGCTTGTGAAAATATCACGATGAACCTTGACGATGACTACCAAAGTTTAAAATTTAAGGCGACACAAACATTATACTCTGGCTGTGAGAAAGATCAAACAACTGTACATGCCATGGTTGGTTTTCACGGTTTAAAGACGCAATACGGTTTGTCTGGCAATATCATGACATGAATTCTGAATTGGGTGAAGGGCTTACTACCCAAGGAGAATACGCTTCCAACTAGCTATCCTGTTATAAAGAACAGTTTGAAAGGTTTGGGAATGAAGTATAAATTGATTCATGCTTGTGTGTATGATTGCATACTATATCGAAAGGAGTATGAAAATCTCGATCGTTTTCTGGTTTGCGATGAACCTAGATATGTCCAACCCACTGGCAAGGAATGCACAAGCTCAAAAGTGCCTCAAAAAGTGTTGAAATATTTTCCCGTTGGGCCTAGATTAAAGCGATTTTTCACAGTACCATGGATAACGGAGGCAATGACTTGGCGTGCTAGGGAAGAAGTAGGGCGTAATCTCATGCGTCATCCTATTGATTCTACAGATTGGAGGAGGATGAATTATGAGTATCCCGATTTTACTCGAGAACAACGCAACATTCGTTTGGCTATATCAACAGATGATTTCAATCCATTTGGAAATCTAAGCACCAATGAGAGTGTATAGCCAGTGATCCTAGCCGCACTCAACCTCCCTCCTTCACAGTGTATGAGACCTGAATTTTCGATGCTGTCTTTATTAATACTTGGGCTAAAGGCAACAAGTGACGACATCGGCATATACCTGGCTCCTTTGGTAGAAGAATTAAATGAGTTGTGGGAAGAGGGTGGGAAATCATTTGACTCTTTCAGAAAAGAAGAGTTTACGCTGACAGCTATGTTGATGTGAGAAATTCATGATTTTCCAGCTTATGGGACATTATCCGGTTGTGTAGTACATGGTTATTTGGGGTGTCCTATTTGTGGAGAGGAGACTGAATCTCTTCTTCTCTCCGCTAGCTCAAAAAATGTATACCATTGCCATAGGAGGTTTTTATCCTCGACTCATAGTTTCATATTTGAGAAAGGTTCCAATTTTTTATCGAGCGGGGTTGAACATAGGCTACCACCGAGATAACTTTCAGGTTCAGAAATTGAAAGTAAATCTAATGAATTGGCGGTGAACAAAGTGATTTGTGTGTTGGAGAAGTACTTTCCCCAGTATTCTTTGACATAAGTGTTCACTTATTGGTACACCTATGCGACGAGGCCCTTCTTTGTGGTCCGGTTAGATGTCGGTGGATGTATCTGTTTGAAAGATTGATGAAAGTTTTTAAAGATTACATCAAGAATACGTGATACATTGCGGGATCAATTGCAGAGGAATACATCACCGTGGAGTCATCAATCTATACTCGGGAATATATGCCTGACTCGACCAACGTTGATGACACTGATGAGTTCGTTGATGATGGTGGTCATGTGATGGGAAAACGAGTCAAATTAACAAGTTTGCAACATGAACAAGTATCTCGTTATCTAATTGACACATGAAGTTGTTGAAGAATGGAAAAAGTAAGTTTAATTTATTTTAAGTTTTACACTATTTTAGATTATTTTATACATGATTAATTTTGTAATATGCAGAAAATATGAAGCTTGTGAGAACAATAAAAGATGAAAAACAATGGTACAATCAGACAGCGAATTTAGGTTGTGGTTGTCATAAGAGGTAATTATAATGAAAATGGCCGTTATATAATGTTATATTACACTATAACTTTACAACTAACCTAATTAATTTATCTATATTATCAGCTCGTAAAGACGGGTGATGCGACATCAAGGCTTGCTCGTCTAGCCACTGGACCATTGTTCTTGGCACAAGAGTAGAAAAAGTATCGATTAAACGGTTACGTATTCGGTGCAAATGTGTACGAGGAAAGTAAAAATGTACAGAACTCGGGCATTTCATACAATGATCTTACTTTCTTTCGAGCGAGCGCAAAAGATAAAAACCTCGTTGAAGCTAAAATGACTTACTATGGTGTAATTCGAAATATATTTGAATTGGATTATATAAGATTCAAAGAGGTTGTATTTTACTATGACTGGGTAAGAAATGAGATAAAACTGCTTGTAATGTTGATCCTGACACCAATTTGATCATGGTTGACTTGTCCAAGTTGAAGAGCAACGACCACGTGAGCGATGAGTCGTTTGTTTGTGCATTTCAAAAGGTCAACCAAGTGTTTTACTCGGAGTATATCAACAACGAGCCATGGTCAATTGTCCTACATGCGCCAAAGCGTCTAAATAGTAGTGTGGATGACTTGGTTTCTCCTACCGAATATCAATCCATTTTTTATGATAACCCGAATTTGAAACAATTTTTTAATTTGTAATAAATATTCCAATTTGTACTTCATGAATCAATTTTTAATTCTTTTAATTGATTTCCACTTTATTATTTTCACTCTTTTTATATTTGTCTCTTTACTTTGTATATGTATGTGTGTGTGTTGGGGAGGGGGCAATGTGTGTGTAGTGTTCGTGTGTGTGTTGGGGGGGGGGCATGTTTCGAATTTGGATTTGTAGTAATTGCACTTATTTTCATGTTTTCTTCAAATTCATTTGTATTTGTATTAATAACAACATGTTTTTACATAAAATGTCTCCTTCAGGTATTAAGGCGAGGATGATGATGTTGATTATGAAGATATCGTCTGGGCTAGGGTTGGCAATTTTTGACACGATAACCCGTTTACGGTAATAACCCGAAACTGATCCGAACATGACACGATTAGCTTGTATAGATTTAAGAGTACTTAAAATTTATACTCAAATCAAAATCAACACGACCCAAAAATGACACGACTAACCCGAATTGCCACCCCAGCAGAGGCGAGGAGGGCTCCTCGGCCCCTAGGCTCCCCAAATGGGGTAAATTGGGGATGGTCGTCGAGAACAAGACGGAGCTATTAGCGATATCCCTCAAGATGACAAAGACTATCATCGGTCTGGGGTACACTAGTTGGAGGGAGGTGCCAAATGAGCTGAAGTTAGCTATTTGGGTGGCACTACAGGTAATGTATTTATATTTTTATTTATATGAGTATTTCAATTTCAATTTCAATTTATATTTATTCGCAACTAACATTGTATTTGTTGGACATGAATAATTCAGCTTGACCCCAAAACTACGCGATTCGGTCTTGGAGCAGTTGAGGGGGAAACACAAGATGTGGAAGAAAAATATGAGAACTCGGTACTTTGGGAAGACCCGAGAATCAGTTATCCAAATGCGTGAATCCATCCTGCCGAAGGAGCGGATCTCATTGGAAGAATGGCAAAAGTTCATTGATAATGAGATCAGGGAGCGACAATTTGCATGTCGCCAATCGGGAAGGGAAAATCGGGCGGAAAAGACGGACTTGCACTACTCCGACTGGACGTCTTATGCCTAGGTGGAGCATAGGATGATGGTACGATTTAATTTTCCTATAATTACAAAATTATGTTATTCTGCCTTATTTTACTTTGCGGGGTCGATACTAATTTTGCATTATTTTATTTCAGAGGACGGGGAGTGGCCCTAGGGTATGCCACATAGGCTCGATACTTATGTGGCTATTCTAACGAAGAAGGTAAATGATGAGAAGGTGTCCCCGATTGTCGCATCCACGATCGTAAGTAATTCGACAGTTTACTTTTTCTTAATTACATTTTAATGTTTTTAATTACTTATTTAGGTAATCATGTGCTTTTTGTCGTTTCAGGCAAAGCTTAAGGAAGTGCATGAGTCGCAGTCTAATGCTGACAAGGCATCTTTGTCCACTGATGCACTCAGCCAAGTGCTTGGCGCTAATCGCAAGGGGAGGACAAGGGGGTGAGCTCACGGGTGGCCAAATCTAGGATCATCGGGGGTGAGCTCGCGGGTTGCCAGTGGGAGATTATGAGAAACTTCCCTTAAAGTGGACCTACATAGATCATATAATTGTCATTGACACGTACTTGTTGCGTTAAAGAAAATCGAAAGTGTCAAATTCACTACGAATGGTGAAATTAGTGGGAGTAACAAATCATGAAATATGGTTATAAAGGAAGGTAGGGTACTCATCCCATTACCGATAACTTTCTTGAATACTTGTTCTTTTTGAACAAATAAATGATCAACCACTAAATTATAATATTGTCACCGTGAGACAAATGTAGATAAAATCAGAAGGAGTAGTATTAAGAAGATCCTAAAAGATCTACTATCCTAAATGATTATGTAGTGTATCTGCATGAACATGAATTTGGTGTATGGATAAATAATGACCTGGTTTTATTTTCACAAGTCATAAGAAGTGAAACTAATGTACTACGACTAAGTTTAGAATCTTGTTGAATTACATAATTGGTGCACTAAAGTCGGCTATGAGGGGATCATCAAGACCAAACGCGATATTAACGGTTGTTGATGTAAAAAATTAGATTACTCTAATAATTCAATCACAGATAAATAAATGAGACACAATATTTTAAAGTGGTTCAGCCTTATATGAATGGCCTACGTCCACTGTTATGTTATTACAGAGTGTTTGGGAATTCTCGATTACAAGTACTCTCACCAACCCCCCCCCCCCTTGAATGAGGGTGATACAAGGTATTTATAGCCCTTAGGCTGTACATGAAAGGGTGTTACATTAAATGATATACATATGAAAGGGTAATTCATTTAATGCTCTTCAAATGTGTGCGTCAAGATGATAAGCATTCAATGAACAGTTGAACTGTTGATTATCTGGCAAGCAATGCTGTGGTCGAGATGCAGCTCGAACCGCCTTAGTTGCTCGTTGTTCAAGAGTTCCTCGGAGAGCTATAGTTCCGCGGAGAGCTGGAGTTCCTCGGTGTACACCTGTTGCTCAGAGTGAGTATGACTAGGTCGGGGGAATGAACTTCCTCGTTGCTATTGTGCCACGTAGATTGACACGTGTCTTCTTATTATTCGTCCACATCAGCATACTAATTTTGGTATCAACAGAAGCCCCCAATGTTTCATATTTCGAACTTTGAGGAGTATGGAACATTCTTTCTCGGTATATGGCAATATTAAATGACATTCCTGGGTTTTAGGAGCCTTTTCTTCGTATTTGAATTTCCTTCTAAATTCGCAGAATCCGCCTTTTTGCATAGCGCTTCGATCTTCGTGCACCTTTTGTCCTTTTAGCCACCGGTAGCATAATAGTTTCTTTTTTGTAATCATTTCTTTCGCCGTTTCCCAAGGCAAAGTATTTAAGCTTCAGAGGCAATTCCATCGTCTTCTACCTTTTCAATTTCTACTTTCGAGTTTTCTATAGCTTTTCTCTCCCTTGTGCGTTCATCCCTTTCTTCGTTTGTTTGTCAACAGATCTCCTTTTTCCTGTAAGATTTTCTTCCTTCTTCTTCATTTCTTTTTATTCACCATGGTTTATATTATCGAATCTCTTGAGAAATTCCGTTCTGACTTTTCTATTCCTTCTTGGGTAACTTTGGAGAGTCTTTCTGAGCCTTCAAATTATTTTAATTTGGCTGAGGGACATTGGTTCCATAGCCTCTTTATTGCTGAATGTGGATTTTCTTTTCCACCAAACGCTTTGTGTTTAGAGTTCTGTCAGCATTTCGATGTTGTCCCTGCAAAAATTGCCCCCAACACATGGAGAATAGTTAATGGGGTGCATAGGTTAAATCAAACTCATGGAACTCGTATAGGAATTCCTGAGATTATATATTGTTATAGATGGGCTGTCTTAGATAATGTTTATTATCTAAAAACTAGATTTTTGAATAGGGCTTTAGTAGTCGATCTCCCTGATGCAAATAGGGATTATTTTGAACATGGGGTAGTTATAAAAAATTGGCAACATGCCCCTTTGGTTGGAGATGCAGTATATGAGGGTCCCAAATTCCCTCCATATGGCAATGGGATAGGTTATTTTCACTTTATTCTATTTATGAAATTATGATTTCATTATGTTTGAATAAATGCATGATTGACATTTCCATATGTTTTTGTTTGCAGTTGACAGCAAGAGAAAAACTCCCAAAGAATCAGAAATTAATATAAATCATTTGAAACATATCTGGAGTTTGCATCAGAAAATTGCAGACGAGAACGTTAGGTCTGCTTCATACTTGTTGCAATACAGGAGCTATACATCGTCCTTTACTCCTCGTCCTGTGGTCAGCATTAGTGAACCATTGCCAGCTTCTGAGGATTCTTCACCAGACTCTCACATTCCTCTGAGTCAGAAGATGGGCAAAAGAAGAGTTCCTTCTATCTTCGAGGAGTCTTCCTCTGCTGGAGATGGAAAAAGAAGCAAGGCCGATGTCCCAAATGGGACAAAGAAAGTGGATGCTACTCCTTCTGTTGCTCCTCAGAAGGTTACCGAAAAGCCCCCGGTGGGTTCTGTGCAGAAGGATGCACCTGTGGAAGTAATCACCATCTCTCCAACCAAAAGTTCTTCTTTGGTTGAGATTATTGAGAAGACACCGAGGAGACTGAAGAAATCCTCCTCGGTCAGTTTTTCTAAAGCCATTCCCCAGCTCCAAGTTAGTGGAGCTGGTGTTCCAACCATTATTCCACCGAGTTCTGCAATGAGCTCGGTAAAGACTTGGACCATTCCTGAAGTCCAAGGAATCGAGGAAAACATGTCTAGGGATATGCTGACATCCCTAGCTACTCGTCACATTGCTTCAGTAAGTTTCTCTTATCCTGAATTTTTCTTTTTTTCAGTCAATATATGTATCTCGGCACTGACTTTATCATTATTTTCTTCTTTTTATAGCTGGTGAGTTGCTTTAACACCATAGTGAAGAAAGATGAAGCACTCAAGGCTTCTAGCTCCTCGTCTGGAGTGGAGGATAATTTTCTGGGTTTGGCCCAATCTTTGAAGGATTCTCGTCAAAAGTATGACGAGGATAGGGGTGAATGGGAGAAGAAGATGGTTGCATCTGAGGCAGAGAAGGTGCAGTTGGGAAACAAAATAAAAGACTTGGAGAGAGAGAATAAGAAATATGCCGAGAAGCTCACAAACTTTGGGGATCTTGAAAACAAGTTGAAGTCGGCTGAGGAAGAGCTAGCCCTTCTGCGAGAAGTAAATCGCCAGAAGGAGGTGGTGGAGGCCAAGTTGAAAGCCTCCGAGGATCTTATATCCGAGAAGCTCTCCTCGGAGAAAATGAAAAGAAAGGTGGCTGTGAAAAAATCTTTCCACACCGGTTAGGATAAAGGATGGGATAGGGGGGTAGCGGCAATGATGACCCAGGTCAAGTATGGGAGTTTGAAATACTTCCGAGATGGTTGGGTTGCTGCCCTGCAAGAATTGAAGGTGAGCGAGGACTCTGAGCTATTTCAACAACATCTTCCTGGCCCCCCTCCTGTAATTGAAGATGAGGAAGAAGACGAAGCTGCGTTCAAGGAATCTTCAATGATAGTAGGTGATCAAGTCCTTGCTCCACAATCCAATTAGACAGCCACCGAGGAGATCTCGTCTTTGCCTGCTCCTCCTGAACAAGTCTCAACTTCTGCCAATCAACTCATTATTCCCACCGAGCAACCAAGCTCCTTGTCCCAGCCTCCCGAGAAAGTCTTGGGAGATAAGGAAAAGGTGTGAAGTTGTTCGGTATTCTCTTTCTGTTTTTCTTTTACTTGTACTCTATATTATGAACGTTGTACTCCTTTTGATGATGTAATAAAATTACCTTTTTTATTTCCCTACATTGTTGATGCTCTGTCTGCTTTTTTATTAACTCTTGCCTTCTCTTCTATACTCTGTCTTGATCTTCTTTTTTATGATCACTTTTTCTTTCTTTTCTAGTTTCTGGCCAGGATGGATATGATATTTGCTAATGACACTAAGCTGATGCAGCAATGCCATGAATATTATAAGGCTGGTCATACTGAATTAAGTGCATCAGAAGTTATCGACATCCTTGGTCATGGTGCTTCAGAGCAGGCGGTGGAAGCTTATCAGTACTTGAAATGTTTACTTGACCGAGCTGTAGCCAATAATGTGGCGTACTACGAGATGATTGAAGACTTGCAAGGCACTCTCGATGAACTTCAGCAGCAGTATAAAGAATCTTCAGTTCTTTTGCACGAAGGGTATGAGAAGAAACTAAAAAAACTTAGTGCTGGAACAGGTTATGACAAGATGTTTGCTGGCTATGATGTGAGAGAGAGAACTCTAAAGGGTGAAGTTGAAGTATGCAGACAGATCGCCGAGTTGCTGGAGCAAGAGAACAACAATTTACAGAAGCAGTTGGCATAGTATAAGTCTGCAGCTTCATCTTCCACTGCCTTGGTACCGGTCACCGATGAAGGATTCTCGTTCTTAGAGGTTGAGAATGCCAAATTGAGGGAAGAATTGGACACCTTGAGAAGGCCGGGTACCTCTACTGTTGTTCGGGGATGAGGAAGAGGTTCTCGTGGACGAGGAAGAGTTGCTCAGGATGTTGTCGAGGAACAAAATACTCCACCTACTCGGGGACGATCAAGAACTCTTCGTCGTACTGTTGAAGAGGCTCATACTCAATCAACATTGGAAACTCAAGCGTTCCAATTGAATGCAAAAGATCGGGCTTTGTCTGAAATGTCTAAGAAAATCCAAACTCTGGAGGATCAACTTGCTTCGACAAAGTCTGCTCTGAATAATAAGGATGTTTTTTCCAGGAACCTTCATGAGCAGGTAGAGAGAATAACTTTCCAATTCCACAAACAACCTCGTGAGTTCTGGATGGCAGGCTACAATGAGGCCCTTTTTCACTTGGATGCTCGCCTTGAAAATGCCAATAATGAAGGTTATAAACAGGGATGGTTGAACGCCCTGGGTGTATTAAAACTAGAGCAGGGTCATTATTTATGGGATTATCATGCTCCTGGGCTACTAGACTTGCCTGTGCCACCTTACATATTGGACATGGAATGGATCCCAGCTCGGGCCATTCCTCGGAGCTTAATTGCAAAATACCTCGGTGACTACAATCTTCATTCTCAGATCGAGGTATCTCGTCCCGAGCATCTACTGGACACACCTTCTGTGATGAACGTTAGGATGATGAAGGACTTAAACTTCATTAACTCTCCTCAGACTTTAAATGATCCACCTACTGGCGAGGAGCCTATTTCAAAAGCAGAGGGAAAGAAACCAATAGAGTAGGGATCTCAATGTAATAGTTAGTACACATATGTAACTTGTAATTCATTTTGAATTTTAATGAAAGACTTTCATTTTCTGTTTGCAAATCTATATTGCTATTGTCTTGTGCTTGTCAAACACTTTATATTTGTGCTTGCATATCAATATTGTGTGGTTCATCGACCAACTTAATAACAAAAAGTTACAAGTATTAGTAATGTTGCTCGATCACTTAATAATGAAGTAATGAGTATAAAAAATGTTGAAATTTTTTCCAACCAACCAAGGTTGTTAAATTGTTATTGTCGACCAACTATAGTTAGTGGGTTTTTATCCCCGACCAGCTATACTTGGTACTATTTAGAATATTTTCTCCTCGTCGACCAACTATAGTTAGTGGGTTTTTATCTCCGACCAACCATACTTGATTCAGTTTGGAATATTTAGAATATTACACAAGGAACTTTTATGTAATAAACTTACCTCCCGACCAACATAAGTTGGCATTTGAGAGCATATCTTGTTTCCTAACCAAACACGTTGGCATTTTTAGGAGTGTTTATGTTGTTCTTGCCCTTTTACCAACCGGAGTTGGTATGAGTTCGAACTATCGTGTTCTCACTCTTTTACCAACCGGAGTTGGTGTGAGTTCGAACTATCATGTCCACTAACTCTTTTACCAACCGGAGTTGGTCTGAGCTAATGTACGCCTCCTAACCAAAGGAGTATGGGGTGTTCTTGCCCTTTTACCAACCGGAGTTGGTCTGGGTTCGAACTATCGTGTCCTCGCTCTTTTACCAACCGGAGTTGGTCTGAGCTAGTGTACGCCTCCTAACCAAAGGATTATGGGGTGTTCTCGCCCTTTTACCAGCCGGAGTTGGTCTGGGTTCGAACTATCGTCTTCTTTTTACCGCCGAGCAGCGTTGTGTGCCGAGGTAGCATAGTGTTAAACACTAGTATTCCCCGAAAAACTTTCAATAAAAGGAGAGAAGATTGTGAAATATCATCGTTTTATTCATATTGATGGAACTGCTTTACAATTTACATCACTGATAATACTTGCGTAGGTGTTTAGCATTCCATGAATTCTTAAATTCCTCTCCTTCTAGAGTGGCTATTCGGTAAGTTCCTGGTCGGACAACTGCAGTAACTCGGTAAGGTCCATGCCAGTTTGCTTCCAACTTATTGTGCTTCTGAATGACCTTCTTTAGCACGTAATCTCCTTCTTTTAAGTCGCATTTTTTCACCCTCTTGTTGTAGAACAAGGTTGTTCGTTGTTGATAAGAAGCATTCCTAATGGCTGCCTCTTCTCTAACCTCCTCGAGCATGTCCAAATCTAATCTCCTCATCAAGTCGCTGACTGGGGAATTAAAATTCAACACTCTGTGTGTTGGAAGACCCAACTCGGCGGGTATTACGACCTCACTTCCAAATGCCAGCATATATGGTGATTCTCCAGTTGTTGCTCGGGGAGTTGTTCGGTAAGCCCACAATACTGATTGTAGCTCATTAATCCAATTAGCTTTAGCCTCACTTATCCTTCTCTTCAAACCATTTAGTATTGTTCTGTTCGTCACTTTAGTATGTCCATTGCTTTGAGGATGGCCTGGTGCTGAATGAACCTTCAAAATGTTTGACTGATGATAATAGGCGGCAAACTCGTCGTTATCAAATTGTGTTCCATGGTCTGTGATGAAGGCATGAGGGAGACCATATCGGCAGATAATGTTCTTCCAAATAAATTGGTACACCTTCTCGTATGTCATATCAATCAGAGGCTCAGCTTCTACCCACTTAGTAAAATAATCCACTGTGACGTCGAGGTACTTGAATCTTCCTCGGGTCGTTGGCAGTGGTCCAACCAAATCCATTCCCCACATGGCGAAAGGCCAAGGGGAATTTATGGGTGTCAACAATGCTTGTAGAGTTCGTCGGATGGAGGAAAAACGTTGGCATTTATCACATCTCTTAGCATAAGCTATACAATCATCCCTCATCGTTGGCCAGTAGTATCCCTGCGTCATCACCCTTTGCAAAAGTGTCCGACCTGCTACATGGGCTCCACAGGACCCTTCATGGATCTCTTTAATCAATTCCTTCACCTCGAAGGTATGTACACATCTTTGCAAACCTGCCATAATTCCTCGTCTATACAAAACACCATTAGTTAGTACATACCGAGCAGCTTTAAACTTCAATTTCTTGGCAGCCATCTTATCCTTCGGTAATTCTCCTTCCTCAACATATGCCCTGATGGGATCCATCCAAGATGGTCCTAAATCAAGAGTAATAATATTCATCGTCAGGTCTTCATCTATGCTTCGACTTTCTAACACCTCAATTGGTATCGTTCTTCGCAGCTCGGTGCGAGTAGCTGATGCTAGTCGGGCCAGTGCGTTTGCTTGTGCATTCTCCATTCTTGGTATTCTGATCAACTGAATGGCATCAAATTCTGCCAACAACTCCATCGCCTTTGCATGATACTTGACCATTAATTCTCCTTTAACTGCATATGTTCCCATCATCTGATTCACAATTAATTGAGAATCACTGAATACCATCACTTGTTGCGCTTCCATAATCTTTGCTAAATTAAGACCTGCTATCAACGCTTCATACTCAGCCTCATTATTGGAATCTTTGAATTGGAACCGCAGGGCGTATTCCATGTCAATCTCGTTTGGGGTGTTCAAAACAATCCCTGCTCCACAACCTGTTGTGCAAGATGACCCATCTACATACAATCTCCATATAGGTAACTCGTCTTCAAATTTCTTATCTGACAGAGTTCCTCGGTGAAATAACTGTTGTTTTCTTTCATCCTCCCCTGATATTTTTCGCTCCTCGTCGATCATCTCTTCTCGCTCTTTTACCAATCGGAGTTGGTCTGAGCTCGAATTTGATGATCTTTCTACATACACAAGCCCTTTTACCAACCGGAGTTGGTCTGGACTTATGTCTGTTGATCCTGTAACATCCACAGGTTGGTCAGCGAGCAACTTTTGTTCCTCGGGAGTATCAGGATATGTAAACTCTGCTATAAAATCTGCTACAGCTTGCCCTTTTAATGATGATCTGGGTTTATACACAATATCATATTCACCGAGCTCTATTGCCCAGTACATCAGTCTCCCTGATTTTTCTGGCTTATGAAGGGCTTGTCTTAATGGCATGTCGGTATACACGATGATGGTATGGGCCTGGAAATATGGCCTCATTCTTCTACTTGCCTCAATCAATGCCAATGCCAATTTTTCCAGCTTTGGGTACCTGATCTCTGCACCTCGAAAAGCCTTACTTGTGTAATAAATTGGCTTCTGGACTCCATTCTCCATTCTGATCAATGCCGAGCTGACTGCATTCTCTGATACTGCCAGGTACAAGTACAATGTTTCTCCCATTACTGGCCTGGACAACAGCGGAGGTGCTCCCAGATATTTCTTCAAGTCTTGAAAGGCTTTTTCACATTCATCATTCCACTCGAAAGTTTTCCGAAGTGTTTTGAAGAATGGGAGGCATCTATCAGTTGCTCGGGATACAAATTTGTTGAGCACTGCAACTCGTCCTGTAAGACTCTGCACCTCTTTCTTCGTCGTTGGAGATCGCAACCCTAAAAGAGCTTTGATCTTTGCTGGATTTGCCTCAATGCCTCGCTGGTTGACGATGTACCCGGGGAACATTCCTTATCGTACTCCAAAGGTGCACTTCGTCGGGTTGAGCTTCATTTGGTATTTATCCAGTTGATCAAAGGTCTGACCTAAGTCAACTAGATCATCAGCAACTTTCTTGCTCTTTGTCAACATATCATCGACATAGACTTCCATATTGCAACTGATTTGTTCGGCGAAAACCTTGTTCATCAGCCGCTGGTATGTCGCTCCTGCATTTTTCAAACCAAAAGGCATAACATTATAACAATAAGTTCCCCTAGGGGTAATAAAAGAAGTGTTTTCCCTGTCTTCAGGTTTCATTTTGATCTGGTTGTATCCAGAGTAAGCATCCATGAAGCTGAGCAGCTCGTGTCCTGAGGTCGCATCCACTAGTTGGTCAATTCTGGGCAATGGAAAGTGATCCATTGGGCAGGCCTTGTTGAGATCAGTGAAATCAACACACATTCTCCATTTATTGTTTTTCTTCTTTACCATCACCACATTTGCTAACCAGTCTGGATATTTCACATCTTCAATGAATTGGGCTTTCTAGAGCTTCTCGACCTCCTCTTGTATGGCTTGATTCTTCTCGGGACTAAACACTCTTCTTCTCTGCTCTACAGGCTTGATCTCCTTATTCGCATTGATTTCATGGCACAAGAAGTTTGGATCTATTCCTGGCATGTCTTCATGACTCCATGCAAAAGTTTTCTTTCTGTTTCTCAAGAAAGTTATCAACTCCTTTTTTATTGAAGCATCCAACGTCGAACCTATCTGGGTTATTCGTTCAGGGTGCTCGTCATCCAGAATAACATTTTCTGTAGATTCCACCACCTGTCCTTTTACAAGTTGGGATTCATCTTTGGGATCCAGTGTTTCAATTTCTGTACCTTCATCCACTTGGTAGGTAGTAGTCTTTTTCCTTGACTCTTCAAGATCCTCTTGCTCGATAGACGAATAATAGCATTCCCGAGCTACTTTCTGATCACCTTTCACAACTCCTACTCCAAAATTTGTAGGGAATTTCAAACACTGATGTACTGTAGATGGAACTGCTTCGAACTTCTTCAAATCAACTCTTCCCATGATGATGTTGTAAGCTGATTGCACATTTTTATCCATAAAAAAGAAGCGTATTCTTTCTGTTCGATAAGCAGGCCAAGTTCCAATAAATATATCCAACTTGATCGTCCCAAGTGGAAAAACCTTCTCGCCAGAAAAACCCAGGAGAGGTCTGTGATAAGGCTCCAATTAAGATAACTTTAAATTTAAACTGTCAAAGCATGAGTAGAACATGATGTCTGCCGAACTACCATTATCTACCAGAACCCTTGAAATCACTACTTCTTTCATCCTCATTTTGATCACCAAAGGGTCGTAGTGAGGGTAAAGAACACCTGCAAGGTCATTTTTTGAAAAACCGATGACCAGCTTCTCTTTGTTTACCTTCCTCGGGCGATCCTCCTCAGCCAAATTTATCCGTTGAATGTATGAGCAAGCATGAGCCTCACCGAGGTAAGCTTTTCTTTCTGCAGTAAGGTCTCCTCCTCCTGCATCTCCTCCTATAATGACATTACAATCAAATGACCCAAAACGTATGGAAAATACCTCTCGTTCTGGCTGCCTTGGTTTCTTGGGAAGATCGGGGTCATCATTTAGATCATCTTCATGGTTTCTCTTCTTTTTCTCCTCTGCTCGACGAGGAGATCTAGACCTCTCTCTAGTTCGTTCATTATTTCTTCTTTCACCTCCCCGATCAACATACTTTGTTAGCTTTCCTCTTCGGATGAGTGTTTCAATCTCGTTCTGAAGAGCTATGCAATTATTGGTCATATGACCATGATCCTTATGGAACTCGCAATATTTCTCCCTATTCCTCGTATCAGGATCTGACCTCAGTTTCTTCGGCCACTTTACCTCCTCGCTATTCTTGATTTCTTCCAAGACATGATTAATACCCATTTTCAAAGGAGTATAATTATCGAATTTTTTCAGGACTTCCCATGACGACCTACTATTCTTGGAATGTTTGTCACCGCCATTGCCCTTATGCTCTTTCTTCTTCGATTTGTCGACTTCCACCTTGGTCTCTTTATCCATATTCTTTTTCGCATCCATAGCCTCCTCGACGTTCATGATTTTGGCCGCTTTTGCCATTAATTCTGACAGAGTTGTAGGTGGATCTTTGGCCAAAGTGTAATACAACTTGTTGGGCAACAACCCACTCATCAAGGTGGCGATAGCTGTCTTTTCTTCATAATCTATGACTTTCAGCTTCTCGTTATTGAAACGAGTTATGTAATCTCTAGTACTCTCACCAGATTTTTGTCTAACACTTAACAAGTGTGCTACTCATTTTACTGACTTTGCTCCAAAACAGAAATTGCCAATGAACAACTCAGCTAACTGAAAGAAAGTTGAAACCTTACCCCGAGGAAGATTGTTGTACCATATCTGGGCAGATCCAGTAAGAGTTCCCGAGAATGCTCTGCATCTCATCTCGTCGGGGACAGCATAGATGTCGGCAGTAGCTTGATATTGCTCTATGTGAAGAACAGGATCTATTTATCCATCATACTTGGGGGTCACCACAGGTGCTTTAAATTTTGACGGGGTATGGAAATCCACAATGGCCTGGACAAAAGGTGTCCCTTGAATAAAAGTTCGTTGTAGGGGATTCTTTGCCTTAGCCATTTCTCCCAATCTATCCTCCAACCGCTGAATGGAACCCTTCCACGCATCATTTCCTTCCTCGGGCTTATTAGTTCGAGCAATTGATTGTTCTGATGTGGCCTCCTAAGATCTATCTTGACGAGCAACTGGTCGTGATTGTGCTGATCCTTCCCTTAGATCTGATGGTTGTCGAAGACTCCTCGACATGGTCTTAGGTGGACTCCTATTCCTCCCAGGGCCTAATCGGCTGAAAGGGGATGCCCTGCTCAATCTTTCCAAAGCGCTGGGTCTCTCTAGAGAGAGAGTGATACGTTGCTCAGTATCTGTAGCCCGTATTGACGAAGTTCGCCCAGGTTGATAAGAGAAATCATTAGATTCCTCATTACGATATGATTCACTACGCCTGGATCGTGAAGAGAGTAAATAAGTTTACCTCTGACCACTTCGCTGTCTCGAATGTGCAGGTGCACCGCCATGAAGGGTTTGTATGAGTTGCCGCATTGTTTCTTGCATGGCGGTTTGTCCTTGAGCCCGATTCGTCATAATTCCGGCCAGATCTGGAGGTGCAGAGGGATTTGGAGGATTTCCAGCATTTCCAGCATTTCAATTGCTAGATTCTGGATTATCCGCCATTGATGATTAATAATTTTTGGTGATAACGATAACGACAGTCGTTCCCACAGACGGCGCCAATCTGTTGATGTAAAAAATTAGATTACTCTAATAATTCAATCACAGATAAATAAATGAGACACAATATTTTAAAGTGGTTTAGCCTTATATGAATGGCCTACGTCCACTGTTATGTTATTGCTGAGTGTTTGGGAATTCTCGATTACAAGTACTCTCACCAAATCCCCCCCCCCCTTGAATGAGGGTGATACAAGGTATTTATAGCCCTTAGGCTGTACATGAAAGGGTGTTACATTAAATGATATACATATGAAAGGGTAATTTATTTAATGCTCTTCAAACGTGTGCGTCAAGATGATAAGCATTCAATGAATAGTTGAACTGTTGATTATCTGGCAATCAATGCTGTGGTCGAGATGCAGCTCGAACCGCCTTAGTTGCTCGTCGTTCAAGAGTTCCTCGGAGAGCTGGAGTTCCTCGGTGTACACCTGTTGCTCGGAGTGAGTATGAATAGGTCGGGGGAATGAACTTCCTCATTGCTATTATGCCACGTAGATTGACACGTGTCTTCTTATTATTCGTCCACATCAGCATACTAATTTTGGTATCAACAACGGTAGTTAAACGAGATAAAGCTAAATTGTAGTAAAATATTTCACCATTAATGAATAAAAGGTTATGAATGAACCTTCTCAATTATATGTAAGGACATGAAATTCTTATGACATTAGTAGCTCATTATAATTGAGATACTTTTTGGAGTCTTATAAACCATGTGTATATGTTTAGGAGATCATTTTATAAACATAAGTTTTCCACATGACGTATTTTAAGAAATAATTCCATTATTTTTTTTATCGTTATATATTTGTGTACACCTTAAGATCAGTGGGAGTAAGTTTATATATGTTCTCTATATACAAGCACGGATTTAGAAAGTAGAGAATCAAAATAATTTTATGGGTTTAAAAGTTGTGTATGAAGTAATGAGATACTTAAAGGACTATATGGTCACATTTATGATCCATGTGTTCATTTAAATATGAACAAATATTGTGACTCAGATTTACTAGTTGTACGGATGATATGAAGTTCACTTTTGCTTAAGTATGTTTGTTTTGATTTATCAACCAATATAATGAAGGAGTGAAACACAAACCATCCATTAACTATTGTGAAAGCTGAGTTTGTAGCATGCTTGATGCTACAACTTATGTATTTTGGCAGCGTGACCTCATTTCGGGACTTGGAGTTGTCGACACTATTATCAAGCCGCTGAAATATTATGATAATATCGTTGCAATCTTCTTTATAAAGAAATGTTAGGTATTCCTAAAGTAACTAAGCACATTGAATGAAATACCTATCAGCGAAAGAAGAAATTCAGAAACAAAGAGTGTTAATTAATCACATTAGTAGGAGTGATAACATAACGGATCCTCTTACGAAAGGACTATCTCAAAAGACATTATGGAATGTGTCAAAGAGATGAGTCTCGATTAGTAAGATTATGATTTCTATTTGGCTTAGTTGTTTGATACTATTACTTGAATTCAATAAAAATGTTTCTGATTTCAATTATTTCTGTCATTTGTGAATGCATGCATATGATTATGAATTATTGTTGATAAAAATAGTCCTTATTCAAAAGGACATTATGAGTCCATTATGATACCCAACATTAAAGGCTTAGTTGAATGAAACATTGATGTTGTGGTACATGGAAGGAACCATACTCTTGAATAGCATGGAACCGCCATGACTCGCATTCGTGAACTGTTTGATTTAAGCAAACTATAATTATCAGTTATCGTGCACCTTATGGTACCTAATTTAATTATGAAGGCTATTAAGACTAAGTGGGAGAATGTTGAAAACTAATAATGTAGTTCGAAATTAATTTTTTAATTTCGATTATATTAAATTCCGAATTTATGAATTTTCCATTTATGTGGTCTTGATAAATATCAGATAATTAATTAGGAACGTGATAAATACAAATAATAAATGATTGGGTTAATCTTATCCGTTAGTCACATGATGGTTAGTGGCATTAGTGGGAGAATTGAAATAGAGTCTCATCTTGACTAGGATTCTGGCCCTATTTCCCTTATAAATAGAGGACCCTACATCATCTGGGGTTATCTCATAACACACTATTTTGAGGTGGGAGAGAAATTCCGAAATTCCATTTAAGTGCAAATTTTCCAAGAAGAGATGATGGACCAATTAATCAAGATGATTAAAATAGATTTCTACAACAAGATTGATCAATGCATTGGATCAAGGTAAGTCTTCTTTTCTATCTTTTAGACATATTATGTGAAAATATGAAGATTCAGAATTTTTTTATTAAGAATAATTGTATGCTAAAATTTAATTATATTAATTTATTTGTAATTAATATTAGGATGTTCTTAAGAATAATTTTACAATATAATGAGATTATATACTCTAAGTGGATAAAGATTTGGTTGATCAGCAAAATGTACATGTACAAATAGTTTATATATTTCTAATTCAACCGTACAATACACATTGTCGTGTTCAATGGAAATTCCGCACATTATTATAGACAAACGCCAATAAAATGTGTGGATAATGTGTCTTCTTTTCCCTTTTTTTTTTCTCTCTCATGGAGTGGATGACGTGATAGTGTGGACCAAGTTTTTTATTAGACATGTTTCTATTCTTTGCATAGGAGGATGGCTGGTTTGTCTCACAGATAACAACTGATTTTTCTCAGAAACATATAATTTTGTAGGGTCATTTGTTAAATAGTCCGTTCAAATTTTCTAATTAATATTGAGTCCAAGTGTTTTTCACAGGCTTTGAAATTTTATAATTATTCTATACTGTATTGAAATTTTCTAATTAATATTTAGTCCTTTGAAATTTTTGGAACAAATAAAAGAAAACCTAACCCTTAGAAATACTAAATCTTACACCATAAACCTAAAAAATAAAAATAAAAAATCCTAAACTAAAATCAGATACATAAACCCTAAACAAAAAAAAGGAAACGTGGCAATAAATCCCTAGACTCTTTACATACTAATGATTAAGACATGCTAAAAACAATTTTCTCAATAAGTTTTTAAAAGGGGCATTTATGTTTAGATCCTCTTAGACTTCCTTATATACATTCTAGTCCCATCATGTTTTTCCCTTACATATAAGTCACATTCCTAATTTTTTGGAACATTTTTTCCAATTTTACCCTTTTAAAACCAACGATCCGTAACTTCCTTGAGGAAGTTACATAATTGGTTGAACTTTTTTTTTTAATCTTCAAATGATCATAACTTTTGATTCACAAATCCGTTTTTCACAAAATTACTATTTTTGAAATCTGCTCGACGAGATCTATTAAACAAGATCCATGAAGACTATAAAATTCCAAAGAAAAAAAATTACACAAACAGTAAACTTTACTGTATGCACTAGAATATGAAATAGTTTTATATCTGTGACATTTCACAAACAGACAGTAACATTTACTGTGGTAATACTACACAGTATATATATATATATATATATATATATATATATATATATATATATATATATATCCGGTGGATCCAAACCCTCTTTTTTCAAAAATACCTTATATTTAAAGGTTCGCGCTAACGGAATCCAATCCTTACCACCATTGTTGGAGCTTCAACGACATTCGTCAGAGCTCCGATTTCAGGTGGGTAAGGGTGGCATGTGGTGCTGTTGGCGCGGACCTTTGAAAATAAGAGACTTTTGAATAAATGAGCTTTGGATCCACCGAAGAATCATGGAGGGCCGCTGGCGCGGACCCTTGAAAATAAGAGTGTATAAATGGGATCGAGATCATTTGGAGCGCCAATTTGAGGTGAATAGGGGTGGCACAAAACTTTAAAAATAGGAGCATATTGGATATATATATATATATATATATATATATATATATAGAGAGAGAGAGAGAGAGAGAGAGGGAGAGTGTGTTTGTAAAAATGTCATAGATATTATACTTTATTGTATATGCCAGAAAATGAAATAGTTTTATATTTGTGACATTTTCACAAACAATAACATTTACTGTGATGATATATTTATGAAATAGTTTTATATATATAACATTTTCACAAACAATAACATTTACTGAGTTAATATTACACAATATATATATAACATTTTTACAAACAGTAACATTTACTGAGTTTATATATATATATATATATATATATATATATATATATATATATATATATATATATATATATATATATATATACTAGGGTATGCCCGTGCCTGAAGGCACGATGCACATTTTCGAAAGTCTACACTGTTTATAGGACCATACGTCGTATTTAATTCGCAACAATAATAATAATCCATCTTGGACCTCGTATACACATCATAATTTTAAGTAAAAAAAATTACATCACAGCTAAGTGTAAATAATAAATATTTTGTATATTATAAGCATAAATTTTCAAAGTATTGAATCGTATAAATTTAAGTCGTAAATTGTCAAAATATTGAGTCAATTGTTCATTTTGTTTGGTGTGTTTCAATGTCCACGTGGATTATTAATGTCCAACATTTTAGAAAACAGTTTCAATAATGATATTAAAATCAATTGGAATTTAAATAAGGCATTCATTAGAATTTAGAAAAAATATCCAATAATGATACTTACAACATCCATTGGAATTTAGAAAACTGTATACTCCGCGTAGTCTGTTCCAACTGTTCTAATGATACTAAAACACTTCTGTTGAATCACATAGACATTCCAATAGTTCCAACAATTTAATCACATAGGAAACATGTATGATGTTTTCAAAAATCTGGTAGCAGTTAGTCCATTCCAAGAGTTCTCAAAAAACAGGTCCACTACAATTAAATCACGGACATCCATTACAAGGCGGCAAGAACTTGAGAAAGCCGTTGGCTACCAAGGCTGCCAAGAAGTCAGCTCCGGCCACCGGAGGAGTGAAGCAGCCCCATCACTTCTGCCCAAGAATAACGGCTATACGGGAGATGAGGAAATACCAAAAGAGCACTGGAGATTTTGATCCGAAAGCTTTTGTCACAGGGCGTGTTTGAGGACACTAATTTGTGTGTCATCGTGACAATAGAATGCCTCTTAGCACGGATACAAAGATTAGTAAAGCTTCCCATTGATCTACACACAAAAATAATCACGAATAAATCTCAGTGAAATTTAAAATATTAATTCAAGTGAATTTTAAAGTCTAGAAATATATAAAAATATTTGACATACACCATAGCTCCCCCACTATACCTTAAACTTTGAAGCGTGTGTGCGTGATACATCTTGCTCACTTCAATTGAAAAATGTAAGCACATGATGCAAGCAGCTGTATACATCTTGCTCATTTTTAGCATAGTTCAAGAGGGAATTTATTCCCAGATGCTTTCTCAATTCCAACCACCATTTCAAGCACATATGTACCACGATCAATTCCCAAGTTGTAAGAAATACAACCTGTATAATCTGGTGTGAAAAGATTTCGATGAGCAACAATAAAATTACCACTTTCTCCCTTTTAAAATTACATAATTAGATAAGAGTAATAAAGTAAGATGTTAGGAAAAGATCATATTTAGTACCTCATTAGTTGGGGATGTTATGAATGGCACTCCTCCAAATAAGAGAAATTCACATACCCTTTCTGTTGTGCACGGAGCATAGGGCACTGATTGAATACCAAAAAATTATATCCCACTTAAAATTGATTAAAGAATAAAATCCTACCTCATACATGGACATATCTGATATTCCTTCACCTTTTTCTGCCCAGTTAAAAACACATGAATTTTTCTCATCTGATGTCATAATTTATGGAAACATTTCTGTTTACCTTCACAAAAACAATCAATAGAAATAAAATCAACTACAAACAGTTTGGGTAGTGAGACTCTAAAAGTGTTGTTTAATAAGATAACAAAAGCAGGCCAGAATGATAGCTCAATTTACACATTTTTTTTAACATCGTCCCAGAAATTTTGATTAAACATCATACCAAAATGCAATATTTTCCCAATACATCATACCCTATTAATGAACCTTCAAAGTTTTTTCAAAATGTTAATTTGAACAAAAAATGTGTATAGAACAGTCAAGTTAGAAGACACAGCGATGGTAAAGAATGACGGTGGGTTAACATTAATAGTGGTGGCTCGTTGCAGTGAGAGAGAGAGAGGGGGGGGTATGTATTAGAAAGTGTGTATATAAATGCGTGGACAGTTACGATGGGACAGAGAACTTTAGTCACCACGTGGAATTATAGCACTACGTGGACTATTACGATGGGACAGAGATCACCACGTGGACTTTCAAACGTGGATAGTTATGATGGGACATAGATCCTTAAACTTCTGAGCTTCACCACGTAACTGAGTCACCATTCGAACTGCATCAGCTAATATATCAAGATCTCAATGCATACATAAAATGAAAATAAGGAAAATATCAAGATTAGGGGGAATTGTCACACAAAACGAATTAGAAATGATTAATTTTTGGAGCTACAACCAATTAAAAAATCATGAAATGGGAAAAAGTAGAAAAACAAACTGCAAAATAGGTTACTTGTCACCTGGGTGTCATAATGAATCGAAAGCTCAAACGCCCTCTTTGAGAAGGTTACTTGCGCCTCTAAGCGCCTCATTCTTTACTTTATCTGGTAACTTTTACGAACACATCACTAAAATGTTGGACCAATGCAGATCTTTCCTCTGTCTCGTGGCTTTATCAGCAACAACAAAACCACCAGCGTTTGTCCAATTTCTCTGACCACTTCCCATAAACGTGAAAATGGAAGGCCCACCACCTTAAAACCCCATATATTTGACTCTAAAGTTTTTAAAGCTTCCTTCGCCGATTGGGCCACAAACAAAAAACCATATGAACCGTAACAAAAGTTAAAGAGAGTATTTCGTTAAGTTTGAACTTAGTATAATAAAAATCAGAGCTCAAAGTAATTCAAATTCAACAATAGATGTTTGTTATCAGTACACCTAATTTTGAAGCATCAAAGCACATATAAAGTTGGATTTACAACCAAAATGTTCTCCAATGAACTAAGAAAAAATATAAAGTTAATCTACATCATGATTCATCCATTAATTTAAGACCAAAAACTAAGTAACATAGTTATTTATGAAATATAAACCAAAACACATAGATATATCCATTAAAAATAGTTCTCATTATTTTAAAGCATAAACAAATTTAAAACAAAAATTATAGAACTCGGGGTTTTGACGATTGTTTAGTTGTTTAAGTAACAAATTCGGCAAGTCTAGGCTTTGGATTGGCGAGTAATGAAACTAATTAAACTCAAATACATCGTCTGAACCATGATCTCCAACTTGGAAACATCTGTTGGAATAATGAACATACACTACAGTGTACTTGCCGTGAGTTTAGGTTCGCATCAACAACTATTTCTATTGGAACTTTGTTGTGCTCCCTGAATATGAAAACCTTGAAACAAAATCTTAAATTTGAAACAAAATATAGTGCAAACATTTGAAGGTAAAGAAAAACAAAGCATAGAGGGATCATTGGTAGAATCGGAGAATTATTACCACAAAGGACGCTTGAACAAAACTATCATCTTATGCATCTCTCTTCCTCCATCAAGTTCTTCAAGTCTCCTTTTTTTGAAAACCTACCAAATGAGAGATGGAAGTAAATGAGATTAAAGCAAAATGCATGAACCACTTACTCAAGATCAAGTTATGAGTAAGCTCAACACATTCATCAACGTGATTGTAAATAACCACGAATTGAACTTGAGTGTACTTGAATATCTTAGCTTAAGAGAAACTAATCACGAAATCAAAACAGTAACAATATAAAGGATAAACCTTACCTATTTGCAACATCTGGAGTGAAGTTTTTTCGTAATTTTTTTCATGAGTTCTAGCCGAACAAACCCCAAACCATCGTAACACCTGCCAAATTAGACAAAACAATGATTGATTATGATAAAATCTTAACATAAATGAAAGAACAACATCCAGTTGCTTACCCTCTTTCCTCCCAATTTGCGTGTAGAAATAATTGAGCAAACACTGTTTGCCCTACTTAACTTGACAATAGACCACTGCCTTGGGAATTTTGCTCTTGAGACGAAGTCTCAATACACAAATTACCCAGGAGATTCAAATCCCAAATTAAACCAATGTATTGAAACTAAAAAAAATATAAAATACCAGTTGTTTTCACTGGGATAGTACATTTAACCGTTAAAATATTAACAAAGTATCTCAAAATAAAGTGAAACTCTCTCTTCAACATTTTTTCAAACACACAACATAAAACTTTACTGACCTTAGATCTCCACTTGCTTAAGGATTCCAAGTCTTTGAAGAACCTTAGTATCTTACACAAAATAGGTCCTGTACAGTATAAGAGAAGTGTCAAAGAACAAAATAGGGCCGGTACAGTATAAGAGAAGTGTTAGACTTCACAAAACTATTCTATCAAACACCTCATTTGCTTGTAGATTTCAACATAAATGCCATCAGAATGAGACTACAATTGAAAATCAACAACACTTTAAATTCAAAAGAAGTGCCTAAGAACAAATCATATATGAGTTAGTTATATAATTAAAACCCATTAAACAATAAAAATCTGCAACAGAGAACACAGTTCTAAAAATAAGGAAACCTGATTTTAAGGCAACAGAAAACAAATGTTGTACACAAAATGAAAATAATTAAAATGTCAGTTGTACACAATATAATGAAAATGTCAGTTGTACACAAAATGAAAATAATTAAAATGTCTGTTGTACACAAAATGTAAACAACATAGAACAAATCAGTAGAGATAAGAAATGAACATCCATGAGAACAATCAAGACTCGTATAATAATCTAAAATCCACCAAATAAATACAATACGCGTGGTTTACACACTGAGATTAGAGAAAAAAACTAAGAAAATAAACAAATCGTGTGCATGTGGAAGTGGAAGTGTCAGATCTGGGAACAACCCTATGTGCGTGAGTGTGTGTGCGTGTGTAAGAGATTGGGGGAAAAGGTTACCTTGGTGCGATGGCAAGGGAGAGGGGGCGGCGGCAAGGGAGGTGTAGTAGCTTGGGGTTTGAGAGGTGGTTGGATGAGCAAGGGTTTGCTCAGGTGTACTTGATCGCGACCGAGAGAGAGGGAGACGGGGTAAAGTGAGAGTAAGGGAATGAGAAATCGGCAAGGGTTTGTTGTGAGAGTGTATTGTAGGGTTTGTGTGTTTACAAACATAACCCTCAATTTAAATTTTGAAAAGAAAATTAGAGTGTGTTAAAAGAGGGGGAAACCAAAATTGTCAAGGGTAAAATAGGAAGTGTAGGAAAATGTCATTAAGATGACATCATCTTTTGAGCTTATGACATACTTAAGTTTTATACTTTATTATATAGATATATATATATATATATATACACACACACACACACACACACGGTAGATCCAAACCTCTTTTTTTTTTAAATTACCATATTTTTAAAGGTTTACGCTAGCGACATTCAATTCCCACCACTATCCACCCCAATTGTCGAAGCTTCAACGACTTTCATCAGAGCTATAATTTAGGTGGGCAGTAGTGGCATAGGGTGCCACTGGCGCGGACCTATGAAATTAGGAGAATATTAGATAAATGGAGTTTCGATCCACTGGCGCTCCGATTTAGGGTGAGTAGGGGTGACATTGGGTTGGGTTTATATCTATAATATTTTTACAAACGTTAACATTCACTGTGTTATAACACAGTATATATATATATATATATATATATACGGTGGATCCAAACCTCTTTTTTCTGATATTGTCTTATTTTTAATGGCCCGCGCTAGCGGTATCTAATCCCGACCACCACCAACCCCAATTGTCGGAGCTCCAACAACCTTCATCAGAGTTCTGATTTGGGGTGACATGGAGTGCCTCTGGCGCGGACCTTAGGAAATAAGAGACTATTGGATAAATGGGGTTTGGATACACCGGCGCTCCAGTTTGAGGTGAGTAGGGATAGCAATGAATTAGATTTATATTTTTAATATTTTCACGAATAATAAATGTTACTGTTTATGAAAATGTTACATCGGCATTCCATGCCACCTCAAATCAAAGCTCTGATGAAGGTTGTTGGAGCTCCGATAAAGGGGGTGGGTGGTGGTGGGGATTGGATGCCGCTGGCGCAGACCGTTAAAAATAAGATAATATCAGAAAAAAGAGGTTTGGATATATATATATATATATATATATATATATATATATATATATTGTGTAATATTAACTAAGTAAATGTTACTGTTTGTGAAAATGTTATATATATATTGTGTAATATTAACTCAGTAAATGTTACTGTTTGTGAAAATGTTATTTATATAAAACTAGTTCATAAATATATTATCACATTAAATGTTATTGTTTGTGAAAATGTCACAAATATAAACTATTTCATTTTCTGGTGTATACAATAAAGTTTAATATCTATGACATTTTTACAAACTATATATATATATATATATATATCCAATATGCTCGGAAATTTTTAAAGTTCTGTGCCACTCCTATTCACCCCAAATTGGCGCTTCAGATGATCCCGATCCCATTGATTCAATCTTATTTTCAAAGGTCCGCGCCAGCGGCACCCCATTATATTCCGGTGGATCCAAAGCCCATATATTCGAAAGTCTCTTATTTTCAAAGGTCCGCGCCAGCGGCACCACATGCCAGCGTTACCCACCCCAAATCGGAACTCTGACGAAGGTCGTTGAAGCTCCAACAATGGTGGTAAGGATTGGATGCCGTTAGCGCGAACCTTTAAATATAAGGTATTTTTGAAAAAAGAGGGTTTGGATTCACCGAATATATATATATATATATATATATATATATATATATATATATATATTTACTGTGTAGTATTACCACAGTAAATATTACTGTCTGTTTGTGAAATGTCACGGATATAAAACTATTTCATATTCTAGTACATACAGTAAAGTTTACTGTTTGTGTAAATTTTTTTCTTTGGAATTTTATTGTCTTCATGGATCTTGTTTAATAGATCTCGTCGAGCAGATTTCATAAATAGTAATTTTGCGAAAAACGAATTTGTGAATCAAAAGTTATGATCATTTAAAGATTAAAAAAAAAAGTCCAACCACTTATGTAACTTCCTCAAGGAAGTTACGGATGGTTGGTTTTACAAGGTTAAAATTGGGAAAAATTTTCCTAAAAAATTGGAATAGGACCTATGGGATTATTAAAAAGTCAATAGGACTTAAAAACTTGTTGACCCAATAAATGAGCCCTAGATATAATTACCCCTTTTTAAAAATATTTTTACATACCGAAAGGAATATAGCTGAATGTGTACCACATGGCTGACACGTGGTCCTCCGAGGCTATAGTGATAAAAATCTTAAATTTCGGATGTGAGAGAATATAGCGAGTGAGAGAGAGTATGGTCTTGATAAAAAGTCGCACAGAATGTCTCACGGTGGAACTCAGTTTACATATGTCGTCGTGTAGAATTCTAATTCATATGTTGTCGTGTAGAATTCAAATACATATGGAACTTAAAGTCAATCCTGGTCTTGTTCGTTCAAATATATAAATATATAGATACAAATTGGGAAACTAAGACCCATGCACCAGCCACAATTTGAGTTCATTACGTTTTCAACCAATACCCAACTTTCCCAGTTTATATTCGGATAATTTCATTTGAAATCAAACGGTGCAAACACAAACTGACACATACTCGGATACTAGTTTTACTAGAATACGATATCTTAATTCTCTTCTATATATGAGTCGATCCCAAAGCCTCTCAATTATTTGTATTCTCATCTACCAATCGATTATAATATCAGAATTTCATCCACTATGGAACAACAGCGTTATACATACAGTGTGATTGAGCAATTTCTTATCCAACTTAAAATTATAGAGCCGGTTGTGGACTACTATTATGAAGACGATTCCTCTCTGGAATCTACCGAAACTGAACATACAATACAAGTAATGTCATTCAGATTCCCACAGCAAGTGTTGTCTAGAAAAGAAATTGCAAGGAGGGACATAGTTTGGATGTTTGACGAGGTGGATACCGATTCACCATTGGTACAAAGCATCTACGCAACCGTCTTTTTTGTGGTAGATAAAACTTGCGTCGCTAACCCCAAAACAAAGCCTCGTCAACGCTGCCTACCGGCGCTGCTCCCGTCGGCGCTTCTCTCGGTGAGTTCAGGAGGGATTTTCGCCCATCAATTGTAATTTCTGTAATTTCTTTATTGTCATTTTTGTAACTTCTGTAATTTCTTTATTTCTGTAATTTTTTTTCGATTTTAACTCTTTATTGTCATTTCTCATATTTTGGCCCATCGATTCATCATTTTTTATATGGATTCATTCTGAGTAGTTTAGAAATCTCCAACTAGGATTTTTATGTTTTTTATTTTGCCACTAATGCAATTGTATTACCAATATATATTTCTTTTTTCCATTTGGGATGTGGTATATTTGCTGTTGAGAAAGAAAGAAAAAGCTTGTGTTCCTAGCCGTGTACCTGTTAGTATGTGATAGATTGAAATTATATACTCTACGTAGATACAAATTTGATTGATTAGCAAAATGTACATGTGCAAATAGTTTATATATTTCTAATTCAACCATATAATACACAGTGTCGTGTTCAATGAAGATTTAACACATTATCATAGAAAAAAGCCTATTAAAATGTGCAGATAATGTGTTTTCGTTTCCTTTATATTTCCAATCATGAAGTGGATGACGTGATAGTATAGACCATTTTTTTATTAGACATATGTTTCTATTCTTTACATAGGACGATGATTGATTTTTCTCACAGATACCAACTGATTTTTCTCAGAGACATAATTTTGTAAGGTCATTTGTCAAATAGTCCTTTCAAATTCTCGAATTATTATTTCGATTAAGTGTTTTTCAAAGGCTTTGAAATTTTATAATTACTATATAGTCCTTTGAAATTTTCTAATTAATATTTAGTCCTTTGAAATATTCAAAAGGAAAAAAGAACTAAAAATGGAACCGTAAGCCCTAAACAAAAAGAAAAGAAAACATGATAATAAGTCCTTAGACTTTCATACTAAAAGGAATATAGTTGAATGCGTGCGACGTGGCACTCAGAGGCCAACAAGCATAGTTGACTATATATAGGGGAGATATGTATAAATCCATAAAGATCAGGTAGGCGATGTAGACGATTTGTCCTAATAGGACTCTATAACATCTAAATAGGATTAACATATAAAAAACTAAAATGATAGGATACTTGTACCTATAATAATAACGACCTCACCAAATTTAAAGGGTAATTACCTGTATCTTTCTCACAACGACTTGGACTCTCAGCTAGAAACTCTAGCACTTCGATATGTCCTTTGTTCTTTCAAGAAATAAACTACCTAACCCTTTATTCCTCGTGGAGGTATGCAGGACGATATGTTGAACCACGTATATCATGTGTCTTTGTTCATTGCATTCATACTTTTGGGAGATAAATCTTAATATAAATTTTATTGTGGGTTTCATATTTACAATTTGGCACCATCTCTGGGGAAGTCTTGAATTCTTACCATCGTGCAATCGTCTACCCTGTAAGAACTATGAGTGATAATTAGTGTCACCTTTTGCACACAAAAAATTATGTCCAATGTAAGACACGGGTCTTAGGAGGGAACAACCTCTTGTCAGACTCCTTTCTACACCAAGGTGATCCAGGTTAAGAGGAAACTCGCCCCGAAGGTCTGGCCCTTATTGTTGACACCATTCTCCCCTGGTGAGCGACTCGTAAGAAGATCAACGTCCTGTGTGGTTAATATATATGAGGAAAGTTTGGATCATCCTGATCACGAGATTACTCGAAATTGAAGGAGAATAGTTTGAGTTCTCATACTTTGGAGCATCTGAGGGTTGGGGGAGAATCCGTTCACCGAGGAATAGCATATCCACCCATGATGAAAGATTTTATAGGTCTAGATGTTCCCACACTATTCACTCTACTCCGTGACGTATTCATTGCATGACGGTACATAATTCCATTAGCCTCACCTGTCCACATGCCCCCAGCAAACCGAGTCTACTCAGAGCAACAGGTCAGCTCACCCAAAGGCAAGGCCAATCAGAGTCTGTAAAGTTGAACTCCAGAATTTAATTCAAATGGAATTGGAAGGAAAGGTGAATCAATTTTTTTTCTCGAAATCCAAAAAATTTAACTAGAAAATCATTGGGGCATGGTACTTCCTCACCGTTCATGGTGGAGATAGAGACCTCTGAGCCACTGAAGAAATTTAAAGTTCACAACTTATTATGTGAATATATATTAGGCTGACCATATGTGGCATTATTATCTAAGAATTTCCATTTGGATCTATTATAAAGCAGTTACATGACGAGGATTTACCTCAACAATGTCTTGTAGTGGTTCGAGAAGTTATCTCCCAAATTGATCTCCTTATTTAGGGAGTTTGTTAAAAATTTCACAGTTCGCTTCATCACTAGCGACAAAGCAGTCAAAGAGATGGACTCACTAATCAATCTTCCTTTAGAAAGTACGTGCAACGGTATTGGGAATTGTTCAATGAGACAGGAAAATTCCATGAGATAATATAAATCTCATCCTTCAAGGTCGGCCTCTTCAAGACAGATGACCTCTATTAGTCCTCGATAAAGTAGCCGATGTCAACTGTGGATGATCTTATGGTGTGAATTGAAAAATACGCCAAAGTGGAGGATGAACTCATCAATGTAGAGAATCCATCCGAATAGAATTAAAGCCCTGGAAGAAGAGTAACATGAAGAAAACTCAAAAGGAGGAAGTCAGTTTGCCTCCAAGAAGAATGGATCACGGAACGAAGCCGACAAGAAGTTTCCAAGCGTTGGAGAATTTTTTCACAGAGCATATTTACAAGATGTTTCCACATATCAGAGACAATCCTTACTTTAAGAGGCTTTCCAAGATGACTAGCGATTTAGGCAACTGGGATGCCAACCTCAGGTATACCTATAACTAGGACCATGGGAACCTTACAGAGAATTCTAAGATGTGCAGGGAGCATTTAGAGGACACTCAAAGAGTTTATTGACACTACCAACTCCAAGTATTCGGTCAAGATAAGCATAGTTTGGATGCAAGACGACGATCTACTGTTTGTGGGACTGATTAGTGTTATTGACGATTACACTAATCCTACACAATGCACCAGTAAAAATCTGAGAAAGAAAGTGAAGATTGCGTCTTGCATCCATAAGGAATATTATGTAGAGATGTCCAAGCCCATCCTATCAAAATAGTAGTGACATGATATTAATTTTTAATGATGATCTGGTTAGCATGATTTTTTCGCACAAATATACGCTGATCTTGACTTTGTGAATCCCAGGTTTTTAAGTTAAAAGGATTCTGATTGACTAAGGAAGATCATTGAGATCTTGTACGTGAGTTTTTTTATACAATATAATAAAAAATATCAAAGAACTCAATACTAAGGTCGGGTTACTAATTGGTGTTGTCCCCTCATCTCTTCAGCAAAAACTCAAGTTCTTGAGCAATGAGTGAATGGTGTGAATCAGGCAATGGCTCATAGTTATTTAATAGTCACCATAAAAAAAATCAAGATTACTCTAGGAATAATCGAAATGATGATGATTCAAAGGATGAAAAGCCCAAATAGAAACAAAAAGGCATTCGTTCGAGAGTGGAAGAAACTAGGTTATCACCCACTGAATGAGTATTAGAGGAACTCATCATCGTTATTATTGATTCATCTTAACTTAACTGAATAAATCCTTTTTGATAGGATCAGAACCCCAGGTGGAAATGGAGAAGCTCGTCCACTTCCTTAGGATCAATGACGGTGTCTTCACATAGAAACCCCATGACCTCCCGACATAGATCCGGACATTGCTTATCATTAGCTGGCCATGGATCTAACTAGCTTGCTGATCAAATATAAGATAAGGATGTCAATGCCAGAAAATAGTAAAAGATGTTGAAAGTGAAGTTAAAAACCTCCTCAAGTCTGGCTCCATTAAGGAGGTCTGATTCCCATATTAGTACTCTAACATTGTTGTGGTAAAAATAAGAGCGAAAACTAGAGGGTGTGACTAGAATTCATTGTCCTCAATAAGTACTTCTCGAAGGATAATTTTCCTGTTTCTCCAAATACATCATCTTGTCAACTCAATCACCAAACGAAAATGAATAATTTCATGGATGTATACTCAGGGTATCATCAGATGTCATTGTTCGACACGAATTAGTAAAATATATCATTAATTACTACCTTAGGAGTTTACTGTTACATAAAAATGTCATTTGGTTTAAAGAATATAGTGTAAAACTAATAGAGTCTTGCTACCAAGATGTTTAAAAATAATATCGGCTTAATTATATAATTCTACATTGACGAAATGCTCGTCAATAGAAAACATCCAGCCGACCACATCAAATATCTGAAGATAACCTTTAAGATCCTTAAGGAATATAAGATGATGATGAATTTCTATAGGTTCTTCTTCAAAGTAAGCACAGGAAAGTTTCTAGGGTACCTAGTGATGAAAATAGGAATAAAAGATAACTTAGATCAGGTCAAGTCTCTGTTGTACATTAGAAGGCCGATCACCATAAAATATGTGCAGGTTATTATCGGGATAATAGTTGCCTTGAATTGATGTATATCTAGGTTATCAGATAAGTGTCGATCATTATTCCAATAACTAAAAAAAATAAGTTCAACGATCTAGACAGAGGAATGAGACCGGGCACTTAAAGGAACTTAGAAGTACACGAAATATCCTCCCTTATTGTCAGGTTTCACAATCAGTGAATACCTCAACCTATATCCGATCATCTCGTAGCATGCGACTACCATAACATTGGTACGATTGCAGAATAAGGAGTAGAGGACGGTTTACTATGTTAGTCATTATCTCTTTAAGGCATATACCGGATATATGCTTATGGAGAAGATTTTCCTCTCATTAGTAATAGTTGTTGGGAAGCTAAGACATTACTTCGACACCTACACGATAGTCACCCACATGACTTAACTATTAAAGGATACTCTTAAGAAAGAATATATCTCCAACCAAATGACGAGGTGGTCCTTGGAGACTGTATAATTTGACATCAAGTATGAGACACAATCTTTTATCAAAGGAAGAATCTAGTCGACTTCGTGGCCAAGTTCTTAATATCACCATCGAGAAATGAGCAGAAGCCATCTTGAATCATTCATCATTAGCAAAGGTGATCAAATATGGAAATTATGTATCAATGGAGCATCCAATGAGCACGGTACCGATGTTGGATTAGTATTTGTCATGCCACAGGGTTGGCTCATAGAAAAATTAATCAAACTAAGGTTCATAGGTTCCAATAATGACGTTTAGTATGAAGTAATGATCCACGATCTCCAAATGGTTACACTACACCAAAAATACTAATCTGGCACGATGAAGAAAGGAAATTCTGGCACGGTTTAAAACTGTGCAAGAATCTGGAGCTGCTTTATCATAATTTCGCACTATTTAAAACAGTGCCAAAATCTAGCGCGGTTTTAAACCGTGCCAAATATGAGTACATTTCATTAAAAAAATAACACCCCAAAATTACAAGGGGGGACCAAAATTTCAAGGGTTTACCTAACTCTCTCCGTCTCTCCATGCTACCCATGGGCGCTGCATCTCCACGCTAACCCCAAAACAAAGCCCCGTCGGCGCTGCTCCTGTCGGCACTTCTCTCGGTGAGTTCAAGAGGGATTTTCGCCCATCGATTGTAATTTCTTTATTGTCATTTTTCTAACTTCTGTAATTTCTTTATTGCCATTTCTTTATTTCTGTAATTTATTTTCTATTTTAACTCTTTATTTTCATTTATCATATTTTGGCCCATCAATTCATCATTCTTTATATGGATTCATATTGAGTAGTTTAGAAATATCCAACTAGGGTTTTTATGTTTTTTATTTTGCCACTAATGTAAATGTATTACCAATATATATTTCTTTTTCCAATTTGGGATGTGGTATATTGGGATTACAATACCCCATTGAACTAGAAATTGGGGGTTATTATTTTCCCAATCGTGTCATAATTTTTAACGTTATTTTAGTTTCTATTAGTGCTGATTATGTGTTATAATGGTAATACACTCGCATGTTAAATTGAATTAATCAACATGTAAATGCAAATCGTAACCATAGTGTGACCATGAAATGATAAATCGTTGAATTATAACCATGAAAATTGATCTCGATTATGGGTTTTGGGTTTCTTTTGATATGGTATTTGGACGGTGAAGAACATCTTCGGTTTTTTATTTTCTTGGGTCGAATAATTATTGTTTGATGAGGTGATGTGGCTTGATTATCATTGTTGTGGGTTTATAAAAGCAGGGTAGATTGGTTGTGTTTTAGGCTAAAATATGAAGTTTTTAAAGCGATTTAGGTTGGTTTTGTCCAAGCACACGAGTTGTTGCTCGTGATGTGTTCTTGACTAAAAACCTAAGGTTTGGACGTTTTGTTTCTGTATAATAACTAAAACGTAAGAATGGACGTTAGATCTTAGTCCACCCTTATATTGCTTTAGGTTTCTCTAATTTACTCACTGTGTCAAGATGCAGAAAGGATCCACAGTTCCTCGAAACTATTATTCCTGTAGGTGAGAGAGCCCACCAATAGCTATCAAATAAGGGGTTAAAGAATACATATGGGATAATTTGGATAATTAGAATGTATTATATGTGATTTATGTAATTTAGTAATTCTCCACAGTTCCTCTTGTTGCAATTTTGAAATACTATTTTATGTGATGTGATCTTATTAACACATCTTGCATCCACATGTTTATCATGATGTCATCGATTATCAATACAGAGTGGGTAAAGGAGAAAAACTTTCATACCGATCCGTATAGAGATGGGGTGTTAGATTTTCTGCAGTATGTGCGTAACACTATTCTCGGGGATATACATTGATGTCCGTGTGGGCATTGTTGCAATGGGAAAGGACATGTTACTTTAAATGAAATCTTTGTCCATTTGATGGACTATGGTATGGATATAAATTACACCTTATGGCATTTTCATGGGGAGACGTCAATTTTTAATCTAGTCCAGCGACCAACACAACCCGCGACTCAAACTAATGTTGGAGAACACATTGATCTGTCTAATATTCTGACTTTAGATGACCTTATGAATGATTCTTGTGAGATGTTCGCGACTGAAGCAGGTCCTAGTGTGCCTAATTGTGTAGGTGGTGATGAAGGGCCCCAAAATTTTGATGTTCCGAATGATTCTCACACACATATAGGCAAAGGCAAGAAGTATAAGCGTTAACATCAACTCGTAATGGGGCCACTGCACCCTCCTACTGGTTCGTCACGCCATACGACCATGTAGGCTCTTGTGAAGTTAAATGATATAAAAATGAAATTTAATTTGTCAGATGGTGCCACAGGTGGAATTCTTAGATTGTTGAATGAGTTACTCCCTGAAGGGAACAACTTGACAACTAGTTATACCGAAATGAAGAACACAATTAGAGATCTTAGTATAAACTATGTTAAGTGTGATGTGTGCATTAACAATTGCGTGTTATTTTGGAAAGCGCATGAAAACTGTAATAAATGTAAAAAATGTGGTGCTTTACGATACAAGTATACTTCAAGAGATGATGATGGGGAGGAAATTGTATCCCAAGGGCCAAAGAAGTTTCATAAGGTTCCTAAGAAGGTAATGCGACATTTTTCGTTAATCCCTAGGCTAAAACGGCTGTATACCATTAAATGGATAGCCGAGAAAATGACTTGGCACGCTTGAGCAATCTCTTATATGGAATTTATGCATCATCCCCGAGATTCAGCAGAATGGGTAAATGCAAACATTATGTGGAGACAATTTTCCAAGGATCCGTAAAATCTTTGACTTGCAATAGCAACTGACGATTTTAACCCTAATAACATGTTTGGTCGTAACTATAGTTGTTGGCCAGTGATTATTCAGCCTCTCAACCCTCCCCCATTAATGTGTATAAAGAGTTAGTTTTCAATGTTGACTGTATTGAATCCTGGGCTAAAGTCACCATCAAGTAATATTGATGTCTTCCTCCAACCCTTAGTCGATGAGCTGAAGATCTTATGGTCTATAGTCGAGGCTTGGGATGCAAATAAAAATGAACATTTTCAGTTAAAAGCCATGTTGATGTGGGGTATTCATGATTTTCCTGCTTATGGGATGTTAACAAGTTGTTCAACTCAAGGTTATTATGGGTGTCCTATTTGCTATACAAACACACCTTCTGAATATCTTCGTAAGTTGACGAAATGTTGCTATCAAATATCTCGCATGTTCCTTCCCGAAAACCATCCTTACAGGTACGACACATCAAAGCAAACATTTAATGGTAAAATAGAGACTGATATAGCTCCACGAAAGTTAACAAGTGTAGACGTTGAGAAAATTATGTCTGTTATCGCTCGAGAAGGTGCCCGAAAAGAGGGAGAGGGAGAGGGAGAGGGAGAGGGATTGGGGAAAGGGAAGGCTAAAAGGAAGGGGAAGGCTAAAGGGAAGGGGAAGGGGATGGGGAAGGAGAAAGGGAAGGTGAAAAAAAAATAGGCAATAGTATTGGAAGATGATGTAGATAATGATGATCATCCAAATAAAGGTGACGACGAGGATCTCACAGGTACTGAGGGTTTTTCGAGGAGATCCATTTTATTTGAGTTGGAGTACTGGAAGGATCATGATATTCGACATAATTTAAACATTATGCATGTTGAAAAGAATGTAAGAGAGACACTTTTAGGTACCATTCTCTCGGTGAAAGGATCATCAAATAAAGATATAGTTAGAAGCCTGGGAATCGTTGAAGGTCCCGTTTAATCTTAAGAGAAAATTATGGATGCAAGATATTAAAGGTAGTAATAAAAGGCGAATGCCATCAGCACCTTTTGCATTAGAAAAGGAAGAGAAAGAAGACTTTTATCTCACCTTAAAAACATTTAAGGTACCGATTGGCTTTTCATCAAATTTTAGCAATAATGTTAACCTTTACCTTCTCGAATTAACCAATATCAAGTCTCGTGATTATCACGTCATTAAATAGCGATTGCTTACTGCGTTGCTTATGCATTCATTTCCAGATAATAAGGCTTTATTTAAAGTTATACAATGGATAATCATATTCTTTAATGTTGTTTTTGCAAAAGTTATTTTCAGGGAACATCTTTTGAAGGCAAAACAAGCATTGGTATAGGCTCTTTGTGTCCTCAAAATTTACTTTCCACCTGCCTTTTGTGTGGTCATGATCCACCTCATGCACCATTTAGCCGATGAATCATTGACATATAGGCCACCTAGATATCGTGCAATATGGTTATTTGAAAGAGAAATGGGAAGATACAAAAGGTGGTCACGAAACAAGAGGTACATCGAAGGGAGCATTGCTAATGCATATTTATTACATGAAGCTTCTTTGTATGCCATGGAATATATGTCGATTAGAGGTGAAGGAACTCATAAGAGGAACCTCGAGGATTTTCTTGATGATGAGTTTGATGACTCAATGTGTCAAAAAGGTAAGGAGTTTTCCCTAAATACCGTGCAGTATGAACAAATACGAAGATAGGTCCTATTTCAATACCATGGCGTTGATGAGCGGAGAAGGTAAACATATAAACCATTACTAATTCATATTATTTTATTGTAATTGAAAATTTCTTAATGTCGACATTCGTTACTTGTAGCAAATTTGGGTTAACCGGGACTACATCGATGCATAGAATTGATGATTTCATACCTTGGCTAAGGAACGAGGTAAGTATTTATTTATCTAGGTACTTGTTTTTTTATCATAACCTTATTTCTATAAAAATATTAAAAAATTGTTCATTTCATTATAGGCCTCAAGATCTAATGATATCGAAATTTTACCCTATGCCAATGGCCCACTCCATAGGGTTAATAGCTATGACAAGTTCCAATGCAATAGCTATACCTTTTGTACTTCTGCATATGAAGAGAATCGCAACTTTTAGAGTAGTGGTGTAACCATGAAGGCATTTAATAAGAAGGGGGTCCTCATAACTTTTTATGGAGTTATTAGACAAATACTTAACTTGAATTATATTGATTTCACACATACAGTCTTTTATTGTGATTGGGTGGACGTAGATGATAAGAATGCTTGCAAAGTTGACCCGACCTCAAAATTGGTGATGGTGAACCTTAGTAAGATCACGAGTAAAAATTCAATACACGACGATCCGTTCATCATTGCATCTCAAGCAATTCAAGTGTTTTATTGTAAAGACACCAAGTTCAAGGGGTGGTCGATTGTTTTGCACTCTCCCAAGAGATTGACAAAAGAAATAGATGCAATTGAGATTGATCGTACGATGTATGACTTCATTCTGGAGGAAAATGAGAAGTTGTTGGAACTTTTAGACACCGAATTCATATAATGTAATGGCTTCATATTCGAACCTGATATCACTTTTTTACTATCTAAACTTTGGTATTTAGTTATTGTCAATCTATGGAATCATTTAACTTGGGTATGAAGAGTGCCCAATATGTGTGTTTCCAACAAAACCAATTTTTCTCCGAAAAAGATCCAACTTTTAATTATCCACCAAACCAAGTTGTGAAAACTCAATTCGTACTTTAAACCAGTTTCATCTTGATTAATCCTAAACATGATTCTAGTGATTAAAGCAAGTAAAGTAAAGTAAATAATACTCACAACTCTGGATGTACGAGAAAAAAACCCAAAACGGGAAAATAACCTCGGACGGCCCAAGCCAGACAATCACTATGAACAATGGTTTTACAAAGACAAATTAGCCTTACACTAAGACTCGATCCCCACGGGTCTTGATGCTCCTTCTGATCTTCAACCGTTCTTCAATAGTGCCCACGCAAAAATCCCATCTTCCACTATCTCTGTCCACAACACACGCGTCAACGTATGTCTCGGTGTCTAGCAATATGGCTTTGATACGTCTACGATGTCAAACACGATGCTCGTCGCTTCTTTACCGTAAAACCCTTTGTGTTCAATGGGTAGAGAAAATAACTTTGGTGTAGCAAGATCACGTAAATATATAAGAATGATAACTCGAATCTTTGCAAATTCTAAGGATGTGTTTATGCTTTGCAAACCTTAGAAAACATGTGCAAACAAGGTTCTGGTTCGTAAAACTATTTTTCAGAATGCACACCACAGAAACTATGATGAAAACACTGTTTAAATAGAATTTAAATGCCGCCTAAAAAAACGTGTCATTCAAACGACTTCAGCATGTCGTTCGCGCGACATTGTATCTCGTCGAACGAGATCCAATGTCGTTCGAGCGACATCGCGAAAGTTTGACTTTCTGATTAAAACGTCTCTTAACAAAGAGATTCAAATTAGTCAAACTCTATTTTGAGCTTATCATCATAAAACGAAGTGTAAACCTTTAAAACACTTTTAAAACATTTAAAAATATTTTTCTTTGTAAAAATTACATCCTTATCTTTTATAAAATAATTTCGAGCGTCATAAATTATATGCATTCATACCTGAGTGATCTCAGAATGAAATTAACTTTGAAGACGATTAAACTTGCACCAATAAAACTTCGGCATGATTTAATTCATTGAAGCTTTGCCGCAACGTCTTCAATTTCTTCAATACGTCATAAACCGAGTGGGATCGTGACAAAATAAAATTCTCCCTATGACATATTACAAACACATTTTTGTTCACGGAATTAAGTCAAAACAATACAGGGACTCAATTGGAAATTTATGTCCTTACAAATCTCCCCCTTTGACTATTTCGGGACAAAACTAAACCAATGAATTGCCTAACCGGGTTGTTAATCCGTATGACGCCTAAATCCTATCCCATAAACCCAAAAATAAAAATACAGGACACGGACTAGAAAATGTAGCACCGGTAAGCATGAACTGTCTGAATGTGATGTAGACTTGAAATCTCGAATTGTTGAAGCATACCTACACATATGAAATAGACAAACAAATACCCAGTGAAGTATGGAGGAACAAATGATACCAATTTATATTTCTAATAAGAACAAATCATTTGAAACATGTGAGCAATTATCTGATACGAATTTGAAACAAATATAATCAAACAATATGCAAATCCAGATATCAATAATAGCGCTCAACAAATCTCCCCCTGCATCACATACATCTCTCCCACTTTTTGTCTCGAATAGACAATCCGGTGAAAAGATAAAACAATATGAAATATCTAGCATGAGAATATGATACCGAATTGTATTAAGTTGATACCAATTTGAGAAATGAAAAATGCTAGATAATCATGAAACAACCAGCTAAATCAGATCATAACAATGATAAATCAGTAGCTAGTAAACCAAGAAATCACACAAAGAGTATATCAATCAAATCAAGTGTGATAAACGAACTCATATGAAAAATACCAATTTGGAACATAAAAGAACCTGCATATAAACCAAACAAACCATAAATGCTTCTTGTAGTACCAAAAATACACCAAAATAAACTAGGGGACTGCAAACCAATCAGAAGCCATTTTTTCAGCCTGTCGTTCGAACGAGACAGGGACTTTGCTCAAACGTGATGAGGAAGTCGCTCGAACGAAGTACAGAAGTCGTTCACACGAGATGAGTTGTCGTTTGAATGACTTCGCGCGACCTGCCAAAATTTCCCAGTTTCCGAGAAATATTATAAAGTATTGCCCAGTGAACAAATTTCCATAAAAAAATTCCAGGAAGGTCCTGACAAATGCAAAATAGTGCAAAAACAGTAGGCTTTTCACACAAAACGCAAAAACTCATAAAAACTAAAAATGAGAGTTACATGCAAATATAGTACCGATGTGCTCAAACATGGATATGGAATGAATGGGCGTGAAACTACAACAAATGAGTCACAATTCCAACACATCAAAACGGTCAAAAAGCTCTAATTGATAGAGATAAATCATCGAACTTTATCATAGCCATATGACAATTAAAGAGTGAGCTTAATGAACTAAACATACTACATGCACACAAATCCAGAATTTTGACGATTCTACAAACAATATCGTCAAATTGCAATGTTTCAACATTAAGATTAGTTGTGAAAACCCGTTTTAATTTTCTCCAACCAAAACACCCTCATACATATATACTATTTCAAGTTCTTTTGAGGTTTCTAGCATTCTCAACTTAGAGAAAATCTTATTGTCCCTTTTGTTAGTATTTTTCCTTTTCTTTTGGGCTCTTTTAAACGGTGGCTTTCACGACGAGTTAGTTTTGAACTCTCGCAGCCCTTTCCCATGAATCACTCATCATTTTTACCAATTTTAAATCCTCATGGTAAACGGTTATTACATGCACACTTCTCCTTAAGTCTACTTATGCATAGATGACAAGATTGAGATAAGAACGCCTCACCATATTCAAATATGCAAGAGAAGTCACATATCCATATAAACTCGTGCATGTGTGCAATGTTGGCATATATACAAAGTCGAATCAAAATGCATATCAACTTCGAAATAACCCCATATAAACAATGGTTAAGACCATTCTACGTATCGATAATAATGATCAAATGTCCTAGCCACATGGATAATGAAACGATGGGGGGGCCAAGCACACCAATATGCCACATCAAACATGTAAACTCAAAAATAAAGACCGAAAACCTTTTTGGCTTTTCAAACATATTTGACTCAAATAAAAGCAAAATCTTTTTGGATTTTAGAAAGTTTTCCAAAAAAAAACAAAATCTTTTAGTATTTTTCAGATAAGACTTAAACAAAGGAAAACTATAATATAAAATGATACACATGTTATAATACTAGCAATGAATATATCATGAATCAAACTAGCATATGACAAACATGGCAACACTATCATCCTTTAGGTTTAACATGGGAAGAATAAAGTGCACCCAAATGAGAATCATGAAGTTGAATCCCTAAAGCCACTAAATCCGATTTCCTAACCCAAGTAGGTGTAAAACGACACATGGGGGTTTGGGTAACCGGTACAACTTGATTGTTAAACTTCCTAGGAGCTTGTCTAAGGTCGTAATAATAACGCCTAAGGTGACCTTTCCTACCACAAAACGAGAAAGTGTAGCGGTGGTGGGAATGATTACCCTTATGTGGACCTTTTCTAACCATCCTAGTGTTTCTCACACGTGTCGGGGGAATAGGAACAACTCTCTCACCAAAACCTATACCACCTCTATCTTCCTTAATTTGGACGATGCTAGGATCTTATCTAACTTCTCCGACCTAGCCTCCAAATCAAACTTGACTCTAGACGAGTCTCTCAATCTCTCCTCCAACTTGTGAATCCTAGACTCGAGCAAATGCCTAGACTCCTCAAACTCTAAAATCTCCTTTTTCAAGGACTCCATCAAACCACAGAGATTATCTCTCTCTTTCTCCAAAAACTCTAATTTCTCCCTAAACTTCTTCTCTCGTGCCCTAAGATCCTCAATTAAACTCTCATTATTTTGTATGGCACACTCATTCAACTTAGATTGCAATTTTGAGTTAGCCTTTTTTACCTTCACCGTTTCGGCATATAACTCATTAAATGCATTTTGTAATTCTTTCACATCAATCTCCTCCTCGTCACTCTCTTCACCCTCACTAATATGGGATTCACCCAAAACCTCTTTGGAAGTGTCATGCACATGAGAATCATCGTTGCTCACATGACATGCCATGAACGCAACAAAGTTACGATCAATGGGGGAACTCTCTCCCTCTTTCGGTTCACTATCACTTAAGGTGGCACTATAGACAATGGGTTGCTTGCCCTCTTTCTTAAGTCTAGTGGGACACTCCTTAACCTTGTGACCGTACCCCTCACACCCAAAACACTTATCCAATTAATCTCTCTTAGGATTCTCAAACTTATCTTTAGAGGCGGGATCTACTTTGTTGTTCTTGAATTTTTCAAATTTCTTGGCATCTTTCAATTTCTTTTGAAACTTAAAATTTTTTAAATTTCTTTGCCAACAAAGAAACATCCTCAAAATAAGAATTGGAATCAGAATCCGAAACTTTAATTTCCTCCTTTCGGGTTTTCAAAGCAATACCCTTTTCTTTCTTAGGCACTTGCTTGGAGGTAATCATGCCAATTTCATAGGTTTGTAAGTCACCTACAATCTCTTCTAGTTTCGTTGACTCTAACCTACCCAAGGAGTTTAAATTGGTCACTTTCACATCAAACCTACTAGGCAATAACCTAAGGATTTTCTTAATGACACGATTTTCGAGAATTTTCTCACCTAGGTTAAACGAAGAGTTGACAATATTGGACAACCTAGCATAAAACTCATCAAAGGTCTCACTCTCTAACATCCTAATGGTCTCAAACTGTGTAGTGAGATTTTGAAGTTTTGACGCCCTAACCATGCTAGTTCCCACGTGAATGAGTGCCAAAATATCCCAAGCCTCTTTTGATGTTTCACAAGTCATAATTTTATTATATTCTTCATGTGTGACATGTGAAGAAATAACGTGCAGACCTTTAGAATTATATTTTTCAAGTATTTGTTCAGTTTCAGTCCATGACTCAACAGGATTTAAACGAGTGACCTCACCTACCAAAGTGACATGTGGTGTCCAACCTTTCTCAACTGCAAGACAAACTGTAAGGACACAAATTTCGAATTGAGTCCATATAAAGTTTTGGCTCAATTCCGGACAAAAATATTTATTCATAGGATAGTATGTAATTGCAATACTCTCAAGCCTATGAAGTGTATGTTGAAGACGTAGCGACAAAGAGTATAAAGCTTCATCAAATGTGCCGGTTTGCGTGCCTCGTTTCTACGTCATCAACCATAGTTCCATGCTCCCAAGGTATAAATGCAATATTATATATATATAGGAGCTTGGAACAAAGTTTATTGGGTGTTAGGTTTTATAAAAACTGCGTTTTGTTTTAAGAAATAATTAATTAAAACTTTAAATAAATGTTTATAAAGTTTTCTGGGCTTAAACAAGAATATTCAAACTTTCTGGTTTTCCGTTCGATAGAGTCGTTCGAACGAGATTGTCGTTCGAACGAACCTGCCAACGAGTTCCCATATTAGGCCACTGGAATGTCGTTCGAATGAACCTTACGTTCGAACGAGATATTCAACGAGATTCTAAAGAGTTCAATCTGGAACGTCGTTATAAGTTTCATTCAAACGAGATTTCATTCGAACGAAATGTCGTTCGAATGAGATGCCAGGCGGGAACAGTTTTTGACAGTTTTGCACCCACTTCCCCACTTGGTTTTTAACCAACTTTTTTAGATTTTAATATGTGCGGGAAGAACATTTTCCAATCTAACTTTTCCTTTCCATTCCATCTCTTAGAGAGAGTTTGAGAGCTAAAATTGTTTAAGGAAAATGTTCAAGTTTTGAGTGCTATTTTTCAAGAGAAAATATTTTATCACTCTAGTTTTACACACATATTGTTTATCCAAGTTCACATATATACATATCAATTGCTTGGAGTTTGGCACCGGTTTATGTCTTCCGTTTCAAAGAAAAGTTTTGGTTTGCTTCTTCATCCATCAAAGTAGAAGACGTTTTGTTACGATTCTATCCACTTGGAGAAAGGCTCCTTGCTCGGATGACGGTGACCATATAAAGTCCTATCGGTGGATTCCGAGACCGCGGTGGTGTTCCAAGGTTATCCACAAGGAAGAGGTTTCTAAAAGAAGAAGCGTCGAGGCTTGAGAGGGATCGAGTCGTGCGTTGTAAGTCTATCTGTCTTGTACTTATAATTCCGTATCTAGTGGATTTGTGGCTAGGGCCGTCCGAGGTTGTTTCCCGTCTTGGGTTTTTCCTCGTACATCGCGGCGTAGTGTGATTGATTTATTTTATCTTGCAAAATAACGTAGAACGCATGTTTAGAATAATTCAAGATAAAATTTGGTTTAAATCATCACACTCATTTAATTTGGTGCTAAATTAAATATTGGGTATAGTTTATTTAATTCAAGTCATTTGCTAAAATTTGGTTTCGCCTAATTTGCTAATATTGAGAAATATGACTCAGGCAAATTCTAGGACTTGGATTAATTAATTGGTTTAAGTGAATATATTAATTGATTAATTTTACTTCACTTGGTGTAATTTTAATTTGTTTAAGAAATTAAAATTTGTTGTTTTTAAAGTTGAACCATCACATCGCTTCCGCATCGAGTTTACATAAAAAGGAAATAATAATTGTGTTTAATTGTGAAAATTAAAACCCGGGGATCTTAACATTCCTTATAAAGTTTCCAACAAGTGGTATCAGAGCCAAAACCGATAAATTATTTCGTTAAAGCTCCTTAAATAATTTTTGGCTAAAATGGATTTTTCCCCATTTTCAAAATTTCCTATTTTCGATGGTTCAAACTACGCGTATTGGAAAGCGTGTATGAGATCGGCACTAAAATCTATCGACGAGAGAGTTTGGATGTCTGTTGTTAACGGGTGGTCCCCACCAACTTATTTAGTTGAAAATGAACGTGTTCCCAAACCCACCGATAAATGGACTGAAAATGAGTTTAAACTTGCTAATTTCAATTCCCGTGGTTTAAATGCCTTATTTAGCGCTGTCACACCGGATGAATTCCGTCGTATTATGACGTGTGAAACCGCTAAAGAAGCTTGGGATATTTTACAATTAACTCATGAAGGAACTAGTGTCGTTAAAGCTTCAAAACTCCAAAACCTCACCACTCAATTTGAAACTATCAAAATGAATGAAAAAGAAACCTTTGATGAATTTTATGCTAGACTTTCCGATATTGTTAATTTATCGTTTAACTTGGGAGAGAAAATACCTAACGACCGTGTTGTAAAGAAAATTTTAAGGTCCCTACCCGATAGATTTATTCCAAAGGTGACCGTTTTAAATTCTTTACCCACTTTAGCCTCTACGAAATTAGAAGAGCTTGTAGGTGATTTACAAACCTATGAAATAGATATGTTTCCCTCTAAAACTGAAAAGAAAATCGAAAAGGGCATTTCTTTAAAAGCCCAAAAAGAGGTCAAACAAGTAGTAGAGAGCAAGAGTGATAGTGACTCGGAAGACATGGCTGTATTTGCTCGTAAATTTAGAAAATTTCTTAAAATTAACAAAGATAAACTTAAAAATGATTTTAAGAAATTTTATACTTCTAAACATGATAAAAGCGAGAAGATCCCTAAAACCGAGAAGATCCCTAAACCTAGTAATGAAAATTTAGATAGGGACGAGTCTAATAAGTGTTTTGGTTGTGAAGGTTATGGCCATAGGGTTTATGAGTGCCCCACTAAACTAAGGAAAGAGGGTAAATGACCCATTGCTTATAATGCGACCCTTAGTGATAGTGATAAAGAAGAGGGACCCGATTCCCCCACTAAGAAAAAATTTGTGGCTTTTATGGTTAGTCATGTGAGTGATAGTGAGAATTCATCGATTGATGAAACTTTAACACATGACACTTCCAAGGTCATTGTTTATGATTCTCTTGTTTTTGATGATAGTGAGAGTGGAGAAGAAAGAGAGAGTGAAAATGAAGAAGAGGTTAATGTGAGTGAACTTCAAAATGATTTTCAAGAACTTTATAAAGAATCTATTAAATTGAAAAAGGCTAATTTGAAGTTAGAAGCTAGTTTAAGAGAAAGTGTCAAGGTCGTTGATGAAAATGCTTTAATAGAAGACCTTAGGACACGTGAGAGAAATCTTCAAGAGAAGCTAGAATATGTAGAAGGCGAAAGAGATAGCCTTAGGGGTTTAATGGAATCCTTGAAAAAGGAGCTTCTTACTTTTGAAGAGTGAAATGTTTTACTAGAATCTAACATTTTAGAATTGGAAAATAAAAATAAAGATTCTAGTAATGTCAAATTTGATTTGGAATGTCGTTCGAAAAAACTAGATAAAATATTAGGAACGGTCCAAATTAAAAATGACACTTGTGGTTTAGGCTTCAATACTTGTAATGAATTTTCTCATAATGCCAAAACCAATGTTTTAGGAGAATCTACTAGGAATGCATTTAAAGATCACTCCTTAGGTAAATCTTTTCGACATGTTTTTACTTGTACACATTGTGGTCGAAAAGGTCATCTTAGGAAATTTTGTTTTGATCTTAAACGAATTCCTAGAAAATCCCATAGTAAAGTAACCACGGTAATTAAAGTTCCAACACCCCAAGCTGGTCATCCTTCATTAATTTGGGTTAGGAAGTCCGACTTGGTTGCCTTGCAAAATAGGGTTTTTGATTCTCATTTACTTTCACATGCTTCCTCGCTTGCAAAATCTAAAGGATGAATGTGTTAGTGTTTTGCATACTTTAGCTTTTTATACTTCATGCTATATTCACATGCTAAATGTATGCTTGTTTAATCATTTTGTAGTCTATGCTCCATGCTTATCATATGCTAGAATTATGATTTTTGTTTATCTTTTGTATTATATTTCCTTCATTTTGTTTGCAGTAAATGAAAAATACAAAAAGATTTTTGTTTGTCATTTGGATTTTATTTCTTAATAATTTATTATTAATGAAAAATTCAAATGATTTTTTTTTTGTCTTTTGAGTATATATTTTTTATTTTTGGTTAAAAATGTCAAAAACTCAAAAAGATTTTATTTTGTGTGGTCTTTAGTTTGACACACTTTATGTGGCATATACTTGTGTTTGAATTCCATCTTTTACGCTCCCACGTGGCTAGAACTTTTGGTTTAGATTATCAATCCTTATTATGTTCTTCACCATAGTTTTGTGGAGTAGTTGGATTTTGTGTTATCTAACTTTTCACACATGCACGAGCTCTTTTGAAATCTTAATGTCACATGTTATATTTGATCTTTTTGAGGTGTTCTCCTACCAATCTAGTCATCTACATATCTATGACCTAGGAGGACTAGTGCATGTCAAAATCCGTTGCACGTGAGCTTTGTGTGAAAAATGAAAACATGATAAAAATAAATATGCACGGGGAAGGGCTCCGAAAGGATGAATTAAATCCTTTGTGATAGTAAGCCACCGTTTATTGGATCTAAAAGAAATACGTGATCCAAAGGCCTAAAAACAGAATATTTGGCATTAAAAAGAAAATAATTGCCAAGGCCTATGTTTGTTTGATATATTCATTCAAAAGCAAAAGAATATATATGCTTATTGAGGGAGAATTGGATGGTATATCAACGGTTTGCACAATGTTCGTTTATCCTAGTTGTCTTTAATGTCATGACTCTATTTGGTTTGTATAATCATCATCATGCTAGGCTTGTATGCATTGTGTATGTTTGTTCATTGAGTTCAATCTTCATATTGACACATGAGGTTATATTTAAATGTGATGAAGTTTGCAATCAATTGAGAACTCCGTGAACATGTTTTAAGTGATTGGTCTAAATTTAATCGTTACTAGTTCACACCCCAACACTTTCGTTTTCATATGACGCATTTTTGCCATACGAGTGTGCAAACTTATTGTATTTTTGTGTCATGTGCGTGTTTATATCTATATATATGTGCGTGTGCATTATTGATATATTTATAGTACATATATATATGATATTTTGTTTTGCCTTTGCCTTGCTTTTGTTGCCCATATTCTTTCATGTCTTATCACTTTAAGCTTCAACATGCTTTTTTGTTTATTAGTTCTTTATCCTTTGCCTATTCCTGAACAAAAAGGGGGAGAAATGATAGGGGGAGAAATGGTATCTAATCCTATTATTATCGTATCTTAGTTTAGGGGAGATTTATCTTAGGGGAATACGTCTTTCTAAGTTTGTCATTTTTTTTTATAAAGGGGAGAATTATTTTAGGGGGAGTAATTATTTCATTGTCGTGAATATTTTGATATTCCCTATGCATTTGATGAGTTTGCTTAAGTGTGCAGGAATTATTCTTAAGCGACATCTTTCAATGGCAAAGCATTTAATTCTTGGGTTGAGTCAAGTTTGGGTGGGTTATGTTTTGAGTCTAGTGACCTTGACGGCCCTTTAGGATTTTTGTTTGGTTTTTGTCCCGGAATAGCCAAAGGGAGAGATTTGTAAGGACACAAATTTCCAATTGAGTCCATATATAGTTTTGGCTCAATTCCGGACAAAAATATTTATTCATAGGATAGTATGTAATTGCAATACTCTCAAGCCTATGAAGTGTTTGTTGAAGACGTAGCGACAAAGAGTATAAAGCTTCATCAAATGTGCCGGTTTGCGTGCCTTGTTTCTACGTCATCAACCATAGTTCCATTCTCCCAAGGTATGAATGCAATATTATATATATATATAGGAGCTTGGAACAAAGTTTATTGGGTGTTAGGTTTTATAAAAACTGCGTTTTGTTTTAAGAAAGAATTAATTAAAAATTTAAATAAACGTTTATAAAGTTTTCCGGGCTTAAACAAGAATATTCAAACTTTCTGTTTTTTCGTTCGATAGAGTCGTTCGAACGAGATTGTCGTTCGAACGAACCTGCCAACGAGTTCCCATATTAAGCCACTGGAATGTCGTTCGATATGTCGTTCGAACGAACCTTATGTTCGAACGAGATATCCAACCAGATTCTAACGAGTTCAATCTGGAACGTTGTTAAAAGTCTCGTTCGAACGAGATGCCAGGCGGGAACAGTTTTTGGCAGTTTTGCACCCACTTCCCCACTTGGTTTTTAACCAACTTTTTCAGATTTTAATATGTGCGGGAAGAACATTTTTCAATCTAACTTTTCCTAACTTTTCCATTCCATTCCATCTCTTAGAGAGAGTTTGAGAGCTAAAATTGTTTAAGGAAAATGTTCAAGTTTTAAGTGCTATTTTTCAAGAGAAAATATTTATCACTCTAGTTTTACACCCATATTGTTTATCCAAGTCCACATATATACATATCAATTGCTTGGAGTTTGGCACCGGTTTATCTCTTCCATTTCAAAGAAAAGTTTTGGTTTGCTTCTACATCCATCAAAGAAGAAGACGTTTTATTGCGATTCTACCCACTTGGAGAAAGGCTCCTTGCTCGGGTGACGGTGACCATATAAAGTCCTATCGGTGTATTCCGAGACCGCGGCGGTGTTCCAAGGTTATCCGCAAGGAAGAGGTGTCTATAAGAAGAAGCGTCGAGGCTTGAGAGGGATCGAGTCGTGCATTGTAAGTCTATCTGTCTTGTAATTGTAATTCCGTATCTAGTGGATTTGTGGCTAGGGCCGTCCGAGGTTGTTTCCCGTCTTGGGTTTTTCCTCGTACATCGCGACGTAGTGTGATTGATTTATTTTATCTTGCAAAATAACGTAGAACGCATGTTTAGAATAATTCAAGATAAAATTTGGTTTAAATCATCACACTCATTTAATTTGGTGCTAAATTAAATATTGGGTACAGTTTATTTAATTCAAGTCATTTGCTAAAATTTGGTTTCGCCTAATTTGCTAATATTGAGAAATATGATTTAGGCAAATTCTAGGACTTGGATTAATTAATTGGTTTAAGTGAATATATTAATTGATTAATTTTACTTCACTTGGTGTAATTTTAATTTGTTTAAGAAATAAAAATTTGTTTTTTTAAAGTTGAACCATCACACCGCTTCCGCATCGAGTTTACATAAAAGGGAAATAATAATTGTGTTTAATTGTGAAAATTAAAACCCGGGGATCCATCACTATTATTAACGTTCTCAACACAAACACGTTCATCAATAGATTTTAAAGCACATCTCATTCTCATCTTCCAATAAGTGTAATTAGTGCCATAAAAAATAGGAGTTCGAGAAAATTCATTATATCCAGAATTCATCTTTGAAAACACATGGGATCACAAAACAAATAAAAAATATTTTCTAGCTCTGATACCAATTTGAAGAGTGCCCAATATGTGTGTTTCAAACAAAACCAATTTTTCTCTGAAAAATATCCAACTTTTAATTATGCACCAAACCAAGTTTTGAAAACCCAATTCTTACTTTAAATCAGTTTTTATCTTGATTAATCCTAAACATGCATCTAGTGATTAAAGAAAGTAAAGTAAAGTAAAGAATACTCACAACGCTGGATGTACGAGGAAAAAACCCAAAACGGGAAAACAACCTTGAACGGCCCAAGCCAGACAATCACTATGAACAATGGTTTTATAAAGACAGATTAGCCTTACACTAAGACTCGATCCCCGCGGGTCTTGATGCTCCTTCTGATCTTCAACCATTCTTTAATAGTGCCCACGCAGAAATTCCGACTTCCACGATCTCTGTCCACAACACACGCATCCATGTATGTCTCGGTGTCGTCGATATGGCTTTGATACGTCTACGATGTCGAACATGATGTCCGTTGCTTCTTCATCGCAAAACCCTTTGTGTTCAATGTGTAGAACAAACAACTTTGGTGTATCAAGATCATGTAAACATATAAGAATGATAACTCGGATCTTTGCAAACTCTAGGGATGTGTTTATGCTTTGTAAACCTTAGAAAACATATGCAAACAAGGTTCTGGTTCGAAAAACCATTTTCCAGATTGCACACCACATAAACTATGATGAAAACACTGTTTAAATAGGATTTAAACGCCGCCTCGAAAAATGTGTCATTCGAACGACTTAAGAATGTCGTTCGCGCGACATTGTATCTCGTTCGAACGAGATCCAATGTCGTTCGAGCGACAGCGCGAAAGTTTGACTTTCTGATTAAAACGTCTCTTAACAAGTAGATTCAAATTAGTCAAACTCTATTTCGATCTTATCATCACAAAACGAAGTGTAAACCTTTAAAACACTTTTAAAACATTTAAAAACATTTTTCTTTATAGAAATTACATCCTTATCTTTTATAAAATAATTCCGAGCACCATCAATTATACGAATTCATACCTGAGTGATCTCGGAATGAAATTAACTTTGAAGACGATTAAACTTGCACCAATAAAACTTCGGCATGATTTAAGTCTTTGAAGCTTTGCCGCAACATCTTTAATTTCTTCAATACGTCATAGACTGAGTGGGGTCGTGACAAAATAAAATTCTCCCTGTGACATATTACAAACACAATTTTGTTCACGGAATTAAGTCAAAACAATACAGGGACTCAATTGGAAATTTATGTCCTTACATGGTATTTAGTTATTATTAATTTATTAAATCTGTTGAACTTTGATATCATTTTTTTTACTGGGTGCATCAGCCTATTGCTTACACCAACAATAACCTTAGAATCTTTCATGCCAGCTATGTGTTGAATAACTCCCGAAACACCAAAATCCATGTACAACTTTGGGGCCATAATTTTTCCTGTTTGGCCAACCTAGAGATCATTAGGAACATATCCGGCATCAATAGCGACACGAGTAGCACCAAGTTTCTCTGCAAGTTGCTCTATCATTTTGAAATTCTCGACACTTTTCAGTGCTCTACCCACAGTAATCACATTACATGCATTTCCATGATCTGGGAATTCTATGTCCTGAGCGGTCTGATTTATGTATCTAGATTTACCAATTCCATCTTCACTAAAGGTTGAGAGAACAACCTGCTCAATTGGGGTAGTGTTAGTACTGTCTTCAAATCTTATCGCAACTGCAGCAGTACGGGTATCGCAATTGCAGTACCTGTTCATTCATTTAGTAAAGTTCATATGTTTAACATTGTTGATGATTTACGAAGACTCCAATTCTCTAATGTTAAACGCAGCAAAGAGTAGTCCCAAAATATCTTAAGTTAGATGGTCACATCCTATTAGAGGATGGATTAAACTCAATACGTATGGGTTATCCTCATAATCTAAAACAGCTGCGATTGGTGATGTGTTTAGAACCTCCAGAGGCTTTTTTAGAGGAGAATTTTGTGGTGATATTGGTCATAAACCTGTTTTTATGTCACTATGGGGATAAAATATGTTATTGAATTCAACTAGGATCACATTTTGTTAGAAGTGGATTATATATACAAGTAAAACAGAATATATATATATATATATACACACAAGTAAAACAGTGAAATGTTGTGCTGATCCGACATATTCTTTCTTATATGGAATCATTTCGTTGGCTTCCGTCTGATTAGCTAGTTGGTGAGAATGGCTCGTTTATATATATATATATATATATATATATATATATATATATATATATATATATATATATATATATATATATATATATATATATACAAGTAAAATAGAATATATATATATACACACAAGTAAAATATCATATTCATTCTTATCTAGAATCATTTCGTTGGCTTTCGTCTGATTAGCTAGTTGGTGAGGATGACTCGTCTTCTCCACTCGCAGCTATATATATATATATATATATATATATATATATATATATATATATATATATATATATATACCCCATATGTCTATAACCACACACACATATATGGTTGTTTTGTAGTGTATTTTGAAAGAGGAATAATATCCTCATTGGGATTTGAGGATTAGATGGTATAACTGTAAAAAGTTTGTATCCACAATAAACTTTATGTGCTCTCATATTTGGAAGTTTTGGAATTTAACACTCAGCTTTTCAGTGGTGGCGGTCCGCTCTAAAGTAAGCATGTCTCATGTGGGTAGAGATTTGTCATTACTTCCTCACTTTATATTTCATCAGATTATATTTTTTAATAGTCATTATCTGTCTTAATTTGGTTTATTCATTCATCTTTCTAAGACACTTAGCTATTTATAAAACAATTAGGGGAAACTTTTTATCTTTCTGTTGGAATCTAATTGCTACTTAGGAAGTGTTTGATAAAAAACTTAGTTACATCTCTTAAATATATGGAATCTAATTGCTACTTAGTAAGTGTTTGATATTTATTTTTTATACTAACCTCGTAAAGTGGATATTTATTTTCTATCAAGGGATTTCAAAGTCGACGAATATAAGTTTTCAAAGCACTAAAACCGCAACATAGATTAAACAATGCTACCTGTTTAAGTCAGAACACCCAATTTTCATAGCAACCTGTCTAAATCAAATGCTACCTGTTTAAATAAAATGCTACCGATATTAGACTTTTAACTTAATCTAATGGAAGCATGTTTACCAACTTTAGTGACTGCAAATAGCAATTTTACAATAGTTGTTTTAGTGATATAATATTATATTTATTTTGTTTTTTTTTTTGTGCCAAACAATATCTTGTTAGATAAATAATGTCTCAGGTGGGTGATACTTCAAATCCGTCACCAAGTGATGCAACACCAAGATCAAAATCCCGCTCGAAGGTTTCTTCGAGTTCTTCGACAATGGGTGATCCACTTTCCATAAAGAGATTAAAATTTAACGATCATGGCCTTTCGGTTGGGGATAATTCAGCTACACCCTCTACTAGATGGGGAGACCTCACTAGGACGCATGTACCGATTTCTTATACAACATGGAGACATGCAGACGTGCGATATAAGAATCAAATTTGGACAATGTTCAAGGTATACTATTTTTTCTCTTTGCTACAATTGTAATAGTTACTAAATTTAATTACATAATGATAATTTTTTTTCATATATTATAGAAGGATTTTCCCGATGTGAAAGATAATCAAAAAAGCCTATTTATGAAAAAAAGCTAACGAGTCTTGGAAGAAGTTCAAGGCCAAGATAAGGGTAAATTTGAAGGGTGACGATATTGCAAAGTGGAGGGAGAATGTTCCTAAAAATGTTAAACCTGAGGATTGGGAGGTATTTTGTGACAATGAAGTTGTACAGAACCAACAGGATTTGCTAAGAAAAAATAAAGAGATAAAACAAAATTTTGCTAAAACGACTACTCATAACACGAATCGTTATGATTATGATCGAGCTGCAGAGAATTAGAAAAAGGAGCATGGGCGTGAACCAACCCGTGCTGAATTGTGGTTGTCGGCTCATAAAGTAAAAGACGGAGATTATGCGCCTCATGATAAAGCATTTGCGGTAATTTAATTTTAATGTTTTCCTTTTTGCTTCTTTTACCCAATATGTAATTCAAATGATAACTTTAATGTCTTTATGTACAGGATAAGGTTAAAATGCTTCTAGATGTATACCAAGCGAGTGGTCAAGAGGAGACCTTGGATGCTGGGCCAATTTTTAATGTATTCGGGAAAGACACGCGAGGACGTGTTCGTTGCGTTGGGTCCATTATTTTTAGAATTGCTATATTAGTGTCTGCATTTGCTCGAGAAATGCTTCAAGAGGTAAATGCAGACAACGAAAGTTGGAAGGATCATGTGGATAACCTCAGAGAAGAAATGGAGGGTGTGAATTCTACACTCTCAGATTTTGTAAATAATTTTGAGAGTGGAAAGTTCGCATGTGTTGGACATAATACTCATGCATTACCATCTCCAAACACTGCAACTCCTACCAGTCCTTTTACTCCCCCCACATCCCAAGTTTCAAGCTTTAGCTCGATGGTGGAATGCAAAATACTATCTCACACTGGTCAAGTCGTCGGTTATGGTAGGAAATTGCTGCCAGGAGCTCTATCTTCAGTTCACTTCCATGAGTTAGGAAGGAGAGAAGTGAAGATCGTACTCGACCTCATAAAAGTGCCTGAATATCCAGTTTGGGGTGAAAAACAAGGATCTTGTGAGACGTTGGGAGATGTGCGTAACAATGGATTTTTGTATTGGCACGATGACTTTCTCCCACCCATTGATGACACCAACGAATGATAAAGGTAATATTTATTTGAGTTTTCATGCTTAATATATATTTTAAATTCCTCTTTATTTAATGCTTAAAATATATTTTAGTTCCCTATTGTTAAAACTGTCTTGCTTTTAACATCGTTAATATAGATTAAAGGGTAAAAACCTAAACCACGGGTCTATCGATTTATGAATATGACAATAATATGAAAATATCTAGATTAGGCTAAAAACAAGCCATTAAAGGGTGAAAATCGAAAGCAACCACCAAACGGGCCCATAAGAGGCAGTAACACCTCCCACAGGACCAATGTAACTCGTAGAAACCGATCGTGTATTCAAGGGTCTACCAGTTTATGAATATGACGATAATTTGAAAATATCTAGGTCAGGCTTAAAAATAAGTCGTTAAAGGGTGAAAATCCAATTCAACCCCTAAACGGCCCCGTAAGAGGTATGAACACCTCGCACGGGACCAATGTAACTTATGAGAAATAACCGCAGAGTCATGGGTCTCCCAGTTTGAGAATATGATGATAATTTGAAAATATCTCGTTTAAACTTAAAAACATGTCATTAAAGGGTGAAAACCCAAACCAACCCCCAAACGGCCTATAAGAGGCATGAACACCTCACAACGGGACCAATGTAACTCGTAGGAACTGATCGCATAGTAATGGGTCTCTCGGTTTGAGAATATGACGATAATTTAAAAATATCTACATTAGGCTTAAACAAGCCGTTAAAGGGTGAAAATCCAAACCAACCCCCAAACGTCCCTATAAGAGGCACTAACACATCGCACGGGACCAATGTAACTCGTAGGAACTGATCGCGTCGTCACGGGTCTCCCAGTTTATGAATATGATAATAATTTGAAAATATCTAGATTAGGCTAAAAAAATAAGTCGTTAAAGGATGAAATCCAAACCAACCCCCAAACGGTCTCATAAGAGTCACTAACACCTCGCACGGGACCAATGTAACTTGTAGGAGCTAACCATGTATTCATAGGTCTATCGGTTTATGAATATGATGATAATTTGAAAATATCCAGATTAGGCTTAAAAACAAGCCGTTAAAGGGTGAAAACCCAATTCAGCCCACAAACGGCCTTGTAAGAAGCATGAACACCTCGCACAGGACCATTGTAACTTATACGAAATAACCACGTAGTCACGGGTCTCCCGATTTGCGAATATGAAAATAATTTGAAAATATGTAGATTAAACTTAAAAACAATCCGTTAAAGGGTGAAAACCCAAACCATCCCCCAAATGACCCCGTAAGAGGTATGCACACCTCACACGGGACCAATATAACTCGTAGGAACTGACCACATAGTCACAGGTCTATCGGTTTATGAATATGATGATAATTTGAAAATATTTACATTAGGCTTAAATAAGTCGTTAAAGGGTGAAAATCCAAACCAACCCCCAAACGTCACCGTAAGAGGCATGAACACCTCGCACGGGGCCAATTTAACTCATAGGAACTGGCCGTGTAGTCACAGGTCTATCGATTTATGAATGTGATGATAATTTGAAAATATCTAGATTAGGCTTAAAAATAAGCCGTTAAAGGGTGAAAACCCAAACCAACCCCAAAACGGCCCCGTAAGAGGCAATAACACTTCAACGGGACCAATGTAACTCGTAGGAAATGATCGCATAGACGGGTTTACCGGTTTATGAATATGATGATAATTTGAAAATACCTAGATTAGGCTTAAAAACAAGCCCCGTAAGAGGCATGAACACATCCCACGGGACCAATATAACTCGTAAGAACCGATGTCATAGTAATGGGTATCCCGGTTTGAGAATATGACGATAATTTGAAAATATTTATATTAGGCTTAAATAATCCGTTAAAGGGTGAAAACCTAAACCAGTCCCCAAACGGCCCCGTAAGAGGCCTGGACACCTTGCACGGTACATATGTAACTCGTAGGAACTGACCGTGTAGTCAAGGGTTTAATAGTTCATGAATATGATGATAATTTGAAAATATCTAGATTAGGCTTAAAAACAAGCCGTAAAAGGGTGAAAATCCAAACCAGCCCCCAAACGTCCCCGTATGAGGCACTAACACCTCACGCGGGACCAATGTAACTCATAGGAATTTCCCGCGTAGTCACGGGCCTCCCGATTTGAGCATATGATGATAATTTGAAATTTTTCTACATTAGGCTTAAATACAAGCCGTTAAAGGGTATAAATCCAAACCAGCCCCCAATCGGCCCCGTAAGAGTTACTAACACATCGTATGAGATTAATGTAACTCGTATGAACTAACCATGTACTCACGAGACTTGCAGTTTGAGAATATAATAATAATTGTAACTCGTGTATGCAATTTTTTTTCTTGAATACGATTTTTTTAAATGACTTGGTTACTAATATCGTATCTTTTTTGTGTCTTATTTTTTTTTAGGATAACATTCAATAGCTAGCTTTTATCCACTTGGAACACACGAAGAAGTCAATGCTTTATAACATGGGGATTATTTATTTTGTGTCGTTAATATTCATGATTCTATTTTTTGTGTTATGGCTGAGCATGCTTTAGTAGTTTTATTGTTTACTTTTATAGCTGTGGTGGTTGTAATAGTAGTTTTATTGTCGACTTTTATGGCCATGCGGGTTTTATATTGGCAGATTTTATGTTAGCAGGTTTTGGAATGCTAAAAAAATAGCGAAAACTCTGCCCAATTTTTTTTGATCTGGGAACTATTAACTCTTATAATTTTTTGAAGTTATTGTCGACTTTTATGGCCGTTCGGGCTTTATATTGCTATTAACTCTTGTAATATTTTGAAGTTTGTATTCACATTAGTTTATCAACAACCCGCGATATTCATAATTTGTGAATTTTCTTGATTTTTTTGCAAAGAATAAATATTTTTCCTACCAGATTTGGAATTTGCAGATTTTCCAAATTTTGTTTCCTATTATTATTTTTTTATTAATTGAAAAATCTGTCGCGGTCTAAAAATGTGCCAAAATCGTAACAATTTATAAAAATGAGCATGCTTATAAAACAATCTGGCACGCTTTATAACTGTGCCAAAAGCGTGCCAGAAAATAGACAATTTGGCACGGTTTCAACTTGTGCCAAAAGCATGCCAGATTTAACATTTAGCACGATTTAAAATCGTGCCAAGAGCGTGTCAGATAAAAAACTGTCACAGTTTAAAAGCATGACAAAAGCGTGCCAGTTTGGGAAATCTGGCACGATCTCAAACCGCGCCAAAAAATCTGGCACCCCTGATTCTAGCACGATTTTTAACCGCGCCAGATTGCGTCTGAAACTGTTTTAAATCGTGTCAGTTTCCTATTTTTGGTATAGTGTTATCGGCTTCGAATATCACCGAATAGGAGTATATTGTTCCTCTAAACTAATAAGAAATTAACTCAATGAATAGTATAAGCCATAGACCATAAGAAGCTCGCTTACAAAGAAAAATAAAAGGTGTACTCTTATGTAGTGTAGGTCATCATCAATAGAGCATCTACCAAGGAACTATAATATCCATGTAGCCATAATGGCTATATTGACATTTGACATCGACACGGTCCTGAAGAGAACAATCTAACTAATGTACATAGATTGACCGAGTATTGATGAACCGAGAACCATTTTTGGGTTTCTTACAAATTGAGACAACCCCATTATAAATGAATCATATCATCATGTATGTGAAGACCAGCAATCTAACATCTTAGAAAAAATAGGATAAAAAATTGAAGATCCAATTGGTGAGGTTATGCCTTGCCTATGAAGGCAAACTTTAACGATGATCATCCACCGGTCTTATATTAAAGTGCGTCCACCCGGAATAAGTGGAATAGATCCTTAATGAGATATATGAAATCTATTTTGGACCTCACACGAGGGAAGTTCACTCTCTTATAGGGTGATATCACATGGATATTGGTGGCCTTTCATGAAAAGGATGTCATAAAGTTTTCTTGAAAGTTCATCAACTGGCGACAGTTATCCCCGGTCAACATGCAATCAATCTGATACCGAAACCCTCTTAAGATTCCCTGCAATTGACTAGTTCACAAAGTGGTTGGATGAAGATCCGCTCACCTAAATCAGAGAAGCATATGCTAAGAAATTAATATGGTGGAACCTAAATACAAGGTTCGAAATCGAAAGAGCATTGCTCATTGATAACGGAACACGGTTTGGTGATGAAAGTTTCCAGCACTTTTATGTAGATCATGGAATTAGAATTAATTATGCATCATTGGTGGTCCCCTAGTGCAATGGCTAGGCTGAGATCACTAATAAGACTCTACAGTCACGGACTAAACGCCGACTAGAACACATAAAGGAAGATGGGTATCTAAACTCACTTCCACCCCTTAGGTGTACAGGACAACATCGTAAAGGCTGACTAAGGAAACACCCTAATCTTCTATTTACGATATAGAGTTTGTCATCCCTCTTGAGATAGGCTTCCCAAATCTTATATCAAAAAATTTGAAAATAGATGCAATAAAAATCAATTGGCTCATGAGTTGTATATTCCATAAGAGCCAAATGAGCATCCTCTCATACACTTAGAATCTTACCAGTAGGAATTGACTAAGTTACATGAGAAGACATTCAATGTCAGAGAATTTTAGGTCAACGAAGTGGTAATGAGAAATATCCAATCGACGATAAAGAAACCTTTAGATGGGAAGCTAACGCCAAATGATGTGATTATAACATCATATTCGGGCCATTGAATATATCTCTATAAGATAACCCATCGAATGTCAAGAAAATTTCCCTAACTAAAACCTAAATGACAACCAAATGCCCCCCTTAAGCACAAATCATGTAACTCATCATGCTACTAACATCCCATACATAACCATACTGAATATACCAACGCAAAAGTATTCTAACCTCCATAATTTTAATTTCATTTCATAAAACCCCATTGAATTGTGTAAATGTAGTATAATATAAGACATATGTATACCCAACTTAACCATCTAGAGATCAAATGTAGGAAATTATATTCAACATGAGAAATAATTCAACAATTTATGAACAGTATGTATATTGAGTTGTTTCCATAAATCAAGAGATAAAGCTAAACCAGATACTTGGATTATTTTTTTTTAGATAATGAGAATATTACCTGGTAATGTTAGATTAGGGCTTGGCCCATAAACAAAGAATTAAATGCTTGAAAATGTTTACGAAATCGATATTTTGGTTAGTGGAAAAGTGAGTTGTTTAGTGTTGAAGAAATGTGCGAAACAAAAATGGTTCGTTTAACGACATGAAATAATTGTTTTCTTCCCCGCTTAATGATGTAGATTTAGTGGATAGTGTACGAGGCGCGATGATGATGTTGAGCAGCGATGATGAGGATCCAGGAGCAACGATGATGAGGCGCAGGTAGTGGAGAAAAGCCGGTAGCGTGGAGAGAGAGAGAGAGAGAGAGTTAGGTTCAAATGATTTGGTCCCTGCTTAAAATTTTGGGTGTTATTAATTAGGCATAAATTCTTCCAAATTTATCCCATAATTTAGAGGCTTTTATTACCCCGGACATTATAAAACGAGTTGGTTTATCTCATATCATTGCTAATGGCTTCGTCTAACAACTATCCCGAGTTTCGTGTATTTCTTATTGATTTTGTAGGTATTTAATACATGAAAGAAAGAAAGAAATCGGAAGAAGTAAGGGAGAAGAAAGAAGACGAATCAAAAGGGCAAAAGAGTAATTTCCATCAGGAATTCGGTCGAGGTCCCAAAATAAAGTCGAAGATCTCGAGTCTACGAATGCGTGAGAAGAAACGAAGTTTAATTACGAATTCTGGAATTAAAGTTATGAAGACCCGAAGATGTGAGATAATCTTGAGAATTTGAAGAGATAATGAATAGAAATTGAAAAGAATATCCGGACCAATCCGGATGACTAAAAAAACGGATTGATCCGGGTGCCAAAACTCACTGTATAAGGTTGCGTCTACCGGACCGATCTGGTCCTCCCAAAAAAAGGGTCGATCTGGCCCCAAAAGTTCTCTGCATAAGGCCTGTTTCGCGGACCAATCCGGATAAAATGAAAAGAGGATTAATCCGGTTATCACCCAGACCAATGCAAAATGTCCTGACCGGATCGATCCAGGGTTCGAGATTTGGGATTATCTTCTTTAAGATAGAGTTTTGTATGAATCCAACTCTTGTATTTTTCGTAGGGTATAAATTTCAAACACCTCCCAAACATTAAGGGAGCTTCTAATTTCGTTTTTAAAGGAGACTTGAATTTAGTTTTGAAGGAAGAACAACAGAAACCCTAGTTTTGTCATTTAGCTTTGATTCAAGTTCTGCAATTCAAGTAAATTTGTCCCAATTTTTTCTTTAGTTGTTGTTGTAGTTAATTCATTAGTTAATAATTTCATTATTCTTAATCCTATGTTGTTAGTTAAGATGTATTCTTTTATTAAAAGCCTGTTTTCTTCTTGTCTTAATATGCCCGGTTAAGTTTTTATGAGTTGGTGTGAATGAACCCCACCCAATTAATTCACTAGAATGGAAATAGACCTTTGAATTAAAATATTAGATGAATTGTGTTGCAGAACTGATGCAATCTTCGTAGTACTTTTGATCTCATTTGCCCTGGGTAATCGGGATGCTTAGGAGTGCGACGCGCATATTAGTTACTACGACACTGCTTTACTCGTCCTTTGCTTACATACTGTGCGGGCTACGATCCCTCATATATGTAATACTTAAGAGTTCTAAAGATCGGGTTCATGCAAGGTTCTAATTTCGAGTCTAGTATCCTACGAAGTGAATTACTAGGGTGTGGGGGATTGTAACACGACCTATTGTTCTTATTTCATACTTCAGTCGTAAAACTTTTTTCATCAGTTCTTCATTTAATTAGCATAGTTGCATTTTATTCATTCAAAGTTTCGATAGTTAATCATTTTCAAATTTTCATTTAGTAATAGCCATCTCATAATCCAAATTACCTTTTCGTTCTTTTTAGAGTCAAAGTTAGGTTAACCTTATCTTTCCAACTTCGTCACGACTTCGTTCTTCCTGTTTCCCTGAGGATCGATACCCGACTTATCAGATTATTACTTGAGCGCCAGGCTTGCACTTGAGTCTATATAGTACGCACACTAGACACATTTGTGGTCGCGTCAAGTTGTTGGCGCCGTTGTCGGGGACTCTAGGTAGACTTAGGTTAGATCGAGTCAATTTAGAACTCTGACTAAAAAAAATAATAATACAAAAAAAATCAAAAATCAAAAAATATAAAATCATCTCTCAAAAGCTTTTAATGAAAAATCCTGAACATACTCAGACTCCTCAAAATACTCCAACCAGAATCCAAGGAAACCCAATTGTTGAGTATAACTCTGAAAGCACCCACAGACCTCGCGTTCCACAATTCTGGGTTCCACTTCCTACTCATGAGCACGCCATAGGTAGTTACACCCAGAGTTAATCCTCGAGTCACACATCTAGGACACCGAGTGAGTACACAAAGTCATTTGAAGAGAGCGCGATGTCTGACACGACAAGTTTCACTACTGGAGAGGGAGATTTACCCTATCGTCCCATGAAAGACTTACTCTTTCCTGAGCGGACTTTCACCCCTAGTTGCATTTTAATTCTGTATATTACTGGTCAGTTCCACTTTCGCAATGGGATGATACATATTCTCCATACGTTTCACGGCATGGATTCGGAGAAACCATACCTATATATCCGTGAGTTCGAAGAGGTGTGTGACACATTTAATGATCAATCTTGCACGCATGATACCATTTGCCTAAAGCTTTTTCCATAAAAGATAAAGCCAAGATTTGGCTATGGTCTCTACCCCCGAACTCCATCACTTCCTAGAGAGATATGCAGTCTAAGTTTATCTCAAAATTCTATCCACGACACAAGATAAACTTTTCCAAAACTCAAATCCAAGATTTTCGACAACATGATAATGAGTCTTTTGACAAGTGTTGGGAACGTTTCCAAGAATTAGTAAGCGCATTCCCCCATCATGGTTTTGACGAACACCTAGTGATCTTTTTCTTCCGTAATTGGTTGATAGTAGCTTCCAAACAACTTGTGCAAACAATGAGTGAAAGACCCTTTTGGTATTTAAACTCCTATGATGCCAAGGCCCATCTTAAGTATGTCGCAGAGACTACTCAAGCATGGGACACATCTGATCTTAACCAAGCCCGACCTAGACAAACATCTATCACTCCAACTGCATCCGATCTATACCATTTGGATAGAAATACCTTAATAGACCATCGATTCAATCAGTTTAAGAAAGATATAAAAGAGTGGTTTGATGGTTGGTTGAGAGATATCTTCGAATACAGCCGTGGGTCAAAAGAAAAAGTGTGTGCTATCTATGAGGCGGGTCATTCCATAAAATCATGCCCGACAATTTTTGCCTACAAGGCCATGCACACTGAGCAGGTGGATGCTATAGGAGGATTTAAGGGAAATTTTAACGCCCCACATGGGAACTCATAAACCCTTCGTGGAGAAACCGTCCTGGTTTTAACTACGGACAACCACAAGCTGTAATGAACCCACATTCACAGGTTGTCCCACCTCCACCACCTCCTCCAGCTCCATAAATTACCCCACCATGGAGGAATCTCGAGGAAATAATAAACCAGTTCATAAATTGTCAAAGTACAAACAATGCTAGATATGAACGCATGTTCACCGACATAAATGTGAACATCTCCAAGTTGGAATCCTCCTTGAGTATCCAAGAGAAGGGAAAGTTTCCTGCCCAGGGACAAAGACCTCCCCAAAGTCAAACTAGTGTTAGCTCCACTACCATCGAACATCAGGAACAATGTCAAGCTATAACCACTCTTCGTAGTGGGAGAGTTGTTGATTTATCACCTCACCCACATGACACTTCGAAAGACAAGGAGAATTCACCCGGCATGAAAGAGGCTGAAGATATCTCCTTGAACGAGAGTGATAAAATAGACACTAGTGAGTCCGAGGTAGTTGTAAAGCCACACTCCGCTGCGCCATTCCCTCAAAGATTAGTTCCTGCCCATAAAAGGACCATAAGTGATGAAGTTCTCGAAGTCCTTAAGAACGTGAAATTGAACTTACCTTTCCTCGATGCAGTAAGGTAAATTCCAGCCTATGCAAAAGTCATAAAAGACTTATTGACTGTCAAGAGGAGGATGAAGGTAAATAAAAACATTTTCCTAGCACAGAACGTGAGCTCAATTCTTCTTAACGATCTCCCAAATATAAAGATCCCGGTGCACCCACCATTTCCTTCACCATTGGAGAGAATAAATTAGAAAAGGCTTTACTCGACTTGGGGGCAAGTGTCAATTTTCTCCCCTAAGCAACTTGATCTAGGTGATCTTAAGCACACAAGGATCACTCTCCAATTATCGAATCGAACCATGCAGATACCGAGGGGGATAGTCGAGGACGTGATAGTCCAAGTGGACACTTTCTACTTCGTAGAAGATTTTGTCATTTGGAACACGGAACCCTCCTTCGCCTCGAAAAATCATGTTCCCATCATTCTCGTGCCCCCATTCTTAGCTATGGCTAACGCATTGATCAATACTGGAAATGGGACGATGCCACTCACTTTTAAGGATATGACTTTAGAAACAAACATCTTCAATATAGCCCAACAAGCAAGGGAAGAAGATGATCTTCACGCGGTGAGCTTAATTGATGAGATCATAGAAGAGCACTTTGAGTAAAATTACGGTGGAGATGCCTTAAAAGCTTACCTAGCTTCTATTCATGAGAGTGAGGGAGCTTATACCGAGTTTGGGAGGGATATAGAGGAGTTGAGAGGCTTACTCGATGAGAAAGCATCGGACGAGGACGCGAGAGATGTTAGTTGGGTTTCTAGATTTGAAGAGTTATTGCCGAGGGAGGCACACATGGTGCCCTCTAGAGACACATTACCAACTCTTGAGTTGAAGAAACTACCCTCCAATGTTAAATATGCTTTCCCAGGAGAGAGTGAGACATTTCTTGTTATTGTCTCCTCTAGCTTAAATGAAGAGAAGGAGGGTAAATTATTAAATATTTTGAGGAAGCACCAAAGTGATTTTGGTTGGTGTATAGATGATTTAAAGGGGATAAGCCTCCTGATTAGAACCCATAATATTCACCTCGAGGAGGATGTTAAGCCCTCGAGAGAAATGCAAAGATGGATAAACCCCACAATGAAAGATGTGGCGAGGACTGAAATTATAAAGTTGTTGGATGTCAGGATTATCTACCCAAATAACAAGTGGGTGAGCCCCATTCAAGTCGTTCCGAAGAAGTCGATCATGACTATGATTGAAAATGACAAGGGAGAGTTAGTTCCCCAATGTACCACCATTGGGTGGCGTGTTTGCATTGATTACCGGAAACTCAATCTGGGAACTAGGAAAAACCATTTCCCCTTACCGTTTATCGATCAAATGCTTGAAAGAGTAACGGGCCACCCTTAGTATTGCTTCCTAGATAGTTATTCCGGATATAACCAGATTGAGGTAGATGTACTTGATCAAGAAAAGACAACCTTCACTTGCCCCTTTGGAATGTTTTCCTACAAACGTATGCCATTCGGCTTGTGTAATACACCTGCGACCTTTCAAAGGTGCAAGTTGAGCTTATTCAGTGACATGGTTAAGAGAGGGATAGAGGTGTTTATGGACGACTTTAGTGTTTTTGGCACCTCTTTTGACCTATGTCTAGCCAATCTTGAGAAACTACTAGCCCGATGTGTGGAAAAGAACTTAGTGCTGAATTGGAAGAAATGCCATTTCATGGTAACTGAGGGTATAGTTCTTGGCCACATCGTGTCATCCAAAGGGATCGATGTTGATAGAGAAAAAATAAATGTCATAGCTGACCTACCCCCACCTAAATCGCTAAAAGACGTGTGATCCTTCTTGGGCCACACGGGGTTTTTAGAAGGTTCATTAAGGACATTAGCACCATCGCTAGACCCGTAAGAAACCTTCTTATCAAGGATATCCTATTCAAGTGGAAGGAAGCATGCCAAAGTGCTTTTAAAAAACTGAAAACATGCTTGTGAACGCTCCCATAATGCAAGATCCGGATTGGTACTTACCATTCGAGCTTATGTGTGATGCTAGCGATTATGCGATAGGGGTTATTTTGGGCAAAAGAAAAGACAACAAGGATCATGTCATCTAATACGCTAGCCAAACTCTTAATGGACCACAACTCAACTACTCCACCACGGAGAAGGAATTGCTAGCGGTAGTTTTTGCTCTTGACAAGTTTCGGTCCTATCTTATCGGTTCCCCTATCACTTGTTTCACTGACCACGCGACTTTAAAATATCTACTTGTGAATAAAGACGCAAAATCGTACCTCATAAGGTGGATCCTACTCCTACAAGAGTTTAACCTCTCCATCAAAGATTAAAAAAAGGAAGAGAAAACGTCGTTGACGATCACTTATCATGGCTTTCATCCGACGCACCTAGTGATCCTACACCCATAGACGAGTATTTTTAGGATGAACAAATCTTTGCCACCTCTTCTTTTCCTTGGTTTGCGGATATAGTGATATATCTTGTCACGAGAGTCATCCCTCCCGATTGGACACCGTAAGATAAGAATAGGTTCATCACTTGGTCGCGCATGTTCTTCTATGATGATCCATTCCTTTTTAAATATTGCACTGACCAAATCATCTGAACATGCGTACCGGATGATGAAATTTTGAAAGTCATCCAATTCTGTCATTCGAAAGCATGTGGAGGCCACTTTTTCGTAAAAAAGACAGCCACTAAAATTCTCCAAAGCTGTTTGTATTTTCCCATAATGTTCCAAGATGTAAACAATTATTGCAAATCTTACGACAGGTGTCAACGGATGGGGGAGATTACCCAACGAGACATGATGCCATTAACCCCGATTCTCATCATTGAGGTTTTCGATTACTTGGGCATTGACTTCATGGGCCCTTTTCCCCCATCCTTTGGATACCTATACATCCTAGTCGCAGTAGACTATGTTTCTAAGTGGGTGGAAGCTATAGCTACTAAGACTAATGACAATAAAGTGGTGATAAAATTCTTACACAAACACATACTTTCTCGCTTCGGTGCACCTAAAGCGGTAATCAGTGATAACGGCACACACTTTTGCAACAAGCCGTTTGAAAAACTTATGAAAAAGTATGGTGTCATTCACAAGGTTGGAATGACATATCACCCACAAATGAATGGGCAGGACGAATTAGCAAATCGTGAAATCAAACACATACTAGAGAAGATCGTTAATCCCGATCGAAAAGATTGGTCCATTCGATTGAACGATTCACTGTGGGCCTACCGTACTGCATATAAGGACCCACTCGGAATGTCCCCATTCTTATTTGTGTATGGAAAACCTTTCCATCTTCCCATTGAGTTGGATCACAAAGCGTATTGGGCCATTAAGGGAGTCAATTACGATATGGATAAAGCCGGTGAAGCTCGCAAGCTTCAACTGAATGAGTTAGAGGAGATACGCAATGATGCGTATGAGAATGACAATATTTCAAAAGAACGGATAAAACTCGCACATGATAAGATTATTCGACAAAAAGAGTTTCAGCCGGGATAAAAAGTACTCCTCTGTAACTCCCGTCTTCATCTATTTCTAGGTAAATTGCGGTCTCGATGGACTGGTCCATTCGTTGTCAAAAACAAATTCCCCCACGGAGCAGTAGAATTGGAAGATCCAAAAGGGGGAACACGTTCAAAGTCAATGGACAACGCCTAAAGCCATATGTTGAGTCATGCATAGAAGAGATCGACACCATTTGGTTGTCGGACCCCATTTACGGGGTAGAGTGAGCTGAAACTGAGAGGTTGTCACATCCCCGATGTGTATGGGGTGAATTCTTGTGTATAGTAGTTGTCAATAGGTTAGGATAGTGGAGTCCATAAGATCACATCCCAAAAGTAGAGGAATTCGAGCACCATCATGCTTTACGAGGCAAGCATTTAGAATCATAGTATCGAGGTGAGAGGTTATCGACGTCAAACAGGTGTCGGATCATCGGTAGGAGTAGTCGAAAGTCATAAGAGAGGAGTATACCATCCATAGGTGATCTAAAACTGATATGGGAACCGGATCGATTCATTCCTGGGAACTCGGATCGGTCCGATTTGGAAAAAATAGAAATAAAAAATAAAGGGTTCGGATCAATCCGGTCCTGGGAACCCGAACCGATCCATTTTCTGCAACTCTTTACATTCCCTAGGTTCACCCCCTTTTTTCCCCAATCCATCTCCTTCTCTCCCATTTTCATCCCCCACCCTTCCCAACACCCTTTTCCCTCCTAAATACCTCCTCCTTTTCCCTGCAAAATCTACCGTTCCTTGTCCCCACACCACCTATAAAATCCCCACCTTCCCCAACCCATTTTCTCCACCACTACTCACTCTCTTCTTCTGTTTTGCTATTTCTGTCCAGCACTCCTTCTCATTCCAGAAACCATGGCCAACCAACCACTTCCTTAAAAAAATGATTCTACCCAAGTTCTTGGTGACGGAACTGCCGGCTACTATTCACTTCAAGAACAAAGATGTTGTGAACGTTTCTTCGGCTAACCTCGCCAGTTTTAGGTGGGGCATCAAGTCATTTGGAATGACATGCCTAATGTCGTCACCACTCTTTTTATAGACCAAGGGTGGTGTCACTTCCTCAATGAACCTCATAATGCGGTGTGGCCCAACGAAGTGCGCGCCTTCTACGGCTCACTTGTCCGCACCAGGCACAACATAGCTGAAGCATACATACGCGGCATCCGCGTCCCTTTCTCTTTGCAACTTATGCTCCAGAAGTTGGCTTCCAAAGATCTCCCAACCCCCAACCATACACTTACCCCAACCCTCTTGCCCCGCTTGACAAAGACGTGTGCATGTCCCGTATTGATCCCAATGCTTACTGGGTCACTGAGACCTACCCGGTGGGCCAGCTAAGAGACAAAGTGAGCCTCACTTTCAAAATCGTATGTGCGAACATTCTCCCCACGAGAAATCAGTCGGCAATGCGCCCACGTTAAGCCACCCTCGTATATCACCTCTTCGACCACAACACCACCATTAACCTGGCTCCCTTCATTTATAAGGAAATATTCTTTGCTGCCACGGATAAAAAGGGAAAAACCCCTCTCCCCTATGCCCGGCTCATCACGTCCATACTTGCGGATGCCGAAATTTCTTCCCCACAAGATTTCTCGAGCCTCCCAACTCCTTTTGGGGCAACCACCTAGACTAAACATGAAAGACAACAAGCACGCATCCAAGCCCGATTGGCATAGGAGGCTAGTGATACCGAAGAGGAGGATAGTGATGAAGAAGCGGAAGAGGGAGGTGATAGCGAGACACTGCAAGAAAAAAGCCTTTTTATGACGTTTTTTAAGTGTCATAAAACACATTTTATGACTCTTTATTTTCAATAAAAAATGTCATAAGTTTGGGTGTCATAATTGATACCCATGAAAAGTGTCATATTAAGTAACGGTTATATATGACTTTTTTTTTTCAAAACTGTCATATCTGCTACAAAAAAGGGTCATAATATAGTCTATAAGATGTCATATTTAATTTAAAAAGCATCATGATAAACAGTTTTCAAAATCTTAAAAAGGTCATATAAAAAATTTCATCACATGAGGGTTTTATATAAACGGTAATAAACTAAACATAATAAAAAAAATTAATAACCAATATTAATGTCATAATCAACAAATAAATCTAAACACAAACCAAAATTCATATAATCATTTTATTCCACATTCAATGTTACAATTGATACATTATAGATCGTACCGTTTGGTTAAGAAATACAACAACACTCCCACCAATATACTTTTTTGTTTCGCTTCAAACAAAACTACATTAAATCAAATTGAGTTAACACATCAACTAAAATTAAATTTGTCTATCAAAATTAAATGTTCCTCCGTAGTAATAATCTCTTCATAATTTTAGGCGACAATGCGTTGAAGTTCTCTTCCCCCTTACGTTCACTATCATGTTGTCTGATAGCGATACATCTTTCACATGCCTTTAAGTAGATGCCCCTGCATAAGTTCAAAGTATCATATATAAATCTCTAGTGCAACGTAAAACACAACATATGAATATCAGTTTTTCCAAAGTATTAAGTCGTGTATAATTTAAGTCGAAAATATTTTTTATATAACACAAATAATTGTAAACAACTTTTAAAAAATTAGGTAGAAAATGCTTGTGTATATTCGTTTTCTGGTATGTTTATTAGTTATTTTTTCTTTTTCGTCCACCAATACCAAATTTTCAAATGCGTGTCTATTCGACTTAATCAATTTAGAACACTTATTAATTTCAGAAAATTTCGACAGAGTTACCTTTGTTTATTCGTGAAATCCAACATGTTTTAACATTAAAATAAACTCAACAACAAAAGCCACGACTAAACCACCAATAAATCCCTTCCACTATTCAACATATATAAGATAAAAAAAAATTAAGTCCATCAACATAAAGGTTCAATGGACTCATGTTTGAGTTTAAATAATATAATAATAATCTCACACGACCCGCACAGCCTAACAATATTCTTACATTAATCCCTTGTGAGGTGTGCGTCCCTCTTTTCTTGTCATTATGTTCTTATCTTGCGTTTCCACGCTCCAACCAACTCTAAAAATTTATTCTTAGAAATTTGAAATTTAGAACTACATATGAATCCATCAGTCTCATAACTTAACGGATTGTTTGTACAAGTTACTCTAATCATGTATGAGGTGTGTTTGCCTCTTTTCATAATGTTTGATTGTTGTTTTTCATTTTCATCCACAAAGTCCATTTTTCAAGTTTTATCACTTAAAATTTCCAAATTTTGATCAAATCTCAAACCCGTGAGTCACATGACTACTAGGGTTTCAACCACTTTCTTTGATCTCGTGTGAGGTGTTTATATAACACAAATAACTGGTGTTCATACAACACAAATAACTGTAAGTAATTAAAAATTTTTGGGCAAAGTTTCCTCTGTTTATAGGACTATTCGCCCTGTTTAAGAAATAAAAAACTCCAACAACATACAAATAGACCCAATTTATCAAGCAAATTCAGATGTTATTTTATTCACTAAAAGTAATTGGAATAGAAATTGTTACAGAAGTATTGGCATATAATGAAACAACTTACAGAAGTATGTTGAGCCAATGTCGTCAATTCTTACATCTTTACTTCTGCCTCTTGTCTAAGTTGTTTGTGGTTTGCAGGATCCATATCCAGTTTGACGTGTTACAATGATTTCAAAAAGGCATGGATTTTAATAAAAGGCATTTATTTTAATGTTACAGAACATTTATGGGTTGGTTATTACAATATATAGAGTATACTTACCTCGAAAAGAAACGACTATTGTGCCACTGTGGATCTTTACACAAATCTCCAAATTCGTGTACTTCTCGAGATAGTACATTAAATTCATCCCTACAAAAGATAGAAAGAAACATAAAATGACAAGATAGGACTAAAACATATTTCATAAGAAAAAATCCCAAATAAAATTTTCAAATTATTCGTGCCCACAACGTAACTATTCTCCTTGTTAATAAAATATCCCGCTGCTATGGCACTAATGAAATACACGACTACAAACGATGATTGTGAATTACTTATGCCTACAATATTATCGCACTTCGTGCTCATTGAAAATTGCGTTGCCTATAACATTTCCAACTCTGTGAAAAAATAGGATGTAAGTCACTATTTAGTATATGCGGTATGTTATAAATATGAAATAAGTCACTACTTGGCGTAAGAAACAATTGGTGAATTACAATCATTGTAGGCTTTGCACCACCAATTTAAAGTTATTATGTTTTTAGTTTAATGGTTGAATTTAGTGAACATATACAATATCACGATGCATACTACTTGTAAATTATATAAAATTAATGAATGAAACAAAATGATGTTTTAATGCTGAATTAGAAGAATTTATTCACCATATCAAATATAGATGGGAGAGGAATCGGTTGGATCTATTGATTGTATTTTCCATGTGTGTGCGAGTGTGAGTAAGTTTGTATATTATGTCTTCCAGTAATTTTGTTGTGTCCTTGCAATAAACTTATATACTATAAATGATTGAGAATATAAACTCCTACTAGAGATTAGTCCGCTCTAAGAGGCCTCGATAACCCGAGTTATTGAAAAAATTATTTGTTATCCTACAATCCATTCAGGTGGATCAGGGATGTGTTTTCTTGTAGTACATTATTGGTGACAACTCCCTCTTTTCCTTTTGAGTTTGGCAAATATCATTGATATTGTAATTTTATTTACCTCATATATCTGTTGGAGTTGAGGGTGGAGATAGCGGAGGGAGGTGGTGGAAGAGTGATGGATGAGGATGTCATGGAAAAAAGGAGAGTGAAAATGAAGATTGATATGATTGACATTGTTGAGTATTGAGTTATTGTTATTGTTTGAGTGAGAGCTCAATGTTTAAGCAAGATAAAGGGTTTCTTCAGGGTTGCTTACATTTGGTGGGATGAACAGATTAAGATAAAAATACTAATAACATTTCAAAAAATGAAAACGTTCCTCCGACGATTCTCCTCCTCTTCCGACTACATATTTTTTACGACCAACATTTAAAGTTTTCAATAGATTTTGACAAATTCATGTTAGATGGAATATATATGTTTGTTGCATGTGTGGCGTATTTTTGTTATTTGTTGAAAATACAAAATTGTGTGATGTTCATATGGGACATTATTGTTGTGTTTTATGGTTCATATTATTTGGATTAGATTATTGGGATATTTGTGATAATTTGTATCGAGTTTAATGTTTTTTAAAATTTGGGTTAGATGTTTGTATAACTTGTGATTCCTCAATAATTGGATGCGTCCTCTATTTATCTCTTCACACACACATAGTCTCTCTCTCTCTCTCTCTCTCTCTCTCTCTCTCTCTTGTCTGAAACAGAGATTCAATTCCACAATGTCCCTTACTCAGACATTTTTTCCTACAAAGCTAATTTACTAATTTATTAACTCTCTCGTATTCTCATTCTCCGGTCACACTTAAATTCACTACAATATCATGTTTCTTCTTGGCATCTCTAGCTACCGTGTTGAATGGAAACTTACAAGAAAATACTTCTCAGATAAGGTTGAATGGCTTTAGATACTCTCAATCTTCTTAATGTATAACATTCTACTTAAAGCACCCTTACTCTCCACGTCTCTCTTTTCTCGTGTATATATAAGTTACTAATGTTTTAATATTATCTGTCAAAGGATTATCAATTATCTCTGAAGCAGGTCAATCCCGGACAGTACGTTACGGATATCCCACACGTGCCTTTTTTATATTATTTTTAGGGTCCTTTTCATTATGTGAAAAAGTAAAATAGTAAAATATGTTTTCAGCTATCCATGCTTGATTTGTTTTTGTTAATTTTTTAGTTATAAAAATGAATTGCACAAATTACTTATGCAAAATGCGAAGAAGCATCCATCTGTCATATTAAACCTGACTTTGTAGGTTGTTAGAAGTGAGTGTTTGACAGAGGGGGCTTTGCCCATTTAGGCTTGTGGGAGTTCAACGGGGGATCCAACTGATTTGGATATGGGTTGAACCCCTTTGCCTTGATGCTCCTTGTCGTAGAGTTGGGTTGAGAAGAAGGGTTTCAAAAAGCTCTTGATAACCTGCTTGTGGACGAGATGGCCTCATCTGAATCTCGGTAAAGTGGCCATATTGACAGAATCATAGTGACAGATTTTCTAACATCATTAACAAATTAAGTAGACTCTACATCATCTGATTCTACTGAAAATTTTCATAGGCTACTAGATAATGTGTAATTCTTTTTTTTCTAGCCTAAACTAGAAACATAACAAATTTATATGGAATATGAAACTTAAAATTAAATACGCTACAAAATCAAGGGTGCGTCCGTCTCATCCAAATCTGATTTTTTTAGAGATAGGCTACATTAGGTTTATATAAATGGAATTATCTTTATTACATTCTAAATCAATTATCGAGATGAATAGACGCTATAAAACTATTCTTTTTTTTACTCAATTTTAAATGGAAGTCTCTGCAAATTAACATTAAATGAAAATTACAACGTTTAAAAAATACTTTAACTCAATGTGGCTCTAGTAGAAAGCTCTCTATGGACTTTTTTGCTAAAGGTAACAATAATCATAATTAAGAGGAAAGTACATTACAACCAATAAAGAGCACTCTTTGACTAATGAAAATATGTCTCTCACTTTGAAGATGTATCTTTGAATCAACGTGTGCCCTTGGTTTGTCGTTCATTATGGTAATATGCATAGTGTGGAATTAGTGTTTTTAACAGGAGTTTTTAGAATGAGGAATCACTTTAAATGAGGATTTGGTGTTGTTAAAATGTAGTATTAGTCTTTTTAATGTTCATTACAGTAATAGATTTTGTGCCCCTTAAAAGGTGTTCACTACGGTAATTAGGATAATATGAGTAGGCTTTGTGCAACGTGAATCATCTAACATATATTTTTAACATTTTTAACAGTTAAAAAAATGAAAATATAATGAGGAATCAAGCCTCTGTGAACATCTATTTAGAATGAAGGCAGGTTTATTTGAGATATCTATATATATGATAGTATCTATATAACAGTGTGAACCTCTTTTTATAATGAAGGCAGGAGTATGACTCAATTTTCACCAATAAAGTGGTGCAATCAAATATGCATGTAGTAGAGGAACTAAGATACTTTGAAAACCATAAATTAGAAGTTCTCAATCCAAGCAATGTTTAATCAAGTCTCTTTAACTTCTATTTGTGAGAAGTCATCAACAAGTATAAAAATCAACCCCATATTAAGTAAAAGATAATCGAGGAAATAGACAAATTTACATAAAGATTGTGTCTTCCAAACTGGAATCATAGATATTTGAAAAAAATACCGAACTAAAAAAATACCTATTTATTATCTCCTTAACAACAGTCATGGAAGAATAAAGATTTTCCATACCTTCATTGTTCCTTCTCCTCTAGAGTTGTCACCGGATCACCACCATCTCTAGTTGCTTATCATTCATAATACTCATTTAAATCAGCATTACTAAATTCAGGTTGTGAATGAACCTCCATACAAACTTTCATTCCAAACTCTAAAGCATAAAACCATTAGTTAGTTGCTAAAAATTAGATAGATTTCAAGCCTAGATTATATATAATCAATATATAGATATATCCTAATAATCATAATGCATTTCATGGAAGTTCTTATTTGCAAGCATTAAATTCAAATGTCAAAAATCCATGGGAGCATTATATTGTCTAGTAAATCTCTAAAACCCCTGTTTCATGCCAGCTAATCTCACCTCAATACATATTGAGCCAGTGCAATCGGTCAACGATTATTTTATTGGGAAGTAATTACTATAAAACATGATAGGAGATAAAGGTGCTTTTGCTATTTTCGAACTCATGAGAAATTCTCTTTTACTGGAGGATTTTAGGTGTTCTTCAACAAGTGTTGATTCTGAAGGGGGAGTTGCCCTAGCTGAAGAACTTGGGACTTGTACTCATTTGAAAAAACTCGATTTGCATGACAATATGTTTGGCGTGGAAGCTGGGATTGCTTGGAATAAAACTTTACCTCAATTTACAAATCTCACTGAGATCTACCTTAGTTATCTGAATTTAGAGAATGAGGGGGCTATAGCCCTTGTTGATGCTCTTAAGGAGTCTGCTCCTTCACTTGAAATATTGGACATGGCTGGAAATGATATTACAATTAAAGTTATTCCTTCTTTAGCAAGTTGTACAACAAAAAAGAAATCTCTAAAAAAATTAAACTTGTCTGAGAATGAATTGAAGGACGAGTGTGCCATTTTGATTGCCAAAGTATTGGAAGAGGGCATAATGGGTTAATTGAAGTCAGTATGAGCACTAACTTAATGAGAAGGCCTGGAGCCAGGCTCTTAGATTAGGCTGTTGTGGGTAAACCTAGTTTGAAGTTGCTGAACATAAATGGCAATTTCATATCTGTGAAGGGGTCGATGAGGTTAAAGATTTATTTAAAAGTTTGCTCGATGTGCTTAGGGCTTTGGATGAGAACGATCCTGAAGGAAAAGATTATGGCAAGAAGGATGAAGAGGAGGGTATTGCTGATGAAGATGAAATAGAGTCCAAACTGAAGAGCCTTGAATTCAATCAGTAGGTAACATAAATTACCATATGTCAGGTATGCTATATTTATTATTGTTATTTAGGAAATCAGGTATGCTATCTTGGCAACTCATTTTGTTATGATATGATTTTGGATTAATAGAATTGTCTGTAATCTAAGCAGCTTAGGCAAATAGTTTCATGACAGATTCATCCCGCAGTCGATTAAGACAATATTGATCATTATGAGATCTAAGCAGCTTAGGCAAATAGTTTCGTGACAGGTTCATCCTGCAGTCGATTAAGACAGTATTGATCCTTATAAGTTTGTCCTTTAGACTTCATTACGACCTGGATTTTCTATATATATATATATAAGAAACGTCCACACACAATGCACATGCATAAAATGACTCAAATATAATTAGGGCATCTGATTATACACACAGAATATGATGAGCAGATAACATGAGCTAAATTTCATTATAGTAAACATTAAAAGTTCAATTTCAAGATAGCAGAGCCGGAACTTCACTAAAAGCAAGGTAGTCATCATAATGATCTTAATAATAATGAAATTAGAAAACTTAATATTACTATTAGGCTACATTCCATAGTCTTTCAGCTAAGGCTACATTTCGATAATTATCGTTATTGTGTCTATTCTACAAACAACTCATTAATCCAATCAATCAAATCCATAATTGTCATTAAGAACTTTGAATGGACAGATAATAAATGAAAAGAGAAAGTATAAGTCTTTATTTAGAAACGGTAATATACCCACTTGAAAAGAGAAAGTAAAGTCCAATATGAAGAAAAACAGTTTTTACTGAGAAGATTGAGTAGCAAAAAATTCTTGTAACAAACACCAGAGATCCTTTTATATTACACTACCAAAACTTCACACTATTGATCTCACTATGATTACATTTTGACTCCCATTTTGACTTCCTTTCTAAACTATTAAGGAACAGGATTAAGTAGTCAAACAGGATCAACCAAAAATTTAAAAGCGATAACATTGCCTTTATAAGAGTATATATGTTCAAAATGGTGGATAGCATTTCAAATAAAGCGAATTGGGTGAGATAAAAAATTAAATTCTTATATAATTAACTTATGCCAACATTAAAATAGCGTGCAGTATGCATAACAGTCCACATATGTTGTGACGTAATCAAGTGAATTTTTTTGTAGGTCTACACGTTTTATAAAACTATCTTATGTATAAAATGTGCTTACGATAACAACCACTTGGATAAAATATAATTCATACCTTATAAATAAATATCTATGATAAAAAATAGTGAAAAATTATTGAGTCCATCCAGTTCATAAAGAAGGGAAACAACTTTGGCATTGACATCATTGAAACTGGGAAGAGCTATGTAGAGAGTGTTGTGATGGTGGCTCTAGCTACTGAGCACGATGTACCTGCGGGTGACTAAGTTTGTCTTTCATATTCCGAATGTGTGTGCTGGAAATTTTAACAGTAAAATGTTAGTGCAAGAAGATGATTAGGCTACTCACTTTGTCCATCTTCAGGTTGTTGAACTACTACATCCACCACGTCATCCCCAGGCTTCACCTTCTTACCCTTTGGGAACCTCATCCTCTTTTGCGGGAGGGGTTTATTGGAATCATCGTCTAGAGCTAGGGCGTTTGCGGTGGCCTTGTGGTGGATTTTCTTTCATGGTTTACTCAAACTTTGATAAAAAAAAGGTAGCATAGTATTAAGAGTAATTAACATGATTAAAATTATAACTTACCAAGGAAATTTAGAATAATTAAGTCATATAAATAGCTAGGCAGAGTAAGTAGTAAATATTACAACCTTTTAAGAAGAAATACTTTCTTTCAATTTTAAGCAGTTTCGATTAGCGATGACTCTTCTAGAAGATATGAATCCCCTTGAACCTCAACCATAGAACCTCCTCGGGAAGATATATTTAAGTTCGAAAAGCGATGACTGTTCTAGAAGATATGAACCCCCTTGAACCTCATCAGCACCAGAGCGATAAAGGTCAAACATAAATTCGATGACTGTTCTAGTAACCATCCATAAAACATAGAACAAAAAGTGGGTAAAAGAACACATACATGCAAAATACATCTGTATGAAAAGGGTTAAGTTAACCTACTGAAATCATCAAGTTAGCTTTATGGTTTAAGCCCTGTACAAAACGGATATATTAATAAAATTAAAATTTGAGAAGCTTGTACATAACAAACGAATTCAACTATAGTAGAAACTATTTCAAGCTTAAAAAGAAAAGATATAACACCAAATAGCATGATAAAGCTCAAGCTCTGTGGGAGATCAAATAAATAAAATTAGTCGCTTGATGTATGTTGTTCTTTTATCAAGTCATGCCTAAAGGCATGATTAATAATTTTCCAAACATATTAACACATTTTTACAATGTGTCGGACATGGATGTTGAACCCTATTGACTCGAATTTCAATGTACACCTAATGATAAAAACACTTAAAACATGGGTGTCAACATTCAATCAACTAATTACTTTAGTCATGAACGGTACGACACAACATGCATAATGAAAAATGATGAATTATATTTAGCAAACTTCACGTTTTGGAGCTGTCTAACTACTAAAAATATAGTACATCTCAGTATTAAGAAACTTCACGTTTCTGTTAATCAAACATTATGCAAATTAGTCACTTAGTATTTATTAATATCCACATGAATTCGATTAGAATGATAAGCATGCGAGAAACAAAGAGTCCAACCGCTAGTTTAATTATACAAACATCTACACTGCCCGCCAATATATTAGAATATGGAGAAATAATATGAAGGTTTCACTTGCTTAGAGTGGATAAAGATCATTAAGGATACATCCTAAAAATCAATTCAGAATTCAATAACGACTTTTCCCAAATTTAATATTTCTCATTATGAAAATTAGGCCTCATATTTTTTCAAACATCGTGGTCTTTTAATCAACAATCGCTAAAAATTAAAATCAACCCATTTGAACATTTTGTCAAATACCTAAAGTTCAACAAAGAAATATAAAGATTAGAAACCCTTGAAATTACCTCAAACCCTTCAGAACATTGTCGTTATCCAAAACCAACCAAATAGAAACAAAATTAAATGAATAGATGAATAAGTATAAAGAAGACAAAGCATAGATATTTACCTTCGCTTAATATTGCGAAAAGCTGAGAGAGAAATGGGAATACCTAAGATGTCTTGGAGACTAAAAATCCATACATAGTAAGATTCCTATGGATTAGTATATATCGTTTCTATCCAATTGATATATAACTTTTTGAGACATGTAAAGTGCTCAAGTAAGATTCTTATGAAGTATGCATTGTTGAGATAATCCACCTATAGACTTATTAAGATAATCCATACTCTCCGTTGTACTCAACCAGTGGTTTGAGACATGTAAAGTGCTCAATTAAGATTCCTATGGAGTAGGCATTGTTGACATCTTTGAAACACTTTTGCAGTAGCTTTTGGTTGCAGTTACGGTTGCAGGGTATGGACGAAAATTCAGCAAAATAAGGCACGGGATGCGGCAATTTAGCGCGGGTGAGTGTGCGATGGGTGTTTCGAAGAATTCGTGATTCATAGGTTGACATCAAGTTGATGGAAAGGCCAGTCAACCACTCAATATTTATAGCAAGAGGTAATAATAATACGCATTGAGTTGAACTTGGCTACACGAGGCAAAGTTGTAATGTAGTCAATGGCTATATATCTGCATAAACCCCTTAGCTTATAATCTTAACCTGCTAGCAATGCTATGAAAATTTATTTTATTGTGAAAACTTAACTAAAATCAACAATATGACACTGATAGGTTTAGGAATGTGGTCTTGAGTGTGATTCAATTACAAATCGTGTACGTCTTCTTCGATAGTTTGCTTCCAACTAGGGTGAGAAAGGTCTACATGACCACAATGACAAAAATAACGTTAATGGAAGAAGGCAAATGGTCATACGAGATGAAATTGGAGATATGATGTGCAATACAGACCCTTGTACCCCTATGAAGAAGATGGTTAAGGATGGCATGTGATACCAACATAGTCTCCTTAGCAACAATTAGTTAGTACATTCAAAGAGGAACACATTAACAAAACTATCTATTATCATTTCCTAATGCATTTAACAACATCTGACAATGATATGATCATTAAAACATATTCATCTTCCATAATTTTTTGACCAAATACCCCAATTTCAGTAAGGTCGTGGAACAAAATTGGGAGTGTTACTTTCTCGGGAATCCTTTAATCAAATAATACAAAAACTTTGGAAAACATTTTCCCCATCAAATTCAAACAACTATTATTCAACATATAAACACATGGATTAACTATGACGTTAAATTTTATTGCCTCTATGAATTAGGTGAGTTAGAGTTTCAATATCATGGGTGAACTATGCATTTAGGGCCTAAAAGAACAATATGATACCTTGCAAAATAGTGTCGACGTCCCAAAGCCCCAAATCATAGAATATAACCATGAATGAACTCAGTGAACTCATGTTGAAGATATTTGATCTCATGAATTCGATATGACTCCTTCCTAGTCAATTCTTTTATCTAAACAAGACATTGAAGTTACAATAAGTTTTTAGTGTATCTAAATAACGAGGAAATAAAATAGTATTAAAGAGCATTCAATTAATTTTAATAGATTTAGATGGATCTTCCAACAGATATCTCATGAACTTCAATATAGAGTTTAGGATCTAAGTTTAATTACCCATGTAAAGAATCTATACAAAACACTTATTAAGTACTTGTGTGATAATCTATACATAGACATCCACGACCTGTCTGTTCCCATTTCTTAAAGTGTGCCTATTAAGATTAGAAATGTTAGTAATAGAAATGTTATTTCCATCCAACTTGACTCGTAATATTCACCCGTTATAAGAGTCCAAAAAATAATAACACGCATAACCTTAGTTTTGAAGAAGACGACCACAAAAAAAGTAGAGTGACAATTTTTTACTTGATAACCTATTTTACCAAGACAACCCGATTATGATGACATGTGATTAATTAAGCATTCTTGTTTTAAATTTAGGATCAAATACCAAAAAGTACCTCAAATCGTTTTTAATACACATTTAGTCCAAGACTTTTTATTTTGTTCCAAAAAGTTCCTCAAACATCCATTTAAGTAATATTCTCTTATTTTTAAAGTCCGTGCTAGTGGCATATTGAGGGACTTTTTGAAACAAATAAAAATGCTTGGATTAAATGTGTATTAAAAAATGTTCGAGTGACTATTTGGTATATGGACCTTAAATTTATTAGTGCTCACAAATTATATTTCAAACCAAAGCAACACAACATGATTATTCAGCACATTCATATGATTATTTCACATCAACCAGTGACAACATAACTAAATTAACTCCAACTATCTCAAAAAAACTAATCCAACCAACAAGATCATCATTTTGTTTACATATTTAAAAGTCCCGAAATTAAAAAATTTTCCCAACAAACACAGTCAAGCTTAAGCTAAAAATGAAGTAAATCTAAAAAAAAATAATCGAAATTGAATAAAAAAAATACTTGAACGAACTGAGTAGGTGCATCTGCCTGCGTGTGCGTGTGCATGTGTGTATATGTGTGTGTGTGTGTGTGTGTATGTGTGTGTGTGTGTGTGTGAGAGAGAGAGAGAGAGAGAGAGAGAGAGAGAGAGAGAAAAGAGTAGCTGATGGGTTACGGCTATAGTTTCGTGGGAAGGAGGGAGGGGGAGAAACGATTTAGGTTAGGGCTGACTTTGGGGGAGGAAGTCTCGACGCGTTTGGGGGGAAAGAGTTCCGCCTCTTCTTCCTTATTGGCGGGGATCTAAATTTTTGAGGTAAAAAGTGTCAAGTCATATCTTCCCGCATATACATATTGGTGTTTAATAAAAAGAGTCATACTATGTATCATTTAATATGACTCTTATATTTAAATTGTCATATATATTAACATTAATAAATATATAATGACACTTTATAATTAAAACGTCGTATAAATAATAGTATTATATTTTTAATGATAATTTGTGTAAAAATATCATAAAATTATTTTTCAAAGTGTCATAAAAAGGTTTTATTCTTGTAGTGAGAGTAGCGAGGAAGACGAGGAGGATATCGTGATGGGCGGGTGTGACGCAGATTATGATAGTAATGAGGATTCTGATTTTTCACCCACCAATGCAGAAATTAATCGGCGTCTTTCGGCGGTGGAATCACGATTTGACGGGTTCCTCACAAAATACAATAGGGACCAAGTGACCTACCGAAGGGATACGGGCATGATGCATCGTCTCCAAACTCACTTGTACGAACTCAATTTTGGTGGACCCCCTCCATGCTTCTTCTATGACCTGTATGACCCTAGCGTGCCCAGAAGCTCCAATCCCCCGCCCCAGTGATGCTTTTTCTGAAAATTCGGTGTGTAATTATTGGTTATTATCACATGGTTGTTTGTTTTCCTTTCCATTTGTAACGCATGTTGGTCAATCTATATAAAATTATGCATTTTTCATATTTGTTCGTTTTGTTTTTTTCACTTTTAATTTGCTTTGAGTTAGATTTTAGTCCTTTTTGCTTGAGGACAATGCAAAAGTCTAAGTTAGGTGGGGTCACAAGTGCGTCTTTCTAAAGCTTCACAAATTTTCAAAAATGCCCGCAAATTTCAAAAAAATCCAAAAATATTTTTCTTCAAAATAAATAAAAATTGGAATTCAAATTTTTCAAAAATATCATTAAAAATCGGTTTAAAATCTCAAATTGTAAAAACATAGTACACAAAGCCGAAATTGGCCAAAGATTGAAATTGAGCAAACATAGATGACTTAACGAATAAATGTATAGATTTACCAACCGGGTGAGATTCGAGCCTTTCATATTTGTGAGTTTATAAATCAATCTGAGTTAATGGTTAACTCAAAGTTCTAATTCAGCGTCTAAAAAGTCATCGCGATCTCAATACCCTTATTTTGATCAGTTATGGGAAATGTGGGTGATATTGCCTTGAAAAACGTGCCAAAATCTCTAAATTAAATTAATCTTGAGATGCATATGGTAACACAATTAGTAATTTGGACAATGAAGTAGTCCCTCGTTTGTCAACCAAAAATGTTGGCGAGAAAAAGTCATGAAAAAAAAACCTTTTTGCACCCCAAATTGAGCTTAATAAAAAATTTCCTTTCGTTTGACAATTGAAAAACACCCAATTGGCCCGAAATTGAGAAGGTTGATAATCCCAGAAATGTAAGTCTAAAAATTACAACAAAAGGGGAAAAAGAATAGAAATGCTCAACAAAAATAGCAAGAAAAAAGTGTGAAAAATAGTAAAAACAAAAAATTAGAAAAATCAGAAGAAAAAAAAATGAGCAAAAGCCGAGAAAAGTACTAATGGACATCTTAAGAAGAATTTCCAATTCCAAAATTCCCAACCATTTTCATGTCACCCAATTACACCTTAACCCCAAGAAAGTCCTAACCGAGTCCAAATTGCGAAATTGGTTACCGTGTGGAGAGCTAAAACATAAAAAGATAATAAAAGAGATTAAAGGCATGAATTAGAGGCAATGTTCCCGTATCCCTATAACTGTAACCCAATGATAAAATCTATTTACTATAGAATTCCGTCTTTCTATTGTGTGCATGAACTTGGTTCCAATGCATTTACTCTTTATATCACGCACACCAAGAGAAATAGCCACACTTTCGAGAGATTCATTTGTGAGAGAATCCCGTGAGATTTTGAAATGAAAATGAATTTTCAGATAAGTAACGTAAGGGTTAACCGGTGGAAATTCGAGGTTAAATTTCTGGCTACGCACACACACACTATGATTTGAGGCTCTTGAACATGAATTGATGATGACTATTTTCTGGAAAATTATTTGAATTATATAATTTTTGATTATTTTGAGTTTTCTTTGAGTCGAATTTTGTGGGTATATTCACTACAAACCCTCAAGAGACACAACTCGTCCTACTAGGGTAACCTAGGGGGTTTAAAGGCTTATTGCATATGCTAAATGCAATCGCTCGCCCGCGAAAGAAGTATGCTATCCTATTTTAGAGTTGAATCATGTTTTGATTCTTTTACATTGCTCGGGACGATTAAAGTTCTAAGTTAGGGGGGTTTGATTAGGAATAAACTCTTCCAAATTTACCCCTTAATTTGGAGGCTTTTGTTACCCCCCAGACATTGTAAAACGAGTTGGTTTATCTCATATCATTGCTAATGGCTTTGTCTAACAAGTATCCTGAGTTTCGTGTATTTCTTATTGATTTTGTAGGTATTTAATACATGAAAGAAAGAAAGAAATCGTAAGAAGTAAGAGAGAAGAAAGAAGACTAATCAAAAGGGAAAAAGCGTAATTTCCATCAGGAATCAGGTCGAGGACCCAAAATAAAAGTCGAAGATCTCGAGTCTACGAATGCATAGGAAGAAACGACGTTCAAATTCGAATTCTGGAATAGAAGTTATGAAGACCCGAAGATGTGAGATAATCATGAGAATTTGAAGAGATAATGAAGATAAATTGAAAAGAATATCCGGACCAATCCAGATAACTAAAAAACGGATTGATCTTGGTGCCAAAACTCAGTGTATAAGGTTGCATCTACCGGACCGATCCGGTCCTCCCAAAAAAAGGATTGATTCGGCCCCAAAATTTCTCTGCATAAGGCCTGTTTAGTGGACCAATTCGGATAAAATGAAAAAAGGATCGATCCGATTATCACCGAGACCAATCCGAAATGTCCTAACCGGATCGATCCGGGGTTCGAGATTTGGAGAGTTTTGTATGAATCCAACTCTTGTATTTTTCGAAGGGTATAAATTTCAAACTCCTCCCAAACATTAAGGGATCTTCTAATTTCATTTTTAGAGGAGCCTTGAATTTAGTTTCGAAGGAAGAACAATAGAAACCCTAGTTTTGTCATTTAACTTTGATTCAAGTTCTACAATTCAAGTAAATTTGTCCCAATTTTTGCTTTAATTATTGTTTTAGTTAATTCATTACTTAATAATTTCATTCTTCCTAATCCTAGGATGTTAGTTAAGATGTCTTCTTTTATTAAAAGCCTTCTTTCTTCTTGTTTTAATATGTCCCGCTAAGTTTTTACGGGTTGGGGTGCATGAACCCCACCCAATGTAATTCACGAGAATGGAAATAGACCTTTGAATTAAAATATTAGTTGAATCGCGTTGCCGAACTGGTGCGACCGTCGTAGAACTTTTGATCTCCTTTGCCCTAGGTAACTGGGATGCTTAAGAGTGCGACGCGCATATTGGTTACTTCGACACTGTTTTACTCGTCATTTTCTAACATACTGTGCGGGTTACGATCCCTCACATATGTAATACTTAGGAGTACTAAAGACCAGGTTCATTCAAGGTTTTAATTCTGAGTCTAGTAACCTACGAAGTGAATTACTAGGGTGTGGGGGATTGTAACCCGACCTATTTTTCTTATTTCATACTTCAGTCGTAAAACTTTTGTCATCAGTTCTTCATTTAATTAGCATAGTTGCATTTTATTCATTCATAGTTTCGATAGTTAATCATTTTGAAATTTTCATTTAATTATAGTTATTTCATAATCCAAATTACCTTTTCGTTCTTTTTAGAGTCAAAGTTAGGTTAACCTTATCTCTCCAACTTCGTCACGACTTCGTTCGTTCTATTTTCCTAAGGATCGATATCCGAGTTATCAAATTATTACTTGAGCGACAGGCTTGCACTTGAGCCTAAAAGTATTCACACTAGACACATGTGTGGTCACGTCAGTTATCTTTTTAATGAAAAGTACTCATATTTGGCACCGTTTAAAACCGTGCCAAATTTTGGCACTGTTTTAAATCGTGCCCGATTATGATAAAACCGCGCCAGATTCTGGCACGATTTTAAATCTTGTTAGAATCTCCTTACTTCAGCGTTCCAGGTAAGCATTTTTGGTATAGTGATTTTATCTTTTCATTTAATAATTAACACTATAAACAAAAACTTAATTAAACCATCCACGATTAATATAGTTCAAACAATTAGAGAATATGAATGAATAAATGACTATCCTGCCGAATAAACTATCGGGTCAAAATCCAAATCCGAATAACAAGTTCAATAGCTAAATAAATAAAACTCCATACAAGCCGAAATAATAAAATTTATAAGTACTATGGGGGCAACACGCCCAAAGAGAAATAATGGAATCATGAAATCCTAAACTAGAGTGAATCAACTGAGGCGTCTACTCCAATCCCTGCCTGCATCCACACATGCTGTAACATCACATCCCTGGAACTAGTCTTTAAGCATGGCGTCCCTGTGGCTGAACATCTAAAATTTTTTTTAAGAAAAGAAAATATTTTGCAAATAGGTCGGAGCCTAATCATTTAAAAATGTTTAGCAATCATTTTATTGCAATAAATGAAATGCATAGTATATAGTGTTCATAATTGATTTCTCGGCCATACTTTCTTGAATACAGGCTCACCCCTCTTCTACAGTGCACACCTATCACATTTATCTATCCTATCTAGTCATTACTCGGTTAAACTGGAACATAATATCTACCTACACTTACCCGATAATCACCCCGTTATATGTTACACACACTATAATGATTTGTATAATAAACATAACCCTCGTCTATATGAATATACTAAATACCACATTAATAATGTTAATAGATAGTCACACATAATCTAGATATACAGACATATCTCTCACTATGCATATATGTACATAACATCACCATAGCTTGGTCCTATTAGATGCATCCCTCGTACATGCTATCGGGTGTCAGGCACATCTCATGTCACCTTTGGTCATCGGGTCGGAATCTCACCACCTATCCCAAATCGTAAACAAATAATGGAGGCGGTTATAAATACATAGGACTTAAGATTTCAATGCACCTTCCTTATATATTCCAAGTATTTACGAGTCCGTTCGTAATTTCTATGTCCCACATTAATTAGCTACATCGCGCCATTTTTTTATTAACTATAGTATTATACCCCTCGCCTCCTATATACTCGAATAGGTTCCTATTAGTCTCACAAGGTCCCTATAAATTTTGGTTTCAATTTTGGGAAAGTTTCTTCACTCATTACAACTTCAAGGTAATTTTAGACATTTCACATTTTATGTCTAAAAGTAACACTCCCAGGACTGCATACTCCTCTCAGTTAGCCATGCGTGGCCACAAAAGGCACGTACATCCGAGTTCGGGTGACAAATTTATGCCCATTTAAAGTTCATCTCAGGCAAAAAAAACAACCCTCGGTCAACCGACCCTGGGACCCCGATCGATCGGTCCCTCTGAAACTAATTAAGAACGCTGCTGCCTTTTGGGTTTTTCTCCAACTCCTAAATTTTCTCACTCATTCGTATTAGTATCATTCATGAGGTTTCATAATCCAATTATACCAACGTTAATATTCCATCCAAATTAATTTTAAATTAACCTATTAACCCAAATTTCTCAAAGTTTCTTAATTCCACCATTAATGGTTGTATATATCATCTTCAACCTCTAGACCCCAGAAAAATTTATAAGTCTCTAACATAGTACATTCTTAAAATTTCTCTATTCACATGGGTTTTAATTTGATTTTGTTCAACGTTTAATTTGAAAAATTTATACTCAAAGTGTTCTAATTTTCATATTTTAACCATAATCTCAATAATCAACACTATTGACTACTAGTCACATAAAGCAAGAAATACTTGCCTCGATTGAATAAATTCGGCGACTTCTTTTCGAAAAACTTGCCCAGAATGGTCTTTTCCTCCCTATTTCCTTCTTCTTTCTCCTATCTCTCCTCTCTCAATTTGTGTTTAAGAATTAATAACGGCTTCCCAACTCTCTTAAACCTTGGTTAAATTTTCCAAACCCCAAAATTAAGCTTATGAGTCAAATTCAAAAGCCTTAAATACCCCCGCACAGACCCGCTTATGTCTAAAAAGTCCCCGGAACCCAATTACTACCCCCCGAGTAGACTATTTTCACTATTTTTTCTCTCTGGAGTCAATTGTGACCTCAAAATTGTCATCCGAGTCACTTAATACCATCATCTTATTTTCACCTCAAAATACGGCACGCGTGAAATTAAAATAGATCGAATTAACTTAAATTCTAAATTACCAAATTAAAATAAGTTCTCCAAATTAATTACATTCCAAATCACCAATTTTATTTAAATACTAAATCATGAATTTAATTAAATCTCAAATCCTCATAAATACGGGGCATTACAACATTTTTATTCCATAAAAATGTCCACTATTTCGTTTTACTATAAATACAAACCAATACCATTTTCTTATATTTTTATTTCTTATATAAGGGTTAGTAATGGTGGGAGTGTTCGACCAAATTTTGGGCAGAAGGATTTTCTCCATGGGAGCTCTAAACTAGAGAGGAAAAACTCCGAATTCTAATGCGCATTTTCCTTCAGTCTAACATAATTTCTCTTATTATAACCCAGGCCCATGAGTTATCACCTTAAAAGGAATTCTCCCAACTCCAAAAACCGTCCCTTATCAGGTATGGATTTCTCCTAGGTCGACAAAGCATTTGATCTAACGTTTGGTATAGAGACAATGTGCAAAACAAAAATCGAAGTAACAGGTCTGAATCATCAGACCGTCGTTCGAACGACTTCCATGTCATTTGAACGACAAAAGCCCTTCGTTCAAACGACTTCCATGTCGTTTGAACGATCTGATAATTTTTTTGAATTTTCTTCTTTTACCTCCTATCTTCTCACTTTTCCCACATTTTCCCCAACTCAGTTTCTAAAATCTTAAAGTGGCTTATATAATTTATAACTTACAAATTCTATATTCATTGTATAATTCAAATATTATCCACAATCCAATAGTTTTCATATATAATCTGTATATATTATTTATTTGATTTGCCGAGGTATTACAGTGGATCCTAGGGAGACAAAGATTCTTCAATAGACCCATATTTCTCTACTTGTGAGGCCTTATACATGCTAGCTAGCTCTAACTCAAGACCTTGGACAAGGTTCTCTAGATTTATATTTTCCATTTCTAGTTTTTCTTATCTATATCAAAATTGTGTAGTCACAAAGATTTCACAGGTCAAGGTCCAACAGCTAGACCTTTCATATACCCTGACCTTTTTTCTATTATTTTTTCACAAATTGGAGCCGCATTTGAATCATCAAAACTTTGTCGCAATTCAAGCATCTCATTCTACAAATAAACAAAAAATATATTAGTGGTAAAGTCAACTTAACATTATTAAATATTTTACATCATCACGTTAACCATTTTTAACACACTTGTGACTTTTAGAAATTTTTTGATAAAATTTCCTTTATTTATTCTTGAAAGCCAACTTGTTTTAAATTAAAATAAAATCAACAAGAATAACAATCACCATAACTACATCAATATAAATCATAATGCAATTCAAGAGCAATTCAATGTCTTTAAAGTTATCTGGACTCATGTCCAACCAAAAAGGTTAAATTTTAAATATTCCCACCAACCAGCACGACCTAAATTAAATTAAAATACTACAACACTTTAGAAACCATGCATCCGCTTGGGTGTCATTCATGATATATGAAACATACTTAATTTAGTTTTGGTGATAATACTTACATAGTCAGACTGTACTTCTTCAATAATCCACCCCTTTTTCTTATTCCAACGCGTGCCATGAAATATTTAAATTTGGCCCTTCGTACCACCTTCATGTTTAGTACCATCCAATTATCATATAAAATAAAAGTTACATAAGTAGATGTATCACATAAAATAAAGATGTCATAAATATAGAGGATGTGAAAATATTACCCTATCTTCCCATAGGTATTGAACAAAAGATTTTACCCACCACGATTAACATACTTGATGTTTAAGCAACTTGTAGATTAATAATCAGATTTGTTCTATCATAAGCTGATTTATTTCATATTAATTTACTAAAATATACATTTGTAAAACATACAATTTCAATTTGGATCTCCCAATAGGAATTTTTACCTTTGAAATGTGAGATACCATACCTAAGCATGCCACTCACTCTTAGCTAGTCTACAAGCCCTATCTATTCTCTCTGCTTTCGCACCTACCATCTCCCGACAATTGCACACAATATGTAAATCCTAGTTTGCATAGACATGTTTGGTAAAGTCGCACTGTAGAGAATTATGCAAAATAACATGATGGCATTTTATTGGCATAAGCTGCGGTAAAATAGATCAACTTATAGCATAATAAATATGGGCCCATCTTCGGCATCATTCGACCCCCATGAGGACTTTCACATAGCATTTGGATCACTCGGAGCTTGTTCGTCCTGAGACAAAACACTATCAGTTCTATTTGACCATTAGTTGACGGTGATTGCGACAAATTCCTTCTAATGAAAAAATAAACACTTAACTAATGAAAAGCAAAAGAGAACACATAAAATTAAACGCACAATACTTTTGGACATGATTTACTATATTCAAAATTTTAGAAATTATCAAAATAAACCCCTGTCAAAACTTAATACACAATTTATAAAGTTAATCATTCATTGGTCTACATCGGTAATATTGAACTAAAAGACATTTAAAATCCCAAAACTACAAGAAAACCTAGTAAGATCAAACCCAATTAATGCATCGTGATTCTACACTTTGCAACACTAATAATGATAATGTCAACCTCTAAATTTTGTTACACCCAATCTCCCAATTGGATTCAAATCAATGTTCATAATACATCATGTGATCAGATTATCATAACTCTAGGAAGACATATATTTTAATACATAATCTAGCAAATGATAGCATACTCAGACAATATTACAACAACCTACTCATTCGATACCTTATGCGCAATTTTTATTGAACATAATTGGATTTGGGTTGGCTCTCATAAAATTCTATTGGTTTCTTATTCATTTAGACCAAAATTCCTATTTGAGATTCCATGTTTCTCAATCAGTAGAGAACTTTCTATTAACAGAGTAAATGGGAATCATCATATTGTGAAACTCTTTCCTCAAGTACAGACACAAGTACACTTTGGAAGTTAGTTTCACACCACTTTATCCTAAATCAACCCATTTTAATAACAAAAAAAGATATGTTCAATTATAATGTTACCGTGAAAAGAATAACATAAAAGAAATTGTTATGTTAATAATGTCCTTATCATAAATGGAGAGAATACATACGTTGCACAATGGATCATTATTTCAAGAAAACTCAAAATGCTAGACTGCTAGTTATGCTTGGAGAAGCCAATGGTCTGACCCTTTAAAAAGCACCATCTTGGGAAGTAGTACTGCTTGAGTTTTTTAAGAGAAATCTTATGTTGTTGTTGATGTGTGTCAGTGTGATGACCCTACCATTTTCATCAACGCAGAAGCATTATTGACATTTTAGACATTAATATTTTTTTAGGTATCATTCCCTTCGTTGGATGAGACCAATCTATGATTAAGGAGACGTGAGTATGTGATTGTTGAGTGAAAAGTGTCATTATTTTGGCCCCTCGTCGGGAGATTAAGTCTCTGGGTTGGGGGGGGGGGGTGGGGGTGGGTGGGAGGGCACCTTCACATAATTAGATTTTTTTATGAGGTCCTAGTCAAGTTGCCTTGGCTTCCTAGAGATAGGGTCGACATTGTAAAGAGAATTATTTCAAGTTGTATTAGAAATGGAGAACATATCTTGGCATCTGTATAATAATATATACAAAACACATGGAAAGTATTGCATGCGTACATAAAAATGTAATGAAAAATGTAAAGAAAGAAAAGAATAGAAGGACAATAGAGAGAGAAGAATTGAAGGTATTATCTTGAATTGATCGATTGAAAATCTACATTTACAAATGCTTTCTCTTTCTCTTTTATACTTGAAGATAGAGTTTGTTACAATAGCTGTTACAAAATTTACAGCTCATCATTCAACTAACTCAACAGAAAATGAACTAAATTTTGGGCAAAATAGGAAAACAACAAATATAATGATTTGTTTAGACTTTCTCAAATGTACTCTTAATAGCCCCCCTCAAACTGATGCTTGTGAGGAAGAGGAAGCAGCAGGTTGTTCATCATTTGGAAGATAAGGGGAGGCAGGCATGATCTTGTCCCTGAGATATTGAAATCTGGAGATGGATAAAACCTTTGTAAAGATGTCAGCTAATTGATCCATTGTGGATACATGAGAGACAATAAGCTTCTTAGATACCACCTTTTCTCTGATGAAATGAAAATCAACCTCTATGTGTTTGCTTCTGGCATGAAATACAGGGTTGGCAGCTAATGAAAGAGCCCCAATGTTATCACATAAAATGGTGGGAGGAGAGGGTAAAGTAACTGAGAGATCTTTGAGAAGTTGTTGGATCCAAATAATCTCTGCTGCAGTGGTAGACAAGGCCTTATACTCAGCTTCAGTACTTGATTTAGCTACTGAGGATTGTTTCTTAGCTGACCATGAGAGAAGATTGGGACCAAGGAACACACAGTAACCAGAAGTAGACCTTCTATCATGAGTATCACCAGCCCAATCAGAGTCTGTATAGCCCAATAGATGCAAGGGACTGGGTTGAAACATGATGCCAAAGTGTAGAGTGCCTTTAACATATTTCAAAATTCTTTTGACTGCAATGAAATGGCAAGTGAGGGGAGAGTGCATAAACTGACATACCCAATGCACTGCATAAGAAAGATCAGGTCTTGTGACAGTCAGATATTGTAAGGAGCCAGTGATGCTTCTATAGAGATGAGGATCAGTAAATGGTGTGAGGTCAGATGAGTTAGAGAGTTTAGAGGCAGTGGGAGATAGAGATGATTTACAATCTTGCATTCCAGCTTTAGCTAAGAGTTCAGTAGCATACTTGTGTTGTGATAAGAACATACCATGAGAGGAAGTTTGAACTTCTATTCCAAGAAAAAAAATGTAGAAGACCAAGTTCCTTCATAGCAAAAGAACTTTTCATAGTTGATATTAACTTGGTAACTTCAGATGAAGAATTTCCAGTTAGCAAAATATCATCAACATAAACCAGAATAAGCATGATATTTCCAGAATTTTGATAGACAAACAATGAGGTATCTGCAGTGCTATTCATAAACCCATATGAGATGAGAAATTTGGAGAAGGTAGCAAACCAAGCTCTAGGTGCCTGTTTGAGTCCATAGAGAGCTTTGAGTAATTTGCAGACATCTTTGGGTTGATTTGGATCAGTGAAGCCAGGTGGTTGTACCATATATACTTCCTCCTCAAGTAGACCATGTAAGAAGGCATTTGACACATCAAGTTGTTGAATAGACCACCCAAAATGTAATGTAAGAGACAGTACTAGTCTGATGGTGGTTTGTTTTACAACAGGACTGAAGGTTTCAAAATAATCAAGGCCCTCAGTTTGGTGAAATACTTTTGCCACAAGTCTGGCCTTATATCTAGAGATACTCCCATCTGCATTGAGTTTAATCCTAAAGATCCATTTGCATCCAATAGCAATTTTATCAGGAGGAAGAGGAACAAGTTCCCAAGTATGTTGAGATAATAAAGCATTGTATTCATCTGACATGGCTTCTCTCCAAACAGAGGAAGAGTGAGCTTGAGAGAAGCAGGTAGGTTCCTTTGTTAGATAGGGGTCAGAGGTGGTATGGGAAATGTGAGCTGAGGGTTCATAAGGAACTTTAGGTTTATGGATGCCAGCCTTAGCTCTAGTTATCATAGGATGAGACTGAGATTGGGGAGCAGAGGAAGATGAGATAGAAGGACTGGGAGAAGAAGAGGTAGAGGTAGGAGATAACGACAAGGTTGTAGAAGATGAGGATGAGGTATTGGGAGAAGAAGATGTAGAAGATGTAGAAGATGTAGAAGATTCTGGATAATAGGGAGAGAAGAAGGAGGAGTGAGTAGGAGAGGGAGATAGAGAGGAAGAATAAGAGAGAGTGGAAAGTGGATGTAGAAATTCAGAAAAATTGGAGGAGAATGGAAACTGGGATTCAACAAAGTGGACATGTCTAGAAATGAAATTTTTTCCTGAGATTGTTTCCAAACATTTATATCCTTTTGAGGCAGAAGCATAGCCCATGAAAACACAGACTTTGGACTTGGGTTCAAGTTTGGAAGACCTGTAAGGAACAATCCATGGAAAGCAACAACATCCAAAGACCCTCATGTGTGAGTAATCATGAGGAATTTTGTATAAAAGCTCATAAGGAGAAATGAGATTAGTGGTGACTGAAGGTAGTCTATTGATAAGATAAGTAGCAGTGAGAATTGTGTCTGGCCAATATTTTGGAGGAACAGATGAATGGGATAACAAAGCAAGGGTAGTTTCAACTAGATGCCTGTGTTTTCTTTCACTAAGACCATTTTGCTCTGGTGTGTAAGGACAAGAAGTTTGATGATTGATACCTTTTAAGTGCGGAAATTGAAGCATAGAAGAATTCAGGTATTCTGTACCATTATCAGTTCTCAGAGTTTTGATAGGTAGCTTAAACTGAGTGTAAACCATAAGAGCAAATTGAACATATGTGGAGAAGACATCACTTTTTGTTTTGAGAGGATAAAGCCATGTAAATCTGGTAAAATCATCTATGAAGATGATATAGTATTTAAGACCACTGGGAGAAATATTAGAAGTAGGACCCCAAACATCACTGTGAACTAGATCAAAAGGTTGTTTAGTGAATGATTGAGATAAAGAGAATGGTAATTTGTGACTTTTAGAAGTGCAACAATCATGACAATTAGTTAGTGCAGAAATGGATGAAATTTTGTGACACTTAGAGAGATGAGAATGAATGTGTGATGAAGGATGTCCTAGTCTAAAATGCCATTGATAGTTCGAGGTATGGACTGAGACTAGGGCCTTAGAGATAGATGAAATGGAGTATGGAATAAGTGAGTATAAGCCTTTTGAGCAGATGCCTTGAAGAATGTTATGATGTGTCTCCTTTTCCTGGATAGAAAAGTGATTGCAATCAAAGATAACTACACAATTATTGTCCTTAGCAAGTTGATGAACAGAAAGTAAATTGTGAGTTAAACCAGGAACATGAAGCATGTTGGATAGAGTAAGGGTTGTAGATGAAGTAGTGAGTAAATGTACTTGTTCAAGATGAAGGTTGGTATTCCTAGCATTCATACTTTTCAATACATGTCTAAGAATCAATACTCCATGGCAAAGAAAGAGGAGGGAGTTATCAGGACAACAAATATTCTTGAAAGTGGATACGAGATGTAATTTATATACTCAAATCAAATGCAAGTACAACCTCTCCAAGAGACATGAGTTAGGAACTATCATGAAACATAAGGGTCTTCACTTCATTGAGTGCTTTCTGGCCTATTCTTTCACTTGCTCATGAACTCACATGTAAAGAGGTTATTGTTCCACTTTTTCCAATATTTTAAACCTTGAGTTGCCAATCTATATTTCACACCCAATTTAGTTATGACTACTCCTTTATATATATATATATATATAGATTAAGGACATACTAATAAATCGTTAAAGCGTGAGTATAACAAGAAATATGAATGTATTAAGTATTTTTTTAGGCTCTGTGGTGTACCCGTTAAGAGTAATTCATGATGTTCTGTTTTATTATAGAGGAAAACATCAAAAACTATTCATTTACTCCCCCCACAAATGCATTAAAATATCATTTACAGATAATAATACCATCCTATCAATAAATTATAATATCGTTAATATGGAAATATACCATTCAAGTATTTAAAGTAATTTCTTTTCGAGTAATTAAACAAAATCTCACTTAAAAAAGTCGTACTCGGTACTGTTATAGATTTTTTTATAGATGAAAACCAAATGATTTGATTTTAATGATACCCACAAATTTGAGAAACTACCACTACAAATACATGTACAACCAAGCGATAAATGATAAGAATGTGATAACAGTGGCTAGATTTACCTTTTTCAAATCCTTTCCCGCATACACTTCAAGTTGGGGTAGTACGATTTTTCAGGGTAGTAAAGTTTGCATTCTACTATCCACAAACTCCGAACCTTATCGAGTTCTCACATCGTCTCATAAGCCCTTATCAATCACAACTGTAGCTGGTGTGTTCAAGTTTCCTTGAGAGTTAAGAAAATGGGCTTTGCCACACAACAACCCTCTAATAATTCTTGTATCTCATTTTATTGAATCTACGGGATTAATTTTTTTTTTTGAAATAAATATAATATATCAAAATTTAATCCCCTCCATGAGTGAGTGAGTGATGGGACAACAAGTCAAAAAGTTTACATAAGAGCAACCCTTATGAGTAGTCTAAATTTAGACAATTGTAGTCTAAATATACCTGAATAAAATGGAAGAAAGTGCTATGGATAGTGTTAATATAACCCCCAAGTAGAGCTAAACTACGTTATTTTGGAGAACTATTCCTTAAGCGAAAAATATTGTTCCGCCTAAGGCTTGAGCCATTATTCTTAAAGCGGAAATCATTTTTGTTTTAAGAGGTTTGGGATTTACACCTCAACCCCAAACATAACTTCTCCTCATTAAATAAATCCCCTCTATTAAATATTTTTACCTACCTAACTATCCACCACTAATTAAATAAATACCCACTATTAATTAAATAAATACCCCTATTAAATATTCAACATGTATTTAAAAAAAATAGTCGTTGCTAATAAATCCGTTGGGTAGAAATAAATCTTTGTGGTTAGAAATCTAATTAACAAAATTTGGTAAGAATCCTGGGAGGAACTTCTTTTTCTGTTTAAGGTAATTTTATTTTTTTCAATCTAAGGCAGAACAATATTTTCCGCGAAAGGGGGCCCCACAAAAAAACCAACTAGTTTATTTCTATATTTATTATTTTATACGGTGCCAACATCTAAATATATAAGTTTACACTACCCACAACATACCTGTTTATAGCATATATACATGTTTACTATACCCGTAAGGGTTGCTCTAAGAGTCTTAATATCTGCCCATTTTTATTTCAGTTCTAATCATCGGATTTTTCCACTTCAGATCCAAAACCTTACCCAACAACTAAACATATAGATCGATCACAATTTCCCATCATATTATACTAAATTAAAATTTCAGAAATCGCTAACACTGACACAACACCAATTTAGGGAATTAAATAAAAAAAGTTTACTTTCACCTAAAAATGAAGAACTAGCAATTAGGGAAAAAGAAAGTGCGAGGTGAGTGAAATTAATGATGTAAATTAGATACCTCGTATAAGTTCTTGTAAGTTGATAACGAATATATTGAGGTCATCCTGGTATTGTTTGTCATCTTGCACGTTGCCTTCAAAAAACCTAGACACATACATAGTTTCGAGGGTTTCAGAGGGGTGGCAATTCGGGTTAGTCGTGTCATTTTCGGGCCGTGATGATTTTGATTTTATTATAAGTTTTAGGTAATCTTAAATCTATACAAGCTAATCATTTCATGTTCGGGTCATGTTCGCGTTATTACCATAAATGGGTTATCGTGTCAAAAATTGCCAGCCCTAGGTTTCAGTGCGATCAATCTGAGGATGGTGAGAGGGGATCGGGGACAAGGCTAGTGCCGATCGATTTCAAGAGGGTCAGAGGGGGTCAATTTTGGTCGGGTGCCTAGATAGAGAAGAGAGTAATGCTAGGGAGGCTCACTTCGTGGATACATTTTGTGGACCCGTGAATAAGACAAAAATAGGTACAAGTTTTTAATGCATTGGTTGATGTCCTAGCGGGACCCAAAACAATGAATTAAATGTTTTGGGTCTCGCCAGGACATCAACCAATGCATTAAAACTTGTACCTATTTTTGTCTTATTCACGGGTCCACGAAATGTGTCCATGAAGTGGGTCTCCCTAGCATTTTCCTAGAGAATAAGACTGATCAAATTGGGGATTTTTTTATAGGTTTTATTTTGATGTTTGTTTGGTCTGAATATAATTTTTTTCAATGAAAATGAAGTATTTTAAATACTAATTTTACAATCTTTTGCAATGAATCATTTTTAACCTTGCAATAGACATTTCGAAAACCATATATGTAGAATGTTAGCCGCTTGTATTTTTATCAAGGATTTCAAAAATCCCTCTTTTAAAGTGGATTTTGTTAGGAATTATTTCATTGCCAAATACTTTTAACATATGCTGATTTTTTATTTCCTTGTTAATAATGTACTTTTGGCAACACAATTTATTTTCTTATTACAAAATTCATTGCAAAAGCTATTGTTTTTGTAGTGTCAATACCCTCAAATTGGGTGAGGTATCATTTATTTATAAGTACAAGAATCATATCCTTGTATGTTTCTTTATGTTAACCGCTTTTACATGTTATAGAGTCCTATTAGGACTGGTTGCCCACATCGTCTAATCTTCCTATATTTTTACTTTTCTCCCTTATATATTTGGTTGACTATGCTTATAGGACCTTAAGGGCCAAGTTTCAGCCACGTGGCATGCATTCGGCAATATTTCCATCAATTGCCTCTAAGACTGGTGTGGTCGGTGATATGATAATCAACGTAGTTTTTTTTATTAGTGTGTGGACACGTATCATTTTGTGTTCTTCAACCATCATTTCCATTTATTCACATGCCTACTTCTGGAAGTGGAGAATAATGATAACTTATTGTCACGAACTCTTCCATTATCTTAAATGTCGCGAACTGTCAACAGGCTTTCTGACTAATCATGTGCGACACCCCACCCAATTAAATCTAGGGTGATCAGTCCATTACTATATTAAATAAGAATCATTAGTGGTTTCATTCTTAGCATCACTGTCGAATTTTTTTAAAACCTTTTAATCACCTAGTATTTAAAAAGGTTGTGTCAAATGTTATCTTTCTTATTAACATGCATTAATTTAAACTGATGCAAAACATTCATCATTCAACACATCAGATAATAAATAATGAACCAACTAAATAAATAAAATGATTGGATAAACATTTCAGTTAAACATCCGTAATAATCAAATCCATAATGAAGTAAATACGACCAGTCTCAATAAGTTAAAGGCCAACTATTAATACACTTTCTCTGAAATACTATCTGAATAAGAGTGGGAGACTCATAAGGAAAAGATGATAAATATGGAGGCGTCTACTACCGAGGTCCTGCAACTTCCACAACAGCTGCAACACGCCAAATGAAATGAACTCCTATGATTGGTGTCCCTATCGATGGGCACCTAAAAATGGATTTACAAAAACAAAGACAAGAGATTTGTAATGGGATAGAGCCCGAGACAAAACAATTTTTAAAAAATTAGCAAGCGATTTAAAATGTAAAATCAACAAATATCTTATACATGTTAAGTTTACGTGCCCTCTCTTGATATCTTCACCTATCAACTAATGTGCACACCTAACGTATGTTTTTACCAACCGAACTAATTATGCTACCCCGCCTAACTAGTCCGAACAAATATTTATATTTCTTTATACGCTAAGACGTTGTGCCCACTCGTTTCACCCATACTGTACGTTAGTAAATTATTTACATCAATTAGCCAATTATAAAATTCTTAATATATGTTTAGCTCTCCATATACTAAATTATTTAAGATATCATTATCTTTCTCATCTACTAAGCACGCAGTAGAATATTTCACAAGTATCTATATTTATCACTCTATATAATATATATACAAATATGACACCCCAAGGCAAAGCTGCAGCTCGACACCCCTGAGCTGAGCAACGGTGCATGCATATATCATAAGTATATATATTTATCTCTCTCTCTCTCTCTATATATATATATATATATATATATATATATATATATATATATATATGGCACCCTGAGGCTAAGTTGCGGTGCGGTATAATCTACTATCAAGTCCCGATACATCACATACAAAACAAAGGACTACCGCTTCAGAATCACTCTTGAACTAAAAAAATAAATCACACATATTGGAGGCGAACATAGTCCTAAGCCTTTGGGATACGCACATACCTACGCACCCAAATGACCGAGCACACCCTAAATCACCATAGCGTGCATAACCCAAAGTTCTATGTCCTGAAGTACAAGTCAATATCCCCTAAAATAGGCTCCTCAAAATAAGACTTGAGAGTGCGCCGAAAATCAATGTCCAACTTATTAAATTAAATTCCATTTTTAACCCAATTTAATCTTAACTCTTGCAAATAATTGTGACAGATAGATGAAATAAATCAAACATGCACAACAGTCATAATTTAAGGAAAAATCCCCCAAAGGGGCAAAACTTTTTTATTTCACTATAAATTGTAAATCTCTACTTACACGAATTACAATGACATATAGTGATACACTAAATACTCGTAGGTGTCGTTCAGTGTCGTCAACAAGAAGTCCCGCAGGAACTCCAAGATCACCAGTGGAAAATCAACCTTCTTCTTCTCTATAAGAACTCTAGATGAGTAGAACAATTTTCTTGGCTTTAGAGGAGTCACATAAATGATTGGAAATTATTTGTGAATCAAAACAGTGTATAAAACATGAAAAACAAAGTCCGTTTTAATGCAGAAGAACTGTAGAAACGTCAGTGCCAAGACTTGAGAAATCGTGTAGAGCAAGCACTGCTTAAATACAGAAATCAAGGCGGTGGATCGTTCGAACGAGATGGAGTGTCGCTAGAACGGTGTCAGGTGTCGTTAGAACAACTTCGCATGACATGAGTTGTCGTTTGAACGACAAGCTCTGTCGTTCAAACGATCTGAACGACTTTTACTTGTTCACCTCTACATCTAGAAAAAATTCTTATTTCGAGATAAAATATTTCAGACTTCAAAATTTTATTTTAAAAATGTTCTCAAATATTTATGCAAATATTAAAAACTCCAATTGAATTATTTTACCATAATTGCGAGTGGAGTAATGGGAACATATAAATGTTAAAGACGCACGATGCATGATAGGACAATGTTGATGCACTATGCACGTACTAATGTAGTGGGTTCATAATAACTTCAGATCCAAGTCGAGGTCGTCATGAATGAACGTAGAGATGTGCCGAATGTAGCAGTATCAGGCATACTTACAGTGATCTAGGATATACAAATTTTTTTTATAGATATTAAATTGACATTTATAAAACCATGTCCTTACATATCTCCCCTTATGTCTATGCCGGTACATACATAAAAACTATTCGAATTATGCTACCCAACCCAAAAGCTACATACAATTTAATATTCCCATTAAACCCAAAAAGTGAATATACTAAATGACATGTCTCTAACTTCTTCAACATATTCAAACTTTCTTTGTCATCATCAGGGTGTGCAAAAATAATCCTCATTTAAGTACCTACACACATGAGACAAGAAATAATACTCGTGATGTGCAACAATTTGAAATATAATGATAAGAAAAAGTAAGTATCAATTTGTGCTCAAGCAAATCACTATAAAATCAAACAAAACTTCTCCTCCATAATTCGTTCCCCCCTTTTTATGATGTCCCCAAATAGATGAATATGAAGAACACAAAGCAAATGCAAATGAAGAATGTCACAAGGTTATCAAATTTTTTCTTTTTAAACTTTTCAAAAATTTTCTTACAGAATATACAATAAAAAATAACACCATGAAAGAACACCAAAAGAACCAAGTCAGTGATAGCGGAAATGTAGAGATGTGAACAAATTTGACAGAAAAATCAATACATACAACCATAACATATGTGCACGATGAATGTTGGATATTCCTAATAAATAAACTTAACATTTTCATTAGGTGGTAAAAAATGTGGAATTAAAAGAAATTGACTTTATCAAATCAACAATTCAAAGCTAAAAGTGATTTGCACACTAATAATGTCCAAAATGTTGTAATGTTTTTTCATGACTTTCAAGGATGTGCAAACCCGTTTTTCATTTCTTTCCATCCAAACTCGCTCATAAATAATTATACATTATATTTTTCTTTTGAGGTGATGAAACTAAAACCTATTGGCCCATTTGATTTGACATATTTTTCTTATTATTGCCATTTAATTTTTTCGGGCTCTTTTTCAAACGGTGACTTTCACGACGAGTTAATTTTGAACTCTCGTAGCCCTTTTCCCGTGATTCACTCAACATATTTTATTGCAATTAAATCCTCACGGTTATTTCATGCACTACTATCTTGTCAAGATTTATCACATTTTGGTCTTTGTAAAGATAGAATTGAGATGTAAACACTCAAGACAATATGTGATACACAAGTACAATACTCAAATAATAACGTGCATGTGTGAAATAAAGGAGATAAGGATCCAAACATGTAGAAGATATCACTAATCAAATCTCAAAGACTCCAAACAATATAAAGCACATGGATGAAATGATGTAGCATCTCAAATCACTATCAAACAGTCACGTGGAATATGGAATGAAGTTGTGACTATAGCTATCTTAAATTTTCATCCAAAAATGGTGTAAAAAAAATACAAAACTCTTTTTGTGTTTTTCAGATTTTTTTTATAAAAATGAAATCTTTTTGACTTTTTCTAAAAAAAATTAAAAAATAAATCTTTATGTATTTTTCAATTTTTCGAAACAAAAAAAATCAAACAAAAAATGATACAAATGATACAATCCAGAGATACACAACACCAAAACAGGTCAATTGTAATGGGCAAAAACCGTTACAAAGATATATGTAACGCATTAAATCCGTTAAAAAATTGGCGTTATTTATTTTACTAACGAAATTTGTAACGGATAAAATTCGTTACAAATTCACTATTTGTAACGGATTAAAACCGTCGCAATTTATTTTGTATTGGATTTGGCATTTGTACACATCACATATATTAGTAACGGATTTACTAAATTGTAACGGTTGTCACCCATTATAGATATAGAATTTGTAACGGATAAAACCATTACAAAATACATTGTAACAGATTGGGAATGCCATATATTTGTAACAAATGTTTTTATTTTAACGGTTAAAGTCCGTTAATAATATCATTATATTTAAAAAAAATATTAGTTTCTCTTTAAAAAAATTGATATGAATACACTTGTAATAACTCGCGTGCTCAACCAATGGCAATGCAGAACCAATTCCCACAAATTTCACTCAAAACATAATTCCAAAACACACAATGACAAAATGAATGACACTATATTTCGATGATAGTAAGCCAATATAAAACTATATTTCATTCATAACCATTAAAATTCCAAAAACAAAATGCAGTACAAGATAAACCATCTAGTTTTTAACCAAAAAATTGCAACGAAGTCTAACATCATTAAAGTTCTGCACATTATTCTCCCAAAAGTACTATTCACTATATTCCTTGCAAAAGTAGACTTCATTCTCCCAAATTTAATCGACATATTTTCCAATAAGAACCTGTTGAACAAAATCAACCTTAGTAAATGTGTAATCATAAATGAGTAAATAACACAAAAGACTAGTATATTCTCATACCATTGACACACATGAAATCATAAATGTGTAATCTAAAGTGACTCATCGTCTATTAGAGCACGTCGACCACTAAAATTTAATAGTGTAGCAACATGGCAATAACATTCCTAAATTATATACATAACGAAAATGCAAGACTAATATACTAAAACACCATATATAATTAAAGATGGCACTATGAGAATATAAGTACATAATGCAAATTACACCTTTGATTCGTCGTTATCGTCCTCTTCTTCATCATCCTCCTATAAAAAATACAAGCCATTTATACTAGCATTCCCAATCAAGAAACATAAAAATTTACATCTCAAGCCTAGGTTTCTTGACTCCGGAATGGTAACGTTTTGAGAACGTTGCATATATAACAACTCCAGTTCACTCTAAACAATTGACATCTCAAGCCCAGGTTGTTTGACTGTAGTTTTATGTACATGGCCTCTAATGGTTGCAAGCGTATGACAAATTCATTTCTTCCTTATTTTTGAAGATATCTCCAGGAACATCCTTAGATTGAACTCGTATTTCCACCTTTGCGGAATTCAATGCTTTCCCTGCCTTAAGTATAAAGGGAATGCCTTCCCATATTTCATTGTGTATACACATAATCACAGTTGCAAAAGTGGGAGTGTTTGAGTTGTCAAACACGGTTGAGTCATATTTGTAACCTTCATATTGTCCAAGCACAACCTCTTCGTCGTTAAGTGGAATTACCGATTGAAGAACCTTCACTTTTTCATCTAGGATGTGCTCTGTCTTAAGAGAAACTGGCTTCTCCATGGCAACAAGGAAAAGAACCTGCAGAGTGTCATTTCAAAATCATATAAAATCTTAAAATCAGTATGTATATACATAGGTTTAAAATTGATTAAACGGATAAGACGTTTTCATATGATTGGTAAATGCATAATGTGTATCAATTGAGAAAATGTTACAGCCTCAATTGCATTAGCATCTAGATCTAAACACTAATGCCTAAATTGCCTAAAAGTTAAAATTAATGGAATCTAGAGAAGCAACCTCAATTGCAGTAGCACAATAATAAATAATTTTAGGGAACACCCAACAGTAAGATCTATAAATCTGGTCAATCATATGGTTATCAGTCTTTGTCCCAAATTATGAATCTTTTTTCCAAAAATAGGTTAAAAATAATTCCAAATATAGCCTTCATTGTATGGAAAAGGACAAATGCACAATAAAAAAAATTGTAACAATATAACCAAACTGAGAGAGGGAGAGAAAGAGAGATTTTAGTCACATCATCCCAAGAGTATCATAAATGATGAAATACAAAATCAATTCACCTGGTATGCTACACCAAGTGATCGCAAACCTCATTCTGCAAACTTATCAATCACAACATGAACCCGTCGCTCTATGTCTGACTTATTGTGCGAAAGATTTAGAATCTAAAGCCATGTTCAAGAAAAAAACTAGGTTACACAAATGGCAATCAAAAGTTACCATCAAATACATAAATTTTAGTGACATACCTACTCTGGAGAACCTTTTCTGACCCTATGAATTTTACCTTGGCTGATAAGATAAGTCAATGCTATACGCTTATGAATCGAATTGAAGGGAAGAAAATATAGTTCTTGAATACCAGCATGTGCCTGTAAATGGTAATAATTTCCAAAATAACCTAACAAGTTAATGGAAGCATCTCAGAAAATTGATATATATATAGCTCTAGCCTCTGAGTAAAAAGTATTTTCACCTAGTCAGGGTAATTTTTTTTATATAAATTGTAAATAAGTGCAAAATGCTACAATTATGTGATTTTGGAAAAAAAATATTGCAAAAAAATACTTTTAATAGGTGAAATTACGTTCATCAATTTATCTTTCACCTATCTAAAAGATATTTTATTCCGAATCAAATAGAGCCTACAAATAAATCATAGTAGGTAATAAATCACCTCTTTAGGATCAGCTAGCGTCCTAACTATATCTATTGCATCCTGGTTTTCTACTCGGGATGCTCGAGCTTCCATCAGAAAAATAGTATCCACATTTACTCCTTTGGCAAATACCTAAGAGTATATATTGGGCACACAATTTAAACAAGAGTTACGACCTCCTCCCAACATATTAAGAACAACTAAGTGAGGCCATCAAACGTCGATGATGTTATTTGTTTTCTATAGATAAAAAAGAGAAAAAGTCAATACATGTATAAAATCTAGAGCGAAATCTTCCTTAAATGTGTTGCAGTAGTATTTTGTCATCCCAGAGTAAGTGTTAACTAAGACTAAGAAGATCAGTGGAACTTTATGATGCTTTTATCCACATGTACTACAAATTTTGATGTTTATCACCTATTCTGGCCTAATGTAGACAGGGAATGTTTGTATACTCCACACTACCCATTCAATCAGATGTGGATGTGAAGATAAAACTATATAGTAAGTGTGTACTCATTTCGTGACTTACACTCCTTTATTTTCTAATTTTTAAGTGATTTATAGTGTTTTGGACTGAGAGTAATGCTTTGATGAAAATGAGACCTATTTAGTTACTTGAAAATGAGCCTTATTTTGTGGGTGTTTACACTTTTAAGTATTTTGTGTGTATTTGACAATTTGACATGTTAGAATGCGGTGTTTTGTCTATTGAACCATGTTCAAGTCTTATATATTAACTCTTACTACTTGTGTTGTGTCTTTTTTACTGATAATTTGCTTTTATAGGTTGGTAAAACTGAAATTGAGGAAAGCCTTTTGCCTTCGAAATATAACCCTATGCAAAATGGGACTCTTGATAATTAAGAAGAGAGAAAATCAGTACATAAAATGGACTCGAGTGAACATCTGTCTGATAAAAACAATATTCATGTAGAATTTTTAAACAACAGTAAAAAGATAATGAATTCAACATCAGTCTTGGAAAAGCTATTTGGCAGTTCTTTCACAAATGGCTCCTCCTCAGGTTTTATTGAGGTAATTAACACGACTCTAGTTGTTAATAAATCTTATACTTTCATCCCTTTTATTAGTTAGAACACATTCCAACCAAAACTATTACATTTTGATCCCATTTTTGTCTGGGGGAATTATATTGCAGTCCCAATGTGTCTTAGATTGTCGAAAGAAAAAATCCGCGCACTCTCTAGATGTGTTTGAATGGTGTCGTAAAATAACACGAACACACTCGATCTTTGGAGTGCGTTAATGCTTCATATCTTCTCAAGCACATTGATAAATAATGTAAAGAAATTAATGTTTTAGCTAAAATAGAAAGGTCTAGTGCTGACTTATTGATGCCCTTGCTAACCTTATCATCGTTAGACAACAGTCGAATGTTATTCTATTCCCATCATAGGCGATATTCTACCTCTGTGTGGCATATTTTTTACTCTTTCTCCTAAGGTAGGTTTTGGACCAGCACATATGCATATTGTCAATTGATGAGGGTATACAATAAATATATTATTATAAGAAATTAGTGAGTATGCAAATTCACGCAATGACCCAACGTAATCTAATCAGATAAGCTACAGTATAATGAATTGAAATATGAATTAATAATTTAGTGACAGAAATATATAGAATAACTTGACACCAGATTCAAAATCAAGTTCCTTCAAATCATCAAATTATATGACTTGCAGCATATCATAACCAAATTTTAATTAGTACTTCCAACAAGATTCATAGAAGTGCCAGCATCATAGAGTGAAAAATACAGAAATACAATTTGGGTGTTATCAGGCATTTAAGAATTTCACTTTTTAAGAAGATGAAGCACTTCTTTTCTTATGTGGTTTGAAAGTGTGACAACAAAATGAATGCACAATTTCACCATGTAACAAACTGGTATATAATAATTACATTGGGGAAAAGAAAACACTAGTGGCCACAACTTCTCTTCATCAAAGGCAGTGAAAGAGGGAGGAAAAAAACGTGGCACTTTTTGGTAATCAGGTAATTTTCATAACTATGATAGTCTAGTGTTTTTAAATGCATAGATGTGGAAAGGGAGATCTGCAAAACACGCTTTAGGTTAACTATAAAAATATAATGCACATGTGAAGAAAAAATTATCAATACATCAAAAGAGTATTGAAACAAAATTTACTTCCAGAAAATAATTTGTTTTCTTTCCCAATGATATGGCAATTAAAAAATTTCCTTGCAAACATATTAGAACATACACAAAGAATATAAAGAATTACTGGATTCCAATGCAAGTAATGAACTATCAGATAGTAATAATGAAAAGAAGGTGGAACTAAATTACTTGAAGCAACAATGTAAAAAAATAAAAAAAATTGTAGCTACGAATTTGTGTGTGTGTGGGGGGGGGGGGGGGGGGGGGAGGTAACCTCAGCACAAATGAATCCTCTTTCAAAATCAGTATGAAATGTTCACGTAGCTTGAGGAGGTTTTGTCTGCCTTCGAATCTTCCATCACTTCAATTACAAAAAAACTATAATACCCCGCACTTTTATGGATATTTAAATTACAGAAATGGGTGTAATGTGGTAATTTGAGGAATTTCTGTAAATAGTCATTTTGGAATTTATGAGTATAATTTGATAAATTGAGAATTTAAAGTGAGTAGTAAATATAAATTTGGAAGTGTCGTATTATTATTTACATGGATTAGTTTTTCTTATGGGACTAAGTATATGAGTTGAATTATTTTATTACATGTCGCAATTGGGTAAAGTGACGAATGATAATATTTTATTTGGAAAACACGTGTAGTTGAGAGGTGTTGGATTTAATTAGTGACTTTCAGTTAAGTGACTAGAATGGAGATTTCGAGTGCACGGTTGGTTTCGAAATGGCCGAGAAAGTCAGAATAGAGTATCCGGGAGAAGTGTTTAGGTTCCGGGAACTTTTGGACTAGTAAAGACTCGCAATTGAGTAAACGAGTCATTTTTTGGTTTATAAGGGAGAAACCCTTGTTTCTCTATATATAAGGCACTAGAGAGAAAGAGAAAAGAGAGAAAGAGAATAAGGAAAGAAAGGAAGAGGAGAAAGAAGGAGAGAAAGGGATTTTCGGGCCAAACTCTGCGGGATTCGACTCGAGGTCGTCGAATTTTATCCACAAGGTAAGTGTTTACTTGATTTATAATTTTGAGCATGTATCTCATATCATAGTTGGTAATAACAAACTATACAGATTTTGGGTTGGGTTTTCGTGAATCGAAACGGGATTTTCGAAAGTTTAATGAATAAACCTCGGATAATATCCAAATTGAGAAATTTAGAAATTAATTGAAACTACTTGTTGATTCTTGGTTCTAGGATGATTAGAACCCTTTTTAAGTGTGTATATATTGTTTATTGGGGTTGGAGGATGATAGGAGAGGAGATAAAAGCTTGAGGGTATTTTAATGGCCGAAACAGAGTCTCGGAGACGAAGCTGTCCTGTTCGATCGATCGATCGACTGTAAGGGGTCGATCGATCGACCCTGTAGAATTTTTGGCAATTTCGGACTCTTTTGGTGAAATGGGATAAATTCCTAAATAAATTAATTCTAAACTATTTGTTTGAGGAAATAAATATCCAACTAAGGATAATTCATACCTAGCCAATTAAGGGAGTTAAATTTGGGACTAGGAGGGTGCAAAATTGTGCAGCACTTAATGTGAAATTTTGAGGAAAAATAAATTATGGAGTTAGACATTTGGGGTTCCCAAAAATAGAGTGGGGACTTATAAATTATAATTTTAGGGAAATGTATACCTTGGGTTGATTGAAAGTAAATCCCATGACCTATAAATTTAGGGGTGTTCGGGATGAGTAACACTTGGGGTAGTATTTCGACGGACGATTATACATAAAATTATGCGCGTAGAAAATGTATGTAAATACCGACTTTACGTTTGAGTAAATCCTAGAATGCGACTAGGATGGAATTTAGGATATAGGCTAAAGATGATTGAGTGGTTATCCGATACTTCTATTGACGATTAGTATAGGTGATGTTATGCCTATTAAAATGAGGTAAGTAGTTAGTAAACTTATCGAATCGTCAAAGATTGGTATATTTGGGTTTACATTATAATCCTTATAAGTGATTAAGGTACGAGTTATGTTTTAAGTAAAACTATAATTATTGGCTTATTATTTTAAGTGTGCAAATACTTCGATACCATTACGAATGGGAATAGTCGGAATATTGCTTATCGTTATATGAGATTGGCAATTATAGCCATATATATATATATATATATATATTGGAGAAGTGATGCAAATTATATATACGATGTGATTACAATATGTATAATATGATGCGAATAAATATATATGTGTGTGATTGATATATTTGTGCTTTAGAGGCTGATTTCACAGGCCTCCCGGGCGTAGGGTTGGATAGCCAAATTATATATCTTCTCTAATGCAATCTAGGGAAGTTGCGCGATGTGGATGAATCCCCTGGCTTGAGGAGCATGGAGAGTATATCCTCAGGTCATATCGTCCCGTATACGAGTGCGATGTTTGTATCCCACTTTCAGGACATGACTGCCTCCACCGTTATGTATTTTTACTATGACCATGAGTGAGTCTGGCTTAGTACCGTGGTTGAGTGAGTAATTACGAATTCGAATAGACACTATGACACTGCATCCTCGAGATATAGCTCGGTGGGATGGTTATTATACTTGTTGCGTATAGTATATTGCTTGTATATGAAGACGAGATATCATATAGCCTTAATTGGTATAAAGAGTAAAAGGAATAAGGTTGTATTCTCATTCCGGGAGATTATATTCGGATTTAAATTGTGATTCGTATATTAAAGTAAGATCTATATCTATATGGGATTTCATATACTAAAGTGGAAATTGTATTTTAAACTAGTGTAAGTTTTGGAATAATGACTGGTATATATATATAGGTGATAGCTTACCATATAACTTATATTATACCACATCGGGTAAGTGATAGTTATGAGAAATTCAGAGGTTGGATGAAAGAGATTTGTTAGTCGGAGTAGCTTAACTAGAATGTTTAAAAGGTAAGCGATAGGTGTGCACTATTAGAAGAGGGGTGTGGTGTATCTCATAAGAGTGCGATACCAGTTTAAATATGGGATATTCCATATTTTAAAGATATGGCTTTTATGCATGCAGGTTTATTTTTAGACGCTTCTATTCTTATGATCTAGATAGGAAGCATTTGTGAAACATTCAGGCCAAAAGCCCAAGTATATTCATTTATTCTTTTACCTCCTTTTAGATCGGCATTTGATTTGGTTGTATTATGTTACCAAGTGTTCGTTAATTTTAATTTATTTCAGTTTCATGTAAACAAACTATGTGGATGATTTACTTGAATGGTTTGATTAAAAAGATTAGTTAAATGAAATTTTGATGCCAGCCTAATAGGTTATTAGTAATTAAATTAGTTTTCGACAGTGATGCTGAGAATGAACCATAAGAGACTCCTGTTTTAATTTGGTATAGGATTGATCACCCGGTATTTTATTAGGCGGGGTGTCACAGATGGTATCAGAGCATCAGGTTCTAGTGTCCTTTGGAATCTGTACGGACGTACTACGCTTTCAGTGTTGCTCTTGATTTGATATATAGCCTTATGATTATGATTGTTGATTCCTCTTATGTGATTTCGTTCTCCTGTCACTATATGAGATTATAGTAAATCTTTTGCATGCCCGTTCGAGATTCGTGTGTTGATCGATGAAGAATGACCACAGAAGGCCATTTCAAGGACAACAGAAGGTTAAGCTTAATTGGAGCTATAAGTTGAAGTTAGTAATGAGGACCGCAGTAGAGGTCACTCCCCTTTGTGGCATTGTCAAGGATTACTGCAACGACTACTAAAGTATAGTAGTTATAATTATCCACGTACCGCTGTAGTAGAGAGTGGTGCTAAAGTTGAATTACCCAGTGAAGTAAATTGGGAAAAAGTTTAAAAAAGGCCTTCGATAAGGACCATACGTTGAAGTCAAGTTATATGCAGTCAGTGTAACGTGATTTAGCGAAAATAGAAGGCTTAGAAGCTTTGGCTTAGAGCAGGGTATGGAAATGCCCAATCTAAAAATTTGAGGAAAAATTTTCACTCGTTGGAGCAATGTTGAAATGGTAAGAATGGTGACCACCATGTTTGAGGGAGCATGATGTTTTGCTCATAGAGGAATCTTACAGATGGTTTTAACCATTAGTTCCTTTAGTTTATCAGGAATAAAAGGAATGCAGTTTCTGGGATATTCATATGAGGATATGGTTAAGTGAACCTTGTATCGAATTAAGGTAGGCGCAATGAGGAGAGAGTCCTTTAGTGTAATGATAGGCTCACTAGAAAGTGTTGCTAACACTTATGGAGAATTTGTGTTTGTGGAACCCCATTGGTGGACATCCACTTGGGGAATTCATTGAAACAGGGTTGTTGAGGCCAGTAGTGGAGTTTCCTTTTGACGAAGAAGTTAAGGGGACTATGAAGGCGATTATCAGGATCGAGGCTATAGAGTCTGAGATACTGATAACCTTAAAATGGCTAGGGTGGCGAGATATGTCGAATATTGTAATGTGGAGTGTACAATCACATGGTTAGTACTTGCCCAGTAGGAATTAAAGGACAAGAGTAGGATGCTTAGATGGGGAATTGATTTAAGTAGTTTTTGGTTCAGTTAGGGTAAGTGGACCATGTTCGGAAACCAATTAGAGTAGCCAGGGTAATTGGCAAGAATGTTATTATGAGTTTCACTTCGGATGAAGGAAGTACATTTTGTATGACAAGATGCAGTCATAGTATTTCGTGTGTTTGATTCGAGTATATTGGTAGTATCGATAACATTATATAGGGTATATCTATATGTTTTCCCGCGATAGCGGGGTCCTATTTTGAATTTGTATCTGGTTTCTACTGCTCGTTTTGTATGTGTTATACAAGTATGGTACTATTATAAGAGTAATGTTATTGTATTATCGAAGCGATAGCAGGCTGATGATTGCGAGACTATCGTATCCATAGTTCCAGGGTGGAACTGGTTGTTTGTGTGATATCTCACCTGGATATAGGTTGTGCTCGCCTTTATTATATGTGAAGATGGAACTTCGACAAGTAGATGTTTCATGATCATTATTCTAGTGCGTGGCGTTCTTATATATATGATTTAAGGTATGCAAAATTTAGTGTCGAGTTGTGAGTTTAAGCTCGCTGTTGTTTGCGCAAAGGACTTAGTGTTAGTACAAGCGCTTAGTGGTGTGGCTCCTGAAAAGAAGTAGGAGTTTTGACCAATTTTTTTTGATAAATGTGATAGGACTATCCCGATTGCATATTTTAAGCTAACGGACCTCCAAGACCGACAAAGTTAAGCTATAATGTATAAGAGGGGTTCCTTATTTGGATTTTGCTTGCGAGACACTCCACGCATGAACCTTAATGACGTCAGTAATGGAGGGATGTTATAGGATGCGAGGATGTTGGTTTTGATGATAAGTTACCTACTGTGAAGAAAACACTATAAACTGAGAGCCATGCATGATTGGAGGCCTATAGAGATGGAAGTGCTATGGAAAAGCATTGAAATGGTTCTCATCCCGTAAGTAGTGGGTGAGATAAGATTTAGAGGATTAATTTTAGGCTTACAGCCAGACCTTGATTATAAGGCAATTTTGAGGTAACATTCTTTGGTTACGATGTTAGTAATACTTGTGCAGAGTAGAGGTGCCCCGATTAGTTAGATTTTCCATTTCTTCGAGATGGTAGTACATAGTGGTACAAGTACCTTAGTAGGTTAGCGAGATAGGATTTTAGAATATCCCGGTTGTATGCCTTAAGCCATTATATCTTGATGACCGACGATGCGAGGTAGTAGTGTAATGGGAGGGTTCCTTATCTGGATTTCTCTTTGCGAGACATCCCACACATGAAACTGAGAAAATGTCATAAATTGAGAGAGGTCTTGGGTACTAAGGACATAATTAGAATAGTACTCATTTTACGTGTGTAGGAAACACATCGATCTTAGGGTTATTATAAGGTAAGGCCAGTGAGGCAGGAGGGCGCGATTTTAGGAAGAGTGTAGTGAGATAACCATGAGAAGATTATTGAGAATACCAAGGTGTTAGAACCAGGACAAGAAAGTAAGACCCATTTTTAGAGAGAGTGTTACGTTGTGATGTTTGCAACAATGTGCTGATAGGCACGGATTAAAAGGTGTATGGTCACCTTGGTAAGTTGATTTTATATACCGCCAGAAATAGAAGGGGCGTTATATATAAAATCGAGGATTATGCTGTGAGGTAGCTATAAATGTATTTGGAGTGTGTGGGATGGAATGTCGTAGGAGGTACGCAGTAATACAATCATGGGTGCAATAAGTATAGTTTCCTTTTGAAGGAAATTCGAAGTCGCGAAGTGAGCGAGCGGACGCTTAGAGTGTCGGCTTTTCGAGGGAATTGAGACGTTAGAGCTGTGATTATAGGCTCGTTCTTTTTATATGCAGTTATAGAAGAACTAGGTGAGATGTGACGTTAGATTTAACCTTGTGACGAGGTAGTGTTATAGCATATAGCGATTTAGTTAAGCTAGTGTATTATAGTATAAACCTTGAGATATGTGGGTATCGTGAACGAGAATATGGTAGGGTACCATTTGGATTAGAACCTTTCGACTTGTGTGTGCAAGATGAAGTGTGAGTAGCAATCCTAGGTTGGCAGTATCAGTTGTATCTGAATTTCGGAGATGAAATTCCATTGTGGTGGTGGTGGGGGAATGTAGTACCCCGCACTTTTATGGATATTTAAATTACACAAAATGGGTGTAATTTGGTAATTTGAGGAATTTCTGTAAATAGTCATTTTGGAATTTATGAGTATAATTTGATAAATTGAGAATTTAAAGTGAGTAGTAAATATTAATTTGCAAGTGTCGGATTAATATTTACGTGGATTTGTTTTTCTTATGGGACTAAGTATATGAGTTGGATTATTTAATTACATGTCGCAGTTGGGTAAAGCGACGAAGGATAATATTTTATTTGGAAAACATGCGTAGTGAAATGTGTTGGTTTTAATTAGTGAATTGTAGTTAAGTGACTCAGATGGAGATTTCTAGTGCACGGTTGGTTTCGGAATGGCCAAGAGAGTCAGAATAAATTATCCGGGGGTAGTGTTTAGGTTCCGCGAACTTTTGGACTAGTAGGGATGCGCAATTGAGTAAACGAGTCATTTTTGGGTTTATAAGGGATAAACCCTTGTTCCTCTCTATATAAGGCATGAAAGAGTGAGAGAAAATAGAGAAAAAGAAGAAAGAAATAAAGGAATAGGAGAAAGGAAGATAAAAAGGGATTTCTGGGCTAAACTCAACGGGATTCGACTCGAGGTTGTCGAATTTTATCCACGAGGCAAGTGTTTACTTACTTTATACTTTTGAGCATGTATCCCATATCATATTGGTAATAACAAACTATAAAGATTTTGGGTTGAGTTTTCGTGAATTAAAATGGTTTTTTTGGAAGTTTAACGAATAAACCTCGGATAATAACCAAATTGAGTAACTTCGAAATTAATTGAAACTAGTTGTCGATTCTTGGTTCTAGGATGATCAGAACCCTTTTTAGGTGTGTATATAATGTTGATTGAGGTTGGAGGAGGATAGGAGAGGAGATAAAAGATTGAGGGTATTTTAATGGCCTAAATAGAGTCTCGGAGAAGAAGCTTCCATGTTCTATCGACCGATCGACTGTCAGGGGTCGATCGATCGACCCTACAGAATTTTTGGCAATTTCGGCTTGTTTTGTTGAAATGGGATAAATTCCTAAATAAACTAATTCTAGACTATTTATTTGAGGAAATAAATATCCAACTAGGGATAATTCATACCTAGCCATTTAAGGGAGTTAAATTTGGGACTAGGAGGGTGCAAAATTATGCGGCACTTAATGTGAAATTTCGAGGATAAATAAATTATGAAGTTAGACATTTGGGGTTCCCAAAAATAGAGTGGGGACTTCTAAATTATTATTTGAGTGAAATGTATACCTTGGGTTGATTGAAAGTAAAGCCCATGACCTACTAATTTAGGGGTGTTCGGGATGAGTAACACTCGGGGTAGTATTTCAACGGACGATTATACATAAAATTATGCGCGTAGAAAATGTATGTATATGTCGACTTTATGTTTGAGTAAATCCTAGGATGCGACTAGGATGGAATTTAGGATATAGGATAAATATGATTGAGTGGTTATCCGATACGTCTATTGACGATTAGTATAGGTGATGTTATGCCTATGAAAATGAGGTAAGTAGTTAGTAAACTTATCGAATCGTCACAGATTGGTATATTTGGGTTTATATTATAATCCTTAGAAGTGATTAAGGTACGAGTTATGTTTTAAGTAAAAGGGTAATTATTGGCTTAGTATTTAAAGTGTGCAAATACTTATATACCATTACGAATGGGAATAGTCGGAATATTGGTTATCGCTATATGATATTGTCAATTATAGCCATATATATATATATATATATATATATATATATATATATATATATATATATATTGGAGAAGTGATGTAGCTTATATATACGATGTGATTATAGTATATATAATATGATACGAATAAATATATTTGTGTGTGATTTTTATATTTGTGCTTTAGAGGCTGGTTCCACAGGCTTCCACGGGCGTAGGGTTGGATAACCAAATTATATATCTTTTCTAGTGCGTTCCAGGGAGGTTGCCCGATGTGGGTGAAGCCCCTAGCTTGAGGAGCATGGAGATTATATCCCTAGATCATATCCCCCCGTATACGAATGTGATGTTTGTATCCCACTTTCAGGAGGGAACATGACCGCCTCCACCGTTGTGTATTTTTACCATGACCATGAGTGAGTTTGGCTTGGTATCGTGGTTGAGTGAGTAAACCCGGATTCAGATAGGCATTATGAGACTACATCCTCGAGTTATAGCTCGGTAAGATGGTTATTATACTTACTGCGTATAGTATATTATTTATTTATGAAGACGAGATATCATATATCCTTAATTGGTATAAAGAGTAAAAGGAATAAAGTTGTATTCTCATTCCAGGAGATTAAATCCGGATTTAAATTGTGATTCGTATATTAAAGTGAGAACTATATCTATATCGGATTTCATATGCTAAAGTGGAAATGGTATTTTAAACTAGTGAAAGTTTTGGAATACTGAACGGTATATGTATGTGTGTGTGTGTATATATATATATATATATATATATAATTAAGAACTATATAGGAAGCATTTGTGAAACATTCGGGCCAAAAGCCCAAGTGTATTAATTTATTCTTTTACCTCCTTTTAGATCGACTTTTGATTTGGTTGTATTATGTTATCGAGGGTTCGGTTATTTTAATTCATTTCAGCTTCATGTATACAAACTGTATGGATGTTTTATTTGAATGGTTTGGTTAAAAAGTTTAGTTAAATACAATTATGACGCCAGCCTAGTAGGTTATTAATAATTAAATTTGTTTTCGACAGTGATGCTGAGAATGAACCATATGAGAGTCCTGTTTTAATTTGGTATAAGAATGATCACCCGGTATTTTATTAGGCGGGGTGTCACAAAAACCAATTAACTATAACATTAAATCATGAAATAACTTTTACTCAAATCCAGAATCCATAATGGTAAAAGGAAGAAAATTGAATATAGTCTTAATAGTTTTTTGGTTTGTATTCTATCTAGTGTAAAGATTATTTGTTTATTTGTTTGTAAACTTGATTGGGTATTGTAAACTTGATTGGATTTTAGGGATTTTTAAACTTGATTGGATTTTAGGCCTGTGGTTGTACAAATTTTTAGGGCTATGATTTTAGGGCTTTTTCGAAAGTTTTTCTTTTGATATTTAATTTTCGTACCCTGCATAATATGACTTTTGAGATTTTGGTGGGTGCGCAATTATTTTTGTGTTGAAATTATAATAACGTGGAAGTGATACAGTGTTTTGACACTAGGGTTTAAACAAAGGATATTTACTTAGTTTAAAGATTTTTTTGTGTTAGATCTATAAATTTCAATAACGGTGTTATGAATGTTTCCAACTAGAGATTTGATTATTTGTTTGATTTTGCAGATCTAAATCGAAGGATTCACAGGGACATGAGTTCTCCCAGGTATACATTCCTATCTGATTAGAATTATGTTCTCCCAGGTAATAAGGGTTATTTGTAATTTCTTTAGTTTCTAAATCTGTATTGGAATTGACCGGTAATGAGGGTAATATATGGTTTGTTGGTGTAAATGATCGAAAAGGAACAAGGTAATGGATGGAGAAAAAGGGTGGAATCCACCAAAATTTATTGTTGAAGCTCCAAGCAACCTGGGAGAGGTATCCTCTAAAATATGGAAGCCGTTGGCATCGGGGGACTTGGGGGACTAATAGTGTGGGAAGTGGTATAATGATTTGAAACGACTTGGGGGACTTATATTCTATTATGTCCAAAGTAGTGCAACAACCAGTTGAACCTGTGATCGAAGAATCAATGGTGGCGACTAATCAATTTGCATTTATCAAAAGGTCATTTTTTAATTTACTTCTAATTCCTTGACTACCTCCTCTTATTAATCATACGTATTATATGTGGAACCTAAAATGATTTTTGAAAAAGAAAGCTATTTGAGGATCATTTGAGTCCTTTTATGTTCCACAATTGTTCATCTACTTGATTTACATCAGTTTATAAGTTATTTGTCTTTGTGATAAATGTTACTTTCTCCATGTGAGTATTTTTATTATCAAAGTCCATCTCCCTCTACGGTGTGCCATTTTAATCATATATTATGAAATGTGGACTAACAAGAACATATATATGCTCTTTATACGAAATAGGAGTGATCGACATAGAATTTATCCCATAGTACAATGAATTATGATAAAATTAAAGAGACAATGTATTTTATTGTGCTTTTGGCATTGGCATGACAATACTCATAATCTCCCTAAATCGGTCACATCGATGACATTGGAATCAAAGCCACCTGATCTACAATTATAGCTAGAATCTCCGATGGCATCGTTAATTCTTTATCGCTTATAATGGTGTGAGAAATATACATCAAAAGTATCAGCAATGGATACAAAGAGAAATGAACAAGAAAAGGCAGCAATGCAAAAAAGGGGGTATTATCCAAGCAGGTGAAAAAGCATCCAAGAGGTGCAGCCTTTAAGTAAGATGATAGAGGCAATCTTCAAACTGAATAGGTGAAGAAAACCAAGATGTAGGAATCTGGAAATATGTGAAGGCCTGCATAAAAGGGCATGCATAAAAGGAACAATAACAAGCATAATTAGAGTGTTTGAGTAGGCACTATCAATCATGTGCTGCATCATCATCTTAGCAGAAGAGGTACTAATAATCATGTGCTTTGAAATGTCATAGAACCATATTAGTTTTGTGTTGGAAACTATATACATGTGTGACTTTTCTACTTAAGTATCCTGCTTTGATTTTGTGTTGCAATCTCTATACATAAACTTTTATTTGTATTTTTAGATTTACTGAACACTAGAATCGAAAATAAGTGCATCGGCGGCGGACGTGAGCTAATTGTCATTTTTATCCCGAATGTTAGAGATTGTATGGCTGTTATGATTTTTCTACTTAAGTATCTTGCTTTGATTTTGTATGATTTTGTATTCCAATCTCTATAGATAAAATTTGATTTGTGTTTTTAGATTTATTGAACATCGAAACAGTAAGTGCATTCAAGCTAGACGTGACTTCAATGTGTACTTTGATTTGTGTTTTTGAGGTATATTCCATTCACTCATATGATCAATGCTATGGTTTATGTTAGGTACATTACCAAGTTTGATCACATGAGTACGATCAATGCTATAGAGATGGTGATTTAGTTAATTACAAATTTTGGAAGCAAGCAAAACTTTGAAGATCATACTCTTATTATATTTTGTTATTGTTCTAATTTCAATCAAATTTCATGAATTCCATATTAAACTAGGTAAAGAAATAGTCTTTAATACATTTAGTTTTCACGACTTCCTAAACATTTAGTTTTCATGACTCTCGAAATAGGTTTTACGAGTCTCATAATTATTATTGAGCGGCAAGAGGTTAAACAAATGGTAAATTAGAATGACATTTGAGAAAATCGTCCTAATTATTAATGCTAAATTTAATCATTTGGAATATAAGGGGGTTGGAAAGAAATCTGCTTAAGAAAGAATTAAGAAGTTTTGCAGAATTTATAAAATTCCATTACTTGCATTGTTAAAGTCAAAGGAGAATTAAACGAAAATAGATAGGTTCAAGTTTAAGTTGGGGTTTGAAGGATGCAGTAGCAATTTTAATGGGAAGATATGGCTTCTATGGAGATATTATATAGCAGTCCCAATTTTAGTCCATTCTTCTTTAAAAGTCTCAAATGGTTGATGTGTCAAATTATCTGTCAAGTATGCCTCATATAGTAGTGAGGGATTTCAATGTAGCATCATCTCAATAAGAGAAGGTAGGGGTAATGATATAGATAATAGAGTAGTAGGGGATTTTACTGAGGCTATTGAAGACAGTGATTTAAGGGACTTATGCTATCAAGGATTCAAATTTACTTGGATTAATAATAGAGTGGAAGAAGAACAAATGATGGCCAAATCTGATAGATGATTATTCAATATCCAACGGGAGATGAATTATCCAGTTTTTATCCTTAAGAATTTGAAAAAAATAGCATTTGATCATGCTCCAATGCTTATTTCTATCAAGAATAGGGTGGATGCAGTGAATAACATCATTAAATTTCTTAATATCTGGTTTTCCCATGCTAATTTTATGTAGATCGTTACTATGTCTTGGAGGGATGATACTAATTCAATTGGTATGAGGAATTTCTCATTTAAACGTCAAAGACTAAAATGAGTTTTGAGAAGTTGAAGTAATGAGAATTTCAAAAATGTTAATCAAGCAGTGTTAGATCTGGAGGATGAGATTATGCAGCTGGAGATTCTCTATGATTAAGAAAAGTTTGAATAAAAAAGGTTTGAAGTTAATAAAGCTAAAGCCAGTCTGTTTTTCTCTCAGACTCACTTTGATAGCTTTGATGTTCTCATAGCTGTAAGATACTTGGAAAATAATCTTGGGAATCCATAAGTGGCATATACTGAACATAGATTTATTTCATTTAGTTGATGACATTTTATTAATTCTATGAGCCAGTCTAACATTTGAGGCCTTTTTCTAATTCTAATTGTGTGTGTGGTTGGGATTGACTTGGTATGTTGTTGTTGTTGATTATATGCTGATATTGTGCTTGAGATTAACAATATGTGTTGCTAGGAAGGAAGTTAACTGATTATATGATGTTACTGATGATTAATAATGTGGAATTATTTTTATATCTGAAATATACCAAGTTATTTTCTTACCAAGAAATCTCATGAACAAGTATTTTCGCACCGAGATCTAAAAAATCACAAACAAGTATTTCCTTTCCAAGAAATTTGTTCACTAACATAAATGATAGTTATGGCATTCTCATTTTGATTTCACTTTTTGTCTCTCAAATGCATTGTAGTTATATTCATTTTTTTGTAGTAGCTTTGAAAGAATATATGGGAAGAAATCACGCATTACAATAGAGAAAACAACCAAATTCTTCACTACATGTGCAGTTGGGTAGCTGTATTTATGATCGAGAAAACAACCAAATTTGTGAAGTCAAACGTTCGTCACTACATCTGCAGTGTTTAATTTACACATAAAACGTATTCAGTTCTACATATCCCATCTCAAATCACCCTCTCAAACATATGGTTTATTGTTTGGGGGAGGGGTTCAAACAGTGTTCAATGGTACCGTCCCTGATGTAGACTGGGGGATGAAAATCTTCCCAGTTCTTAATTGAAACTGCCCCTCCTATTTTGTGATCTTTGAGTTTGTCTAGAGATGGAGTTTTTCATATATATGTCAGTGTGGTTCGCGATTGGGTGTATCTTTATTATAGACTTATGATTGTATATATGTCGCCCCTCCTATTGAAGAATAGTCGATGTATGTACAAGTACCATTTATTCGTACTTCATGTTTTGCGAATGACTTGATTCTGTTTTTTTATGCAGGTCCAAAATGGAAACATATTGTAATTTTCATAAATGTGAACGTGAAAGTAATAAATGGTAATTTTCAGGTTATATTTTCAAGTCCTAATATTTAGTAATGCTATCACTTTCCTAACCATTTTTTACTTTATTGTTGCTCTATCTCACATGTCTCATACTCATCCCTATAAGTTTACTCTAATTCAAGCTCACTTGATCCATTTCACTCTTAAATGCTTTCACTCTTAGATGATTTCACTCTTAAATAAATTTCAGGTTTCTATAGAGCAAGAGGCTATAATATTACTGGGGAATTAGGGATGGGTATTAATGTAGTAGAATAACTACATTGAAGAGGAAGACGCTTATAGAAGGTAACTGTTGATAGATCCATATGACAACAAGATGTGCAATTTCTCCTCCTTGCTAACCATATACTAGACATATATTCGATATGGTCTGCAGAAACACTCCGGTGATGCTCGGGCCTCTTTTATTAAAATTCTTGAGCTTATGATGTAGGCTTTGCAACCTCCACTAATGTTTTTTTTTGGAGAATGATGTTGGACTTGAGACATCTGATACACACTGGTAAATGGTTAAGACAGTGGAAAAACTCATTTTATTACACTGTAATAACCCGCCCTTTTGGAGATGATTAAATTATATAATTAAGTATAATTTGGAATTTGGAGAATTTCTCGAAATAGTGATTTCTGGGATTTTCGAGGATTTGATGATTTTCGAAGGGTGTTATAAATTATTTTGGAACCATATAGGTTGAGATATTTTATTTATATGTCTCCACGGAGTATAGCGACAAAAGAAGTGAGATTTTGAGTAGAACACCGCATTTAATTATTTTGGATTAGAATAGTGATTTGCGGTCAAGTACCTCGGATGGAAATTTCGACTGCGCCACGAGTCTCGGAATGTCCGAGATAGTCGGAAAAGAGTGTCCGATTGTCGAAAATGAGTTTCGGATAATTTTAGAGGTAAAAGTAACTCGTAATTGGGTAAACGAGTCATTTTTGGATTTTAAGGGGTATAACCCCTTTCTTCTTATTTAAAGAGGGAGAAAGGGAAAGGAAAGAAGAAAGAAAGAAAGAAAAGAGAGAGAAGAGAGAGAGGAAGGAGAAAGAGGAGAAGAAATGGGAGATCTCGGGCAAACTCCGCCGGATTCGACTCGAGGTCGTCGGATTTTATCCACGAGGCAAGTGTTTACTTGTTTTATTTATTTTTGTGCATTAATCTCATATCACATTTGGTATAAATATGATTTTAGGGTTAGAACCCTTAAAATAAATTGGCTAAAAGTTGATTATGAGTTTACATATTGATGTAGTGTAAACTCTTAATGATATTTAGTGTTAAAACCATGTTAATGGAGTATAAAAATGGGTTGAAATGTTAAGTTGGAGTTTTTATGGTTTTAGGGTTTAAAACTAAGAGAAATGATTTAATACCCCAAAATAATTTATGTGTTAGTTGTAAAACATAGATTAGATGTTTGTTGAGTTGTTGGATAAGGTTAGAAACAACAAAAATGGAGAAAAATGGAGTTTGGGAGTTTGGGAAAGATAATGAATAGTGAACCCGTAGCCTTTGGGGTCATTTTCGGCCAAGCAGATAATTGATTTAGCTTTCGGCCAAAACACAAAAGTTGTAGATATTTTCGATACGGTCACGTGGGCGCTGACCGCGTATTTTTCTGAATTTTCTACGATTTGATATGATTTTTACAAGATGACAGCTCCGGGTTGAAAGTACCAACTCGGAAATCAAATCGGGAATTGGAAAAATAAAGGCTAGAAATTATTGTGTAGATGTTTGGGATGATTTTTGGTATAGAGTAGAAAACATGAAAATGAATTTGGATTGATTTTTGGGTATTTTGGAGTTTGAGAAATCGCCCAAACTGTGACCCTCGAACAGGCCGAATCGATTCGGGTACAGGCCGAATCGATTCGCCTAAGGGGAATTGGGTCTCTGCAATGGGCCGAATCGATTCTGGTACAGACCGAATCGATTCGTCATTTACAGACCTGTATGCAGAATAATTTCCGAATCGATTCGGATTGGGAACCGAATCGATTCGCCCACCCGAATCGATTCGCTAAAGGGGCGAATCGATTTGCTTAGGTCAGAATTTCTAGTTTTCTCCCTTTAGGAGTATGGGGAGTTGAATTACCAATTAGGATAATTTGGGGGTATATATATATATATATATATATATATATATATATATATATATATATATATATATATATATATATATATATATACTTCACTTAGAGGAGAATAGTATCATTGGAGATATCCAATAAAATCCTTGGAATAGGATTGAAGTATATAGTGATTTTTAAAGTAAGAAATACTTTGGATTTAGAATCATGCAACCATGAAAGCATGATTACGATTCCTGGAGGGAATCTTTGGGATATTTAGTCATCGCTAGATGCTATAGGCCACTAAGGCCGGTTATATATATTCTAGGAAGAAAATATAGGATATGTATATACTGTGTGTTTTAGGTATATATATATATGATGATGGAAATGATTTTGAAAATATATAAATGAATATTTTCAAAATGGAAAAATAAATGTTTTTCATAATTAATAAAATATGGATTACACACCTCTCTAAATCGCTATCATAAGGGAAGTTGCGTTCGTATGGTGAAGCCCCCTGGCTAATGATGCAGGGTGGATATAGTCCTATAGGCCATGTGAGCGTTTGCTGTTATATTTTCTGCGCTGGTTAGGAGATTCCGGATGTGGTCTTGACTATCTCGCAGGCACATGGTCGCTTCCCGACGTCTTTCGTTATAGGATCCCAGGTTGTCTTGGAGGCCCTGGAAGATGATAGCCATTTAGGGGCGCGCACAGTGGAGAAATCCGGACGGGCGGTCTTAGAACGCGTTTATATTAAAGCAGTTCATAATAATGGATTTGCTTTAATTACATTTCTTGGATATAGGAAGGGAAATGGGTTATATATAAATTGGCTTCGGTAACACTTCCCGGATGGAAGAAGGGATGTGGAAGCATATGTTTTGATCAAAGCATTTTTATGATAATGAAAATGTCTTTGAATACATTTCCTGAGTATAAAAAGGGAAATGGGATAATTGATAAAGGAAAAGCTTTTTATGTTAATAAAAATTGGCTTTCAAAAAGTATATGGTTTGTTAAAGCAATTCATGTTAATGAATTGGCTTTTATAAATACATTTCCTGGATATGAGAAGGGAAATGGAAGTTTTTGAAATGAAAAGGATAAGTATTTATAAATACTTTATATATCAAGTAATCCTCAGTCCGGGAGATATTTATATTATCCGGAAGTATATTGTAGATGTATGTATATGTATAAATTGGGTGCCGAGGGTCTAATGAATCCCGACGATCGACCGTGCCGCATAGTAGTGTATCGGGGGGGTTCCTTGTTTGGATTTCGCTTCGCGAGACACCCCACGCACGAATATGGCACTGTGTTGAGACTGGGGAGAAGTTTAATCCTTAGTGCTCTTATATCATTAAATGTTTATGGTATATATATATTATATATCTTTCTGTAATGAGGGACTGGCGGATCTCAAAGATCGACCTTGCTGCATAGTAGTGTATCGGGGGGGTTCCTTGTTTGGATTTCGCTTCGCGAGACACCCCACGCACGAACATGGCATAGCGTCGAGATTAAAGTGAAGTTAGTCCTTAGTACATCTATTTGACTATCTAGGTTAGATAGTGGTTGGGTATTAGACTAGTTTAGCAGGGTAGCTTGACTAGGATGTTTTTCGGGATGCGCTTGGTGTGAACTATTAGAGGAGAGGTGAGGTGTATCTCATGTGAGTGCGATACCAATTTAAATATGAGATAAAACTATTTTTTATAAAAATAAAGCATTTATGCACTTGCAAAATATTTTCAAAACATTCGGGCTCTGACCCGTTTGTCTACTCTCCTTTCTTTCTCTATACTATATATGTATAGGTGTCCAGACACAGGGACGCCTGGATGGAAACTCTTTCGAGTCAGACGTCTGCTGCAGCAGCTGTGGATGCTTGCAGGTTATCGGTAGACGTTTCTTTCCTTGTACTCTAGATAGGAGATATTGTATAAACACTCGAGCTAATGGCCCAATTGCATTTATTTATTCTTTCTGTACAGCATTCGATATGGTTGTATATTTGGACCGAGTGTTCGGTTATTTTAGTTCCTTTCATTTCCATTTCAGTTCATTACGCATTTAATTGTGAATGTTTTAATTTGTGCGCTAAAAAGAGTAGTTGGATAAAAGTTTTTTTACGACCACCTAATAGGATATTAGTAATTAAATGGATTTTCGACAGTGATGTTAAGGATGATCCATTTGTGACTCCTGTTTTAATTTAATATTGGAGTGATCGCCCGGTATCTTATTAGGCGGGTTGTTACATACACCTGATGGAAAAATGCGCATAGTTAATTGATGTAGTCCTGTAAAATCTCCGAATTCATTGTAGCTAACAGTTTTTCCTCTGTTATTTTCGTAAATGAGTTATTCTCATATAGATATATTTTCCTCTTATAGAAATTCATGTTTATTGGATTCATTTTTGGGTCTCATAGGAGTTTTTTTTGTTCAAATCAGGCTTTAGAAGTGCACTGCATAGTCTTGGATGTTGAGTATATCGTCATTCGCTCGATTATGGACGTCACACCGAGGTCAAACTTGAATTCTTGGAATCCTTTGCCTTTTGGAGGGTGGTTTCAGCTCTCCCTCACACCTGCAATCAAGTGTTCTACAGGTTTCAACTAAGTGGGTTCATGGCTAGATGAAATCTATCTGTTGTTGAGTGAGACGCTACCCTCTTTAGCTTTCTTCGCATAGAGCGTATCTATTCCTTGGAGGTTTTTGGGATTGATAGATTTTTTCCAGGACAAATATAAAGTACTAAATGTTGTATACGAAAGAGAAAGATGTTTATATAGATTGGTGGTATACAAAAGTTTCACTTAAATATGCCTTGGCCAAGCTTCGTTATATAGTGGAGAAAAATGTAATTGAAACACATACCTGCTATGATTATGAATTCAAGTTGTTATTATCCCAATATATAATATTTTTCCATTGACACAAGCTTGCTATGTGTTGACTACTAATTGGAGTATGAATTTTGGACATGAGTACGCTATGAAATTGAATCTTCAAGAAGTGATGGAATGAAAGATGGAATGATCTTATTACTGTCAATTCAAATTTTTCTATTTTTTCTTAATTTAAGTGTGTACCAATCAACTAATTAGTATACATAAATATGTTGTGAAATTTTCACCTTCCTTTATGTTTCTTTTATAGATACATAAATACGTTATGCTATTATAAATTTGTTTTCATCAAGCATCTACACCTGCCCTTTTTTTCGCCCAATTTTTGTAAAAATGTCCTACACATTGGTGTTGTAAGAAACAATTTACAATTTAAATTAATATTTTATGGCTACAGTGTCATTTATGCGAGGCCCAGACAAACTATTTGCATTGTGGATCGTCTTTTAAATAATGGAAGTTATGCCTAATTCATTTATTGACAATTTATCATATTAATGTGAAATATTATTTTATTTACATACGATTAATGTAAAATATTATTTTATTTACATACAACTTTCATCTTCTTGCCTGAAATTTATTGATCATGCAACAATGCAAGAAGTGTTGTAGGCATACGAGTTGGAGTCATGACACGCACGACTTTGGAAATTACGACCATTTTTTTTAAAATTGCAACATGTTTTGTTGGGGAACGAAGTTTTTACCATTTTATGATTGCGTACTTTAGAAATTTTCGTCGTTTCGCGATTATGTACTTCGAAAATTTTTAGCGTGCCTTCAGGCAAGGGCATACCCTAGTATATATATATAATTAAGAACTATATAGGAAGCATTTGTGAAACATTCGGGCCAAAAGCCCAAGTGTATTAATTTATTCTTTTACCTCCTTTTAGATCGACTTTTGATTTGGTTGTATTATGTTATCGAGGGTTCGGTTATTTTAATTCATTTCAGTTTCATGTATACAAACTGTATGGATGTTTTATTTGAATGGTTTGGTTAAAAAGTTTAGTTAAATACAATTATGACGCCAGCCTAGTAGGTTATTAATAATTAAATTTGTTTTCGACAGTGATGCTGAGAATGAACCATATGAGAGTCCTGTTTTAATTTGGTATAAGAATGATCACCCGGTATTTTATTAGGCGGGGTGTCACAAAAACCAATTAACTATAACATTAAATCATGAAATCACTTTTACTCAAATCCAGAATCCATAATGGTAAAAGGAAGAAAATTGAATATAGTTTTAATAGTTTTTTGGTTTGTATTCTATCTAGTGTAAAGATTATTTGTTTATATCCTTAGTAGTTAAAGAATGGGCCATTGTTAATAGCTTTCTTGGTTATATGACATAATACGCACCAAGTAATTTACTATGAGCAACAACGCCTTCACGATGCAATGGATGGGAGCCTCACCAGGGGGAATCCACTGGAATCCCCCACAAACTAAACACATACTCCACCGATCCGTTTTATCCCAAATGAGATCTCAAGCATAAAAAGTGAAAACGAGGACCTTATATTAGAGTTGTTGAAAATTAAATTATATGTGGAGTGTATATTTAAATTATATTACTTTCTAAGCACAGTAACCACATTCATTCAAGAAGCCCGAAACTTGAAAAAGTATGATGGTCAATGGATTCTAATTTTGCAGTCCAATAATAACAAATTCGTAGCTGAAACTTCCAAGACAAAATAAACACATATAACAACAAATTGAATTGGAGAATAGTCTAAGGAAAGTATGAATAAATTTTTTTAGATGAAATGATAAAGACATGCCAAACACAATAAGATGTTAACATAATCTAATCTATAAAATACTCACAGGAATAAGAAAAAATGACTGCCATATGCCAAATTGTGAGTATATAGTTGACATTAATAAAAAGATCTCCTTTTCAACCATTTTCATTCTTTCATGTTCTCCTCAACAAAGAAGTAAAATATAAATAAGCATACAAATACACAAAATAATAAATATTTTAGATGAAATATCATGTTGCAGAGAGGCAAACTGTCCTATCAAAATATAAATAAGTGTACATAGTAGGCAAGCACAGAAGGATATCCCGAGTCTCTCAGATAAATGCGAATCGAGATTCCATGAAAGCTCTACTATGTTGATGGATGCATGTTTCAACAAGAGAAGGAACAGGAGTAGGTAACGGTGAAATTGTTAAAATAGGGGTATTATCATGTTTTGCGGTTACAAAGGCCTAAGGTGAAATTTTGGCCAGTGGATCTATAACTGAGGGTGATGGAATCTGTGGATGTCAGGAAGTATGGACCTTAGAACATGAAACAAATGTATAAATGTTCGTATCACGAATAGATGCAAGGACATCATTAATTTTGATAATCAAAAGAAAATATGGATAGGCCATGATCATGTTACCCAAAGGCAATACCTTTTGTGAACTATCCTTAGTGGAATGACTAATGACGTCAAGTATGATATAAATAAGGTCTATAGATTAATGCTCAATTATAGCATACATAAACCTATAAATCTCGTAAGTAAATCATGGGTCCTATGATTAGGAAATAGACAATAAATTGTGACAAAATGAACAATCTAAACATTATTCAAAGACCAGTATGGAGAAATAATATTCCTCTCCACTCTTTATATTATATATCAAGGCGGTCATGAGAAATACCATGAGTACAATGGGGAAAGAAATTTGGTCGCTTAATGAAATACATTCCTTGATACTCAGCGAGAACATCCTATATCAAGATGATGTCTCGATCACAAACAAAGGAGTATATAGTCATCGAGTTCTCTAATAGAATAAATAACTTCACATAGAAGTCGATAACCATGGTCATGTTCTCCATGGGATATAACGAAGGAAAATTGTATATACAATGATGTGAGACACACTTGGCTCAAAAAATAACTGTTGGAGTCTTCTTGAGATGCTCTGTATCAAAGCCCCTCTAGGTCTGAGCAGAACAGTGAAAAATATGCCACACAGAGGTAGACCATTGCATGTGATGGGAATAGAATAACATTCGACTGTTGGTTATCGATGATAGGGGTTAGCAAGGGCATCAATAATTCAGCACTAGACCTTTCTATTGTAAATAAAACATTGATTTCTTTACATTATTTGTTAATGTTCTTGAGAAGATATGAAACATTGACACTCTCCAAAGTGTGTGAGTGTATTCCATTCAAACCCATCTAGAGAGCGCATGAATTATTTCTTTTGACATGCTTAGATACATTGGGACTGCAATATAATTCCCCCGGATAAAAATGGGATCAAGATGTAATAGTTTTGGTTGAAATGTGTTCCATCTAGTAAAAGGGATGAAAGTATTATAAACCACTAGAGTCGTGTTAATTACCTCAATAAAACCTAAGGAGCCACCGTTTGTTAAAGCACTGCTAAATAGATTTTCCAGGACTGATGTTGAATTCATTATCTTTTTACTATTGTTTAAAAATTCTACATGAATATTGTTTTCATGAGGTAGGTGTTCACTCGAGTCCAGTTCATGTACTGATTTTCTCTCTTCCTAATAATCAAGAGTCCCATTTTGCGCAGGGTTATATTTAGAAGGCAAAAGGCTTTCCTCAATTTCAAGTTTACCAACCTATAGAAGCAAATTATCAGTAATAAAATGACACAACATAAGTAGCAAGAGTTAGTATATAGGACTTGAACATGGTTCAATAGACAAAACACCACATTCTAGCATGTCAAATTGTCAAATACACACAAAATACTTACAAGTTTAAACACCACATAATATAAGGCTCATTTTCAAGTAACTAAATAAGTCTCATTTAAATCAAAGCATTACTTTCATTCCACAACAATATAATTCACATAAAAAATAGAAAATAAAGGAGTGCAAGTCAGGAAATGAGTACACACTTACTTTGTAGTTTTATCTTCACATCCACATATGATTGAATGGGTAGTGTGCAGTATTCAAACATTTTCTACGTTACTGATAATCCAGGTCAATGAATAAATAAATGCGATATGTAAGAAAAATGATCATTAAAGTTAAATATGTAAGCTTGTTTAGCTCCAATCTAATCTGTCACCACTAATGATAAAAAAGGGGAAAAATACTTTCCTCAAACACCCTACACTAAGTTTTAACCCAAAACATAGCAAATAATAGATTTAAAAGATAATTATGGTAATGTTATTCTAAAAAAATATGCCTATATACACTTTTTGGCAATACAACTTATGTAACAATAAATGCAACACTATCAACCACAAGTATTGAGATCCAACTTTGTTAAAACCCAATGTTATGCAACAAAATGAATATAATACCTTTTTATGTTTTGACTAACTAAAGAAGCCATCTCGGATGAGAACATTGAGAATAAGGAGTCATTGTAGTCGAATCAATAATCAATAGAAGTTCCAATAGAAGTTGACTAATAGTTGCAACTTATATATGTATTTACCTCACCAATCTTTAGTAATAGTAAAATTACTAACATCTGATGCTTACCACAATATAGTTCCAACTGTTTATAATATAATCCTTCTTCTCACCCACGCTATAACTGTAACTCGTGCCAAAGTTTGAGCCCTTCTACACCTTATAATGTTTAAAAATTATACATCATAAAATTAGATAAGCTGATCAATGTTAGATTTGAATTTTTGACCCAACTACAGTCAGTCAACTTCATAATAATTATAGGTCGACTCTCATTTTTTACTCATTGGGTGTGACCAACAGACGTATCGCACCCATATTGGCTCGTGTTTAATACCGACCATGAGTCGATACGGGTGCGACACATCAACGAGTCGCACCCAATAAGTCAGAAATGAGAACCGATGCAGGACTTTATAGTACAATGAGAACCCATTTCTATTTCGTGTGCATAGCATAACACTGATTAAATAGAAATAAAAAAAATTATTGGCACGGATGTGATAGGATTTGGGAGTTTTATGCTAAAGAAAACTAAATTACGGAAGTTGTTTTGGTCCAAAGAAAAGTGTAAATAATATTATTGTCTTATTTCTACTATGAATATGGGATATTTAAAAAATATATATATTATGTACATCTTACAAACCCTTATATTATACGTTTTGTTGGAAAGACCCCTTCAAATTATATTTTAGCTTAAAAATGGTAGCTTTACACATAAGGAGAGTTTGCGACAAAATGCATAATTGAGGACAAACGTTTCTACAAATATCTTGCAAAAAATCATAATTCAAGGATCTTTTTAACTTCACTAAATTCTATTAGAAATGAGATAATTTTAGTCATGTATAAAAAATTATTCTCAAACGATCAGTGAACCAATGTTCCATTATATCATACTAGAAAGTTAATATCTGATTGAATATCACACCTCAAAATGGTGTTTCCACATTGTGTTAATTTGAAATTTCAAGGAATGTTATGTCTCACGCACCTAATCCAAATAATTTATGATTAATCACGAAAATTCTTCAAGCATCAACGACAAAAGATTAAGAAATTGTGTACAAGTAAATTCAAGAAGACCTTTATCTTCCACCAACATTAAATAAAAACAAGCACAAATCACTACAACATCGCATAATACAAGAACTCAAGATCAATTTATAGAAATATGTACCTCTGGGGCCACGCAAATAGGAAACACGTAGAGGGAGAGGCCTCCTTCTTTTTAATTCACTCCTCATAAAGAAAAGAACTTCAACATAGCCGATACTAATCTACGAACCTTTTAATGGCTGTCCCAGCAAGGCCTTATTTAAGATAGGAGAATTATCGCAGAGAATAAGTCGGGGAAGCTCGCCTACTATTCCAACTCCCTAGAACCTATGATGGCGACGTCTCATTATTATTAGTACAAATTGTGTTGATTCCACCCCCACTTGAGTTTTGAACCCTAATGCTCTATTGGGGTTAAAAAAAACTCTTCGACCAGGAAGAACAAAAGCGACAGTTTTCTCCCTAGAGAGTGATGGAATAATGACATCCAACCTTCCAGAACAGAGGTTGCCAACATGTAGAGGTAATGAGGGAGTGGGTTTGGGGGGAATTATCCCGCCTGACCTCCCTTTTTTTTTTCTTAATGAGTTTTGCAATGGATACCAACATATTGTAATGGTTTTTCTCTATTTGTAAAGAATTTTGGTTGTTATAAATTTATAACGGATAAAATATGTTACAAATAAAAAAAATATCCGTTGCCATTTCTCTATTTTGGTGTAGTGATAGGAATCAGATGATATGAACATGAAAAATGTTTCCTACTCTAGACATGGTGATCACCCCTCAGTCAACTGTGCAAATTCCAAAAGACTTATGAGGACTCTCGAATCTAAGGGAATCTAAAGGCTTCGTGACAATATCAGCGAACTGGAGGTCTGTAGATACAAAACTCAAGGATACGACCTTTTCCTCTGCAAGCTCACGGATAAAGTGCTCATGTATCATAATGTGTTTTATGCGTGAATAATGGACTGGATTACAAGATATGTGTATCGCGCTTGTGTTATCACAAGAAATAGTCATGATGTCCTGTGATATCCCATAATCCTCCAATATCTGCTCCATCTACAAAAGTTGCGTGAAACAACTCCCGATGACTATGTAATCAGCCTCCGCAGTGGACAAAGAGATGGAGTTTTGCTTCTTTCTTAACAAAGAGACAAGAGCAGAACCAAAGAAGAAACACCCATCATTAGTGTTCTTACATCCATCTGCATCCCCGATCTAATCGATATCCCAATAGGTGGATAAATGGTCACTGGTATCAAAGGAATAGAAAATTCCAAGTAAGAGAGTCCCACTCATGTATTTCATAATACGTTTAAGAAAGAGTAAGTGTGACTCTTTTTAGGACAACTGATATTTCACACAGACTCCAACACTAATGTCTATGTCGGGACGACTGGCAGTCAAGTAGAGAAGACTACCTATCATACTCTGGCACAAGATTTACTATATGTCCTTGCCTGAAGTGTCCTTATTAAGCTTATTTGAGGTACCCATAGGTGTACGCGCAGGCTTAGCGGAGTCTAGACCAAATTTCTTCACAAGGTCTCTAGCGTACTTTGATTAGGAGATGAACATACCATCCTCTAGCTGACAAACCTGGAGACAAAGGAAGAAAGTAAGCTCACCAACCATGCTCATCTCAAACTCAATCTTCATCTCCTCGTCAAAGTGGTAAGCATGCTGGGAGAACATGGATCCAAAGACTATGTCGTACACATAGACCTAGGCAACCAAAATAGTACCTTCATCTCTCATGATGAACAATGTCATATTAACTCCCCCTCTCTTAAAGCCACATGCTAAGAGATATGAAGTAAGCCTCTTGTACTAAGCACAGGGTGATTTCTTCAAACCATACAAGGCTTTCCTCAGATAGTAGACGTGATCAAGGTGTTTCAGGTCTTCAAACCCTTTTGGTTATTCCATATAAACCTCCTCTTGTAGAATGCTATTAAGAAAGTTACTCTTGACATCCACCTGATATAACTTAAAGCCCACATGACATGAGATGGAGAGTAGTAAGCGGACGAACTCAAGCCTCGTAACAGGAGAGAATGTCTCGTCAAAGTCTACACCCTCTATGTATGTGTAGCTTTGAGCGACAAACCTAGCCTTATTTTGAATAATAGTACTAATCTTATCCACCTTATTCTTGAAGATCCACTTGGTACCTATCACATTTGTCTCACTAGGTCGGGGCACCAGTTCCAAGACATTATTCTTTTTAAACTGAAGCAACTTATCCAGCATAGAACATATCCAATGTTCATCTTTAAGTTCTTCCTTATAGTTCTTGGGCTCGACTTTGAATGTGAAACAAACATGGCTAACATTTTTCTCTAGCTGAGCACGAGTCTTGACCCCTAGGGTGGGATCTCCTAAAATAGTAGAAGGATCATGATTCAGTGTCCCCTAAGTCGGTAATGGGATCCACTCTGGGTATGCGAGGCACAATGGGATCATCAGAAGAAAGTGCGTCATCCTCACAAAAAAGGTTAGAATCAACAAATACCGGCGGTTCTTTATCTTGCAAAGTGACGTTTATTAATTCCATAACTTTAGAGCTACTCGGGTTTAAAACTCAATATGCTCTACTAGTCGATGAATATCCTAACAATACTCTCTTGTCGCTCCGAGAGTCAAACTTTCCTAGTTTCTCTCTATCCCGTAGGATGTATCGTTCACTCCCAAATAAACGAAAATATGAAAGGTTGGGATTCTTTCCAGTCCATAATTCGTAGGGCATCTTAAGTGTGTGTGGAAGAAGGTAAACCCTATTCACCGTTTGTCATTCGATAGACACCGCCTCTGCCCAAAATCTTCTAGCAACTCTACGACCTAGAAGCATAGATATAGCCATCTCTTGAATCACCCGATTATTCCTCCCAATAATCTCATTTTGTTAAGGAGTCTTCACAATAAAAAAATCACGTTTGATCCCGAGGCTATCATAGTAAAGATCTACTTTAGCATCCTTAAACTCAGTGTCATCACTACTTATTCTATTGATAGTGACTCCGTGTTGATTTAGCAGGACATGACACTTGGCCGTAAGAAATTACACAGCATCATATTTCTCTCTCAAAAAACCTAAAATCAAGTAACGAGAGAAACCATCTACCATCATGAGGATATACCTCTTACCACCCAAACTCTCATTACGATTAGGACTCATAAGATCCATGTGTATCAATTCAAGCAATCGTGAAGTGGTAATGGAATTCAAATTCCTATGGGGACTACATACTTGCTTTCCTAACTAATAGGGTCCCCAAACCGTGAAAGTCGACTTTCCAAGTGATGGAAAGCCACGTACTAGGTCCTTTTTAGATAATTTCTCCAAATCTCTAAATTTCACATAACCTAGACATTGATGCCACAGATCCATATGAGTGATCGTGGCGCTTTTGCATACAAATAAAGACTTGAGAAGAATCCCAAAATAATTATCTTCCATCCTCACCCCTTACAATAAAAGTTTACCGGCTTGATCATAAACATTACATTCGTTTCGGCCAAACCTTACTGTAAAGTCAGCCTCACATAGCAAGCTAATGCTGAGAAGGTTTTCTTTTAAACTTTTGACATACAAAACATCCTTTATCTTAGGAAATCTTGGTATATCTACTATACCTCCTCCTACTATGTTAGATTTTCTCCCGTATCCAAAGGTGAATTTACTATCCTTGCGAGCCTCTAGGTAGGTAAAAAGTGAGATATCACATATTATGTGTCTGGACCACCCACTATCGAAATACCAACGAGAAGAGTTATGTGATCAACATGAACAAGAAGGGTTTTTGCATTAAGTTTAGGTACCCATGATAAGGTAACCTTCTATTTGCCCTTGTCATTGTTGGCTCTAGTCGGGATATTTGAAGTGTTCATTGATGGCATAGAAATCCATTGGAACTCTTCCATTAGACTTTGAGAAGTGGAGACTAAAAACCCAACCTGCTCTTTAAGACTCGAAAAATATCTAGTGGCACATGGTGGAGAAAATGGATGTCATGTACGACCTAAAATTTAACAAAGCTCCCTAAGGTGGCCATTTTTTTACAGTAGGTATAGAAGTACACAGGCTGTGGCTGACCTTAGTTTTATTTTCTTTGGCAGAAATCTTCTTCGGAGATTTTGGCGATTGCCATATGGGTTCGTAGTAAACTTAGGAAATGGTTCCGGTGTCACATGGGACATGGAGACACCATCAAAACCAATTCCCTTCCTTTCACCAAAACCTAAAGAAGGGGCGAGGAGCATATTTTCCATCTTTCCAGATCTATCCTCAATCTTTACCTTGACCTCCCTTTCTATCTCAAGGTCATGAGTAAACTAGGCTATAAGGGCTTCAAGTTTCTTTCGAGTGTCCATAGAGGTTTGGATCTCACTCGTAAGACTAGCCACTTGCTCGATCAAGTCCCCTTTCTCTTTCTCTAAGCATCTCTCTCTCTCTCTCTCTCTCACCAAACTGAATCTCTATTTCTACAAAAACTCTCTCTCTCTCTCTCTCTCTCTCTCTCTCTCTCTCTCTCTCAATGCAAATAGTCTCTCTCTCTCTCTCTCTCTCGCATTTCTCTTAAATTCTTCTCTAGGGCAGCTATCCTAAGAGCTATCTCTTTGTTACGCTTTTTGGTCTTAAAAGTATCAGTATATAAATTAGCGTACGCATGTCGGAGATCACTCTCGATCTCACTTGCACCATCCTCCCCCTCACTCGCATCAATATCACTATTGAATTGTCCCTATGAGTTTTCATCCTCATCGTCATGAGGAGCACTGCCAGTACTCACATAACTAGCCATGAATGCGATGAAGTTGCATTCATGCGATGATCTGTCTCCCGAATCCACCGACTCAACCTCACTATCATCACTCAGGGAGGAATTCAAAGAAACTTTGGATTGTTCTAGACGTTTCAACCTAGTTGCACACTCAAAACCCCTATGACCTCAACCACCACACTCAAAGCATCTCTTTTCGTATTTCTTAGGGGTGTCCTTTTTATCGTTCTCAAATTTCTTTTCAGATTTATTTTCTCAAAATTCTTTTTATCTTTAAAATTCCTATTTTTCTTTAATTTGATAATTTTTTTGCAAACAAGGCCAAATTGTCTAAGTGAAAATCAGAATCAGAATCAGACATCTCTTCCTGTCTTTTCTTAGACGACTCACCTCTATTTCTCACTGACCCCTCACTCTTCCTGGCTTGAGCTTTAAGTGATACCCCGTTGTCTTTTGATTTTATCATGTTAGGGAAAATGTCAATTTCATAGGTCTGTATGTCTCCAATTAACTCTTCTAATTTCAGCGTACTCAAATTACCTAATGAATTTAACACAATGAATTTGGGGATAAATATGTTAGGCAGTGATCTCAAAATTTTCTTAACTATTCTAGCATCAGGAATATGTTCACCTAAGTTGAAACTAGTGTTTACAATATCAGATAAGCATGCATAAAATTCATTAAAACACTCATAATCTAGCATGGTGATAGTTTCAAATTGTGTAGTTAAGTTTTGAAATTTTGATTCTTTAATTCATGGGTAAGTTGAAGAACATCCATGCTTCTTTAGACATAGTACACATCATGATGTGTCGAAACTCGTCAGGTGTGACAACTCCAGAAATGGCACTAAGCCCGCGTGAGTTATATATGCTCCATTTAAATTCATCCTCAGGCCAAACAGTCAAAGATTTTAAAGTAGTTACGTTATCTACAGTGACAGTGGGAGACGTCCACCCTCTTTCACACACAACCCAAACACGTTCTTCGATGGCCTTTAAGTGAGATTTCATAAGGGCTTTCCAATGTGCATAATTTGACCTGTAAAAAATTGAGACCCTATTATATAAGTTTTCCATTGAAATTGCGCTTTTTCAAAGATCAATTTTTAGAACAAAATTGATATCAGAAAAAATTACAGGGTAAAATTGTTTAAATGGCTCTGATACCAATTTGAGAGTGGGCCAGCAATCAATGTCCAACTTATTTAATTAAATTCCAATTTTAGCCCAATTCAGTCTTAACTCTTACAAATAATTGTGACAGCTAGATGAAATAAATCAAATATGCTCGAGAGTCACAATTTGAGGAAAAATCCCCCAAATGGGCAAAACCTTTTTATTTCACTATAATTTGTAAATCTCCACTTACTCGGATTACAATGAAATACAGTGACACACGAAATATCTGCAGGTGTTGGTTCGGTGTCATCAGCAAGAGGTCCTGTAAGAACTCCATGATCAGCAGTGGAAAATCAACCTTCTTCTTCTCCATAAGAACTCCAGATGAGTAGAAAATTTTTCTTGGGTTTAGAGAATTCACATAAATGATTGGGAATTGTTTGTGAATCAAAACAGTGTATAAAATATGAAAAACGAAGTCTGTTTTAATGAAGAAGAACTATAGAAACATCAGTGCCATGACTTGAAAAAACGTGTAGAACAAGCACTGCTTAAATACAAAAATCGAGGCGGTGGGTCGTTCAAACGAGATGGAGTGTCGTTCAAACGAGATGGAGTGTCGTTCGAACGATGCCATGTGTCATTATAACGACTTCGCGTGACATGAGCTATCGTTTGAATGACAAGATCTGTCGTTCGAACGATCTGAACGACTTGTACTTGTTCGCCTCTACACTTAAAAAAATTCTTATTTCGAGATAAAATATTTCGGACTTCAAAAATTTATTTTAAAAATGTTCCTAAATATTTATGCAAAGATAAAAAACTCCAAATAAATAATTTTACCATAATTGCGAGTGGTGTAGTGGAAACAGATGAATGTTGAATATGCACGATGCATGATAGAATAATGTTGATGCACTACACACGTATGAATGTAGTGGGTGCATGAAAACTTCAGATCCAAATCGAGGCCGTCATGGATGAACGTGGAGACGTTTCGAATGTAGCGGTGTCAGACATACTTGCAGTGATTTAGGATATACAAAAAAAATTCCTAGATACTAAAATGACATTTATAAAATCATGTCCTTACAAGATTAACCACAACACGAAACCTCCCGTGATAATAAGTAGCGTAGGTATGTCAATACACATAAGAATCATATAATAGATATTCTTACCACCTATAAAAATCAATACTAATACGCACAACCTAGATATTATCATTCGTATGTAGTATGTTTCTGTCGAATACTCACCATACTTATTACTTGCGATTTTTATTCACTATCGTATTTACATGAATTTTCACACAACTCTAAGGGCCCTAGTTACCCCTTCATTATTTTTCAGTAGTTATTGCCATTGTCACTACTGGTCATTAACATAGGTTCACTCATCACTACGTCACCTACTCGAATTTCATTCATTTATCAATTGCGGATATTTTCTCAATTCCCAATACTTACTCGTCTCATTTGATGTAAACTGAATCTCCACTTTAGGCTTAATGTCCTTATTATATAAAAACAATTACAATCAATCAATCTAGGAAACCTCTAACAGAATAACAACAAAATAGAACATTTCTTAAAATCTGCCTAGATTTTAAAAATGCAGTTATGAGGCATTTTGGAGCCGCTTTTGAGAAAATATATCAGAGAACAATATGTAGAAAAAAAGATTTTTTACGAGGCATCTCTAACATAGTAGGCATTTTCAAAACCAAAACGGGGCAAAACTGTTTTTAAAATGACAGTTTAATTTACCCAATTTCATAGACTTCTTCAAATTCAAGAAGTTATCCTATAATTCAATCCTACCCATTAAAGCCCAAATTTCACACATATAAATCATGACCCAATTATTGATTTCGTGATCTCTACATAAACCAAGAAAATTTTAATACCCCATATTTTTATGACATTTAATTATGGGATTAATTAAATTTTTTTGGGATAAATTAATTTACTATTAATCAAAATTTTAAATTGAATATTTACTAGTGTGACGAGAGTTAGTAATTATTGATAAGAATTATGTTGAATATACTAGATGATTAAAGTAATATATGAGATTGAATTTATTAAAGATTGCCGCGACTAAATAATACGACAATCATGGAAATTAAGTCGGGACGCGCATGTGTCGTGTTGGGACTAAATTAATATGATAAAAAGTAAATTAATCATAAGTCACCTGTATGGTCATTTCGAATGCGTCAATGTGTCCTAAAGGGTCGAGATAGTCAGAAAAGTGTACACGGGGGTTTAGTTTGGGTCTCAGGACGTTTTTAGGCCTAACCGGTAACCCAGGAGGGCATTTTGGTAATTTTCAATTTTAGGCCTTAATTATGGATGAAAATTGGAGTGTTATATCTGATGAGAGTTAGATTCCTCGAGGGTGAGAAACCATCGAGTTGCAAAGAGGCTAAGGATGCGAGAAGAGAGAAGGCTTCCAAGGAGGAGAGCCACCAACCCTACACCACTCTCATCAATTCCACAACCAATGCGTAAATCGAAAGATGGGGATCATTCCTATACCACATTAATATGTCGAATTAGACCATCGATTTCTAGGAAAGTATATAACTTGTTGTTATTTAGTTGATAACACATCTATTCTAGTGTAGGAGATGATAATTTCATGTTTTCATAAAAGATTAAAGATATTTGGGAGATTCATATTGAAATTCTGAATAGGAGTCATGTTAGGACAACCCTATTGTTATATGTAGATGATTAACCACGAAATTGATGTCCAGTTAAGGTTAAATTCAGGAGGAATTAGGAAGATATTTATCATGAGGATAAAAATAGGGTTCTTGATGTATTAATTTCAATTAACCCTTTAATCGATGGCGTTGATGAATTTCATATATGTTTTACGTTAGAAATCATGTATGTAGGATGATATAACTATTGGTTTGATTGGTTAGGAGTTCAGGAAGAATTGATAGAGGTTTTGGGAATTTATGCTAAGGAAACCCATCGGTTTGATATGCAGATTCTAGGCAATAACTACTTGATAGATCGATCGACTCAAGACCTTCATCGATCGATCGACTCGCTTTGGAAAATGGATACTTTTCTCCTTTTAAATATTAATCCAATCCCGATGTGTAAGGACCTTTGGGAATAATTTAAATATCTTAATGGGACATGAGAAGGACCAGTAGGGTATAAGTAGGGTCCAGGTAAGACGAGTTTATATGAGATTTAAATGTGGGGTTTCGGGAATATAAATAGAGTGGAAAATCGCGTGTACGTTATAGTAGGTCTTATGAGAATTAGCAAAGACTTAAACCAGTAGGGTAGTGAGGGTACACCTACTGATTTAATTTTTATCGAGAGGATACACTTTGAGAGTCGAGAAGTATGGAAGGATTTGCAGTAATTGAAAGAATGATTTAATTATACGTAGAACTCGGGCGTATTAGGCTACCATGGCTAGAAAATATTATGGGTCATGGGCGCACCTAGTTGAATAATGTGAATATATATATATATATATATATATATATATATATAATATTGTATGTTTGTGTGTAATCATACCCGCGCTACTTGCTATCACAGAGGTTTTCGCTAGGACAGTCTTATCTCGATTGGACCTTTATGGGATATTGGCTTGTACCCTAGAACATGGGATCCTTCATAAAGGCTATCTAAGAACGATAGTCAAATGGTCCTAAGAGACGTGAGGGAATATACTGACATCTTAGTGATTGGGAAATATGCTTCGCCTCCAATATGTGTGTTTTGTGTTAATACAGTTCGAGAGTGATTCCGGACTAGTATTTCCCCTTATACGAGAGATACGGGGACTTGATAGAAGAGTATACGGGCACCATAAATTTATGTGGGGTGACCTATTAGTATCTATATTACGTGTTGTAGATTGTGTTGGAGTTGCAGGTCCTTGCAGTAGACGATTACTCCTTTGACTTCTCAGCTTTCTATTTAGTCTTTTTAGTTAGGGCATGCGTTGCCCAAATCTAGATTTTGTTTAGACTTGATAGAGATTTCGTACTCTTTTATTGTTCAATTTTTACTTGGTATTGTTTCATCTATTGCGCTGGCCTTAGATGTGGATACTTATTTGGATTGATTTATTTAGTTGCCTCATTTAACTTAAATGGTTTGATTTTTAACGTTAGCAGTATTCATAAATGAGTTTTTCCATATAAGATTTTAACAATGGATTTTAATAAATAAAATTAAATGTTTTGACGCTTAGGTTAATTATTTTTAGGTGATTAATAAAGAAAATGGTTTTACGACAGTGATGCTAAGAATGAACCAACCGGTCACTTTGATTTAATTTAATAAAGGACTGATCACCCTATATTTAATTAGGTGGGGTGTCACAAGTGGTATGAGAGCATCAGGTTCTAGTGTCCTTAACATCTGTGAGGATTAATATGCTTCCAGCGTTGCTTCATTTGATATAGAGCCCTATGTTTAGCATTGTTGATTTCTATGGTGAGATTTCATTCTCCTGCTATAACGTATATATATTAGTGAATCTTATTTACGTTCGGGCGTGTTCGAATAATGAAGTATAATAGGCGAGGGCTGTTGGGAGAAAAGTAGGAGGCAGGGCTTAGTGATGTTGTAAAGTATATTCGAGGATGATGACCATAGTCGAGGTCACCCATATTATAGCACGAGAAGCCAGGACTGTAAAGATGGCTAGGGCGCAACATATGATTTCCAACTACTACTATAGTCGAACGTGGTGCCAAATTAAACTCACACAACATTGTAGGACTAAGAGAGAGTCAGACGAAGCATTGAGGAGAACCATCAGTGGAAGATATAGAAATGCGGAGATTATATGTTAACCAATGAAGGTAAAATATCCAAAGGTTTGGAGTTATGGCGGAGTGTGAGTAACGAGGAGTGAAATTTTGGGGTAAAATTTTCTTGAATCGTCAGAGCAAAGTTATAATGGTGGGAGTCAACCACCACATTTAAAAGTGGAATGTTATGTCAATGCAAGGATCTTAGGTACAGTTTACGGCTTGACCACCGCAAGTTCCTTCATAAGATGTTCAGGATAAGATGTGAATGTTGTTCTGAACTCATCACAGAAAGGTCGGACAGAGGTCCATGTGTGAAAATGAACTTAATTATTTAGCGAATCTTGTATCGGATGAAGTAGATACAAATGAAGAAGAGGATTTCAAGTGGGAAATCGACTCGCAAGGAAAGCTGACAACACTTAAAGGGAATTCTGTTGGACAGTTGATCCATATGGTAACAATGTTACGCATTCTTCATAAAGATATTAATGCTTCTATGTGAAGGGATCTGAAGGAATCAAAAGATTTAATTGAGGAATAAGACTGGATGAAACGCAGTTAGCAAAACACTGCAAGGGGGAGACCCATCAGGGGATCCATTTAAATGATTCGGGTATCTGAATTCTTACCAAGCGATGGTGAATTCAGAAAGAACTGTCGAAGCCAGTAGTGTGTTACTTAGAGTCAAAAAATCTAAGGGAGCAACGGGAGTAGACATCAGGAATCAATCCTACCAAGTCCGAGAGAAGGACAACCCTAATATGGTGAGTACGACCGGTGATGAGTGGCTTAGGCATAGAGGTATTTTGTGGAGAGTGAAATCGCACGCGTTAATGTTTCCCGAAGAGAGTAAAGGGACAAGAGTAGGGTGCCTAGTAAAGGGAACTGATTAAAGTAGTTTTTGTTTTGGTTCAGATAGGCGTGTTATGTTCGAAAACCATTTGAGTAGCCAGGGTGATTGGAAAGGTAGAAGCATGAGTTTTACCCTCGGAGGAGGAGGTGTGTTTTATGTGACACGAACGAGTCACTATATTTTTATTATTGCTAGATTCGCACGTGAGACGATTTTAATGCGTATATCGATAATGTTACTATTATGTAAATGCTTTCCCTAGTATAGCGGGGTTAACTTTAGTATTATCCGTGGAGGATGAATGGGTGTAATGATAGTGGTATATACCTTATTGTGGTTACTCAATTTAGTGTTGTGTTATACGAGTATGATATTATCTTTATTATGGTTTTTATAGTAATAATTAGATCAATAGTGGGCAGATATCGCAAGTCTATTGTGGTTGATGTCATAGTGCAGGATGTTTTGTTCTAGCGAAGCCTCACCTAAGAGAGGGTAGGGCTCACATTTATATCATATATTATAGAGACTTCGAAAGGGTATAGAGGTATCAAAACGTCTAATCCCAGTGTGTATAGGGAATTTATTGACATGATTTGGTGTGTATTAGGTTCACTGTTGAGCGGAAAGATTTAACTCATTATGGTGTTTAACGCTCAGGACTTGGTGTGGAAGAGCGCATTGTTATAACACTCCTTTTAAGACGTGGGAGTTAAGATTTATATTTATATGTCTAGGGACAGGATTTCAAGAGTCGCGATTGTATGTGTATGAGGTTTATGGAATGTGATTACCACCAATGCTGAGCGGTAGTATAATTGGCAAAAAGTTCTTTGTTTAAGTGCAATTGCAGGAGGAGATATAGCTTTCGTGTTAAGAGATAAGAATTCAGAGATACATGTTATGCACTGAGGACCTAATGAATTTTGATAACCGATAATGCCAGGTAGTAGTGTATTGGGGGGTTCCTTGTTTGGATTTCGCTTTGCAAGACATCCCACACACGAAACTTAGCGTAAGGTTGGAAGTAGGGAGATGTCAGGCCATTCGTCCATGAGTCCTGTACCTCAGTGACTATAAAAGTGTATAATTATAACTGTGAGTTGGGAGTTAAATTATGATATAGGGCCAGTGGAGCCAGTCATGTGGCAAGGAAGTATTGAAAATTTTATTTTATCCCCACAAGTTGAAGGGTGGAACAATGTTAAAAAGGATTTAAAATTTCAATTTCTGGGGTGATTGGCAATACCCAAGTGTTATAGCCATGTTGTGAATACAGGGGCAACAAATAATTGAGTGTTATGTGTGATGAGTATGTGATGTTTATACCACTATGCACGGTCTATAGTGTGTGTGGGCATCCTGGTTAGCTGATGTTAGAATCGTCCGAGTTAAAGGGACGTGGGAATAAATGTGTGAAATATATGCCGAATGGACTAATATAATGAAGTAAAAATGAAAGAGTGGATTAAGAATCATGTGAGAAGGATGATAATCCATATATGTGTACAATTAGAGTAGCACACCCGAATTCGGTTGAAAGGCTGTGGGAAGCCATTTAAAAGGGGTATTCCTTGAGAAAGTGTGACACCCTAACTAATTAAATACCGGGTAGCTACTCCTTAATTCAAATTAATACAAAATGTCAAGTTGGTTCATTTCATAGCATCACTGTCGAAAAACGTTTTAACAATTACTAGCCACTTAATATTTAAAAAGTGAGTTGTCAATTTTTAATTATATCCAATTAACATACAATAAGTATTAAATTATGTAATAATGATATCACAACCATATTATAGTCACATTAAAATGATAAAGAAATATGTGAATTTGGAGGAACACTCCTCGTAAATAATCTGAAATACAGAATAAAACTGAATACAGAGTCTGAATCACTAAATAATTACAACCCAAAATCTGAAATAAAACTGAGTAAGTAGGATGTCTCTAAAAGAAAAGGGGCGACATGCCCTACAGATGAATAAATCTGAAATAGAGTCAAGATAGAAAGTGGAGGCGTCTACTATCGAGGTCCTGTAACTTTCACAGCAGCTACAACACGCCACCGAAAGGGAACTCCTACGCTTGGTGTCCTTGTGGCTGGGCACCTAAAAGGTTTTTACAAGAAAATAGATTTGAAAGCAAACGGGTCAGAGCCCGATTGTGAAAACAGTTTAAAATACAGCAAGTGTTTAATATCATTAAATAGTGAATATAAAATACATGATAGTGGGTGCACTCACATGAGTTCCTCACCTCTCAACTAAGTGTGCACTCCTACGTACCCATACCCATTCTAGTTATTCCACTAACTAACTAGTCTAATAAAATATCTGAGTTTACTATACTATTCGAAGTTCAAATTACCGGCATTTGAATATAAACATAGAGTTTTACCTTCATTCCTTAGGATTAGTTGCAATAATTACTAAGAGTTTTCGCATTTTTAACTCTACAAAAGATGTTACATTAATTCACATTTGTACCAATATAAACAGTTCATTTCAGTATTCCAGTATATCATTCTCATCCTAAATATACAATAATGGCTCCCCTAGACTAAGCTGCGATGCACACATACTCTGCTATCAAATCCCGGTACATCATGTACATAAGGATCACGTATTTCGAATCTCTCAGGAACCGTTTTGATAAGTAACAATCATACACAATGGAGGCAAACATAGTTCACATCACATGGGTCACGCACATACCTACGCTCCCATGATCCGCAGACTTATTAACTCCTCAATAAGTCATTCTCTGACCTATGTCCTCGAGGTACCAATCTAAATCCCCCTATAGGCACATAAAGATTAGATGGCCCTGATCGTACGCCAACTTCCCATGAAAGCAAGTATGGTAGGTATGTTATACACAGATAACCACATATACTAAGCATTAACACATCTTAGATATCTTATAATATCAATAGAGGTATATTTTATATTCCTATGCCGTCATTAAATGTTTTTCGTTTTCAAATCCTAGAATAATATACATTAAAAGTAGTCAAACCCTCTCACATCGTAATTTTTGGTACTCCTTCCCTAACCCATAGATGTCATCCGGTGTACTACAAAATTCTAAGTTTTAATCCTCAACGTACTCCAATCTCACAACTATACCCACTAGTCAACAAGGGAAGGTTAACACTCGATTAAAATAAGTCTATTGGAAGTTCGAAGTAAAATCAGGCCTAAAAAGCCATTCTGTCAATTCGTTAGAAATCTCGTTCGAACGAGTGTCGTTCGAACGAAGTATTCAAACAATATTTTCATCTCGTTTGAAGTCTCGTTCGAATGACCTAGGCAGGTCTTCTAACGAGATGGTAGAAAACGCCCAGAATTTTCCCAACTCGTTTTTTCTTCATTTTTCTCTTCTCTAAATTCGTCCTAAGATCATCCAAATTACATTTTAATTTTTTTAAACTATTTTTAAGCCACCCTACCTTAACATATTTTTGGGGTCAAATCTTACTAATCAACATGCCAAAATCATAAATCCCCAATTCTTTCCCCAAACCCTATGAACATGCACTCAGAATTTTATTGACTACCCAGACTCTTATAAATCTGTTTTTAATTCATCCAAATTTACATTTTTTGGGTATCGAATTCGTCCATAATCATTCCACATGCAAATCCCTACCCAAAATCACGAGTTTCACCATAATTTCATTGGTTTTTCATCAAAAACTTCTAAGACAAAAACAGTTTCTATACTAAACGTGGAGGAAATATTCATTGCGATTAACGACATCAAATTACTTGCCTTAAATCTGATGTTCTGGTTCGTTGTTGATGATGAAGGTTGTCTCTCTCTCTTCTTTTCGGTCATAAATCCTTTCAAATTTCTGGTGATGGGAGATGGTTTGGTTTGGAAACTCCTTTACCCTCTTTCTAACTTCTCTCAAAACCTCCGTATCCCACTCTCTTATCTTTTACTAGTAATGGACTTAGTGGCCTCTCAAATAATATATAATTAACCTCTAAAATTCGTGGGTTTTAATTCCTCAATTTTTAAAATTACCAAAATACCCTTCTAGGTTGCCGGTTTGGCCGAAAAATGCCCCGGGACCCAAACTAAACCCCCGGCTAGTGTTTTCTGACTATTTCGACCCTTCCAGACACATTGGCACACTCAAAATGATCATTCGGTTGATACAAATATAATTTACTTTTTAATTTAAATAAATTCATTCCTGACGCGACTGACACACGTGTTCCAATTAAAATTCCCAAATTGTCGTATTTATTCCTCTTGATAATTTAAATATTTTCAATACTCATATATTACCGTATATACTCAGAAATATTCAATTTTAACATCATAATCAAATACCAACTCACATCTCGTTAGTATTTATATCTGGATTAATTCCCTATTAATTCTCATTTAATTCAATTAATCCCTTAAATACAAATCAATAAAATTACGGAGTATTACATACTTCCCCCCTAATAATAGAATTTCGTCCCAAAATTCAGAACTAAAGAATACCTGGTAAAAATAGCTCTGGATAACGTTCACGCATCTCATCCTCGTGCTCCCATGTGGACTCCTAGACATTATGATGCCGCCATTACACGCGTACAAATGGTACTATCTTCGACCTCAGTTTCCTCTCGCTGTGGTCCAGATTAGCAATCGGCCCCTCCTCGTAGGAACTATCGGGCTGAAGATCGATGTCCTCTAAAGCAATGTGAGTATGGGCCAAGTCGTCCCTAAGATATTTCCTTAGCGAGGAAATATGGAACACATCATGAATCCTATGCAAGTGCTCCGGTAACCCAAAGTCTATACGCAACTGGCCCAATCCTCTCGATGATAGGAAATGGCCCCACATATCTTGGTGTCAGTTTCCCCTTCTTCCCAAAATGCATAATCCCCTTCATAGGAGATACTCTGAGTAACACCTGATCCCCGACCTTGAATTCTCTAAAGAACCTCTTGGCATCAGCATAGGTCTTCTTTCGGTCCTGAGCTACCCGAATACGACTCCGTATCATCTCTATCCTTGTCGAAGTGTCCTGAATCACTTTCGGCCCAAGGAGTTTGTTATCCCCCACCTCTAACCAACATACTGGGGAACGACAAGGTCTACCATACAACGCCTCGAATGGAGTCATGCCAATGGTGAACTGGTAGGAGTTATTATAAGCAAACTCCACCAGTGGAAGGTACTGCTCCTAACTACCTCCAAAGTTTAGGATGAACATGCGCAACATGTCCTCTAGCATCTGATTTGTCCACTCTGTTTGCCCATCAGTCTGCAGGTGATATGCCGTACTCAGCCGCAACTCCGTACCCATTGCCTCCTGAAAACTCTCCCAAAATTGTGAAAAAAATATCTTATCTCGGTCAGACACGATATTTAGAGGCACCCCGTGAAGTCTCACTATCTCCACAATGAAAATCTGGGCATACTGTCCCGTAATGTGGTCTGTCCTCACGGGTAGAAAATGAGCAACCTTGGTCAACCTATCCACAATTACCCATATGGATTCGTGACCCCTCTGTGACGTAGGTAACCCCATGATAAAGCCCATGTATATGCTCTCCCATATCCACATCGAAACCTCTAACAGTTGTAGAAGTCCTGCCGATTTCTGATGGTCCACCTTTACTAGCTGACAAGTGGCGCATTTAAAAACGAATATGGAAATATCTCTCTTCATCCCGCTCCACCAATACTGTCGTCTCATGTCTTGGTACATCTTATCCCCACCAGGGTGTACCGCGAACCGCGAATCATGTGAATCTGTCATTACCTCGTGTGGCAAGTCTTCCCCTTTCGGAACGATTAGTCTCCCATTGAAGCGTAATCCCCCGTCTGAACTAACGGTATAGGACTCGACTCCCTCTGCTAGTAATCAAACTATCTGCTCCTGACAGAACGAGTCTTTTTCTTGGGCCTTTATCACTCTCGTAACAATCTGAGGTGTAACAGTCATCACAAACATGAATGATCGGGCCACTGCATCCTGGTGTCCCAACTCCTTCCACTTAGCTTTCAACACCTTGGCCACCTCATCTACTGGCCTACGGCTCAACCCGTCTACTACCACGTTAGCCTTCCCTGGGTGATATTGGATATCAAAATGATAATCCTTCACAAACTCAAGCCACCGACGTTGACGCATATTCAGTTCCTTCTGCGTGAAGAGGTATTGTAGAGAATTGTGGTCTGTGAACAACCGAAATTTCTCCCCCAGAAGATAGTGTCTCCAAATCCAAAGAGAGAATACGACTGTCTCTAACTCCAATTCATGGGTGGGGTAATTCTTCTCTCGAGGCTTAAGCTTACGAAAAGCATAAGCTATAGCCTGACTCTCCCATCGGAGTACACCTCCAAGTCCTTGTAAGGACGCATCGGTGTAGACTAGATACTCAATTCCCAGTCTTGGCAATGCTAACACAGGCGCTGAGGTCAACTTGTCCTTCAACTCATCGAATGCCACCTGACAGGCATCGCTCCAGATGAATGTCACACCTTTGCGAGTCAGATGTGTCAAAGGAACCGCTATCTTTGAGAAACCCCGAATAAACCTCCTGTAGTATCCTACTAGGCCTAAGAAACTACGGATCTCAATAGGTGTCGTGGGCTGTCCCCACTCCCTCACCGTGAATACCTTCCCCGGATCAACAGATATCCCCCGGTCTGAAATGATATGCCCCAAAAACTGAACCTCCTTCAGCCAAAACCCATATTTCTCGTACTTTGCATAAAGCTCGTTCTGACGTAGCATCTGCAAAACCTGTCTCAAATGTTCAGCGTGTTCCTCCTTTGTCTGGGAGTAAACTAGAATGTCATCAATGAATACAATGATGAATTGGTCTAGAAACTCTCTGAATACCCTATTCATCAAATCTATAAACACGTTTGGGGCATTGGTCAAGCCAAAAGGCATAACCCGAAACTCGTAGGAACCATATCTCATCAAGAAAGCAGTCTTTGAGACATCCCGTTCCCTGATATGCAACTGATGGTATCCCGATCGCAAGTCAATCTTTGAGAAGCAGGAAGCTCCTCTCAACTGGTCGAATAAGTCATAGATTCAGGGCAACGGATACTTATTCCGTGTCGTGACCTTATTCAACTCCCGGTAATCTACACACAACCTCAATGAACCATCCCTCTTCTTTATGAACAACACAGGGGCACCCCACGGCGAAGTACTCCTTCTGATAAACCCCTGACCCAACAACTGCTCTATTTGATCCCTTAGCTCTCTCATCTCCGCTGGAGCCATACGGTAAGGTGCATGGGCAATTGGACGAGTGCTCGGCGTCAAATTGATAACAAAATCTATCTACATACTAGGAGGTAATCCAGGTATATCCTGAAATACATCAGCAAACTCCCTAACAACTGGAATCGAATCGAGTGGTAATACCACTTCCTTAGAGGTCTCCTCCTCTATATAGTACAAGTGAGTGGACGATCATCCCTCAAGGCGAGGCATCGCCACTAAAAACATCTCCTTCCCAGGTATGGAAAAAATGATACTCCTACTCAAACAATCAATCATGGCTTGGTACGCAACTAACCAATCCATATCAACAATCGCATCGTCCTCAGTCATCTCCAATACTAACATATCAGTAGGTAAGGTAAATCTCCCGATCTCTATACCCACACCTCTACAAATAAAAGAAATCACAAAACCCCTACTCAACGGTGAATCTACGCGAGTAATCGTTCTCTCTGCAGTGCCTAACAACCCCAAAGTGCATGCAAATCTCGTGGCAATGAAACAGTGTGTGGCCCCCGTATCAAATAAAATACGCCCCATAGTCCCCTGAATAGATAACATACCCTCAATAGCAGGTGGATCCTGTGGGACTGCGTCCTGCTGGAGCTGATAAACTCGGCTGTACTGGAGTTGTCCCTGTTGAACTGGGACTACGAGAATGGGTGGCAAAGATGGCATCTGTGGTGGTGCTAGGAGGGCAGCGGGAAATATAGGTCTCTGGGGCTCGTGTCGAGCACCCTGTTGCTGCTGTGGGGCACTGCCCCTATCAGGACACTCCTAGAGCTTGTGGCCAATTTTTCCACAAGTGAAACACTTCCCCAAAAAATTCCCCCCTCTCGAACCCTGCTTCCCACGACCCTGGTGGCCATTGCCATTCCTCCCCTCGTCGTGCTGGCCCTGATGAAACTACTGCTGTTGGCCATGCTGGCCCTGTTAACCCTGATGGCCCTAGCAAAAACCTCCCTGACCATTTCTGAGACCCCCAGATCTAAACCTCTTAAAATCCCCCTACTGGGAACCCTGATCACCCTGCCTGTGCTGACCTTGAGCAGATTATGCCCCGCCGGCACCATTTCCCCCTGTCTTGCCCTGATGGATGGACTCTCCTAGTCGCTTACCTTCTGATAAGTGAAAGCGGTGGTCCTGGCAGTGAAGCAGTGTTGCATTAACCACATCAAAATAAGTGACCAACGAGAGATTACCCAACATGTGCTGATGGATCCTCTAGGTCAACCCATCCATGAACTTCTGAATAATTTTCTCCTCGATCGGAATCTCATCGGGAACGATGTTCAAGAGATTAGTGAATTCGGCCTCATATTAGGCCACGATCTTCCCCTCCTGCTTGAGGTTCATTAACTTCCTCCTCATTTCGGTGTGAACGGCTGATGGAAAATACTTGTAGTCGAACCGCACCCAAAACTCCTGTATAGAAAGGATGTCTCTCTCCTCCGTGGTGGTAATGGACTCCCACCACTGCAACGCTGATCCTACTAGCTTCAAAGTAGCCAGTATCTGTTTCTGTACCTCCGTGCACTCATACATCCTCAAGTGCCTTTGAATGTCCTTCTTCCACTGATTGGACACAACTACATCGGAGCTACATGCAAACTTAGGAGGGTGTGCTTTTTGAAAAGCATCACGAATACGTTCCCAAGCATACGGGAATGCATGAGCCTGTACTGGCGCTACTACCGACGCCTGAGGTGGTGCCTACTGCATAACTGCTAGAGCGGCATTTACTGCTTGGGCTACAATAACGGCAACCTCTGCGGCATTTAAGGAGCCCTGGACTTGTGAAGGCTGTGGCTTGGGCTGAGCATCCCTGGGAACTCGATGTGCACGTCATGGAGGCATCTGAAATGAGAGTAAAGTCTTATAAGTTCACAGTTATTATTTCAAAATAGCTGAAGAGCGAAACATACACAAAAGAATACAACAATCCTAAAATATAGGTCTCTATATCAAAGAAAGCTACGCGGAAACATAACAAGCCGTACAGATCCTAAGGACACTAGAACCTGATGCTCTGATACCACCTGTGACACCCCGACTAATTAAATATCGGGTAGCTACTTCTTTATTCAAATTAATACAAAATGTCAAGTTGTTTCAGTTCATAGCATCACTGTCGAAAAACGTTTTAACAATTACTAGCCACCTAATATTTAAAAAGTGAGTTGTCAATTTTTAATTATATCCGATTAACATGCAATAAGTATTACATTATGTAATAATGATATCACAACCACATTATAGTCACATTACAATGATATAGAAATATGTGAATTTGGAGGAACACTCCTCGGAAATAATCTGAAATACTGAATAAAACTGAATACAGAGTCTGAATCACTAAATAATTACAACCCAAAATCTGAAATAAAACTGAGTAAGTAGGATGTCTCTAAAAGAAAAGGGGCGATATGCCCTACAGATGAATAAATCTGAAATAGAGACAAGATAGAAAGTGGAGGCGTCTACTATCGAGGTCCTGTAACTTCCACTGAAGCTACAACACATCGCCGGAAGGGAGCTCCTACGCTTGGTGTCCTTGTGGCTGGGCACCTAAAAGGTTTTTACAAGAAAATAGATTTGAAAGGAAACGGGTCGGAGCCCGATTGTGAAAATAGTTTAAAATACAACAAGTGTTTAATATCATTAAAGAGTGAATATAAAATACATGATAGTGCGTGCACTCACATGAGTTCCTCACCTCTCAACTAAGAGTGCACTCCTACGTACCCGTACCCATTCTAGTTATTCCACTAACTAACTAGTCTAATACAATATCTGAGTTTACTATACTATTCGAAGTTTAAATTACCGACATTTGAATATAAACATATAGTTTTACCTTCATTCCTTAAGATTAGTTGCAATAATTACTAAGAGTTTTCCCGTTTTTAACTCTACAAAAGATGTTACATTAATTCACAGTGGTACTTATATAAACAGTTCATTTTAGTATTCTAGTATATCATTCTCATCCTAAATATACAATAATGTCACCCCTAGACTAAGATGCGGTGCACACATACTCTGCTATCAAATCCCGGTACATCATGTACATAAGGATCACGTATTTCGAATCTCTCGGAACCGTTTTGATAAGTAACAATCACACACAATGGAGGCAAACATAGTTCACATCACATGGTTCACGCACATACCTATGCTCCCATGATCAATAGACTTATTAACTCCTCAATAAGTCATTCTCTGACCTATGTCCTCGAGGTACCAATCTAAAGCCCCCCGTAGGCACACAAAGATTAGATGGCCCTGATCGTACGCCAACCTCCCATGATAGCAAGTATGGTAGGTATGTTATACACAGATAACCACATATACTAAGCATTCACAAATCTTAGATATCTTATAATATCAATAGAGGTATATTTTACATTCCTATATCGTCATTAAATGTTACACGTTTTCAAATCCCCGAATAATATACATTAAAAGTTGTCCATCCCTCTCACGTCGTAATTTTTGGTACTCTTTCCCTAACCCATAGATGTCATCCGGTGTACTACAAAATTCTAAGTTTTAATCCTAAAAGTACTCAAATCTCACAACTATACCCACTAGTCAATAAGGGAAGGTTAACACTCGATTAAAATAAGTCCATTGGAAGTTCGAAGTAAAATCAGGCCTAAAAGGCCATTCTGTCAACTCGATAGAAATCTCGTTCGAACGAGTGTCGTTCGAACGAAGTCTTCGAACAAACTCATTAGAAGGGATACTGTCATCTCGTTATAAGTCTCGTTCGAACGAGGACGTTCGAACGACCTGGGCAGGTCTTCTAACGAGATGGCAGAAAACGCCCAGAATTTTCCAAACTCGTTTTTTCTTCATTTTTCTCTTCTCTAAATTCGTCCTAAGATCATCCAAATTACATTTTAATGTTTTAAACTATTTTCCAGTCACCCTAGGTCACTCCTTAACATATTTTTGGGGTCAAATCTTACTAATCAACATGCCAAAATCATAAATCCCCAATTCTTGCCCTAAACCCTATGAACATGCACTCATAATTTTATTGACTACCCACACTCTTATAAATCCGTTTTTAATTCATCCAAAGTTACATTTTTTGCGTATCGAATTTGTCCATAATCATTCCACATGCAAATCCCTACCAAAAATCAAGAGTTTCACCATAATTTCATTGGGTTTTTTATCAAAAACTTCTAAGACAAAAACAGTTTCTACACTAAACGTGGAGGAAATATTCATTGCGATTAACAACATCAAATCACTTGCCTTAAATCCGATGTTCTGGTTCTTTGTTGATGATCAAGGTTGGCTCTATCTCTTCTTTCCGGTCACAAATCCTTTCAAATTTCTGGTGATGGGAGATGGTTTATATTGGAAACTCCTTTACCCTCTTTCTTACTTCTCTCAAAACCTCCGTAGCCCACTCTCTTATCTTTTGTTGGTAATGGCCTTAGTGGCCTCTCAAATAATATATAATTAACCTCTAAAATTCGTGGGTTTTAATTCCTCAATTTTTAAAATTATCAAAATACCCTTCTGGGTTGCCAGTTTGGCCTAAAAATTCCCCGGAACCCAAACTAAACTCCCGGCTAGTGTTTTCTGACTATTTCGACCCTTCCAGACGCGTTGGCATGCTGAAAATGATCATTCGTTTGATAAAAATATAATTTACTTTTTAATTTAAATAAATCCATTCCTGACGCGACTGACACATGCGTTTCAATTAAATTTCCTAAATTGTCGTATTTTTGCCTCTTGACAATTTAAATATTTTCAATACTCATATATTTTCATATATACTCAGAAATATTCAATTTTAACATCATAATCAAATACCAAATCACATCTCGTTAGTATTTATATCCGGATTAATTCCCAATTACTTCTCATTTAATTCAATTAATCCCTTAAATACAAATCAATAAAATTACGGGGTATTACAGAAAGGTAAGATTTAACTATTATGGAAAACACTTGGAGCAGAGTTTTACCTAGTCAAATGTTGAGAGAGACTTGCACGTAGATAGAATGATGATGTTAGTAAGGTATAAAAGTTCAGAAGTGCACATCGTTGCAAAAAGTATACGAGTCAGAACTTTTGGTATACGCCGAGGAAAGGAGGGGAGTATTCAGTACCACTTAATGTGGGTGTTACAAGAGGAAATCGGTGTTGAGCATGACATAGTGAGTAGTCTTCACGTGCACCACTCATAGATTTAAAGCGGTTGGAGCAAGAGGATCAGCCTGAGAATTTTGTAGCAAGCCGAAAAGTCTTGTAATGGAAGAGGGCAGTCAAGTTGTTAATTTTCTTTGATGGGCTACAAATCTCATGATAAGATCACGAGTCCCTTCAAATGTGTGGGACAAGTTGAGCTAAAAGAAAGTAATTGTTATTCTTTTGGGTGATTTACACTATTAGAGAATATGCCTCAGTCTTTCTTTGAATAGAAGGATCGCGTCGGTAAGTGGTCTTGCTCGGTATTGCTCTAAACTAGAATGAGATCCTTGAAACCCACCTTCAATACATGATTTCAGAAAACAGTGGGGATGACGTTTCGTTTTGAGAAGGCTGCATCACCAATAGCCCAAGGAGTAGGCGAAAGGTGATAAACGACTAGTGGAGCGGTACGAATATAATTTTGGACTCATTGTGGTCATTTCATAGTCGTAACAATTATAGCTGGTTAGTAAAGTATATTAAGGTACGTGGGTGAAGTTATTACCTAATGGTAGAGTAGTGTGTAAACACTCGTACCTGTTTATTGTGGACAAACTGGTTAGTGAAGTTTTGTGTGGAAAAACCTTAACTATTTTCCCTCGAGTTGTTTAGAGGCGAGCGGGTAATCATAATTTTGGATTGGTCGAGTTAGAATCCGATGAGTAAAGTGGACTAACCACAAACTGTCTTCGGTAACTTTTTACAGTCATAAGAGTGATGTCGCCAAAAATCGGGATTTGAAAAACTAACAAGAGTGGTTAGATGTTCATATGATTTCTCTCAGGATGGGAATTTTGTGTTTATATACATACGAGAAGTTGACACATAGTGGGGTACAACCTCCCAATAATATTGAGATAATGGGGCCAATAATGCATAGGCTCGTCTTATTCGAATGTCGATTAGTAGAAGAACAATGTAAAGTTCCGTTACTGAGGTATGACCCTATAACTAATAAAGTGTTGAGAGAGTTAAACAAGCTTGCTATGAGTCAGGGGCTATAGTGATTAAGCGCCGTACTCGAAAGTTAGTTTTGCGTATAAATAAAGTATCCATAATTATTTTACCAGGTATGCCTTATTTTTTGAATTTCAGGACAAAATTCCTTTATTAGGGGGGAAGTATGTAATACCCCATATTTTTATAGTATTTAATTATGGGATTAATTAAATTTAATTGGGATATATTAATTTAACATTAATCCAAATTTTAAATTGAATATTTACTAGCGCGATGAGAGTTAGTAATTATTGATAAGAATTATGTTGAATAGTACTAGATGAGTAAAGTAATATATGAGATTGAATTTATTAAAAATTATCGCGAGTGAATAATACGATAATCATGGAAATTAAGTCGGGATGCGCATGTGTCGTGTCAGGACTAAATTAATAGAATAAAAAGCAAATTAATTATAAGTCACCCGTATGGTCATTTTGAGTGTGTCAACATATTCGGATGGGTCAAGATAATCAGAAAGGTGTACTTGGGGGGTTTAGTTTGGGTCTCGGGACATTTTTAGGCCTAATCAGTAACTCGGGAGGGCATTTTGGTAATTTCCAATTTTAGGCCTTAATTATGGACGAAAATTGGAGTGTTATATCTGATGAGAGTTAGAGTCCTCGAGGGTGAGAAATCTTGGAGTTGAAGAGAGGCTAAGGAAGAGAGAAAAGATAAGGCTTCCAAGGAGGAGAGCCACCAACCCTACACTACTCTCATCAATTCCACCAGCAACGCGTAAATTGAAAGAAGGGGATCATTCCTATACCACTCTAATATGTCAAATCAGACCATTAATTTCTAGGCAAGTATCTAACTTGTTATTCTTTAGTTGATAACACATCCATGCTAGTGTAAGAGATGATAATTTCATGTTTTCATAAAAGATAAAAGCTATTTGGGAGATTCATATTGAAATTATGAATAGGAGTCATGTTAGGGCAACCCTATTATTATATGTGGATGATTAACCACAAAATTGATGCCTAATAGAGGTTAAATTCTGGAGGATTTAGGAAGATATTAATCATGAGGATAAAAATAGGGTTCTTGATGTATTAATTTGAATTAACCCTTTAATCGATGGCCTTAATGAATTTCGTATATGTTTTACGTCAGAAATCATGTATATAGGATGATATAACTATTGGATTGATTGGTTCCGAGTTTGGGATGAATTAATAGAGGTTTCAGGATTTTATGCTAAGGAAACCTGTAGGTTTCATATGCAAATTCTAGGCAATAGCTGCTTGATCGATTGATGGACTCAAGAATTTCGATCAATCGACTTGATTGATGGATCGACTCCCTTCATCGATCGATCGACTCCTATTGGAAAATGAAAACTTTTCTCCTTTCAAATGTTAATCCAATCCCGACGTGTAAGGACCTTTGGGCATAATTTAAATATCTCAATGGGACATGAGAAGGACCAGTAGGGTCCGGGTAAAATGAATTTATATGAGATTTAAAAGTGGGGTTTCGGGAATATAAATTGAGTGGGAAATCATGTGTATATTATAGTAGGTCTTGTGAGAATTAAGAAAGATCTAGACCAGTAGGGTAGTGAGGGTATACCTACTGATTTTATGTTTATCGAGAGTGATGATATGAGAAATCGTCAACTTGTCGTTCTCGTACCAACAAGTCAAGTATAATGTGCGTAATAAGCAAATAGAGTAAGTAAAGAGAGATAAAAGATAAGATGTAGAGTGGTTCAGCCTTTAAAATAGGCCTACGTCCATTGTGTTGCTCCATTCTCATTATATGCGTTGAATATTACAATACAATCAAACCTAAAGAGGCGTATAAATGTGAGAATAAAGGATATTACATGGTAGTAGTGAAGATTTTGATGTATAAAGGGATGGTTGCGATGCCGACGATTAGCCCCCAAGCTGTATGTTGAGGTTGTGTAGAGAGAATTTGGCGAGGCTCCTTCAAGTATTGTAGAATCTGAACCCGAATCCCCTATCTCGAGGTATGGACCTCTATTTATAGGAGGATCATGTACTGTGTTGTTACTGTAATGGATTGGGGTTACGGCCTGTTGAGTGAACAGGATTGGGCCCTACCCTATAAAATTAAAAGGGGGGCCGCATCCCATGACTAAAGGGTTTGCGGCAGTAGGTCAGTGAGGCCTATGTTGACTATGGCACATCCTTCATGTAGCTGAAGTCGTGGGTGATGCACCACGTAATATAAGGCTGTGGAATGTATGGATGACAACTGTGGGTACCGCACAGTGTGCTAAGTAGGGCCGCTCCCTATGATGAGAAGGGGCCACGACCTATAAGCATCTGTACTAGCCATTATACACATTTCGCGACGAGGTACTATATTTGTAATATCAATAAGCCCCCAAGTCATAGTGTCAAGAGATTATGATTGGGGTTGTGGCTAAGTAGTCGTCTTCTAAAGGTGCTGCAGTACCTCCAAGGTGACGCTTCATCTTCCTGCGCCCTCTTATATAAATTGTTCCGGTCGTGGACTTCACAACGTTTCTAAAAACCTTGAAAGAAAATCGAAAGTTGAACTCTGTCCATTTCTTCCCTTGATCTTTCTAACGACTTTTCAAAGCTGCGTGTGTGGGTTTTGAGGTGATTTGAGGCTGAACAATCGAATTTCTTCATTTCCAGGTAATTTCCTAACCGTTTTCACTCTTTTTAAGTATCTGCTTTCATTTTCATTCCAAAACTCCATCTGATCGATTGGAACTTCAGGTTGCAAATCATGATAACTGAATTCTTCTGAGTATTAACTCGCATATATGTTTTAAACTGAGTTCTCATCTGTTTAATTGAATATAATTGTTCTTCAACCTTGAATTTGATCTTCACATAGTAGAAATAGGCTTCACGAGTTGAACATATGAATGTGTTTTCTTGAATTGAGATAAAAAATTGATATTATAATCATTATGTTTGCTGCATTTTGAATGCTCCAATTGTAAAGATAGTAAAAATTGCTGCATTTGTTCTTTGTGTTCTTGAGAGAGCCCTTCATATTCTAGGGCTTGAGTTTTTTGTGAGAGACGTTTCACAGATCTTTGAATTTTATAAAGATTGAATATTAATCTATTTGAGTGAGTATCCGCGGCAAGGTAAAATCCCTTTAGTATTTAGGGCTTTCCTGAATCAATGCAGCCTTCAAATATTGATATCTACGGCATAGAATACGTTGTTGCGGCAGGTGTTAAACATAATGTTGCGACCCACAGTATAGACTATGACCTGTAGTAACTCAGGATCTTTAAGTTCTCCGTGGAATTCAGCCAATGCATTGTCCATAGTTTAATGACAACGGCGTGTAAGAAGATAACATACACCGTTCCCCGTAAAACAATATGTCGCGATGACAATAAACTTCTAGGGCTTTAGAACCCAACATTTGTTATACTTAGCCCATTTGGCCTAATACTTCTTATTCATCCTCAACTTGATATATCATTACACCTGACGTAGCCTATGAGAGGCCTTAGGACCGTATTGGCTGCGATGCCTAACTGCGAACTCTCTACTTTTCAGGTATTGCTGGAAACATATGAACTTTGACCCAGATGAATTTCTGAGAGGCTTTTGGAACAAACATTTTGGAGCCCCTCCTCCCGAACTTCCTTCAGTCCGTCCTTTGAGGACAATAGGGTTGTGCAAGTTGAGAGATTTCCCTAACTGTGTAGTGTTGGATTCAAGCTCAGATTTCATGGATATGGAAGAAGAGGACAATTCTAGCAACCATCCGGAGAACGCCGTTGATGATGCTGGAATTAGCACCACCAGGTAAGGTGTTTTCAATCTCTATTAAAAAACAACAATGACAACACAGTTATGTAAAGAAGTAAGAGAATGAGATGAGGGAAAGAGGAGAGTACACCAGTATATAAGTGGTTTAGCCAATCTGGACTACATCCACTGTGAGTGTGTGTGAGTAATATCACTGAATGAAGGCACTAATGGCCATGGATACAATCTCTCAAGCTTTCTCTCTCTACTGTGGATCTAGATAGAGTTTTAGCTAGGGTTGAATAATTGGGATCCTTTTGCAAGGTAGGGGATGACCCCTATATATAGTACCTAGGGGGTGTAATGTACCCCCATGCATGTAATGAACATGTGTGTGGTAACCTCACTAATGTGGGAGTGCCATCTGTCACTATCACATGTAGAGAATGATGATGCAATATTCTCCCCACGTGTGGGGAATAATCTTGTTACAACTGATTTGTGTCAACGTGTCCTTATCTGGATGCCAGCAGGTGCTCGGCCATTGCGCCTAGTATATGACCTCGGCCTTGGTGAGGCCTAGGTTGGTGAGTCTTAATACCTGTTCAGTCCGAGTGCTCCATGGAGGTCTCGGCCTGATCCTAGCCGAGACAATGGGCAGGATCTGCCTGATATGAGGTTGATCTGGTGGCATCCTGCAGGCTCGGCTTACGTATGGCCGAGGTTGCCATTTCAAGTTATATGCGAGTGTTGTTGATACTTATGAGGTCCCTTGGAGGGGGTCATGGTAGTGTCGGCCTGGACCGACCTTGGTCTGGCCGAGGGGTGATATCGCATGTCCGAGATATGCCCAATGTCGGCCATAATATCGGTCGAAGTTGGTGTCTCTTGGCCGAGGTTACACTTGGGGCATATCAATTACCCCCCCAGCCCTTAGTCATATGTTAGAGCAAGTGGCTAGGGGATTACTACACCTCCGAGGCCTGTCTGTTCCAAGCCAATACCTGCCTGCCACCTGTCCAATGATAGAACATGCTTACTTAGTAGGAGTGTGCTGTCAGTTGTCCTTTGGGGCTCCCAAGGCAATGATGGGCCTTGGGAGTCGTGCCTGAGTATATAAGGGTTTTGAACCCTTCTTTCTCTCTTTCTTCTCCATTTCTTCCATTTCTTCCGCCAGCGTTTCTGCAATTCTCTCTCTCTAGAAAGATTTTGATTCAAGGCTTTTGGGTGGCGATCTCTCACGTTTCCTCCTCATTTCCTTACCATTTCCTCCTCAGGTAAGGCTTTCTATACTTTTTCCTTCATTTTACCTGCAAACACCCTTATTTTCGTACTTTTCGGCGACCTTCTTAGTTTTCCGGCGTCACCACCATAGTTTCAGGCGAGTTTTTCTTGCCAAGTTTAAGTAGTTTGATCTTTAAATTCCTTTGCTTATTAGCCAGTCTTGTTTGTAACTTTTTGAGTTTAGGAAAATCCCCAAGTATAGTGTCGTCCTCTGATGCTCATACCTTTATATTAGCATCTTGAGGAGTTCCCTTCTCTTAGAGAGAAGACTTTAGAAAATATTAGGCAAATATAGAGAGCTCAAGAGGAGGCTCGTAGGTCACAAGAATTTCCTATTAGACCCCTATTTCCACCACCTCTGAGGGTGATATATCCCGACCCCCTGGAGAACTTCAATCAGATAGGGGTTCCTGCTGATCCCATACCTATGTCTGAGTCTGAATCTTCTACCTCAGACCCCATGTATGTTAACTCCTTTCAAGAGGCCATGGACTTCACACCTAGGCCTGATCAGGCTCTTGATCAGGCCGAGGTCTCCAGCCGAGCCTCGTCCCACAATCAATCAAGCACCTCAAGGTCGTCCTTAGAGGTTGAGATCCTTGAGCCTAGTGTGGCCATACCTCCACCAATTGACGCCATCCCTATATCGGATGTTACCGGGGCAGAATTTGCTCAGAGGTTTCTTGGTAACCCATCAACATATGCTCCGGCCGACGTTGAGATGGATGATGATGAGGTTGAGTCTGATGTCGACGTCTCTGAGGCGGCAGAGCACGAGAGGACTATTACTGAGGTAGACCTTCTCTGCTTCAGATACCTGTATTCTATCAGCCCCTCAATAAAACTTAGGAGACCTCTGAGGGAAGAGAGGGCTTATCACGGCCGAGACAGGGAGATCTGCTTGTACGAGCAGATGTTCAAGTTGGGGTTCCGTCTGCCCATTCATCCCATTATCAGATCCATACTTTCTTACATTAATTTGGCCCCCTCCCATCTCTCTCCTAATGCATGGAGAATCCTAATAGGGGCCATAGTGTTATGGAAGGCCGTCCACCATTCAGACCTTCCAGTTCAAGTATTTGTGGGTTGTTACGTCCCCTCCTCGGCTAAAAATCATCCGAGCTATTACCATTTTGTAGCTCGGAGGCCTGAGAAGAAGTTGCTTCAGGTGACCCAGACTTCCAACCATAACTGGAAGCCTCGGAACTTCTTTGCATCAGGGCTATGGGAGTTTGGCCCATGTGTTCCCTCGTCTCATCTGGAGCAGAGGATGCCCCTGAGGTGGGGTAAGGTCACCATGTCTGTCAGGGCCGACCCTGGCCTAAGTCTTCAAAACCTCCAAAAGGTGAAAGCCCTTCAAGATCAGGGGGTAAATGGTCTGTTTGTCAGGTTTGAACATCTGATGAATCCCCACTTCCTTTCTGGGACAGGTCTGGGTGGAAGCCCCCTTGCCGAGCTTGGTAAGCATTTTTTTTTTTGCAAGTTTAACCTCTGAGGTTATTCATATTTATTTATCTAACTCAGGTCTATTAAATTTTTGCAGAGCAATCAAGGGATATTCCTGACGAGCTGTGGGATATGGCTGCACCAATCTTGACAAGACTTGCCAAGAGAGCAGGGCTTAATTCTCCTCCCCCAGCTCCCTCGTCCTCCAAGCCCCCGGCTAAAAAGAAGAGGGCTCCTTAAGATCACGCCCCTAAGGATCAGAGGACGAAGAAGAAGACCACTGAAGCTGCTATCCCTATCTCTTCGGCCGACATCCTGACGGCTCGTCTGGATCAGTTGAAGTTAACCGATAGTGTGGTTGGCCACAGCATGCAGGCCATGGATGCCATCGGCTCTGTAATGACCGAGGCTGACAAGCTCTTCTACAGGGCTATGGACACCCCCTGCTGGTTGAGTTCGGCCTTCACAGAGCCGTTCAGGTATAATTTGGTCCTTCAACACTTCAAAGTGTAACATCTGACTCTTCTTTAACTTTACTCATGTTCACTAAACATGCAGGGCTTGACCGCTATGCACCATCTATCAAACTGGGCTTTGAGGAAGTTGCCTCTCATCCAAAAGGGGCAAGAGGCCGAGAAAGTCCAGGGTGCTCTAAATGCAGAGATAGAGCGCCTCAAGTCTGAGATGAAGGGCTTTGAGGAAAAGGTGAAGGGGTTGGAGAGGGACATCTCTCAGCTCGGCAAGGACCATGCTGCTGCACTGAAGGCTAAAGACGACGTTCTTCAGCAAAAGGTCAACTCGGCTGTCGAGGCCGATATTGAGGATGCCTCTGAGAATATCATTACTGACTACGAATCCTCTGATGAGTTCATGGGGTTTGGCTTTGAATACCTTGAAAGAGGTATCAAAGCCACCACTAAATGGGCTGACATGAGAGAGAGAGAGAGGCCAGCACTCTGAAGGCCTCTGACTTCGTGGGTCTCGGCTTTACTGATCCACAATTTGACCAAGCTCTTCAAGAGGTTGAGGAAGAGGTTGCTGCTCCTGCCGAGACTGCTACTCTGGAGGTCACCGAGATTGGAGGGGTAGACCCTTGTGATGATGCAGCCGAGGTCTCTAACCTAGCCGAGGGTGTCAACGTTCCCCCCTCAGATTCTTAGGATATTTTTTATTTCTGTTTGTAATTCATCTGTATTGTGGAACTTTTGTCTGTAATAATTGAACATCAAATTTCTGAATATATATATATATATCAACCTCTGATGAGGACCCTCTTCACTTTCTTTTCATTGAATGCCATGTGATGCTTTTCATTCTTAGTTCCATTGTTATGGTGTCTGCTAGAAATAAATTTGCAATGAACTTCAACCTCTGAAGCCCTCTTTATAAGCTTGTCTTTGCAATGGTCTTGTTTAAACTCGACCAATGGTCCTGATCTCAGACCTTGTCACCAACGCATGATGTTATGCAGGTCTGAGGTCATTACCTAAGAGGTTATCCTCATAAGGAATTTCACCGAATTAATGATGCTAAAGGTCTGAGGTCATCTCATTATGGTGTCTGTGCTCAGACCTCGTCACCACTGAATGGTGTTATGAGGGTCTGAGGTCATCACCTAAGATGTTAGCCTCATAATAAATTTCACCAAATTAATGATGTTAAGGGTCTGAGGTCATCTCATTATGGTGTCTGAGCTCAGACCTCGTCACCATTGAATGGTGTTATGAGGGTCTGAGGTCATCACCTAAGATGTTAGCCTCATAATAAATTTCACCAAATTAATGATGTTAAGGGTCTGAGTTCATCTCATTATGGTGTCTGAGCTCAGACCTCGTCACCAGAGAATGGTGTTATGAGGGTCTGAGGTCATCACCTAAGATGTTAGCCTCATAATAAATTTCATCAAATTAATGATGTTAAGGGTCTGAGGTCATCTCATTATGGTGTCTGAGCTCAGACCTCGTCACCACTGAATGGTGTTATGAGGGTCTGAGGTCATCACCTAAGATGTTAGCCTCATAATAAATTTCACCAAATTAATGATGTTAAGGGTCTGAGGTCATCTCATTATGGTGTCTGAACTCCGACCTCGTCACCACTGAATGGTGTTATGAAGGTCCGAGGTCATCACCTAAGATGTTATCCTCATAATAAATCTCACCAAATTAATGATGTTAAGGGTTTGAGGTCATCTCATTATGGTGTCTGAGCTCCGACCTCGTCACCACTGAATGGTGTTATGAAGGTCTGAGGTCATCACCTAAGATATTATCCTCATAATAAATCTCACCAAATTAATGATGTTAAGGGTCTGAGGTCATCTCATTATGGTGTCTGAGCTCAGACCTTGTTACCACTGAATGGTGTTATGCAAGTCTGAGGTCATCACCTAAGATGTTAGCCTCATAATAAATTTCACCAAATTAATGATGTTAAGGGTCTGAGGTCTCTCATTATGGTGTCTGAGCTCAGGCCTCGTCACCACTAAGTGATGTTATGAGGGGTCTGAGGTCATCACCTAAGATGTTATCCTCATGAGATATTTCACCAAATTAATGATGTTAAGGGTCTGAGGCCATCTCATTATGGTGTCTGAGCTCAGGCCTCGTCACCACTGAGTGATGTTATGAGGGGTCTGAGGTCATAACCTAAGATGTTATTCTCATAATAAATTTCTGATCTAAGAATGAAGCAAGAACTGTCATGGAAACTGATCTTTATTAATAACCTCTTCACAATAAGATGGTACATTTACATAAAATTCTATGCAACATAATATGTAATATCCCTTTAGGTGGTCAGCATTCCATGGGTTAGTGAAAGGTTCTCCTTCTAGGTTTTCTAGCCTCTAAGTGCCAGGCACAACCTCTTCTGTAACTTTGTAGGGGCCATGCCAGTTTGGGTGAAGCTTATTTGCTTTGTGTAGGGTCTTCTTTATCACTAGGTATTCCACTGCAATGGGTTTTGACTTCACCCTCTGGTTGTATAATTTCACCGCCCCTTGCTGGTAGGCTGCTTTTCTGACCTCTGCCTCTTCTCTTCTTTCTTCTATAAAATCCAGGTCTAGCCTCCTCTCTTCCCCATTACTGTCAGGGTCGTAGGTCTGAATCCGATGAGTTAGGAGTCCTACTTCCGTTGGTATGACGGCCTCTGAGCCATGTGCTAGCATGAATGGGGTTTCTCCTGTTGGTGTCCTTGCCGTGGTTCTGTAGGCCCATAACACAGCGTAGACCTCTTCAGTCCATCTCCCCTTCGCATCTTCTAACTTCTTCTTGATTCCATCCAAGATAGTTCTGTTTGTGACCTCGGTCTGACCATTTGCCTGAGGTCGACCAGGAGATGAGAAGAACTGCTTAATCCCCACTCTTAAGCAATACTTTTCTAAGGAGGAGTTCTTGAACTGGGTCCCATTATCCGAGATGAGAGTGTTTAGGAGGCCTTATCTGTATATGATATTCCTCCAAATGAACTGGAAGGTCTTCTACTCTGTGATTGTTATCATCGGCTCTACCTTCACCCACTTTGAGAAGTAGTCAATGGAAACTATCAAGAATCTATTATTGTTGATAGCTCTTGGCAAAGGTCCTACCAAGTTAATTCCCCATACCGCAAATGGCCATGGAGAAGAGATTGACGTCATACGCTGATGGGGTTGATGAGGGATAGTGGCGAACCTTTGACATTTCTCGCACCTCTTCACATAGTCTGCAGCGTCCTTAGACAAGGTAGGCCACCAGTATCCCTGAGTGATGATCCTCTTGGCTAAGGGCCTTCCCCCTATGTGGCTAGAGCAAGAACCCTCATGAACCTCCTGTAAGACCCGGGGTACTTCCATGGGATGCACACATCTGAGGAGAGGCAATAGAAACCCCTTTTTGTATAAGACGTCTCCTACCATTGAGAACTTGTCATCCCTGTATCTTAACTTTCTCCTTTCTAGCTTGGACTCAGGTAGCTCTCCCTCTCTTAGGTATCTGACGAGCGGGTCGATCCACGAGTCTCCTAGGTTTACATTGTGACAAGGGCTACATACCTCGTCCTCCTCGATGGTTTCCTTTCCTAAGACCTCGATTGGAATGCTCCTTCCCATATCTGTCTTCATTACCGAGGCCAGCCTTGCCAATGCATCAGCGTGATTATTGCTCAGTTAAGGCACTCTCTTCAGTTTGGCTTCTTCAAAATATTCTAACAACCTTATTACCTTCTTTAAGTACTTGGCCATCCTTTCATCTTTGGCCTCGTATATCCCCAATACTTGATTGACAACCAACCTTGAGTCGCTATGGAGTAGGAGTCGCTTTACTCGAAGAGTTGTTTCCAATAAGAGACCTGCTATCATGTCCTCATACTCGGACTCGTTGTTTGAGGCCTGGAAGTTGAATCTCAAGGCGTATTCAATGTTGGCGCCATCTAGAGCCGAGAGTATTAGCCCCACACTGCTTCCACTATCATAGGAAGAGCCATCAACGAAGAGGCTCCAGACGTCTGTATCTGATGAGAAGACCCCTTCTCTCATAACTCATTTCTTGAAGAGGTATCGATCCTCTTCGTTCTCTTCTATTCTGCTCCGAGTTTTGCCTAAGATGACCTCTTCCCTATCTCGGAAGACGTTTGGTGCCGTCTCTTCTGAATTTCGAAAGACACTACGGTTCGTCTCTTCGCCGTCATCTAAGCCTTTCTCTGTCTCGACCTCTTCCAAACTTCTATCGGCCTCTTCCCAGGTGAATTCTGCGAAAAAGTCTGCGAGGGCCTGCCCCTTGATGGCTGTCCTAGGCTAGTAGGTAAGATCATATTCTCCTTGTTCGATGGCCCAGGTCATCAATATTTCGGACTTCTCAGGTTTGTGCAGAACCTGCCTTAGTGGGGAGTGAGTGAGGACTACCGTGGAGTGAGCTTGGAAGTAAGGCTTTATTTTTCTTAAGGCATGTATTAGGGCATAAGCCAACTTCTCCATTCGGGGGTAATTTTGTTCAGACCCTTGAAGGGCCTTACTGTTGAAGTACACAGGCCTTTGAATCCCATCCTCTTCCCGTATGATGGCCGCGCTAATGGCTAATTCAGAGACTGCCAGATACACAAACAACCTTTCTCCCGTGATGGGCCGAGACAGCAATAAGGGAGACCCTAAGTAGGACTTGAGTTGGTTGAAGGCTTTTTCACACTCTTCGTCCCATTGGAAGGCCTTTCTTAGAACTTTAAAGAATGGAAGACACTTGTCCGTTGCCCTAGAAACAAACCTGTTAAGGGCAGCCATTCTTCCCGTGAGTCTCTGGACATCCTTGATATTCCTAGGAGTCTTTATGTCAAGTAATGCCTTAATTTTCTCAGGGTTCGCTTCAATTCCCTTCTGATTAACGATGAATCCCAGGAACTTCCCAGCTCCTACTCCGAAGACACACTTTGCTGGGTTGAGTTTCATTCTGTATGAGTCCATGATATCGAAGGTCTTCTCAAGGTCCGATACGTGAGTACATGCTTTCAAGCTCTTCATTAGCATATCATCTACATACACCTCCATGGTCTTACCTATTTTCTCTTCGAATATCTTATTGACAAGATATTGATATGTTGCCCCTGCGTTTTTCAGATCGAAGGGAATCACTTTGTAGCAGTACGTCCCTTTGTCAGTAATGAAGGCTGTCTTCTCAGAGTCTTCGACGTCCATGAAGATTTGGTTATAGCCTTAATAGTCATCCATGAAGCTCATGAGCTCGTGCCCCGCTGTTGTGTCCACCATCTGGTCTATCCGAGGTAAGGGATAGCTGTCTTTTGGGCAAGACCTGTTCAGGTCAGTGAAATCCACACACATTCGCCACTTCCCATTGGCCTTAGGCACGATGACTGCATTTGAGAGCCACTCCGGATAGGTTACCTCTCTTATGAGCTCGGCCTCTTCCAACTTTTTGACCTCTTCTCAGATGACGTCGTTCTTCTCCCTGGAGTAGACTCTTCGTCTCTTCTTGATCGGCTTGGCATCTCTTTCCACGTTGAGCTTGTGGCTCATGACCTCAGGGTCAATGCCAGGCATGTCTGCGTGGATCCATGCGAAGACACTCTGTCTCCTCCTGAGGAAGTTTATCAGCTCTTCCTTGATTTCTGGCTCTAGGGCCTTGCCGACCTGGACGGTTTTTTCCGTCTCCTCCTCATTGAGGACGATGGATTCTACCTCTTCCGCGGCCTCTCCCTTTTTCAACTTTGTTTTATCTCTTGGGTCAAGAGTGTCAATGCTATAAGTAGTGGTTGCCCTCTTATGGGCTTCCCTCTCTTCGGCCGAGTTAAAGTAACATTCTCGCGCCGTGGTCTGGTCCCCTTGCACTTCCCCTACTCCATAAGGAGTCAGGAATTTTAGCATCTGATGGACCGTCGATAGCACAACTTCAAACTCTTTAAGGGACATCCTTCCTATGATGAGGTTGTAGGCCGAGAAGACATTCTCGTCCATAACGAAAAAGTTTATCTTCTTGGTCAGCCTCTTAGGCCATTTATCACCTATCCGTACGTCCATCTCATACATGCCCAAGGGGTGGACCTTTTCTCCACTGAAGCCTATCAATGGGTGATGGTAGGGCACCAGCCTTGCCCTGCTAAGACCCAGGCTCTTGAAGCAAGGCCAGAACATCACGTCTGCTGAGCTCCCCCCGTCTATGAGGATCCTCCGTACCTCGTACCCATGCACCCTTGTTGTTATGACCAGTGGGTCATCATGGGGGGCTAAGATACCCCTGAAGTCGAGTCTGGAGAACCCCACTACGAGGGTGTCCATGTCCACCTTCTTCCTCTTCTGCACTGCATAGGAAGGAGTTAGATTCACAACCTCAGGCTTGGCCACTGACCTGGCCTCTGCTACATGAGCCTTCCTATTGGCTACCTCAGAGACACCCCCTGCAAATCCCCCACATATGGTACTGACACCAAAGGACATCGTACCGACCCTCTTCACCGGGGTGTTGTCATCTTTTGGCGGGAGATCCAGATCATCTTCGTCATCTCCTTCCGAATCATCGTCTCTTCTGGCTGGGACATTGCCATGGCACCTGTCATTTCTTCTTTTCTTAGGGTCATCTCTTCCACCCTTTGGAGCCTTACCATCCACATACTTCCTCAGCTTTCCAGATTTCAACATCTTCTCAATCTCATCTTTTAAAGCGAAGCATCTATGTGTGACATGGCCATGATCCTGATGGAACTCGCACCATAGGTTTTTGTTCCTCTTATGTGGTGGGGCCTTCAGTTTCTCTGGCCATCTCAGAGTCCGGTCAGTCTTAATCTCATTGAGGATGTGCTCGCAGCTCACAGTCAGAGGAGTATAGTGAGCGAACTTGTCATCTCCTGACCTCTTCTTTCCCTCTTTCTTTCCCTGGGACCTCCCAGTGCCATCGCGGTTCTCATCCTCATACTTGGCGGCAATTTCCTCTTTCGCATTCATTACTTTCCCTGCGGTTTCCAGCAGCTCCGCCATAGACCTAGGGGGGTCTTCTGCCAGTTTCCACAATAACTTCCCCTTCTGGAGGCCTCCTATAAGGGAGGTTATGGCTATGCTCTCTTCATAATCTTCCACCTCCAATTTCTCTTTGTTGAACCTTGCTATGTAGTCTCTTAGGCTCTCTCCCTTGGCCTGTTTGACATACAGCAGGTAGGTAGTCTTCTTTTGAGGTCTTACCCCAAAGTAGAAGTTGTGGATGAATTGCTCAGCCAAGCCTTTGAAGTTCTCAATCGAGTTCTTCAGAAGGGAGGTGAACCAACTGTGCGCAGCCCCTGTCAAGGTCCCCGAGAAGGCCCTACACTTCAACTCATCAGGTATCGAGTAAATGTCTGCTGTTGACTGGTACATCTCGATATGATGTACAGGGTTAGTGCTGCCATCATACTTGGGAGACACTTTAGGAGGTTTGAACTTAGCCGGGGTTGGGAACCCCACTATCCTAGCCACAAATGGGGAGCCCTTTGAGTAACCCCTTTGTAATGGGTCCTTGATTTTAATGAGTTCTCCTATCTTCTCCTCAAGGCATTGAATAGAATCATTCCAGGGTCTTCTGTCATCAACTTGGCCAAGGTTATCTCCTGCCACCTCCCTGCGATGGACCGAGGGTTCCCCTGCCACGATACGTTGGCTATTGACCTCTTCCTGTTCCCTGCCTCTTCTTTCACAGGGTCGGCCTTGGTCTAGCCGACCCTGCCTGTTCCCTCTCTGGGAGCCTTCTGTGCTCCTTGATCTCGACAGCCTCTGTCTTAGGTCGTTCACCGGGCCCAGTCTCTTGAAGGCCGACCCTCTGCTCAACCTATCAAAGGCCGACCCTCTTTGCTGGGCCTCTTCACCTCTTCGGCTGACACATCCTGGACTTTGCCTAAGAGGCCGTACAGTGTTATTTGACACCTCATACGGCTCCCAGCAGTCTTCTGGGGCTTCTTCAGCTTCTAGGTCATCATACTTGTCCTCTGGGCAAGGGTTTCCACTACAGGAATATTGATTTTTTTCGGCATAAATTAAATGCCCAGAAAAGTACTAAAAATGCCGGTAACACTTTTTGCGGCAGTTTTTGCGGCATTTCCACAAGTGCAGTAATAGCCAATGTGGTAAAAGAACAACGACATTTTAAAAAAAGCCGCAAAAAATTAGCGGCACTTTTGACGGCATTTTAACAAGTGCGGTAGCCAGTGTGGTAAAAGAACAATGACATTTTAAAAAATGCCGCAAAAAGTTAGCTACATTTTTAGGCATTTATATTAATGTTGGTAATAACCTTTTAGCAGCATTAAAAAATGTTGATAATAACCTTTTGCAACACCTATTAGATGTTCAACAAACTTAGTGGCACTAAAAAAATGCCGAGAATGATAATAGCGGCATTAAACAAAAATTTGATATTATTTTGCAATATATGAGTGGGAACAAGTGTTAAAAAAATCATTTATTACAAGAATCGTATTTATGTGAATAAAGTATCGTATTTATGTGCATATACACTACCATAACATTAAATTAAGAGGGCGATAATTAAATTAAAACGTCATTAAATTAAAACAAATACCATTCGTCGTAAATGAACATAATTGAGCTTGGAACAATTATCCATCCATAAAATAAAATGTATTACATGTCCAAAAAGAAAAAGCGGGGAAACATGAAGCGAAACGACATTTTTTTTATAATTGACGATCCTTATCCATCAAAGTCAAACATCATCTTCGACCTACAAATAAAAAAAGTCAATCGTTAGTCATTGATACTCATTCTTTTGCATTTTAATTAAAAATAATAAAATAAAAAATTAGTACATTAGCCATATGCCACGCTACGGTTGAATGATATGCATCTCCAATTGGGGACTTATTTTCTGTAATACCCCGTACTTTTGGATATATTTATTTTTGGGATTAATTAATTAAATGCGTATTAATTGGAAATTAATCCGGGTTAAAAATACTAACGAGATGCGAGTTGGTATTTGATTATGTGCATACATGTTTTATATGAATATTGTATTATGAAAAATTTATCGTGAGATTAATATACGACATTTTAGGAATTTTGTTGAGACGCGTGTGACCGCCGCGTCATGGTGTATTATTTTAATTATAAAAGTGAATTTAAATTCTATAAACCGTATGATCGTTTTGAGTGCGCCAACGCGTCCGGAAGGGTCGAGATAGTCAGAAAACCCTAGCCGGGGGTTTAGTTTGGGTCCCGGGGTATTTTTAGGCCATACCGGTAACATAAAGGGCATTTTAGTAATTTTGTATTTTTGGAGAATTAAAAGTGACGAAAATTGGGAGTTTTAATCTGATTGGGAATTGACCCACTAAGCCACTAACCAACCCATATTAACCCAATAAGCTACGTAGGTTATTAGAATTAGGTTTTCTAATACCTTCCCAAAAGCAAACCCTAGCCACCATAGCCACCTTTGGAGAAGAAGCTTGGAGAAAGAGAGAGAGAGGAAATTCTGTAGAAAACTCCATCAAACCAACATCTAAATCAGAGATAAACTCGAGAAAAGTGACTTAATTCCATTTAATTTCAGAGAATGTTCTTTCCATGTTAGATAATTCAAATTTTATGTTTGTTCTTGGTGAAATATGAAAACCCATGTAGTTTGGAACTTAGAACTTGAAAATCTTGAGGAGAATTGCATGTAGAATGATAGGTAGATGATTATTCTCATGATATTTGTGATTGGAAGAAATTAAATGGATTTATATTGGGTTAATTCATGATTTAAAATGTTAGGGTTTGTGTTCTTGAAAAGAATTGGAGAAAAGTGTAGAATCTTGCGATCTAATGATGTTTAGGATGTATTAATTACTTAAAAGGTGTTAAAATATGACCTTAGTATGTTTTAGGATGATTAGAGACCTTAAAACATTGATTGGACGAATTCTGGTTGAGATTTGAGGTGTTAAAAATGGTGAAAAACGAGATTAGACAAATCTGGGACGAGACTGGTAGGTCGTTAGAAGCCCCTGCCCAGGTCGTTCGAACGAACTCGTTCGAACGAGCTTCTAACGAATTGACCAGTCGCTTCTAACGAAAGGGAACTTCGTTCGATAATCTCGTTCGAACGAGATATCGTTAGAAGGTACAGTTCGTTCGAACGAATTGGATCTCGTTCGAACAGTCTCCTTCGAACGAGACTTCTAACGAGTTGACAGTGGAATCTCATTCGAACAGCCTCGTTTGAACGAGACTTCTAACGAGTTGACAGTTTAGCCCTTTTTGGCCTGTTTTGATTTTTGGAGTCACGTAAACTTGTTCGAGGATATAGATAACCTTCCTTTGATGATGTATGGACAGATTTGGGACTTTTGGGTTATTACGAGGAGTAAATTATATACGAGAGATTTAAATCAATGAACCGTTTGGGTTGAGACGTGAGTGTCTACTACGACGTGAGAATAGATTATGGCGCGTATGATTATAAACCGGAATCATATAAAGCGTGTAAATTATATATTGGTACTAGAATGATAATAGTACTACAATTAAACTACGGGATTACTAAGACGTGTGTTTACTTAGTATTGGTATATGAATTGTGTGTATGACATACCTACCATACTTGCTATCACGGGAGGTTTGCGTTCGCTTAGGGCCCTCTAATCCTTGTGTTTCCCGGATTTAGACTGGTTACCTTGATGAACATAGGTCATATAAAGACTTATTGGGATATTAATAAGTCCGCTGATCGTGGGAGCGTAGGTATGTGCGTGACCCATGTGATGTGACTGTGTTCGCCTCCATTATTTGTGATGTTGTTATTTGTGAACTATTCCTGAGAGATTCGGAATATGTAATCCTTATGTACGTGATGTACCGGGATGGATAGCAGAGTATGTGTGCACCACAACTTAGTTCTCGGGGTGCCTGTATTGTATATTTATGATGTGAATAATATACACTTAATTAATGGGAACCTTCATGTTAATGTTGTGAATATAATTACGGTATTGTGTCGAGAAACATAACGGGTTAGCTGATAGTGTAATATATTGCATTTTGAGCATCTGAGTTTACGTTAAACCCCTATTTAATTACGAGCGTTATAATGTTAATAGAACCGAGTAATAAGGGTAGGACCTATAACAGTCTAGCTAGATATGATGGCACTTAGCTAGTGGTTTGTGTCGTTGTAGATGTGTACTTACATTAGGAGTGCACAGTTAGACGAGAGGTGAGAATATCATCTGAGTGCACGTCCTAACATGTACTTTGCATTTAATGTTTTAAATGTTTTTAAAGCACTTGCAGGTTTTTAAAATATAACTCCACATTCGGGCTCTGACCCGTTTGCTTTCAAATCTACTTTCTTTGTAAAACCATTTTAGGTGCCCATCCACAAGGACACCATGCGTAGGATACTCATTCAGGTGACGAGCTGTAGCTGTTTGTGGAAGCTACATGGATTTGCTTGTAAACGCTTCTATCACTTGGATTCCAGATTCATTATCTATCAGTTGTAGGGCATGTTGCCCATTTCTATTAGAGACATCTTTCCATTACAGTTTTCAGACTTTGGCATGTATTGTTTTAGTATTCGGTTTACTTATTTCAGTTGTGGGATTGTAGTGAGGAGTTTTCCTCCAGACTTTATTTACATTGCGTGATGGTTATTCTATTTACTTCATTATGGTGAATGGTGTTATTATTCTTCATTACACTTGTTGCATGTTAATCAGACTTAAATTAAAATTTGGCAACTTACTTTTTAAATACTAGGTGGTTAGTAATCATTAAAATGTTTTCGACAGTGATGCTATTAACTGGACCAACTTGGCATTTTGAATTAATTTAATAAAGGAGTAGCTACCCGGTATTTAATTAGTCGGGGTGTCACATTTTCATAAGGTCCAGGAAATGGTTCATTTGCTTAAAATGTTTTCTCAATATATACTTCGCAAAAGTCTTCACCCAGTGGCGTACCCCTACTTTTGTTGAAGGGTCCTTTCTCACAATGAATTCACGTGCCATAACCACTTTTGGAAGTCCGGAAGTAATAAGGTCCATAATTTTAGGAAGTGCATTATTTGAGACCCTTTGTCATGGCTGATGGTGGTTCTTTTTCTTCTTTGATGGTTCTTTATACAAACAAGATGAATATGTCATCAACCATATATTTCTGGAAAAAAATCGACGGAACTTTATTTGTTTTTATGACATCCCAAAATTTTTAACACTATATACAACCAAATAAACCAACAACATAATGTCAAGTATACATAAACTCCCCATGAAAGCGCAGATATATTGTACCCTTTAAAATCCTTTAAATTAGTAACTTCATTTGCCACAAATCATGGTATTATTTAATTTTACCTTTACCTCTGGCCAAACAATTTCCTTGTATGGGTATAACTCCATGCATCGGCAATCTTTGAAAGCCAACGGTAACCTGTTTAACATCAGTATAATATTAAATTAGTAACCTCATACATCGATTAAATAATCGTCTTTAAATTGTCAAGAGATAACATACAATTTTGCAAAGAGTATACTAATAAGAGTTGTGATATACGAAAATTTACAAAAGAAACTTTACATGTTCCCATCACGAACTAAAGTCCCTAAATAGGTAGATAGTCTATCTGCTGTATAATATTAATGTGATGTTACTTGGGTTTTCTTAAGTTAAAACTTGAAACAATTCGAATCTACACGGATCAAACGTTAAAACTTGAAATAGTCAGATCTTTCACTTCGTATATGTTCTGCATCAAGGCAATGACTTGGTGAGTCGTGCCATTCCGTTTGATATCTCAGCGAGTCAAGCTGAACCATATAGATTCCTTCCAATGTACTCTATTGTCTTCTTGGTCACTACAACCGAGTCAACTTGGACGAAACAACTCAGTTTCGATCGATTCTTTAAACCTGTGGTGCTGAGGACTAAAAATAGACCCTAAGCTGCACCTAGTAAATATAAACTCCTGGTCACAGCAGATTTTTGTAACAATACAGATTTATTTTCTTATTGATGAAGGAGACCGTTATCGTGCAAGTTCTACATTTCCCCTTTTTCTCGATGGATGAATTATAAAAATGTTATTGTAATATGTTATTATAATTTCCCACTTAAACCTAAACTTTATTTTATTGTTTATGTCCATTCACTAAAATACTATTTTTGTCAAGACAACTAAAGAAATACATGGATTTTGATGTAGCATTACATCTTTCCATGGCTACCAGTAGGTAACGGAAATAACAAAAGGCAATAAGGTCTATAGAGTAATTTGTTGAATTGATTCAGCATACCGTTAACCAAAGCGGGAGAAATCCAAAAACTGACGTGAAAATGGCCAAAGCAATGCTGAATAAGGCAAGCGCTACATTTTATTTTACCTGCAAAGCACAAGGAATCAATATCAATATCAAGATGGAAGGAAACTAACTTACCATACTGAAATGGATATAAGAAATATAAAAAGAATGGATGTAGCCAATGGGCCAAGTAAATGATTGATTATTTTTTCCACCAATTTTTAAGGATAATATTTCCATTAAATTCAATTAAAAAAGTTAATGTTGTAGCGGGTGAAATGCAGAAATCAATATATACAGTCAGTCATTGTTTAGCCAAATAACACCCATTTTAAAGTAGGCTTAATTGGAGAAAAATTATCTCCGAGGGGGACTTCTCAAATTATATATTAAATATATAATAGTAATATAACCAAATTAAAGTGCCATTCGTCTTTTCACTAACACGAGCAGCAATATCAAGGGCACGGGGAAAGTGTTTAGAATTTTCCATTTACAAATAAATGATTTATATCAATCGTGAAATTGTAAAGTTTTAGATTTTGATTTTAGAAAGTAGTCACCAACACTAACAGCACCGACCCACACATTTCTTACTCTCTTAGTGCTTTAAGATTCATTTAAATGGTTATTTAGCACCAATATATTTTTGTGTGTGTGTGTGCGCGCATGCGCATGCGCATGCGCACGCACGTGCATGTGTGTGTTAATGTGGATGTTTTTGTGTTAGTGGAGATCAATATAATGAAAATATCCATATAGTTCTATTCAATGACTATACATATGAATACAGGGGCTACTAGATATGTCAGTGGTTAGAAATGAAACTAAAATTTCATACTTATAAGTGTTAATTTTTCTTAATGATCATTAGTTTATTGCTATGTTGATAGGAAGCCTTGACTTGTTGATTTCCTTGTTCTTCATATTTTTTTGGTTTTATAGTTTTATAGACATTTATCTTATAGGTATACAAATTATATTGAAGAGTTGTAATCAATGGTTTTGGAAAATTCACATATGAAGTTTAACCTTAGGTAAAGGATTAGCATAGTTTGATTCAATGTCTTGACATGGATTATTAGATATTATATATAACTTTACTAATTTAGGATGCACAAAATCTCTAACTAAACTAATCCTCTTGCATTTCATAGAATATATAGTCACCAACCTTCATATTTTGAATCTTGAAGAAACTTTAAAATATGACTTTCTTTGAGTTAATGAGGTTCTGAGTGAACTTAGAACACTTCTTATAGAGGACTATTAGAATGTGACCCAACTGCTTCTGTGGAAGAATAACCTATACAGAGTGTGAGTCATCGGTATCTGGAATTAGGCGGCTCATAATGCAAATTGATCATGCAACCTTGCCAACATTTCGAACCTATCATAGAAAACATTAAACTAAATGAAAATGCGAGGGGTTTTCTCTTTTTCCTTATTTAGAAGCGTCCAACAACTGCAGAAAATAATAATTTGGTTTAAAAATTTACGTACATATATTTCCAATTCAGAATGATAGATTCATTCAATACAAGGTAAAATGCCTTTTGTACAAGCCCAAACAAACATCAAACCACCTACGATAATGACAACTAAAAATTTGCGGGCTAAAATTAAAAAAGGCGAGGAAAAGTACCTTATTGGGCAAGTAGGAGGGATCACATACAACTTTCTTGCACTTAGAGGTTTCCCCTTCAGATGTGACACAACAGACCTTGCTTTCCTCATTAAACTCCACCTGCAATTTGAACAACATCAAACTTAATGCCATATCTCAACCTAAATAAAAAATCACACAAGGATTCGCCCTAATCTAGTCCTCCACATTCTAGATATGTGCAAATCACGGTGAAAAATAACCGTTCAATCATTTTCTCTTTTTTTCCTTGGGTGTGTGTTAGTGAACATGTGTGCAGATGGGTGGAGTGAAGAGTTGTCAATGTAAAGTACCTTTCACTCAGGTTTATTCAACATGTAAGTCCCACCATAAATTGCACGGAGCCTAGCAAATGCCCGAATAAAACAATTTAACATACTAAATGCCCAACCTTCTTAACAACATTCTTTATTTTTAAAGAATTATAATAATTGAAAAGAAAAAATAAGAAGCAATGCCTAAAATAGATATAAAAGATGTACGAGGAGAAAGATAATATTAGAAGAAGAGAGAAATAAACATGTAGAGAGAAAAAAGAGGATGAAGCAAGGAAGAACCTGAGGGAGCTTTCCTAATCCATACAAAGAGTAAATGTACGGTGATCCTCCTTGAAAATGCGCAAGGGACTCTGCATAAAGCTATCACATGATAAGAAAAAGTGTTATCGTACTAGAAGTTGAAAGTATCACACGTCGAACTCAAACCCAATGTAAACTATGAACCCTATGCATTTCTCACCTTCATTCTCTTCATCGTATCAAATGGAGGTTCATCTAAGTAGCTGTCATCTTTGTGTAGTGCCAATGCATGACCAATAAAGTCCATTGTGTTGTCATCAAGACCATATTTTCTGTCAGGAAAAATATTTATGTTAAAAGCAGAAGTCTGTTATGATCATTATGGGACAATACCATTAGTGAGGACACTTGTGCTAGCTAGTTCAGCAGCTAAAATAAACGGGAAGCTACGCTATATTGTTAATAAGGTTTCTTACATTAATCCAGTAACTCCACTGAAATTTGCTGATTAATTTAGCATCCATGGTGTCTTCAACTTAAACACAATTAAGGACGCATCTCCTCCCGACCTTGCAATTCTTGGCACCTCTGTCGTCGACATCACTCTTCATGACTTTGTTGAAATCATCTTCCAAAACAATGAGAACTCTATCCAATCTTGGAATCTTGATGGTAGTGATTTCTGGTGTGTCGAGTAAGCATCATTATTTTTATCTGAGAGGTAAGTGTTAAAAAGAAGAAACAAGGCACATGGACTACACAAGTTTTGTAAGAAACCTAGGAGCTTTATTGTTTTTAAAGTAGGAAACTCTCATTAACTATACATTGCGAAGACCCTTACTTGTAGCTAGTTGTTAGTAAAAACTCCTGGAAATCGGTGTATGCAATAAGTTGCATTGTTCAGGGTCTTTGATATAGTTCTTTAATCTTCAAAGTCTTGATATTTGTGTTTTCATACAACTAAAATTTGGCAAAACGTGTGATATTCTACTTATTACAGGCATATCCTAATTCTTGGAGTGCCATATTTGTGTCAATTGACAACCAGGGTATGTGGAACTTAAGGTTTGCAATTTGGCTAAAGAGGGGTCCTCCCCTTCATCCGTTGTCCTACACTATTTATTTACATCATATACACACATCTTCTTCTATATCCAATAGCACAGACCTACTTCATAGTATCAATTGCTGCTGTAAAACAATTTCACTATTGGATCACTGTTATAGTACTATCTCTCGCAGCAACACAACAAGCGGACTCCATGGTCACATAAAACAATTTACCTAGCATCAACAATCAGTCCCAGATCTGAGTGTGCTCATTCCAAAAACACAACACAAAAAAAGCCAAATTTACTTTTTTGAGTGTATTCATGCCTAAGATAATACCCGAATTCTACTAGGGTAAAAGTTCGCAGTAGTCAAACTTATGGCAAATTAGTAATACAACTGCTCATAATCGCGAAAGTGCAATACTAGATGACAACTAACCAGTACTACATATCAAAGGCATCATAAGAAAGTCAATAACAAATAACAGGTAACCAATACATGAGATCTTTAAGACTCATAATGTAAATTTTAGAAACAAATGTTATTTTTACCTGTCGGAGTTCCATCATTTTTATCGGTAGGCATAAGCTGCCATGAGCCCTAAAGGTAACTTCAAACCACTTGTAAATTTCCAAACTCTGGCCCAACTGTTCTCCCGCCACATCCTTTCTGAAAATTCAAGGCTAAATGATAAAGAAAATTCTAATTTACATAACTCAACCAGAAGATGCAGCAGGAGTCATAATTGTAACAACAAAACAAGTCATAACAGTAGTAAATGGTATGTGAAGAAACATATGCCTACTTGGAGAAGAGTGCTTTGCACACCCGAATGGTTATTAAGGCGAAAAATATTCCTTAAAAGAGGGCCTTCATACTCTCAACAGTTGCATACATGTACATCAAACAGAATGATAAAAGAAAAAAAAAACATCAAAACTAAACTATTATCCAAAAAATCATTAAAATTAAGCCCATTACAACTCTTTTTCTTCATTCTCATCTCCCTTGTATCTGATTCTCTAAAATTTTACCCAAAATTCAACAAATTTCCCCCAAATGCCCCCTCTCACAAAAACCTCAACAAACTAAACATAACCTCATAATTTATGGTATTTTCAAAATGAAAAGTAAAAATTTATGGTAAATTAGTCCAATCTAGTATAGAAATTTGTGTAAATTTGAGCCCATTATTTTTATGTTCTGTTTTCGAACTTCCACAAATTACCTTAAATTCAAGTACAAACTATCCCCACTCTCATAAAACCATAGCAAAACTAAAATAGCACAAGATCAACAGTTCCCTTCTCTATCAACATAAGCCTTTAAAATTAGAGTTTCAATAAGAAATAATGGTAAATTACAGTAATCTAGAAAAACAAAAAATTAACCAAAAAAATTCATAGAAACTAACCTATATCCAAAAACTCATTTAAATAGAGCCCTGACCTATATCCGAAAATTCATTTCAATAGAGCCCATTACAACTATGTCACTGGATCCAAATTATCCAAAATTCAACAACAAATTCAATCCAAGTGTCCCCCAATTCTCACAAATCCAACCTTAACAAATTTCAATTAACCCCCCACATTTCACTTCTTTACCAACATAAAACGCTGAAATCATGGTACTTTTTTTACACAAATCTATAAAAGTAAATTGAATTGCAAATATGGTCCAGTTCTTCTCCACAACTTCCCTTTCTTTACAGTTGTAGTCACGATTATTCTCAATGAACATCTGAGCAGTACATAGACTAAAATAGATATGAAGAAGTGGAGAAGAAATGAGAGGGTTCATTAAAAGAATATACAGTTTGAAGAGAATACGATGGGATTCCTTATTAATTGGCACATTCTATTCAATAGGTGTGGATGGGAATTGAAGGATTGGGAAGCTAGAGAGAGAGGATATAGATGACATGACAAGTTATCTTTGTCATGATCCCTCTTATAGAAAAAACATATAATTGTGTGCTTTGTATGAATATGATTTTGCTTCCTTTTATTTATATTACGATAATACAAGTCTAAATATCACTTTGAACAATTACCCACCCCTTAATTTGCACAGTCATGCAGTCATCCTAAATCATAAATTTTAACTAATTTTCGAATCCAACCATTGTTAAATCGAATCAATGCTAAATCAAGTAAGATCGACAAATACCTCATCTGATTGGGAGTAATTTTTGTTATGAACTTATGGATACGTGAACATCCCCCTTTCTTATTTCCAGTACAAATGATATTCGGTGAAACATCTTGATTGGCAGAATTTGATTAGCTGAAAGAAATGAAAGTGAAGAATATTATTATAGAACATAAAAAACATGGGATTGACTACAACTACATCATTCAAAATAGGAGTAAATACTTAAGATAATGCATAAATATACCCAATCAGAGATCAATAAGAAATAAGTATGCTGACTTTGTGCACACATTGATATATTACAGAATAATCGGTAACTGTTAGTTCCATTTTAATGAGAAAATATTTCGATCAAAGCCTCAGTTCTCGATTTTTTACTTCACAGTTCACACAGAACAAAAGTGGTATCAAGAAACAAAACAACTAAAAATAAGAGTTTATGTCAATATCTTCTCATCCTAATTGAAGTCACTATGTAATAGAATAAAAAATGCAGTTCACAGTCGAGGATGAGGTTTTAAAAGAAAATAATATTCATCAGTTCCCGATGGGACCTAGCGGCTACTTCTAAAATCCTGGATAAACATTTTATCATATCTTCAATGTGTGACTTTCATTATATAGTTGAAGGCAAGGAAGCAACTCATCCCACCCAAAAGGATTTTCCATTAACGAAAAGCATACTCGTTTTGAACATTTTGGGTCATTGAGGTAGTTTTATAGCCATATCAGTATGTTTCAAAACATGGTGGACACAAGGTAGGATTTGCATTATGTATGTCCTTTTGGAAAGGAAACAATTAATAAGGGCGTATGATTCTGTTAAGCCTTTATTGATGATGTGAAAAGGTTACAACATGTTATACCTCGTAAACAAAATTATTGATTTGTAATTATAACAAGTTTGGTTATATTTTTTAATATCAGTAATTACATAGTTGAATCTCAAGAGCACATGGATTAGCAATCTGACCATTGTTGTTCTATAGTGCTTTACACTCTTGTATACTAAGCTGGTAATTTGAAATGGAGATTGAATATTAAGTGGAATAATTTTTAGCACGGTAAAATTATAGGGCCTTAATTGATCGCTCGTTTGGTTTGAATTTTTTAGCTCCCTTATTAATTGGTGAATTCATACATTAAGAGTTTTATTTAACATCCTATTGGATTAAACCATATAAGCTTAATAACTAATGTCAACACTAGAAATAGCGAAGATGTTTGGCTCAAATGAAGAGTTTATGTTTGCACATGGTTTTCATGAGAGTTTGAATTTTCTTAGAGACTCTTGTGGGATCATCTTAGAAGACTTTCTTTTCAAGACAAATAGGTAACTAAGTTACCTAATGTGTTTCACCTATTCGAATAAAGATAAAAGTCCAACATGAGTTGCAATTTCCATTTCTTCAAATTTGATGGATAAGGCAAAAAAGTTTACTTAATGTGTTACTATCCATGTGGATGCATACATCAAATAAAGTCATCTAAAAGAAAATTTTAACTAAACAACTAAAAACTACCTAGTTCAAGCCCATAAATTATTCCAACTCCTAAACCAAGAAAATATGCAATCCACCACCACAAAAAATTTCAACCCATAACTTTCTAATACAATAGAGCCAAATTAAATATGTTTATGATATTTGTACCATCTTTCGATACAAGGTCTATATTTCTGTGTTAATACGTACAAATGAAGACAAAGAGTATGAACAACATAATTGGGGTAGTATCCAATTTAAACCAAATTTCTAGGTATGTGAAACTTCCCGTATGGGATTTGATTCATGTGAATTCGATTGAACTCAGTGGCTTAATTTTGAAAATTATAAACATATTTGAGTTACAAGTGTCAATAATTATTAATTTGATCAACAAGTTTTCTAAGCATATTACATGAGTATTCCTCAATTATTGGTTCTCATAGTTCACACAGAACAAAAGTGGTATCAATAAACAAAATAAAATAAAGAAGACTTCATGTCAATATATTCTCATCCTAGTATTAAAATCACAAATGGAGTAGACAGTTAAGGATGAGTTTCCAAATATTGCATTTTCAACACCTACAATTATATTTTCAAAATGGAGGTTCTTGCTTGTGGATGAGTTATACCTAATGCCTAAGCAATATGATACCATAAAGATGCAAAGTATCTCAGAGATTAGGATCATGATTACTTTAGAATGTCCCGGGTTTCGTTGGGAATGTTTAATATACTTTCATTTTCTAATTGCAATTTCTTTATAATTTTTTTGTTTTGAATCATTTTGTTAACGCCTTTTCTCCTTAAGTGCTGTTGAACCCTCAATTGGTACTGTTCCATAAAATGGAAAGGAAAAACACATCATATCATCGCATTGGTGCGCCTTGCGCCTTAAATAACTATGACTTTAAATTAGTAAAAAGGACCAATGTATACAAAAATACAGTTAACGGGTAATATGGATTGAGAGAAAATTATCCTATCACACTATTTTTCCTCCCATCAAACAAGGCAACATGTTGTCATTTTCTATAAAAAAAAATTAGTGAAGTTCGGAAAATATATAAGTAGGAGTTTGATTCTAGTTTTAGTGTTATTTAATTTAAATATATGGCTTCTGGTTTTTATTCATTTTTAGAATGGAATGAAATGAAATCGACCTTATACTTTTACTGGTGACCCAATGTTTGTGATGTCAAATAAAAGTGGTTATGTGATGGTGACCCGGTGATTATAGTCACACAGTGGTGTCGATAATAATACAGTAGTGATGATATTTACAAAATAAATTACGTATTCTTTGTTTTTTCACTAAAGTTTTAAAAATCAAACACAGCCTAATTTTAAGTTGAAGGGAGCATGTGACGTTCAAAATAGTGGTGCTGGTGAGTCATACTATTGATCAGTAGATTGCTAGGTTGATCCATTGGTAGCAGATAAATGATGCACAATAGATGAATTACAGGGGAATGTTTCTTTTACATAAATAATGAGACTATTATAAGTTTGAGCTCAGAAGGGCATGTGGTATCTGATTCCTCATATTAGTTATTAAATTATTACTACTTTCGAATAATACCATCGAGACTCAACCTTCGTACCAGTTGTACATGGAAGAGGATCCACCAACATGCTTAATGAAAGGTGGACAATGTAAGAATACTAACTAGTTCTTACACTAATGAAATTTAATGCTTACCTATATGCATGTACTGTACATATTAGATCCCAATGAAAAATTTAAAATCCGATTTCCATATGCCAACTAAGATCCAACTCCAAGTGTTTGGGCCTTTTGGCCTGCTATGACTACAACCCTTCTGTTTTTTTGCGCAACTCCAAGCGTTTGGGGTAATATGGGCACCCACCCATATCAAGCTTGTTTCCCAAATTCTTTATTACATTAATATATCTTAAATATATCTGAAATATTATTTATAATGAAATAAAAGGAAAATTCTTAGGGTGGTAAGACTATTGCCGCTCGAAAACCATTTTTAACAGTTCAAGCCTAGGAAAAGATCTTGCCAAAATAACTAAAAGTTTATGTTGAAAAACAACTTTTAGCTATTTTCTATTGGCACCAAGGTTGATTTTGGCTAGCAAGACTATGGGAGTCGGCATAACATGAGAAAACTAGCAAACATACAAACTAAATATGGACAGAGACGCCTCCTTAGTTGTGACACTATTAAATTTGTTATAATTGTCAACTGTAATAACTGAACATATCCATAATTGACTAACCTCGTGCATTTTGAGGAGTTCCAAATTGCCAGCATGATATCATTCACTTAACATAAACCATAAAACAGAAGCCTGACACTTCTTCGCATGATGTAACCCGCCATCCCAATTTATAGCAATATCACAGTAACCATGATTTAACTTCACCGCCCTACCAACTGAACCACCGACATAAGTCTGACAAAAATTGTAGAGACCATCAAACACAGGGTAATCTTCACCAATATTTAACCTCTTGAAATGCCTCAGCTATTCTTGCATTGTTTCTGGGGTAATGGCCCTAAAAAAACCAACGTAATCATTGGTGTGAAATCTTCATCAAGCATGCTGGTGGATCCTTTACCATCTTTCATCAAGCATGCTTTGAATAACTATGCGTTTAAATTGGTTATCATTTGCTTCCACTTTCTTCCCTTCTTTACACTCATCATGAATACTGGAGTCCCACACCTTTAGGTTGATATATATATATATATATATATATATATATGTGTGTGTGTGTGTGTGTGTGTGTGTTTGTGGAAAGGATCACAAGTGAACCTAAAAAGAGGACTTTCTAATGAACCTTAACAAAAAAACACCTAAAACCTCATTAATTTTAATTCTTATAGTGTAATTGGTCCGCACCAGCGGCAACGGACACGCGTGTGACCCGAGACCCCTTTACTCCCCACTCCCACCCCGCCCTACCCCAACCATGGCAGACCACTAGTTAAAAAAATTAACTCAGGGGTAAGGGCTGCTGGGGGGGGGGGGGGTTGTAAAAGAAATATTTGATTGACACGCGTGTCAGTCGCTGCTGGTGTGGACCAATTACACTATAGAAATTAAAATTAATGAGTTGGTAGGTGTTTTTTGTTAAGGTCTATTAAAAAGTCCGCTTTTAGGTCCACTTGTGATCCTCTCCATATATATATATATATATATATATATATATATATATATATATATATATATATATATATATATATATATATATATATATATGATTTATCAAGAAAGTATCATTTGAGACTTCAAACTATCTAAAGACTAGTGTTTTTCATTGCAAAATGCACACCGATAGAAACATTAAACAACTAATTGTTACATATATAGAAACATCTTTAAGACTGTGTACACAAGGTATCCCACAACATAATTTGATTTACAGCATAAAAAATGATGACATGTGAAATCTAAATATTTAAAAAGAAAGGCTCACTCGATTTATTCGCCATATTTCATGTTGTAGAAGAAAAAACCCTAGATAAGAGAAATTATAGTGGCGGAAGAACTAGAATATGAACCCTAGAGAAGAGAAGGGCGTGAGTGAATCAGCTATTCGGGACATAAATGTGGCACGTGAGAAATTACCTGAGAGGTTAAATGACTTCAATTGTGTTATTCGTGAGAAATTTTTGTATATACCAATTTCCTTCTAAGTGAATCCTTTTTCTTGTAGTTCGATTTCTTTATTGCATCAATTGCAATAGAGAAAAGAGGAAATTGATAACACTGAGAAGGGCGTGAGTGATGACAGCAGTTTCTGCATTTTAGAAACTTAAAATTCTAAAAAAGCGGTAGGACCATAAGAGTGAATAGTCTTTATAGAAAAGAGACCTTCGGAAGTTGGGAGGGACGAAGATGGATCCAGGAGCTAAGGGAAGATAGAGATAAGGTTCGCAACGTGTTGCCTACTAAACTGTCAAAAAATAGGAGCCCGCGAAAAACCCACCGCCAATTTACATAAAAATTCACTAAAATTTTATAATTATCCGCAAAAGGTTCTTATATGCGGTAAATGTAAGGCACTTGTTTCGGCATTACTTTTAAATTGTCATAAATTTTTAACACTCAAATAAAAATGTTGTAATTTTCCAGCACTTGTAAATAAATGCCAATAAAAGTTTTTTTCTCGGCATTTATAAATAATGTCAAGAAATAAGTGTCGGGAAAGATATTTTTTCTTGTAGTGTTCCCTGCCTCCCCAGGCGCAAGCGCCTAGGGTCAGCAACGTCCCTTCTCTACTGCGGTGCAGGTTGGCCCTTCATTGGCGCCTGGGGTGGTCCCCTGGCGTCAGGATGAGGCTGAACTGCCGCCGGAGTGATCATGTCTGGTGAGACACCAGGTGGCCTCATCATAGTTTGACTGAGCTGAGCAAATTGCTCCTGCATGGCTTGTTGTGTTGCAGCTAAAGATCTCAAGGCTGCTGCTACCTCCGCCATTTCGGACTGGGGGGCGCCTGAATGGAGCTAGGTCCTCCACCCCCGGGCGGCGGAAGAGGCGGTGGTAAGTCTGGTGCCATATGTTAACACTATAGAGCCTAAGTAGCAGATTAGCTTAGTACCTCACAGGACCTCTTTCAATGGTGAAACAGCTCCGCGCTAAGGGGAGGCCTGGTTCAACACCAGAGTCTCCGGTGAGGTTAAGCAGAAAAAGAGGAAGAGATAGCTTCTCGTTCCCACAGACGACGCCAAAATGATGATGCTGGAATTAGCACCACCAGGTAAGGTGTTTTCAAGCTCTATTAAAGAACAACAATGGCAACACAGTTATGTAAAGAAGTAAGAGAATGAGATGAGGGGAAGAGGAGAATACACCAGTATATAAGTGGTTCAGCCAATCTGGCCTACGTCCACTGTGAGTGGGTGTGAGTAATATCACTGAATGAAGGCACTAATGGCCATGGATACAATTTCTCAAGCTTTCTCTCTCTACTGTGGATCTAGACAGAGTTTTAGCTAGGGTTGAATAATTGGGATCCTTTTGCAAGGTAGGGGATGACCCCTATATATAGTACCTAGGGATTGTAATAACCCCCCATGCATGTAATGAACATGTGTGTCGTAACCTCACCAATGTGGGAGTGCCATCTGTCACTGTCACATGTAGAGAATGATGATGCAATATTCCCCCCACGTGTGGGGAATAATCTTGTTACAACTGATTTATGTCAATGTGTCCTTATCTAGATGCCAGCAGGTGCTCGGCCATCGCGCCTGGTATATGACCTCGGCCTTGGTGAGGCCGAGGTTGGTGATTCTTGATACCTGTTCAGTCCGAGTGCTCCATGGAGGTCTCGGCCTAATCCCAGCCGAGGCAATAGGCAGAATCTGCCTGATATGAGGTTAATTTGGTGGCATCCTGCAGGCTCGGCTTACGTATGGCCGAGGTTGCCATTTCAAGTTATATGCGAGTGTTGTTGATCCTTATGAGGTCCCTTGGAGAGGGTCATGGTAGTGTCGACCTGGGCCGACCTTGGTCTGGCAGAGGGGTGATATTGCATGTTCGAGATATGCCCAATGTCGACCATAATATCGGTCGAGGTTGGTGTCTCCAGGCCGAGGTTGGTGTCTCTTGGCCAAGGTTACACTTGGGGCATATCAACCGTGGCAGGGGGTGCATCTAATGTAAGGGATGAACCTGCTGGCACATCCGAGAGGGTTGAGAGACCCCTTGATGCACTTGGTATCTGCAGCGCTATGACCCAAGAATGGGTTGATCAGATAGTTGTGGCCTTCGATGTTTTCTGAGGGTTTGATGTGCTCAGCACCTGCCGCAGAATAAAGGACATGCATGACACTTGCTGACGATGTCATCTGCTTCCCCTTGCACCCCTTTATTTATAGGTTGCGGCTGCCAATCCCTGTTCCCATTAGAAGAATCTTCCAAACCATGAAATTAGCCCCATCATAATTAGATCCCAATGGCTGGAGGGCCATTCTTACAGCCATTGTACTATGGGAGAATCAATTCAAGAGAGGCATTACTCCCGCAGAGTTTTTCCACTTTTACTGCCCAAAGGAAAACTCCGTAAAGTTTACGGGGTACTACTACTTCTCAATACACGGCAGGGATGAGACCCTTTACACTGGGAGGCCTACCAGTGTGAAGAACTGGAAGGAAAAATACTTTTACATATCTGGAGAAGGGTGGGAGATTCACCCAGAAGAGAGTAAGAGGGAGAGGTCATTTAGGATGCCTCGGGAATGGGGGTGTCCCTCCAAACTAGGTACTTTTTCAATTATAGTCGCATCCCCTCCTTATCATGGCATATTGTTCTCCACTTTTCTTCTGTACTAACCTTTTTATTTTTTTGCAGTTCTTGATAATTTGAAATTGAGCAAGCAGTAAGAGAAAAGAGTTTCCAAGGCCGCAACATTTCCTGCTGAGGAAAAGAGTTTCAACATACTTGTAATTTCTGCCACCATATTTAAAGAAGGCTACTTCCCTAACAAGTCTATTCCCAGGGAGATGGGTGCTGAAGCTAAATCTTTTATTTGATTTTTTTATTCCTCGGTATTATCTTCAACTGGGCATTGATTTTGCTTTTATTTTTCTAAGGTGACGATATAAATAGGTCTCGGTTAGTAGCTCAACTAGATGAAATGGATGAGGACGTGGTTGTCCTCAATAATACCGCTAGGCAGAGGCAGAGGAAAAGGAACAAGTCCAAGGATCCTGCCGCAGTAGAGCCTAGTGGCCAAGTTGATCCTACTACGCCCCAAAATCTGGCAGCAGATCAAACCACTGTTGTCGCCCCCTCGCTCCAAGTTGAGGCGGCCCCTAATGAGAGGCTTGAGGGAACTTTTAATGATGATGTTGGGGATAACCTTTCCACGGTTGGTCTAATGTCATAACTATTTTATCAAGATATCTGTGGCACTTCTCTTGTATATGAGAGAAATTCTCCTCCCCCTCTATCAATAATGGATGTAAATGCCAATTTGCCTCCACCGCAAAGCAGACGTCCGCAGCCACAACTGCGCAGACCAGACCCCGAGTCTTCCTGGGATAATACTGCCTGTGCCGTCCATAGGATAAGGAAGGCAATGGATAGAGCTGACTTAGATCGGTTGGTAGGTGAGGAACATGATGACGTGGAGTCTTACGCCCTTCATAGTCTGTTGAGGGTAAGTAATTCCAGCCTTCCAATATTTTTGTTTTTATTATATTTTCTAACTCTCAATATAAATACAGGCTGCATAAGATGTGGCGACCCAAAAAATGCAGTATGAGGGTCTCTACAGACTTACGGAGGCCGTGGAGGGTGTTCACACAACTGATTTGGCGAAGGCAAGAACTGAATCTTTCGAAGATGGAAAGAAATCTTCTGTCGCAACACTCTAAGCGGCTCAAATGGATCTTGAGGTCACTGTTAAATCCAAGGGTGAAGCTGAAGATAATTTTAAACAAGCCGCAGAGGCTCTCAAGGCTTCCCAAGCTCAGACTGCGGAGGCTTACAAGGCCGCAAAGCTTGCAAACAATAATATGGGACTTCTTGAGAACAAGCATGAGGAATTAAAGATTAAATCTTCGAATGATGTCGAGGCCCATGCCGCGGTGATGAAGAAGATGGAGGAATATCATACCGTGGCAATTAAGAATATGGAGATTGACCATTCTGCGTCCCTTGCCAGAAAAGATGAACAACATGGCGAAGCCCTTCAATTAGCCATTGACAATACTGTGGCATCATACAAAGGCTCTCTTGACTTCCTTCTTATCAATAAGAGAGCTTATATCCGTAGATACCAAGAGTTGAGATATAGGGTTGCCAAGAACCTCCCTGATGCCACGGCTATAATTAAATATTGGAGTATGGCGGATTCTGCGCACGATGCATGCGTAGTTGAGATAAAGGCTACAGCCGAGGAGAGGGCCAGGCTAAGGGATGAAGCAGAGGCTACGGCAGCAGATCAGGAGACTGAGATAGCTGCGGATGACGAGAATGGAAATATAGATGATGATGCTACTTGTTAGTCTTCCTCTAATTCTCGATCATTGGGGATGTGTCCCTCTCAATTTAACTTTTAATATTCAAGGCTGCGGCCTTTGTTTGTATAACTTGAATATTTGAATTTTTGTCTAAGAATTGTAATTTTTTATCTTTAACATAGGGGGCTATTGCCCTTTTAAACTTCTGCGACCTTTCCCATCAAGGCTGCGGCCATTTTTGGAAATCAATGGTTTCTGTATTTCATTTGCCTTATTTATACTTCCAATGCTTCAAAACTTAAATTCTTGTTTGCTTGATTGAATAAATTTGGACTAATAGATTAAGGCAGCGACACCATAGTATAAATGGTTTCTTCACATTCGCTGCGTCTTGTTCTCTTCACCTTAGCCTTTCCACTTGAACTCTTGTAGATTGTTGCCACATAAATGTTTGATTGCGATTGCAGTCTCTTCTTGAACAGTGCCGCAAAACCTTTAAATTATACATGAATTTGTATGTATATCTACCCTATGTTGTAGCTTTATAATTAGATCCTAATCCAAATGTCGTTCTTGGATAGGGCCGTGGAAGGTCAATAATCCCGCCTGCCTTTATCTGCTGTGTCTTTTGAATGAATTCACCTAACGGATGTAGCCATATTGATAAGTTTGTGGCTCCTTTTTAACCCCTTAGGAAATTGAGGCCAACTTTTTGTAGCTTTGGCATGCTTCGTTCGATAGCAAGACGGTATCCTTTAGTCGTTTTGATAGTCTTTCATGGCTTTTCTTTAGTCGATTGGGTTATTTTCAGGCCCACCCGGGCTAGGTATTATAAATCTTCCCCAAGCTATATCTGGATATATATAATGCCTTCCAAGGCTATAATAGGATTATCTGTAGATAATTAAGTCTTCGTCCCCTTCAAATATAAGATTATCCATAGACGATTAAGTCTTCGGCTCCCTGCGGGTTATTTTCAGGCCTTCCTGGGCTAGGTATTATGAAGCTTCCCCAAGCTAATATGAGATCACCAAGTTATTGTTGTTTTCATCTCATATCCACCAAGTTAATGATGTTTGTCAGGGGAGTAACCTCCCTGGGCTAATAACGCATCTCGAAAGCTAAGAACGGGCGTTGTAAGTCCTCGTGGCTAATGACGCATCCCGAAAGCTGAAAATGGGCCCTATAGGCCTTTGTGGCTAATGATACATCCCGAAAGCTGAGAACGGGAACTGTAGCCCTTTGCGAGTGATGTTGCAGACCAATTTAGACAGCTGCTCTCGATAGTTTCTTTCGCCATTTTCAATTGTCGCTTGATTTTGGATAATCAACTGTCTTGACGGGCGTTATGGGCCCATTTAGATATTATCATTCCCGATATAACATATTATCTCGAATTGAGATTCGTTTAAGATAAAAAAGGTCTTTTATAAGATAACATTTCATGGAAACGAGAATCAAAATACGACATTTTAAGAGTGAACTTGATTTCACGTATCTATCCATATACATATGACTTTGTAAGGATAATACAAAGTTTAATTTAAAATAGCGTAAGAAGAGTTTCACTGTAAAATAGAAACATATGAAATATAAAACACAAGCATAAAAAATGGGTATGTGGTCTGTCAGACTAGGCTGGTCCCTTAGGCATCCTTGAGGAAGCACTGCAGCATCCCCTACCTTATGATCCTCTCAATTTCATCTTTCAGAACATAGCACTGCTCAGTGTCATGGTCGTGGTCAAGATGGACTTTGCACCACTTGGCTTTGTTCCTCTTGTGGGGTGGAGTTTTAAGCTTCTTTGGCCACTTTAGCAGCTTGTCCTTTTTTATGGACTCAAATATGTCTACAACTGGGAAGGCCAAAGGGATGTAGGACTCAAAGGCCCTTTTTGCCTTCTCCACTTTCCTTTTTTGGTTCTTTCATGCTGCTTCTGGGGATAGAACTTCTGGTACTGCCACAACATCGAAGGCTGATCAGGTAATGATCCTGGGTGCCGCACCCACATTGGATGAGGCTGCGACCTCTAGCATGAGGACCCTATGGGTCAAAAAGTTGACCTGGATTTGGAGTGAGGCATGACTATCGTAGAGATAGTTGAGGTGATTGTACAACTGCATAATCTCATCTTTGAGTTATGTGCTCTGGTAGGATTCTCCTTCCATTTTTTGCTTTGTTAGTCTTTACAAAATTCTAAGACGAAACTAGAAGAAGTGAGTAATCACAGAAATATTGGATTAACCATGTAGGAAGTTGAGATTCAGCATTTGCACTACTATATGATACTACTGTCTAGGCCGCGTCCAGTGAAGTACATTGGTGTACCTCCATGGCCTTGGAACGGTATTACTGATGAGGCCGCGGCCAGTAAGGCACATAAGTGCACTGCCGTGGCCTTTAAATGATATTACCAAGGTTGAGCAGGATACCACCTGATTCCGTTTCTTGATGTTTTGAAGCTTCTGTAATGCAATTGCACTAGTAGAGGCTGTAGCATGTAAGGCAATTGAACTACCACACTGCATCCCGCACTGGAAAGTGCAGGGAATAATCCCAAAATTAAAACCCAAAAACTGAGTTTTTCTCCTAAAACACTTGAAGAGCATACCAAGTAGGATCTATAAATGAGGGAATACCCCTATGGTGCACAAAGAAACATAGTTCCAATGAAAAACCCTAAATCATAAGTCATGAACAACAAAGAGAGAGTAAATATAATTCTTCCCTATTCACCCATCTTTATGGGGCGAAAGCCCATCACGCTTTTTAGCATTATCTAGATGAAATGATATCACATGGGTATGTAAAATAGATCTAAGGTCATAAAAGAGAGACCATAACAAATCGGAATATACGAAATACCCGTTTAAGCGTGTAAATATAAAGTAAATCTCAATAACGAGAATTTACTCATGAGACGATGATCCAAAGGGTCCTCATGAATAAAATAAGGTGTTTAAGAACTCGAAACATAGAGAAAAAAGATTGAAATATCTCGATTCCCACAGACGGAGCTAAATTGATGATACGAGAAATTGTCCACTTGCCATTATCGTACCAGCAAGTCAAGTATAATGTGCATAATAAGCAAATAGAGTAAGTAAAGAGAGATAAAAGAAAAGATGTAGAATGGTTCAGCTTTTAAAATAGTCCTACATCCACTATGTTGCTCCATTCTCATTATATGCATTGCATAGTACAATACAATCAAACCTAAAGAGGTGTACAAGTGTGAGAATAAAGGAGAATACATGGTAGTAAAGAGGATTCCGGTGTACTGGAGGGATGGTTGCGATGCCGACGAGTAGCCCCCAAGCTGTATGTTGAGGTTGTGTAGAGAGAATTTGGCAAGGCTTCGCCAGGTATTGTAGAATCTGAACCTGAATCCCCTATCTCGAGGTGTGGACCTCTATTTATGGGAGGATCATGTACTGTGTTGTTACTGTAATAGGTTGCGGTTACAGCCTGTTTAGTGAACAGGATTGGGCTTCACCCTGTAAAGTTAGAAGGGGGGCGCATCCCGTGACTAAAGGGTTACGGAAGTGGGTGAGTGAGGCCTATGTTGAATAAGGCACATCCTGCATGTATCTGAAGCCGTGGGTGCCGCACCGCGTAATATAAGGTTGCTGCATATATGACTGACAACTGTGGGTACCGCAGCCTGTGCTAAGTAGGGTCGCTCCCTGTGCTGAGAAGGGGCCGCGGCCTATAAGCATATGTGCTAGCCATTATACACATTCCGCGGCGAGGTACTATATGTACTAACAGAGAGGATACACTTCGAGAGTCGAGAAGTACGAAAGGATTTGTAGTAATTGAGAGAATGAAAAGAATGATTTAACTATACGTAGATCTTGAGTGTATTATGCTACGCATGGCTAGAAAATATTATGGGCCGTGGGCGTACCTAGTTGAATAATGTGAATATATATATATATATATATAATATTGTATGTTTGTGTGTAATCATACTCGTGCTACTTGCTATCACGGAGGTTTCCACACCGGGACAATCTTATCTCGATTGGACCTTTGTGGGGGATATTGACTTATACCCTAGAACATAGGATCCTTGATACAGGCTATCTGAGAACGATAGTCAGATGGTCCTAAGAGACGTGAGGGTATGTGCTGACCTCTTAGTGATCGGGAACTATGCTTTGCCTCCGATATATGTGTTTTGTGTTAATAAAGTTTAAGAGTGATTCTGAACAAGTATTTCCTTTTGTACGAGAGATATGGGTACGTGATAGGAGAGTATGTCGGCACCATTGATTTATGTAGGGTGCCCTATTAGTATATATATTATGGGTGATAAATAAATGTACCTGTGATTAATCTACTGTTCTTGTAAGTAGATACGAATTGAGTAATTAATATTAAATGAGTTAAGTGGTTAAGAACTTAAGTCTGAATTGAAATAAATATAACTGGCTTGGCGAATTCATAAGAAATGGTTATCAGATATAAACTATAGTCATGCGATCACTTGGATTAGGCTTGGTGAATGAAAATTGGCATAGAATAGTTAACTAGGTTAATTCGGTAGTACGTTAGGCGTGCACACTAGTTGAGAGGCGAGAATTCTCAAGTGAGTGTCTAAGTACTAACATGCATGTAATATCAATTGGTAAGCATTTTAAATACTTGCTAAACTATTTTAAAGTTGTTTTACACTCGGGCTTTGACCCACTTCCTGTCATCTTTTCTTCCTCTTGTATGTATATGTATATATATATATATATATATATATATATATTAGAGCTGCCCAGCCACGGGGGCATCAAGTTAGGTTATTGGTCACTGGACGTGCTGAAGCTTGTGTGGGAGTTGTAGGTCCTTGTAGTAAACGATTCCTCCTTTGACTTCTCAGCTTTCTATTTAGTCTTTTTAGTTAGGGCATGGGTCACCCATTTCCAAATTGTTTTTAGACTTGATAGAGATTTTGTACTCTTTTATTGTTTTAGTATTCAGTTTTTACTTAGGATTATTTCATCTATTACGTTGGCCTTAAATGTGGAACTTATTTGGATTGATTAATTTAGTTGGCTCATTTCACTTGAATGGTTTGATTTTTATCATTAGCAGTATTCATAAATGGGTTTTTGTATATAAGATTTTAACAATGGAGTTTAATAAATAAAATTAAATATTTTGTCACTTATCTTAATTATTTTTAGGTGATTAATAAATAAAATGATTTTACGACAGTGATGCTAAGAATGAACCAACCATACACTTTTATTTAATTTAATAAAGGATTGATCACTCGGTATTTAATTAGGCGGGGTGTCACACAAATCTACATGCAAGATCTTACCCAAGAACATTTTTCTCATTCTCCAAATTAATCCAAAACATGTGATATTCATATAAAATTCATCCTATTCTAACATGGTTGTTATATCCTTCTTAGATTGAGCAAGATAAACACTTACCTCTTATTATAGGTCTGATCCGTTGTGGAAAAAAGGTATGTTTGCATTTATGGTCCCTCGATCCACATAATGGTGGTGTTTGTGGTGCAAGAAGGTGGTTTTTGGCCTTGGAACCTTTAGGAACATCTCTCCCCCTTCCTCCTGTGACCTATCTCCTGCATTGGTAACTAATAAACCTAAATTCCATTTCATATCAGATATATTAACTCTCCAATTTTCTTAGGTCCAATTTCTCCAAAATTTCAAAAGACTAAAATACCCCTCTGAGGTGTCGATTTTGCTTAAAATTCATTCGGGACACAAATAAAACCCCCGAGTACACTTTTCTGACTGTTTTGATCCTTACGAACACTTTGGCATACTCAAAATGCCATAAAGATGACATCAAATAAATTAATCTTTATTTCATTAAATTGAGTCTCGACACGACTGACATGCGCGTCCCGACTAAATTATTTTAACTATCGTATTTTTCACTCTCCACGATTTTAATATATTCATAATCTAATATTGCTTTATTCACTAAGTAATATTCATTATAATTCACATTAATAAATACTAACTCTTCTCTCTCTAGTTAATATTTATTTTAATCCAGATTAATTTCTACTTATTTTTCCATATTTAATTTAATTAATCCCACATTTAAAAATACGGGGTGTTACATACTTTCCCCTAATAACGGAATTTCGTAACGAAATTTGAAAAAGAAAAGTATACCTGGTAAGCATAACTCATGAATATTTTTTGCGCATCTATTTCTCGCGCTCCTAAGTAGACTCCTCGACATTATGATGCTCCCACTGGACATACACAATTGGAACTACCTTCGACCTCAATCTCCTCACGCTATGATCTAAGATAGCCACCAGTCTCTCCTCATAGGAACTGTCATGCTATAAATCTATCTCCTCCAACGTAATGTGAGTGTGAGCTAATTCATCCCGGAGATATCACCTCAGTGAAGAAATATATAACACATCATGAATATGATACAAGTGCTCCGATATCCCAAGTCTATATGCCACCGATCCAATCCTCTCAATGATAGGAAATGGACCCATGTACCTCGACGCCAACTACTCCTTCTTCCCAAATCTCATTATCCTCTTCATAGGAGATACTCGTAGTAGCACCTCGCCTCCCCACATTAAACTCCAGGAATAAGTGCTTAGAATTAACATAACTCTTCTGCCTGTCTTGAGTTATACTTATTCGATTTCGAATAGGTTCGATCCTGATAGAAACATCCTAGATCATCTTTGGTTCAGGAAGTTTGTTGTTCTTTACCTCTAACCAATAAGTGGGAGAATGACAAGGTCTCCCGTATAATGCCTCGAATGGTGACATGCCAATCATAAGCTGATACAAGTTAATTTACACACTAGATTAATGGAGGATACTGCTCACAAGACCCTCCAAATTATAGATGCACATCCATAGCATGTCCTCCAACATCTAATTAGTCCTCTCTATCTGCCCATCCATATACGGGTGATATGTAGTACTCAATCGCAACCTGGTACCCATGGCCTCCTAGAAACTCTCCCAAAATCGAGACACAAAGATCTTGTCCCTATCAGATACAATATCAAGTGGCACCCCATGTAATCTCACTATCTTGGCTATAAAGATTTGGACATACTGTTATGTAGTATAATCAGTCCACACTGGCAGAAATTGAGCTACCTTGGTTAACCGATCTACAATCACCCATATAGAATCGTGACCCCTATGTGAAGTAGGAATCTCTAACAGCTAAAGAAACCATGTCGATTTCTGATGATCCACCTTTACCAGCTAACAGGCAGCACATTTCGATACGAACTTGACGATATGTCTTCATCCCACTCTACTAGTACTATTATCTCATATCCTGGTACATCTTATCCCCTCCGGGATGTACCGCGAACTGTGACCCGCGTGACTCTACCATCATTGCGTGTCGTAAGTCCTCTCCCTCCGGGACAACCAATCTCCCATTAAATCATAGACCTCCCTCAAAACTCATGAAATACGACTCGGATCCCCCAGCTAGGAGCTGTCTAATTCGATCCTGATAATAAGAATCTATTGCCTGTTCCTGTACCACCCACATGACAATCTAGGTGTGATGGTCAAAACTGACGTGAATGACCTGTCAACTAAATCTTGATGTTTTGGATTCTGTATCCATTCAGCCTTATAATACATATCATTTTATAATTTTTGAATATGCATGATACTAAAAACCCAACTAACTAGGGCTCCCATACACCCTATGTCCCGTGCATTACTCTACAAATTAAATGGATGTAATATACTTATCTTAAACTAATTCTCGCGCACTTGGCATGATCGTACAATAACTTTATACTCAACCACTCCACTAGTCATAATTTAATATTTCCCTCAGTTGTTTCACCGATCTACTCATAGTGTAAGCATTCTACACTGGTTTTCACATTAATATTATATGGCTCTACCGACTTTATTTTATAATATAACTATCAATACTAAGTTATAATCATGTGTATACACAATAATTAAGGTATTAAACTCAAAGTCTAAAGACCAAACTTTTCTTAAATCCCAACGTTCGTTAGTTTCATCCGTGGGATGTCTCGCAAGCGAAATCCAAACAAGAAACCCCCAATACACTACTAACTAACATTGTTGGTTGTCGAGATTCGTAAGGTCCTTAGTCCATAATATGTACGTCCCCAAAATTCCCGTCCGTTGACATAAAAAATTGACTCACCCACTCTCATGTCCCTTAAATATGACATAAAACATGGCTCTCTCACTATCACAAGTTCTCAGCTCTATATGTAAATAACGAGCTATATCTCTCTAATCGATAATGAACACAAAGATTCTTGAATCACATCAGTAACAAGCACCTACACACCAGGATCAAATATAACAAGACAACATACTTGCTGAAGTCTATGATACAATGTACTTTTCATACATATATATAGGTTCAACCCTCTTTCAAGTGATGTCTCACATAATAACATATCTCACTCTGAAATAACAAGCACGATACTTCATCACACAATCTGCTACCGATCACACCCTCGGTATTTAGTCACTATATAATATAAGTCCTACTTTCTTAACTCCCAAAGTAAAAAATCATAACATAAAATTCTCGTAGTGCCCACCCGTCTCCCTTACGGGCGACACCAAAGAGCCCCATTACATGCGGTAAATATTTTTATAACCAAATTATTACAGCCAACGCACCCACTAAACTCGACTCTCACTTGAATTTTAGAGTTAACAAATCATATATATTTTGACACACCTATGTCACTCGAATTAACATCATACTCGCAAGGATGAAACAAAACTTTATCTCTGTGGGCATTTGCCTCACCTGATTATCGATTCCATGCACTTAACTTTCGTGGCCGAACCGACCCATGATCATTTGCGATGGTTGTACATCTAGGATCTCATCCCGTAGTTTCCCCCTGGCTTAATGTTGAAAATTCTTCCTTTTATGGTATATGATCCCATCTTTGAAACGTTGGCTCGAAATCTCTAGGCCTCTAATCATGGCTTGCTAACCTCCCCCATTGTTTCCTTCGCCCCAGTGATCCTGAGGGGCGGAAGTTACTGTTGTTGAGGACCCCACTGATCCTTCCTGAACCCATCATTCTCGATTGATAATCTTTGGGCCTAACTCTTAACTTAATTCCCTTACTAGAAATATCACGCCTTCTGCCCTTGATGACCTACTGGCACCATTCCCATTTTCCTTCCCAGTTTGATTGGTCTTGTTTTCTCGCTGTGAACAAGTTAAGTACAGGTGGTCCTACGCTCTACACATAGAATATATTTTCGGGTCATTTCCATGCCTCTGTTCCTATTGACCTTTTCGGGTTGTCCTTCTCTCGGTATTGACAGTCTTAGTCCCAGTTTATACTCCCGTTGTCCCTCTGGCTCCACTGGACCTATGGAAGTCGGTGTGGACCTCGATTGTCTTGACTTAATCCATCTTAACTTAGTAGGAATTTAATTGAATTATTTATATGGGCCCCCACTGGGTATACCCTCATGTGGTATTTTTCCAACACCGTAAAATCCCAGCTTGTCCCTTAGCTAGGTTTTCAACCCTCCTGCTCCTTTCTTCTGGAAGCGGTGACTTAACTTGTAAACATAAAAGCTTGACGATATCGACACTAGTCATCTTAGCCTGATTTTCCATTCGCATTTATATATTCTACTCACGATTACCTTATCAAATATAGGCCATTTATATCATATGTACCCTTCTTTCGTCGGGTACAAGGTTCGTTAAGTAAGTCGACTCCTCTTTCAGTATCAGTCTTCATCTAGCCTCTTAATGATAATTTTTGAAACCCCATTCACAACTCTTTCTTAATAGAAGATGGAAGATCTTACTATCAATTGGCACACAAATTATCGTTTAATTGCATATATACCTCTTTATATATGGTGACTGACTCTCACCACTTTATGTTGCTCCCTATGAGCTATAACATTTGCCCAAAATTTACTCTTGGGTATCACTGCACTCCACCCTACACAATTTTCGTTGGATTCCCTACTTCAATTTGCCCGTTACTCTTCTTCCTTCCCCTCATCTTATATATAGCTTTTCAAAAGAGTTCTTCTGACTCTCCTACCCCTTGCCGACTCTGCTGGGTGTATCTGAGATTTACACCACCATTATTTGCGACAGTGCTTAGGGGAACTACTATTCCTGAGCGATTATTCTATTCTCATCGGCCTGAATAATAATCATGGTGAATTTTATCGCAATCACCGTTTCCATAATACGCTAAGTCTCCTTTTAATCCTCTCCTCCTGCAATCCTTTTTATGTCCCTCACTAGTCATTCAAAAAAATTTGACATACAAAGTCCAATCGAACTCGTATATGAATCTCATCACTTACACCTAATAGCAGGAGAACGTAAGTCGCAATACGCAGATAAATACAACAATCCTAATGATAGCGCTCTCTATCAAAGAATGCTAAACTAAAACGTAAAAATCCTCACATATCCTAGGGACACTAGAGCCTGGCTCTGATACCACTGTGACAGCCCGCCCAATTAAATCCTAGGTGATCAGTCCATTACTAAATTAAACAGGAATCATTAGTTGTTTCATTCTTAGCATCACTGTCGAAAACTTTTAAAACTTACTAATCACCTGGTATTTAAAAAGGTTGTGTCAAATTTTATCTTTCTTATTAACATGCATAAATTTAAACTTATGTTAAGAATTCACCATTTAACACATCAGATAATAAGTAATGAACCAACTGAATAAATAAAATAACTTATAAACATTCCAGTTAAACATCCGTAATAATCAATCCATAATGAAGTAAATACGACAATTTTCAATAAACTAAAAACCAAATATAAATACACTATCTCTGAAATGATACCTGAATAAAAGTGGGTGACATAACCTAACTAAAATAGATACTCATAAGGAGGAGATGATAAATATGGAGGCATCTACAACCAAGGTCCTGCAACTTCCACAATAACTATAGCACGTCAAAGGAAAGGAACTCCTATGATTGGTATCACTGTGGCTGGGCACCTAAAAATGGTTTTACATAAACAAAGACATGAGATTTGCAACGAGTTAGAGCTTGAGGGTAAACAGTTTAAAAAAAATTATCAAGTGATTTAAAATGCAAAATCAATAGATATTATATACATGTTAGGTTTACGTGCCGTCTCTTGAGATACTCACCTCTCAACTAATGCACACACCTAACGTATGTTTCTACCACCTGAACTAATTATGTTAGCCCACCTAACTAGTCCACACACATATTTATATTTCTTTATATGCTAGCACGTTGTGCCCACTCGTTTCGCCCATACTGTACATTAGCAAATCCTTTACATCAATTAGCCAATTATGAAATTCTTAATTTATGTTTAGCTCTCCATATACTAAATTATTTAAGATGTCACTATCTTTCTCATCTACTAAGCACGCAGTAGAATATTTCACAAGTATATATATTTATCACTTTATATAATATATATACAAATATGGCACCCCGAGGCTAAGCTGCAGCGCGGCACCCCTAGGCTGAGCTTCGGTGCAGGCATATATCACAAGTATATATATTTATCACTTTATATTATATATATTAATACGGCACCCCGAGGCTAAGTTGCGACGTGGCATACTCTGCTATCAAGTCCCGATACATCACGTACACAATAAAGTACTAAGACTTTGGGATACGCAAATACCTACGCACCCAAATGACTAAGCACACCCTAAACCACCGTAGTGTGCATTATCCAAAGTTCTATGTCCAGAGGTACAAGTCAATATCCCCCCAAATAGGTTCCTCAGAATAAGACTGACCATAACGCGAAACCTCCCATGATAGAAAGTAGCTTAGGTATGTCAATACACATAAGAATCATATAAAAGGTATTCTAGCCACCTATAAAAATCAGTAGGTATACACAGAAACTAGATATTATCATTCGTACGTAGTATGTTTGTCTCGAATACTCACCGTACTTATTACTTATGATTTTTACTCACTATTGTATTTATATAAATTTTCACACAACTCTAAGGTCCCTAGTTACCCCTTCATTATTTTTCAGTAGTTATTCTCGTCGTCACTACTGGTCATAAACATAAGTTCACTCATCACTACGTCACCCTACTAGAATTTCATTCATTTATCAATTACGAAAATTTTCTCAATTGTCCCAATACTTACTCGTCCCACTTTATGTAAACCTAATCTTCACTTTAGGACTGATGTCATTATTATAGGACAACAATCACAATCAATCAATCTAGGAAACCTCCAATGGAATAACAACTAAAAATAACATTTCTTAAAATTTGTCCCACGAATCTGCCCAGATTTTTAAAATGCAGTTGTGAGGCATTTCGGACCAGTTTTTGGAGAAAATATATCAGAGAGAAAAATGCAAAAAATAAGATTTTCTACAAGGTAGCGCAAATAGAATAGCCATTTTCGAAAGCAAGATGACGCAAACCAGTTTCTAGATTGACGGTTTAATTTACCCAATTTTTTAGACTTCTTCAAATTCAAGAAGTTGTTCTACAATTCAATCCTATCCATCAAAACCCAGATTTCTCCCACATAAATCATGACCCAATTATTGATTTCATGATCTCTACATAAACCAATCAAATTGACATGCAAGATCCTACCCAAGAACATTTTTCTCATTCTCCGAATTAATCCAAAACATGTGATATTCATATTAAATTCATCCTATTCTAACATGGTTGTTATATCCTTCTTAGATTGAGCGAAATGAACACTTGCATCTTATTATAGGTCTGATCCATTGTAGAAGAAAGGTATGAATGCATTTCCTTCCCCTGATCTACACAAGGATGGGGTTTGTGGTGTTAGAAGGTGGTTCTTGGCATTGGAACCCTTAGGAATACCTTTCCTCCTTCCTCTCGTGGGCTCTCTCCCTTTTGGTAACTAATAACCCTAAATTCCTTTTCATATAAGATATATTAACTCTCCAATTTTCATAGATCCAATTTTCCCAAAATTTCAAAAGACTAAAATACCCCTCCGAGAGCCAAATAAAACTCCCGAGTACACTTTTCTATCTATTTTGACCCTCTGGACACTTTGGAGCACTCGAAATGACCATACGGTTGACTGAAAAATAAATTACTTTTTATTTCATTAAATTAAGTCCAGACACGACTGTTATGCGCGTCCCGACTGTATTATTTTAACAATCTTATTTTTCACTCGCGATAATTTTAATATATTCATAATCCATATTACTTTATTCACTAATTAATATTCATTATAATTGATATTAATAAATACTAAACCTTGTCTCTCTAGTTAATATTTATTTTAATCCGAATTAATTTTCAATTAATTTCTCATATTTAATTTAATTGAACCACATTTAAAAATCATTAAAAATAGAGGGTGGCCCATGGCTGCATGTACATCTATACTATTAGGGTTGACTTCTAACCCATTTACCGAGTTTAGATTGATTTGAAATTATCGGTAGAAGGTCTAAGGCCTCAAAACCTTATAGCTTTGCCATTTTTCACTCATGCAAGGTATATTTACTTGTTATCTCTTTCTCTATAGTTATTCCAGAGTTCCTAATTCTTTTTGTTCTCATCTTTTTCTTCTTTATATCTCTGCCATGTCTAGATGTATGAGGAAATATGAAGTTTTTGCAACAACGAGGAATTTCAGACCAATTACCTAATTCCCGATGACGTCTTTATTAGGACATCACTCTATGATTAATATGCCTTAGATCTTCTTAATGTTGAAGTAGCTGTAAGGAAACAAATTTCCAATTGAGTCTTACGCAGTGTTGGCTCAATTTCGGACAAAAATATTTGAGTCATAGGATAGTATTCTTGTGTATCCTTCAAGCCTATGACACGTAAAGTTGAAGATGTAGCGGCAAGCATTTCAAGTGGACGTCATATGCCGGTTTGTGTGCCTCATTTATGTGTCATCAACATCACATTGTTTCAAGGTCTCCAAAAGGTATGAATGTAATTATGTATATTTAGAACCTTGGATATTTTAATTGGGTGTATTTTTTTAAATAGTTCTAATGACTTTTGTTTACTCATAAAATATTATTTGAGAACTTTTCATAATAGTTTTGGGGCTTACAATGAAGTTTTTATTTTCTGTAAAGTCGTTCCAACGAGAACTTCTAACGAGATTTTTATTTTTCCACTGGATTATCGTTAGTAAAGTCGTTCGAACGAAAAGGTTGTTCGAACGAAATTTGGCGGGAACAGTTTTTTGGCAGTTTTTACCACTTTCCCACTACTTTTTCCCCACTACTTTTTGCCAGAATTAATGATTTGTGGGAACAAACTTTTTGAAGTAACTTTTGAAAGTTTACCAAAGCTTTTGAGAGCAAAAATGATACCAACAAAGGATCAAGTTTGTGTGTTTTAATTTTGTCAAGAAATGATCTTCTAAAACACATACACCTATTGTTTAGTTTAAATCTAAGTATTCTACATAAATATATCTTGCTTGGAGTTTGTTTGGCACTGGGTTCTACTCTACCGTTTGAAGAGTTGTTTGGGTTTACTTTTACATCCCTTAAAGAAGAAGACTTGTTTGTTGATGTGTCGTTCCCAATCGGAGAAAGGATTCAGGTGCGGGTTGACGGTTGTTAAAAAGCTTCATTAGAGAAGTCCAAGGTTCTTATGGAGTTCAGGATTATCGATTAAGTAGAGGTTGGCACAATAAGGCGCGTCGGGGGCTTGAAAGGAGTCAAGTCGAGTCGAGTCGAGTTGTGTAAGTCATCTGTCTTGTATTTGTAAAATTCCATACTTAGTGGACTTAAGGCTAGGGTCGTCCGAGGTTTTTCCCATTTGAATTTTTCTCGTACATCGCGGCGCAATGTGTTGTGAATTTATTTTATCTTGCAAATAACCTAGAACGCACGTTTAGGATTAAAAGATAAAATATAGTTTAATTCACTCTCTAGTTTAATTTGGTGCTTAATTTAAGTTTGGGTGAAATTTGAATTAATTTAATCCAAGTCAGTAATATAATTTGATAAAATTTGGTGTGGTCTAATTTGAAAAAAAATGAATTGATCTTGTTAGGAAAATATTTAGGACTTGACTTGAATTAATTTGGTTTAAGTGAAAAATTTATTTGTCATTTAATTTAATTTCACTTTGAGTTTAGTTTAATTTTAATTTGAAAGAAATTAAAATTTATTGTTTGTGTGTGTTGTGTTGAACCATCCTATTACGCATTGTAAAGGACATTCATATTTAAAGATTTTTAAATTGGGATTCTACGTTTCCCAACAAGTGGTATCAGAGCTGGAGCGCTAATTTATTACGTTAAGGTTTTTTTAAATATTTTTGGTTAAAAATGAAATTTTCCCCGTTTTCAAAATTTCATGTTTTTGATGGTTCTAATTACGTGTATTGAAAGGCACGTATGAAATCGGCGCTAAAATCTATAGACGAGAGGGTTTGGTTGTCAGTTGTTAATGGGTGGTCCCCACCCACAAGCTTGGTCGAAAATGAGCGTGTCCCCAAACCCGTAGATAGATGGAGTGAGAATGAATTTAAACAAGCAAATTTTAATTCCCAAGGAGTAAATGCCTTGTTTACTGCAGGTACACCGGATGAATTCCGTCGTATCTTGACTTGTGAAACCGCTAAAGAAGCTTGGGATATATTACAACTCACTTACGAGGGAACTAGTGTCATTAAGGATTCTAAACTTCAAAACCTCACCACTCAATTTGAAACCATCAAAATGCTTGAAAGTGAAACCTTTGATGAATTTTATGCCAGACTTTTCGATATAGTAAATTCATCATTTAATTTGGGAGAGAAAATACCCAACGACCGAGTAGTAAAGAAAATTTTAAGGTCCCTACCCAAGAGATTTATCCCTAAAGTGACCATTTTAAATTCTTTACCCACCTTACACTCTACCAAACTTGCAGAACTAGTAGGTAATTTGCAAAACTATGAACTAGATATGTTACCCTCCAAAAATGAAAAGAAAAATGATAAGGGCATTGCTTTAAAACCCCGAAAGGAGGGAAAAAAAGTTGTGGTTGATGAGAGTGATAGTGACTCGGAGGACATGGCTATGTTTGCTAGGAAATTTTGAAAATTTCTTAAATTTAATAAAGATAAGCTTAAAAATGATTTTAAGAAATTTAAAAATTCTAAGCATGACAAAGTCGAAAATATCCCTAAATCTTATAATGAAAATCTTAATAAGTACGAGTCAAATAGGAGTTAAGGTTGTGAAGGGTATGTCCATAGGGCTTTTGAATGCCCCACTAAACTAAAGAGAGAAGTTAAGCAACCTATTTCATACAATGCCACCGTTAGTGATAGTGATATGGAAGAGGGACCCGATTCCTCGATTGAGCGCAACTTTTCATCGTTCATGGCTAGTCATGGTAGTGAGTGTGAGACTTTGTTCGACGATGACACATTAAAACATGACACTTCCAGGGCCTTTTTTGGTGAAGCTAAAAAAGATTATGGTAGTGAGAGTGGAGAAGAGAGAGGGAGTGAAAGGGATGAAAAGGTTGATGAGAGTGAACTTCAATTTGAATTTAGAGAATTATATGAAGAATTTATTAAATTAAAAAGACAAAATTTGAAGTTAGAAGCTAGTTTAAGGGAGCGTGCCAAGGTCATTGATGATATTTCATTAGTTGATGACTTTAGGACACGCGAGAGAGATTTTCGAGAGAAGCTTGAATATATAGAAGGCGAGAGAGATAGCCTTAAGAGAAGAAGAGTTTACTTGAGTCTAGGATTATAGAGCTTGAGAAGGAAGTGAGAGACTCAAGTAGAGTCAAATTTGATTTGGAGAGTCGTTCGGAGAAATTAGATAAAATCTTTGGAACGGTCCAAATTAAAATTACACTTGTGGTTTAGGCTTCAATACTAGTCATGACTTAACTCATAAAGACAAAACCAATGTTTTGAGAGAGTCATATAGGAACACTTCTAGAGGTCAATACTTAGGTACTACTTTTCGACGTGTCTTTACTTGTTCACATTATGGTCGAAAAGGTCATCTTAGGAAGTTCTGTTTTTATCTTAAAAGAATTTCTAGGAAATCCAAAGGTAAGGTAACTGAAGTAGCTAAGAGTGTCAATCTTCATTAGTTTGGGTTAGGATATCCGACTTGGTTGCTTTACAAAATAGGATTTTTTATTCTCATTTGCTTTCACATGCTTCCTCTCTTGCAAAATCTAAAGGTTGAATGTGTTAGTTTTGTTTTACATACTCTAGATTTTGTAAATCTTGATATATTCTTTTTCTAGTTGTATGCTTTCTTTATCATTTTCTATTATATATTCCATGCTTATTTACATACTAGTATTATTATTTATGTGTATCTTTTGTATTTACTTTTATTTGTTTTGTGTCTTATTGAGAAAAATACAAAATATTTTCTTTGTTTTTCTTTTGAGTTTTATTATTTATGTTTGGTTTGAAAAATTCCAAAAACTCAATTTTTTTTTGTGTGTATTTTAGTTTGACACACTTTATGTGGCATATACTTGTGTTTGAATCCCTTCCTTTTTCGCTCTCATGTGGCTAGAACTTTTAGTTAAGATTGTCAATCCTTAAAATTTTCTTTGTCATGCATGCTTGGAGTAATTGGATTTTTTGTTCCTTAATGGATTCTATATTTATATTCCTCAATTAACACATGTACGAGCTCACTTGAAATTTAATCGTCACATGTATTTTTGAGCTAAGTGTGATGTTCTCCCATCAATTTAGTCATTTACATTTTTCTATGGCTATGGAGGATTTATGAATGTAATAACCATTTCCCAGATTTATAAAAAATATATATATATATATATAGAAAAATATGCTTATCCGGTATAGTGTTTATCAATAGAATCGGGTTGCGAAAGACAAAATTACTTTGCGTTAAAAGCCACCAATGAATTTTAGGCCTTAAAAATGTGGCATTAAAAAGAATATTTGCCAAGGCCAAAAATAGTTTAGTTAATATGTTCAAAAGAAAAGAAAAGAAAAATTATGAGGAGTTTGGTTGGATATATTAACGGGTTTACACAATGACTTTGAATCCTAGTTAATCTTTTATTGTCATGACTCTATTGGTTTGTAGAATCATCGAAATTCTAGGTTTATGTGCATTGCATATGTTTGTTCATTGAGTTCAATTTATATTGTCACATGAGGCTATATCTAAATGTGATAAAGTTTTTAAATCAAATGAGAACTCCGTGAACATGTTTTAAGTGGTTGGGTTGAAATTTAATTGTTACTAGTTCACACCCCTACACTTCCATTTACCACATGTATGTGGACACATTTTTGTCATACGAGCGTGAAAAGCTTAATGTATTTTGTGTCATGTGTGGTGTTTATACCTATGTATATGTGCATTAGAGATATTCATTATGTATACATATATATGGTAATTTTTTTTGTTTTTAAGTCTTTGCCTTGCTTGCTAGTCCATCTATGCTTCTCATTCATCATTGGTATCTATTTTATTGCATATCTTCTTTGATATCACATGCTGAGTATCGTATTTGTCAAATTGGTATCATTTTTTTTGCATCATAGTTAGTATCCATTAATATTTGTGTGGGTTAGTTCTTGTTTTTGTTGCCCTTCTACTTTCTGGCTCTTATCACTTTATGCACAATATTTTTTACTTGATTTTCCCATATTTATCCCTTATGTAGTTTTTAAGGGGAGAAATGGTACTTATTTAAATTGGGAGAGAAATGAGTAATTAATTAATTCATCATCATTTGTCTATTCCTAAACAAAAGGGGGAGAAGTGGTTTCTAAACCTTTAGTTTAGGAGATTTATCTTAGAGGGAGACGTCTTTTAAAGTAGGTCATTATTTGACAGGGGAGAATTTAATAAGGGGGAGTAATTATTTTAATTGCATTTAATATTATTTTAATTCGATTTAATGTTTTGACAGTCCCTATACATTTAATGTTTTGCTTAAGTGTGTAGCAAATTTCTTAGCGGCATCTTTATATCGGCAAAGAAAGTCATCCTTGGGTTTTGAGTCAAGCTTGTATTTTTTATTTTGGGTGGGATGTTTTTGAGTCTAGTGAGCTTGATGGCTCTTTAGGATTTTTATTTGGTTTTTGTCCTGGAATAGCCAAAGAGGGAGATTCGTAAGGACACAAATTTTGAATTGAGTCTTATGTAGTGTTGGCTCAATTTCGGACAAAAACATTTGAGTCATAGGATAATATTCTTGTGTATCCTTCAAGCCTATGACACGTAAAGTTGAAGACGCAGTGGCAAGCATTGCAAATGGACATCATTTGTCGGTTTACGTGCCTCGTTTATGCGTCATCAACATCACATTGTTTCAAGGTCTCCAAAAGGTATGAATGCAATTATGTATATTTAAAACCTTGAATATTTTAATTGGGTGTATTTTTTTGGATAGTTTTAACGACTTTTGTTTAATCAGAAAATATTATTTTAGAACTTTTCATAAAAGTTTTGGGGCTTAAAATGAAGTTTTTATTTTCTGTAAAGTTGTTCGAACGAATCTGGGATCTCGTTCGAATGAGATTCCCAGGACATTCAAATGAGAACTTCTAACGAGATTACATTTTCCCACTGGATTATCATTACTAAAGTCGTTCGAACGAAATGTCGTTTGAGTGAAAAAGTTGTTCGAACGAAATTTGGCGGGAATAGTTTTGGTAGTGTTTCCCGCTTTCCCACTACTTTTTCCCAGAATTAATCATGTGAGGGAACCAACTCTTTGAAGTAACTTTTGTAAGTTTACCAAAGCTTTTGAGAGCAAAAATGCTACAAACAAAATTTCAAGTTTGTGTGTTTCAATTTTGTCAATAAATGATCTTCTAAAGCACACACACCCATTTTTTAGTTTAAATCCAAATATTCTACATACATATATCTTGCTTGGGGTTTGTTTGGCACCGGGTTCTACTCTACCATTTGAAGAGTTGTTTGGATTTGCTTCTACATCCCTTAAAGAAGAAGGCTTGTTTACTACTGCGGCGTTCCCACTCGAAAAAAGGCTTCGGGTGCGGGTTGACGTTTGTCCAAAAGCTTCATTAGAGGAGTCCAAGGTTCCGGTGGAGTCCGTGATTTTTTACTAAGCAGAGGTTGGTACAAGAAGATGCGTCAGGGGCTTGAAAGGAGTCAAATTGAGTTGTGTAAGTCATATGTCTTGTATTTGTAAAATTTCGTACTTAGTGGACTTAAGGCTAAGACTGTCCGAGGTTTTTTCCCATTTGGGTTTTCCTCGTACATCGCGACGTAGTGTGTTGTGAATTTATTTTATCTTACAAATCACCTAGAACGTATGTTTAGGATTAAAAGATAAAATATTATTTAATTCACTCTCTTGTTGATTTGGTGCTTAATTTAAGTTTTGGTGAAATTTGGATTAATTTAATTCAAGTAAGTAATATAATTTGATAAAATTTGGTTTGGCCTAATTTGCGAAAAATGAATTAATCTTGTTAGGCAAATATTTAGGACTTGGGTTGAATTAATTTGGTTTAAGTGAAATATTTATTTGTCATTTAATTTAATTTCACATTGAGTTTAGTTTTATTTTAATTTGAAAGAAATTAAAATTTGTTGTTAGTGTGTGTTGTCTTGAACCATCCTATTCCGCATCTTAAAGGAAATTCATATTTAAAGATTTTTAAATTGGGGGTCTACGTTTACAAATACAAGATAGATGACTTACACAACTCGACTCAAATCCTTTCAAGCCCCTAACGCGTCTTCTTGTACTAACCTCTGCTTAGTCGACAATCCCGGACTCCACCGAAACCTTTGACTCCTGTAATGAAGCTTTTGGAAAATCGTCAACCCACACCCGAAGCCTTTCTCCGAGTGGTAACAACGCAGCAATAAACAAGTCTTCTTCTTTAAGGGATGTAGAAGTAAACCCAAACAACTCTTTAAATGGTAGAGTCGAACCCGGTGCCAAATAAACTCCAAGAAAAATATATGTATGTAGAAGACTTGGATTTAAACTAAACAGTAGGTGTATGTGTTTTAGAAGATAATTTTTTGACAAAATTGAAACACACAAACTTGAACTTTTGTTGGGAGCATTTTTTTATCTCAAAAGCTTTGGTAAACTTACAAAAGTTACTCCAAAAAGTTGGTTCTTGCACATCATTAATTTTAGTTTAGGTCAAATTTGGATTAATTTAATTCAAGTCAGTAATATAATTTGATAAAATTTGGGTTGGCCTAATTTGTGAAAAATTAATTAATCTTCTTAGGCAAATATTTAGGACTTGGTTTGAATTAATTTGGTTAAAGTGAAAAATCTATTTGTCATTTAATTTAATTTCACTTTGAGAAATGAGAAATTAATTAATTCCTAATCCATTGTGTATTCCTGAACAAAAAGGGGGAGAAGTGGTTCCTAACCCTTTTGTTTAGGATATTTATCTTATGGGGATACGTTTTTCTAAGTAGGTCAATATTTGATAGGAGATAATTAATTAAGGGAGTGTAATTATTTTAATTGTATTTAATATTTTGATATTCCCTATGCGCTTAATGTTTTGCTTAAGTGTGCAGGAATTTTCTTGGCAGTATCTTTATATCGTCAAAGAAAGTCATCCTTGTGTTTTGAGTCAAGATTGTATTTTTTATTTTGGGTGGGATGTTTTTGAGTCTATTGAGCTTGACGGCCCTTTAGGATTTTTGTTTGGGTTTTGTCCCGGAATAGCCAAAGGGGAAGATTTGTAAGGACAAAAATTTCCAATGGAGTCTTAAGTAGTGTTGGCTCAATTCCGAACAAAAATATTTGAGTCATAGGATAGTATTGTTGTGTATCCTTCAAGCCTATGACACGTAAAGTTGAAGACTTAGCGGCAAGCATTTCAAGTGGTCATCATTTGCCGGTTTGTGTGCCTCGTTTATGCGTCATCAACATCACATTGTTTCAAGGTATCCAAAAAGTATGAATGCAATTATGTATATTTAGAACCTTGGATATTTTAATTGGGTGTATTTTTTTAAATAGTTTTAACGACTTTTGTTTACTCAGAAAGTATTATTTTAGAACTTTTCATAAAAGGTTTGGGCCTTAAAATGAAATTTTTATTTTCTGTAAAGTCGTTCGAACCAATCTGGGATCTCGTTCGAACAAGATTCCCTGGTCGTTCGAACGAGATCATTTTCCCACTGGATTATCATTAGTAATGTCGTTCAAACGAAATGCCATTCAAACGAAAAAGTTGTTCAAACGAAATTTGGCGGGAACAGTTTTTTGGCAGTATTTCCCACTTCCCCACTACTTTTGCCAGAATTAATGATGTGCGGGAACCAACTTTTTGAAGTAAATTTCATAAGTTTACCAAAGATTTTGAGAGCAAAAATGCTACCAACAAAAGTTCAAGTTTGTGTGTTTCAATTTTGTCAAGAAATGATCTTCTAAAACACATACACCCATTGTTTAGTTTAAATCTAAATATTATGCATACATATATGTTGCTTGGAGTTTTTTTGGTACCGGGTTCTACTCTATCGATTGAAAAGTTGTTTAGGTTTACTTCTACATCCCTTAAATAAGAAGACTTATTTGTTGATACGGGGTTCCCACTCGGAGAAAGGCTTCGGGTGCAGGTTGACGGTTGTCCAAAAGCTTCAATGGAGGAGTCCAAGGTTTCGGTGGAGTTCGGGATTGTCGACTAAGCAGAGGTTGGTACAAAAAGACACGTCAGGGGATTGAAAGGAGTCGAGTCGAGTTGTGTAAGTCATCTATCTTGTATTTGTAAAATTCCGTACGTAGTGGACTTAAGGCTAGGGTCGTCCGAGATTTTTTCCCAATTGTGTTTTCCTCGTACATCGCGGCGTAGTTTGTTGTGAATTTATTGTATCTTGCAAATCACCTAGAACGCATGTTTAAAATTAAAAAATAAAATATAGTTTAATTCACTCTCAAGTTTAATTTTGTTCTCAATTTAAGTTTGGTTGAAATTTGGATTAATTTAATTCAAGTCAGTAATATAATTTGATAATATTTTGTTTGGCTTAATTTTTTGAAAAATGAATTAATCTTGTTAGGCAAATATTTAGGACTTGGGTTGAATTAATTTGGTTTAAGTGAAAAATTTATTTGTCATTTAATTTAATTTGACTTTGAGTTTAGTTTAGTTTAATTTTAATTTGAAAGAAATTAAAATTTCTTATTTGTGTGTGTTGTGTTGAACCATCCTATTCAGCATCTTAAAGGAAATTCATATTTAAAGATTTTTAAATTGGGGGTCTACGTTTCCCACTAGTAGCTTTAATGGTAATGGCGATATTGGAAGGGGAGTGATCTTTACCCTCCAGCCATTGCTGGTTGAGATACTCTGATACTATGGAATACTTCCAATCTAGGCTAATGGTAATTTCTATCGAATCTTGATGAGTACAGTATTCATAAGCCAGATCTGTGAGACCAACCCTAGTCTCAATGAAAACATTTACCAAGGCCTAAATTGGTATAGGAGTTATCCCCATATATCAACAAATGATACCAGGGATGTGTCCTCACAAATGTATTCCTCATTTTTTGTCTCTCACCCACTTTAAAAAAGCAAGTAAAAACTCGGAGATCTTCAATCATGATTATGCCGCGTGAATCAATGTGAATTTTTCCATCCTATACAAGATTAGTGGTAAAACGTATGGATTCAGAGAAATAATCATGTTAGTGATAATAAAAAAATAATAAGTTGTTATCCTAAATAATGGGGCTATAAATAGAAAAATCCAATTTTTAATGAGAGATTACATCCGGTATCAGAATTATAGAGTAATGATTAAAAAAAGATCATTACTCTAAAAAAATATTACATCCTTGATGATAATAATAATTGATTCATTCGGGCTAGTAGTGGCAAAATGTGGCCCAAAAACAAAATAACACATATTAGTACACGCATCTAAATATGGGGCCCATATTTAAAAGCTATGAGTCAAGTATGGGGCCCATATTCTAAAGCTGGGGCATGCTGGGGATGGTCTTAAAGGAAGTGATGACCAAAGATTTAGGTCAATTCCGAGGACATACAGTAATGATGGGGGTGACTAATTCTGCGGGTCGAAGCCAATTCTGAGGGCTTAGGTTGTGATGAGCGATTCTACGAATTGAAGAAAATTCTGCGGGCTTAAGTTGTGGATAACTAATTCTGCGGGTCAAAGCCAATTCTGCGAGCTGAAGATGGGGATGACCAATTTTGCGGGATTAAGTTGGGGATGACCAATTCTATGGGTCAGAGCCAATTCTGCGGGATTAAGGTGAGATGACCAATTCTGCGGGTCGAAGCCAGTTTTACGGGCTTAAGGTGAGATGACCAACTCTACAGGTCGAAGCCAATTCTTCGGGATTAAGTTGAGATGACCAATTCTGCAGGTCAAAGCCAATTCTGCGGGCTTAAGTTTGAGATGACCAATTCTGGGGGTCGAAGCCAATTCTGCGGGCTTAAGGTGAGATGACCAATTCTACGGGTCAAAGCCAATTCTGCGGGCTTAAGTTGAGATGACCAATTCTGCAGGTCGAAGCTAATTCTGCGGGTTTAAGTTTGAGATGACCTATTCTGTGGGTCAAAGCCAATTATGTGGGCTTAAGTTTGAGATGACCAATTCTGTGGGTCGAAGCCAATTCTGCGGGCTTAAGTTTGAGATGACCAATTATACGGGCTTAAATTTGAGATGACCAATTCTGTGGGTCAAAGCCAATTCTGAGGGCTTAAGTTGAGATGTTCTTGGGGAACTCTGCCGGGGAAATTACCTCGTGATTTTGATTTGAGATGGGGAGCTGATTGCTGGGGAAATCCTTTTGTCTGTTGGAGACTTTACCAGGGTAACAACCAATTTGATGCTGGGGAAATGATTAGATTGTCCAGGGTTTGGACGTATTTCTCGGGGAAATTTGAGACCTTCGGGGAATTTTGGTATATCTTAGAGGTTCTTGGGGTACGTTGCCCGAGGGGGGGGGGGGATTTGCTTATCTTTTGAGAGTTTCACTGGGGTAATAGGGGTTCTGCTTGAGGAAGTGCGAAATTTTCTTAGTGAAAATATTCTAAATCCTTTCCGAGATTTTAGGAATTTTCTGGGGATTTTTCAGGGTTTTCTGGTATTTTTTTTGGAATTTTTGTACGAAATTTTAAGGGAGGTGCCGGTCGGCATGGTGTGGAGGGTGCCATTCGGCAGTGGCACGGACTTTTGGGTTGCCTCGAAAAGGCAAAGGGTCAGTGCCGATCAGTAGGTGGGGGGTCAATGTCGATCGGCATGACCTTTGGCATACATATAAAGGGGGAGGATTTCCCTCATTTTCACAGCTTCTTTCCTTCTCCCTTTCTGCGATTTTCTTCTGCGAATCATTCTAGCATTACGATCTCTGAAAAATGACCGCTTTTGTGAGTACTGAAGTACACCGGGAATGGTTGGTTGTTGATGACTGGGCAAACGTCGAGTGGAGGGCAAGGGTGCCTCTTGCTTTGGGGAGCGAGAATTCTTTTGACACATTCGAGTCAGCTGCGGATGAGCGGACCTTGCTGCGGGAGCTGTCGCGTCATCGCTCTTCGAGGGTGGTGAACCCTGGTGGCTATGTAAGTAAAATGACTTTTGGCATTCTTTTTTGGTGATTTTCCCTTTTTCTTGGATTTTGACAAGGTTTTTTTTTCTCTTTTGGCAATCTGATGTTTCTCTGTCGAATATGCGTGCTCGCGGGACGACGGGGCTTAAGGATGTCTAGGAGCATCTTCCACCTATGGTGCGTTGGGTGGTATCCTCAACAGGTTTTGGAAGGTTGGCGTCTGTGATAGATGAGATGCCTCGTTCGACGACAGTCTTATGCGCTCTGGGGAAGAGGTGGTGGGCACTAACCACACCTTTCATTTTGGTTTTGGGGATATGACTGTGACTCCTATAGATGTACAACAGCTACTAGGGCTGGATTACGCTGGAGAGCAGATAGAGGTGGATCCCTATTTGCGGGTGAAGGATAGTGTCTGGGGACTCCACCCATCTGTCGCTGCTGAAGGATATTTTATTGGGTAGAGTGATCGATGTGGAGGATGGGGTACAGGTGAGGTAGATGGCCCGGTTGTTTATTTTCCTAGTGTTGGGGGGATTTCTGGTGGCGTCGAGCGGCGACGTTGTCCCCTTATATTTTTTACCATATCTGAGGATGTTTTCGAATATCCCCTTATATGATTGGGGGAGCCTGACGTTGGCGACCCTTTATTTCTCTTTAGATGCATTCATCCGGTGTTGCCCGTAGTCTTTCACTGGAACTATGTATCTTCTTGAGGTATTCTTTAATTTTGTGCATTCATGCATTTGCATTTTCCCTATGCACCTCTTTTGATTGAGAATTTTTGTCTTTGGCAGACGTGGTTCTATGAGGTGATCGGGTGTAATACCCAACTGATCACTTTGAAGGACGAGACTATTGGGGACTTTTATCGGTTGCATCGATGGCGCAAGGCCAATCGACAGTCGAGGAGGTCTCTCTCTCTAGAGGCGGTGCGTCAGGTCTTGAATGGTCTGACCAGTGATAGGGTAAGACTTCTTTCTTCTTCAGTTTTAGACCTTTGTGTGCTCTGATTTTGTATTTTACTCATATATGTTGGGGATTTTTTAGGTGACCTTTTACCCTTAGGGGACAACCGTTCTGGACACGGGGTTGACTGGTGTAAATGCACAGATGAGGCATTTACTGACGAATGAGTTTGGCCACTCTTGGTATCTCGGGGAGAGGGTGGTTCGACAGATTGCTGAGGGGGAGGTTGTGGTGCCACCTGCAAGGCCCCCTATGTCTATGAGGCAGAAGAGGCTATTGTCGGAGGATGCGAGGATCGCGGTGATGATTGGCGAGTCCTACCTGCTATACACCAATGCGAATGTGTCGTTTGATTATATGGACTTTTCGATGAGCTGGCTAATGGCGCCCATCATATATGATGCACTACCCTTCCCTCCTGCGGGTTCGAGTCGGCTAGTGGGGTCCTCCCATAGCGGTGGCAGTCCGTCGACATCTGCGGTGATGGCGAACTCGGAGGTCCCTTTTGTGCGGTTGCATACTCCTTCATACAATATCCGACGGGCTGATGGAGGGATGTTGCCTATGTTGCGTCGTCCTCATGCAATGGATACGGAGGAGTTGGGCTTGACAGAGGAGGTCCTTCATCCTGAGGTATATCTTTTCTAATCTTTTCCTTTCCTTCCTTTTGGTTTATTTTGATCTTTTCTACTTGATACTGATTTTTCATTTTCTTGCAGCACGTCCGGGTGTCCACCACTTGGCTGAGGGATATTAGGGACTGGATATCTTCGGCGACTGCCCATATTCAGGATGCAGTTCCTGTTCCTTCTTGCTTGGTGCCGTCTGCCTCATCCGGGGAGGTGTCTAGTTCGGGTAGTGGTGGTATGTCATCTCGCCGCAGGGGAAAGAGAGCGCGTCGCAGGGGTGGAAGCTCTTAGGAGAGAGAGGTGAGGATTAGGTGAGAGAGAGAGAGGGAGAATGTGTGTTCGGGCTGAGTCCCGTTATTTTTTTGCTTTTCTTTCCTGTAAGATGATGTAACAGAGAGAAATATCTATGAAATGCAATGGATTTTTTTATTATCTTTTGTTAATTATGGATGAATGAATACACATGCGCTTTTTTACTTTGTTGTTGAGACCGTAAAAAAAGAAATGTTTTTTGGATTTTGAAAGAAAGTTTTATGAGAATTTATATAAAGATAAAAAGGGGATTTTGAAATTCTGTTGAGAATATCAATTTATTTTGAGTTTTCTGAATTTTGTCAAAAGAGGAAAAAGGACAATTTCCAAAAGTAGGGGGTTACAGATCGACAAGCACATTGTCCTTCCTATCGGCAGGTCGGTCTAGTCCCATCAATTCAAAACATTGATTAGTACCCTCTTCAGCCTTTGGTACCTTGTGGGGCAGGATTTCTTTTAATTTTTGCAGAGGTTATGTATTTTGTGGGAGTTTTCAAGTATAAAAAAGGGTAAGGGTGGAGTGTTTTTCTCACACCTTCACATTCTATCTTTCTTATTCTGTGAGATGGCTCTCCCTGGTAGTTTTGAGTTTGCCAACTACCTCGAGACTTTATAGGCGATGTGCTCCTATAACGTCGACTATGATGCTTACAACATGAGTCGAGTTTTTTTAAGGCGTAATCGTCCCATAGAGTGGAACATGTTGATGGCGGCAGTACAATTCTGATACCCTGAAGACCATGTATTTCACTTTGGCTTGGAAGAAGTCTGTCCGACCTACGAGGAATTTTCTTCCATGTTGGGGATAAATCCTAATGTTGCCGTAGCTCTGCCTAAGTTTTCTCATTCTCCCCGGGAGTTGTTATCCGGGCTTCTTTGTGTGTCATCCTCGGCGGCTAGATCACTGGTGGCGGGAGGTATTATTTTTCTTCTAACGGTGTTGCGATCCATGCATTTGCAGGAGGTTGGTGATGTTGGATATGCCGGAGCTGTCGTTATGGACATGGTTTCAAAATTGTTGTTGGTAACTGTGGTGCTACTTGTGGACTCACAACTTGCAGCTATTACCTCATGGATGTCCTACCGTTGCAATTCTGCAGAGGTGATACTGGCGGGGACTTTGAATGACTTAGATGCCTGGCGAGAAGGTCATTCTGACTTTCTGAGGGGTAGCCCTGTGATGTTGTTCATATGGTAGTCTGAAAGATTCCTCCTGGTAACTCCTCCGGAATACCCTTTGTCGATTGTACCCAATTTCTTTTTATGCCATTTCATCAGTGTTGGCCTGGATATTGAGAGTTAGGAGAACTGGTTCGTGGAGCATGGGGCTCTAAATCTGTACTGGTCAGTACCTTGGTGGGGACAACTGTTGCCTATTTTAAAACTGGGAGAATACTCGTATGTCCGGCTGGTTAGTCTCAGACAGACCTCTTTTTATTTCCCTTGGCGGCTTCTGCACCAATTTGGCTGGGAGATGATCGTGCCACCTCGGATACTCGACTTCTTTCCAGTAGAAGATTTGACAAAGTGTCTGCGCATGCAGCTTGGCTCTTTGTGGGAGAGTCGAGGTCCGTCGACTTGTTCCTCTCAGTCTGCTGGGAGAGTTTGTCACATCCCTGGGGATTATATGAAGTGGTTGTGGAGAAGAGAAGTTAGTAAGATGTTGGAAGTGGTGATCGAACAAAGGCGGCTTGCCTTATCTGATACCATGGAGGGACGGGTTGGTAATTTTTCCAAGGATGGTTCGAGCTTATCGGTTTTTGGAGCATCTGCGGCACTCCATTCAGGCATGGGAAGCTTGGGGACCCTAGGATGTAGAGAATGATGATGGAGTGGGATCCTCTAGTAGCTGTGGGTAGGACTCTTGGAGAGTTTTTTTTTGTAAAGGGAAATAAGTTTGGGAATTTATTTGGTTTTCTAGGAAGGTAGGGGGGAAGGGAGTCATCCGTTCCTTTCCTTATGTAATTGCACTGTAATTTTTTTTATTGAAATAAATAAGTTTTTGATCATCAAGCTGTGCCTTTTGATGAAATTTGTATTTTGAATTATCTATGCCGATCGCTAAGGCATATATAATCCTTTTTTTCAAGTATATGTTAAAGTGAAGTTCCATTCTCGGAGATAAGAAAAGAATAGTTTTTTAATGAAAAATAAAGGGTCGTGCTCATGTAAGATTTATGAGCTGCCTACGTACCTCTGGGGGGTTTTGAAAATTTTCAATTTTCTGGGAATGATTTTTGCATAGGATCAGACCCACGTAGTTCTGGGTAGAGGGAAATGAAGAGATAGAATAGAAGGGAGATGAGAAGAGTCGTAGTGCACCAAGATTTCGGACTAGAGGTAAAACTTCTTGATACAGTACAGGTCAACTGGACGAGCCATCTCTTCTCCATCTAAGTCGATGAGTATGGCGGCACCGCTGGACAAGATCTTCTTCACAATGTATGGGCCGCTCCAATTGGGATTGAATTTCCCTCTGGGGTCCTAGATGGGCTCTACTATTTCTTTGAGGGCTAAATCCCCTTCTCGGACATCGTGGTCCTTGACTCTCTTATTGAATGAACGTGATATGCGATGATGATACCCTTGTATGTGATACAACGCCTTCAATCTCCTTTCGTCCAAGAGTGATAACTCGTCGAGGCGACTTTGATGCCAGTCCTCCTCACTGCCCTTGCTTTCAAGCATGATGCGTAATGAGGGTATTTCTATTTCCACGGGTAGGACTGCTTCCATGCCATAGATTAGAAAGTAAGGGGTAGCCCTAGTAGAGGATCGAATTGAGGTTTGATATCCCCAGAGGGCGTATGGGATTCGATCATCCCAATCTCTACAACTTTCGATCATCTTAGTGATGATGACTTTGAGGTTCTTATTGGTGATTTCGACTGCACCATTGGTTTGAGGTCGACAGAGAGAAGATTTGTGTCTCTGAATCCCATACTCGTTGACCACTTCTGTGACATCTTCCTTGAAATGCAACCCGTTATCTAATACTAGCTCGTGCGGGACCCCATATCGGCAGATGATATTTTTCTTGATGAATTTGGCCACTTTCTTAGTGTTCAGGACTGCGTATGACTCGACTTTGACCCATTTGGTAAAGTAATCAATGGCAAACAGGATGAATTCATGCCCGTTAGAGGACTTGGGTGTAACCTTCCATATGATGTCGATGCCCCAGGTGGAGAACGACCAGGGAAAAGTCATATTGTATAATTCTCGTGGAGGCAAGTGTTGAAGGTTGGAGAACTGTTGGCATTTGAGGCATTTTTTAACATAGGCGGTGCAATCCTGGATCATAGTGGTCTATTATTAGCCTTATCGTATGATCTTTTTGGCAAGCATGTGACCATTCATATAGGGACCTCATTCCCCGCTGTGGATTCTTTATATCACCTCTTCAATGTTAGCCCCTGCGATGCAGTGTAGATGGGTTCCATAGAAGTTTCTTTTGAACAGTTCTTTATGACAGATAATGTACTGGGCAGCCAGCCTTTTGAGGGTTATCCGATCTTTCTTGTTGGAATCCTTGGGATACTTACCATTCTTGACGAGTTGCCAGATATCATAATACCAGTAGTTGGCTAGCTTGGGATATTCTTTAGTGATGATCTCAATGTGGTAGTACTGAGTTGGTTTATCTTTCTTTTAGACCATGAATGGGGCCATTGTTATTCCTTCGGGCATGTCGACTATGGAGGCTAAGGTATCAAAGGCATCGGCTAGGTTATTCTTTGCTTGAGGCAGGTAGTGGAAGGTGATATCTTGAATTTTGGAGGCTAGTTCTTCTAGGTGGGCATGGAAGGGTTGGAGTTTCTCTTCCTTGACTTTCCATTTTCTGAGAACCTGACCAATGATGAGGGAAGAATCCCCATAGACATCTAGGCATTAGATTCCTTTCTTGAGAGCCACTTTGAGGCTTACTGTACACGCCTCATATTCAGTCATGTTATTGGTGAAGGGGAAATCCAATTTGATGGTGATGAGAGTGTGGCAGTCATCTGGGGAGATCAGAAGTATCCCAACCCCATATCCCTTTTTGTTGGCAGCGCCGTCAAAGAACATTTTCCATCGGAGGTCATCTTGAGCGGTGTAGAGGATATTTTCATCTGGGAATTCGCAGATCAAGTCATCAACTTCTTCTATAGGGTAATTAGCGAGGTATTCAGAGAAGGCTCTTCCTTTCATGGATTTCTGTGTGACGTACACGATATCAAACTCGATTAAGAGCATCAGCTATTGAGCTATTCGGCTGGATAAGGTGGGTTTCTTAAGAAGGTACTTGATGGGGTCCATTCGGGATACAAGCTTAATGGGGAAGGCAAGCATGTAGTGTCGTAACTTTTGGGTGACCCAAATAAGCGCGACGCATGATTTTTCCAAAGCAGTGTAGTTGACTTCGTACTCGGCCAGTTTGCAACTGGCGTAATAGATGGCTCTTTCTTTGCGGGAATATTCAAGGTAATGTAGTGTCGGTTATGGTTAGGTATAGGAGCAAGGGGAGACTAGGTTGTGGTGGCATGAGTACCAGAGGTTGATTCAGGTATTGTTTAATTCGATCGAAGGCTTCTTGGCATGACTCGTTCCAAAATTTGGTTGAATACTTTCGGAGGAGTTTGAAAATTAGTTTACAAATGGAGGTGAGTTGGCTGATGAACCAGCTGATGTATTGCAATTTCCTAAGGAAACCTCGGACCCCTTTCTCCGTTCGGTGAGGTGGCATCTCAAGTATGGCTTTTAGCTTGGCAGGATCTTCTTTTATCCCCTTTTCACTGACCATGAATCCCAAGAGATTTCCCTTTGTAATGTCGAAAGCACATTTCTATGGATTAAGTCTCATCTGATATCGTCGCAGTCGTTCGAATAACTTTCGGAGAGAGGGAACATGACCTTCTCTAGTTATGGATTTGATAATCATATCATCCACATAGGCCTCGACTTCTTTGTGAATCAGATCGTGTAGGATGGTTATGGCAGCCCTCTGGTAGGTAGACCCAGTATTCTTGAGACCAAATGGCATAACAGTGTAGCAAAAGGTTCCCCATGGGGTGATGAACGCATTCTTTTCTTGATGATCTGGGTGCATTTGATTTGGTTGTATCCGGCAAACCCATCGACGAATGACTTGAGAGCATGATTGGCTGTGTTGTCCATAATTATGTCGATATTGGGTGGCGGGTAATCATCCTTTGGAGAGGCTTTGTTCAAATCCCGGTAGTCTATGCACATCTGAACTTTCCATCCTGATTTTGGCACATGCACTATATTGGCTAGCCACATGGGATATTTTATCACACGAATGAAACCCACGTTTAGGTATTTGACCACCTCTTCTTTGACTTTAAGTGACCATTCGGTGCGGAGCTTTCTCAGCTTTTGTTTAACCAACTTATATTCTAGAAAAGTGGGGATCTCATACTGAGCAATTTCAGGATCAATGACGGGCATATCGTCGTAGGACCATACGAAGACATCCACGAATTCCTTCAATAATTCTTCAAGTTGTGCGCGCTCATGCTCGTCAAGGGTAGCCCCTATCCTATCCTATTATAGCATAAAAATACGGGGTATTACACTTGATCAAAGCATTTCTGTGCAGCTTGGAAGACATGAAAAGCTCCCATAGAGTGATGTTATCTTGAGTTTTATCTACTTGATTGAGGATCTTGATCTCCTCGAGGATCATTTCTGGAATATGAAGGTTTTCAATGCCCTTCCCCTTGTCACTGGTTGGTAGTGATCTTGGGATCTGGTAATGCCTCCCTGATCTGGTCATATGATTTACTGAAGAAGGGAAGAACATGAAGCCTGTTTCTTCGTCGATCTCGAGTTTCTCTGCCACTTTGTTTATTTGTCCGAGGAGTTCCTCAAATGATATCATCCCACACATGTCAGCTACCGATCCGTTTTCTCAAAATCTTATTCTTCATTTGAATCTTTGAATTCTTCCCCCCATTGGTGGCAACAACTCTGTCTTTCCATGTAAAGTGAATGCATTCCACAACTTCGATGGCTTCTTCATACAGGTCTTCCCATTCTGTGGGGATTTGTAAGGGTAAGGGGAAGAGGTGCCCTTATAATTTTAGAGTATCAAGTAACTCGGTCATACTGCAAATGTCGTTGGTTTGCCTAAATGATTCTACCATGATCTGGACGACATCATCTAGGCTGACTTCATCGGTTGGTACCACCTAACTTTCTAACTTTCCGGCCCATTTTCGTGCTTCCAAGAACAACGTATTGAACCTTTGGTAATCAATGATCAGTTGTGAGGGCAATTTCAGCCCGAACTCTAGGAGATGGTTTAACATTTCTGATAATTCCATACCTCCATTTTAAGAACGGGTACGGACAACGATGCATGCTCTGGTGAGGAGTGACAGTGCCTGATCAGCGAGGCTAATAGGGTGTAGGAGGAAATATGGGCAAGTTTAGAGAGTTTTAGGAGAGTGTATGGGTGTGATTTGAGTTGAGGGATCAAATTATGGGTTCATTTCTAGGAAAATGGCATTGGTATGATTTGGGAGTGGGTTGTGAGTAGTGTTTGGCTAAGGATTTGCTGGTGGGGCAATGGCACCCCGGTCAATTAGACCTTAGATTATGTTTCAAAGGTGAAAGCATTGGTTGGTGGTATGACCAGCGGTTTGGTGAAGGGCTCAATCGGCATCTGCCTTGAAGTTTCTTGGAAGTAAATTTGGCAATGGACGGGGATCCAAGGGTTTAATGAGGTTTCGTCTTAACAGGGCCTGATAAACTTTGGAGAGGGGAGCATGGAGCTCGGTGTATTATTTTCGGACTGGGACGGGGTAGATTTCTGGTGCCTACGAAGTGGTTGGTTGAGAGATGTTGTTGATGGTTGAGACTACAACATTGGCAGGTGTGTCATATTTTCTGGGAGTGAACTGTCTGGACACTTTCTTTGGTTTAACCTCTGTTTTAGCAAGACCTCCCTCAATTTCTACTCCTGTTTCTCTGAGAGCTCGGAAGTGGGGATAGTATTGTCCTCCCATGGTTGCTTGGACATGGGGCAAGAAATTCTTTTTCACTTTGTTGACTTGTTCTTTTTCGGATGGCCGATTGGTCATAGTGGCTGCCTTTTCCCTCCATCGGAGTATGAATTTACTGACTGATTCCCCAGAGTTCTATTTGAGAAGATCTAAATCATGGTGGGTGACCTCAAGATCTTCGTTATATTTGTACTGCGACATGAATTCACGGTCTACATCTTCCCAGCTACGGATTCTGGATTCCTCAAGAGATAAAAACTATCGGAGAGCGTTATCCTTCAAAGTTTGGTGAAATAATTGGGCCATCACTTCTTCAGAGGCCCCTAGGAGAGTCATAGCACGGTGATAACTGCGAAGATGGATAATCGGGGGTCCACTTCCTCCGAATTTCTCAATATTTGGCATCTTGAACTTCTCGGGTAACCTTGCCTTAGGATAAGGAGACATGTGGGTGTAGTCCATATAATTTCCAGAGATTATGACTTGGTCGAACTTCTTAGTTAGCATCTTGAGATCTTAATTGACCTTGTTAAACTCTTCCTCTTTTGGATCAATGATCGCAGGCAAGTTAGCCCTAGGCTGGGCAAGGTTTGGCATAGAAAGCTAGATAGGCGGTGACCCATTAACAGGAGGGGCACGTGGAGCGTGCTGATACTCTTAGGGAACCCGGATAGGCTCGTATGGACCCATAACACGAGGGAATAAGGCCTTGGGCTCTTAAGGAATAGGAATCTGATTTCATTGCATCTCTCAAACCTCAGTCTGAAGGTTATCAATCTTGGACACGAGCTGAGCTAAAACTTCCATCAAATCTGGCTACACAACTGGTACTTGATCTGTGTTCTCCATGGAAAGAGGATGGATACCAGACTCAGAATAAGTAGTAGGGGAATGGACGAAACTCCGTGGTGATTTGACTGAAGACCGAAGCCCATTAGGAGCCCGGCCAAAGCGTGCGATCGACCTGAGAAGGCGTAAAATGGGGTTTATTTTTAACAAAAAACGGATGAAAATATTTTTGACATTTTTTTCTTTTTGAGATTGAAAGATGAAATATTTTTAGATTTTTGGTAAAGAAAAGAAAAATTTTTTTTTAGATTTTTGATAAAGAAAGGAGAAACGTTTTGGACACGGGTCTCAGCATGATTATTATTATTATTATTATTATTATTATTATTATTATTATTATTATTATTATGATTATTATTATTATTATTATTATGTTTTCACTTGTATTAAATTCTCCTAAATGAAAAATGAAATGCCGGGCCAGACCCGAACGTGGAAAAGTTAGATTTGTAACACATGCAATGCTATGGTTGGACTTGTAAGCAGGCTCACGGGCAGGGTCTCGTTTTTAAAAATGCGTGAAAATTTGGGCGGTAGGCCGACTCGAAATTTTGGCAGAGTTTCGGGTAGAAACCAACAATCTAACATGTGTGTCCTAGACTTGACACCTATATACGGGTATGCAGCTTGGTTGGGTGAATCAAAAAGGGTTCCTTTCTTTAGCATGGCTTCCACGATATACGTCTTGCTTTTGAGGGCAATCGGTACGCGTGGACAAGCCATTTGATATACCTGAGTGTACGTGAATTTCCTTACTATATACCTCGCGGGGACAATACGTGTGAGAGCAAATTCGACGTACATGAACGAGTTCCCTGCGATATACCTCCCATCATGACTTCGGTTAAGCAGTACGATGCGTGGGAACCGTTCGATATACGTCTAAGGTACTTGGCCAATGGAAGGTGAGAGTCATATCGCTTAGGCTAACTGCGCCCTGCCGGACCAGCACCCATCACGAAGTGACCCTCCAGTTACTAGACAAAATTTGGTTAATCACAATGCTCTTTGGTGATATCGTGTGAATCATGCATGATTCTCTTATTAGTATATTATGAAAGTATCTTTCTTGATCATGCCCAACAGGGAACAAAGTATGAGTACCAATGGTATACCAAGTATAGGTGATGCATACAACATGTGGATTTATGTGATCCTAGGTGCACGTGGTGTGAAGTGCAGACGGAGAATTTTCTACAAGTGTGTGAATAGAGGCATAAGCATGAGGTACACATGAATAGTGAAGGGGAAAATAGGGGGATATATAAGAAAATAAAATACCCATGTATATAGAGTCTAGCCCTTAAAATGAAATTCCCCAGCGGAGTCGCCACTATGGCCATCCCCAATCCTCGCGGTGAGAGAGGATCCTTGGTTCCGCGTGTCCCTCTCGGGAGCGCTTCGGTGGGCGTCGGTGATGACGTGAAAAATGTAGAGAGATGGAGTCACCGTCTATTTTACTCAAAACAGACAAAAGAAAAGGGATCCATCCCGAAGGACATCATCCAAAGACATACTGATACATACGAAATTAAAATGATTTGAAAAGGGTTCGGAGGCGTTACGAAATGGGAAGCTGTTAAGCACCCATTCCGCCCTTACAGTCTCTCATGGGTTGTTATATTTTCCTTTATTCCCCGTGATGTGTGTGCATGTGTATACGTAGCGGAGATAGGAATCATCGACTTGTATCATGGAAGAGATAAAGGGAGTCATCCATAGGAATGTTCCTAAAAAATAATATTAGAAAATAGGATTTATGCGATTATCCTAGCGTCGATCATTATAAGGGAATGATAACGCATGTGGAATAATATGCCACTAAGAACAAATATATGTATATGTAAATATATAGAATCTAAGAGAGTTATGTTTAAAGAACGTGGAAAAAATAGGGAAAAAGTAGGAAAAAGACTCGAGTCTCAGGTTTTACCCTGAGACGCCTACGTAGTCTATAGAGGCACCAAAGCCCACGTAGTTCGTATGAAAAATGAGAGGTGGGATTTATCCCATGAATCCAACCGGGAACATCTCTTATTTGTGTGTGTATCACTACACCAAATATGCCCATTTGTCAAGGTCATTGACCTTGAAAAATCCAACTTGTCAAGGTCAATGACCGTGACATTTCGAGGCGAGACAACTTTTTTTGTCACGTTCGTGTCACGATCATTGACCTTGACACAAAACTCGCGTTTTGTGTCACGGTCGTGTCAAGGTCAATGACCGTGACACGTTTGTCACGGTTATAAACCGTGATAAAGCCGTGACCCCTCTTACCCAGAATTGTCACGGTCATTGACCGTGACACGTCCGTGACAATTTTGTCACGGGCGTGTCACGGTCAATGACCGTGACAATTCTGGGCAGAATTTAAAAAAAATCTGCTGGGCAGTATGGCCACTGCCACTGCCCAGCAGTATATTTGTACCTGTTATAGCAACGTTGTACCTGTTCCAAACATCATATATCCAACACAAACTAAAGATAATGCAAATATATATTCATGACGATATAATCCAAATATTCAAAGTAAAAATAATATACATGATGATATAATCCAAATATAATTAAAATGGACAAACTTAAAAATAATGTTACTACATGTCTTGGATAAAACTGAGGAGGTGAGTAGGCGACACGACATACGAATTGACGCACCCACTAATATACGTCATGCCGCATTGTTCGCGCAACCATAATAGGGAGTTCTCCTTCCCGGGTATGACATGCGTGACGAGCACCCTGGACTCCATCTCTTGAAGCACACGTCCATGGACTATTCCACCCTCGACGATATTCGGGTCCCTCAACCCCCGCCCTATCCGCTGGCCATCAAATACGTCCAATATGAACATGCTCGGCCAACCAATTGTCGACAATGGTCTGTTGGAGGGCGTCAAATAGGGAAGTGGATCGTCGAAGTACGAACGTGTCGGTGATGAAGCAGCGAGGTCCACATCCTCGTGATCCTGCGCCTCGTCCTCCCGTACCTCCTCCTCCACCGCCTTCTCCTTCTCCTTCCCTTTCCCTTTACGGTCTCCACCCAACGTACGCTTCATGAATGCGTACATATCTTGGACCGTCGCCTCCAAACGGGACAGCTTCGCGTCGTGTGAATCCACCGTTCGAGCCAACCCGGTGTCGCTCGTCTCTAATCCGATGATCCTATATTTGGCCACCCGCGAGCTCACTCCCCTTGTCCTCCCCTTGCGATCAGAGCCAAGCACTTGGCTGAGTGCGTCTGTGGACAAAGATGCCTTGTCGACATCAGACTGTGACTCATGCACTTCCTTAAGCTTTGCCTGAAATGACAAAAAGCACATGATTAGTAAAATAAGTAAACTAAAAAATTATAACGTAATTAACAATAATTAAACTGTCGGATTACTTAAAATAGTGGCCGCGACGCTCGGGGACACCTCCTTGTCCTTCCCCTTCTTCGTCCGAAGAGCCACATAAGTATCGAGCCTATGTGGCTTACCCCCTGGCCCACTCCCTACCCCCTGAAATAAAATAAAGTAAAGTAAAATTAGTATCGGGCCCGCAAAGTAAAATACTATCCAATAATATATTTATGTAGTTATAGATAAATTAAATCTTACCTACATCCTATGCTCCACCTCAGCGTAAGAGGTCCGGCCGGAGTAGTGCACGTCCGTCTTTTTAGCCCGATTTTCCCTCCCCGATTGGCGAGATGCCAATTGTCGATCCTCGATCTCATTGTCAATGAACTTTTGCATTGTGCCAATGAGATCGGCTCCTTGGGCAGGACGGATCCGCGCCATTGTGAAATGGACTCTCGTGTTTTTTCCAAAGTACCGTGTCCGCATATTTTTCTTCCACGTCTTGTGTTTCTCCCTCAACTGCTCCAAGACGTAATCGCGTAGCTTTGGATCCAAGTTGAATTGTTCCTGTCCAACAAATACAATGTTAGTTGCGAATAAATATAAATATAAATATAAATATAAATATAAATATAAAATTGAAATTGAAATTGAAATTGAAATTGAAATTGAAATTGAAATTGAAATTGAAATTAAAATTGAAATATTCATATAAATATTACCTGTAGTGCCGCCCAAACAGCTAACTTGAGCTCATATGTCACCTCCTTCCAACTCATAAACCCCGGGCCGATGACGGTCTTTAGCAGCTCGAGGGATCTCGCTAATAGCTCCGACTTGTTCTCGACGGTAATCCCAAATTTTCCATATTTGGGGAGCCTAGGGGCGGAGGAGCCCTCGTCGCCTCCGCTACCACCGAACCCAGACAACATCATCATAAACAGCATCATCATCTTCGCCTTAACATCTGAAGGAGATATTTTTGCTGTAAAAAAAATGTTATTAGTACAGATAAAAAAAAAATGTTAATAGTACAATTATCTAGGGTTAAAAAATTATCTAGGGTTTTACCTAATTGAATTAATTTCATGAATAAAATTATTATCAATTTAAATGAAAATATCAATTATTATCCAATATTTTTGAATGAAATATTTATTTCGAATGAAAATTTCAATTATTATCCAATATTTATATTTTTCTTTTTCTATCTAATAATTTTCAACGTAAGAGCACAATACATAACGTATGTGTAAGTTCCGTCAATACCATTTCGTTTCAATTTTGTAATATTATGTTTTTTCCAAATATTTTAAAAGTTATTAAATGGGTGCCCCACCCCCACCCCCTGCCCCCCTCCCCCCACCACACACACACGCACACCTACGCACACACACACACACACACACACACACACACACACACACACACCCCACCCCCTCCCCCTCCCCCCACCACGACCGTGACAACTACATATATTGTTTATCAATAAAATTATGACATGAGATAATTATAATTGGAGCATAAATTTCATTATCATAAAGGAATAAATCCAACCAAGTACAGAGATTCTACAAATTAAAGTGAGAATTAAATTTAAGACTTTCTAACAACATGCATGTATATGGATTCTAACTAATGATATTCCTAAAAACATACAATTGGCAACATTTTGTGAATTTACTAAACTTTATATAATATTATCAAATTCTGTTAAAAAATTATCTAGGGTTTTACCTAATTGAATTAATTTCATGAATAAAATTATTATCAATTTAAATGAAAATATCAATTATTATCCAATATTTTTGAATGAAATATTTATTTTGAATGAAAATTTCAATTATTATCCAATTATTATCCAACTATTATCAATTATTTATTTTGAATGTGTATAATATCCAAAAATATAAATGTAAATAATATTCAAAATCCCACCCACCCCCACCCCCACCCCCTCCCGATGTTTATTATCCAATTATTATCCAACTATTATCAATTATTTATAAATTTGATGTCTACTTTTAGTGTTGTGTATATATGTTAGTTGATGTCATTATATTTTTAGCCTAATTAGATTCTAACGTTATCTCAATTTATATTTTTCTTTTTCTATCTAATAATTTTCAACGTAAGAGCACAGTACATAACGTATGCGTAAGTTCCGTCAATACCATTTCGTTTCAATTTTGTAATATTATATTTTTTCCAAATATTTTAAAAGTTATTAAATGGGTGCCCCACCCCCACCCCTTGCCCCTTCCCCCCGCCACACACACATGCACACCTACGCACCTACACACACACACACGCACACACACCCCACCCACCCCACCCCCTGCCCCCCTCCACCACCCCCTCCCCCACCACACACCACCACACACACACAGACACCCCACCCCACCCCCTGCCCGCTCCACCACCCCCTCCCCCACCACACACCACCACACACACCACCACACACACATCATCCCACCCCCTGCCCCCTCCACCACCCCACCCCCTACCCCCACCCCACCACCTACCCCACCCTGCCCCACCCCCCACACATGCACACACACGCACATATATACACACATACACACATATATATACACACAAACATATATATAAATGGAAGAGAGAGAGAGAGAGAGAGAGAGAGCAGCGTCGAGAGAGCGAGAGAGGGAGGGAACGACGCGGGAGGGAAAAAAGAAGGGGGAAAGGGTTTTTTCTGTTGACATTGTCACGGTCGTGTCAAGGTCATTGACCGTGACAATTATTTAAAGAATTGTCACGGTCAATGACCGTGACAAGTCCGTGACAAGTAAATTTATCACGGTCTTGTCACGGTCAATGACCGTGACAATTAGTTGTCACGGTCGTGTCAAGGTCAATGACCGTGACAAAAAATGCGTGTTTTTTTGTCACGGTCAATGACCTTGACAAGGATGGTCGGCTGAAAGGTGACAATTTGGCCATTTTGGTGTAGTGTATGTGTGTAAGAAAGTGTTTTAGTTGTGAGAAAAGTGTGAGAAGACTGTGAGAATTGCTGTTTAGAATTTATGAGCAAATCCTCCTTTTTCTTATTTTTTGGATTTTATTTATATGAAAATAAGAGATGGCAATAATACTAAATAAAAATTATATTAGGATATGTGAGATGAGAGAATAAAAGTGCTAAGTAATAAAACAAGTTAATGCGAATTTAAGGGAATTTAAAGAGAGAGTTGAGAAAGTTGGACCTTCTTGAAGATCTTGAGCCTGATCTTGGATGTTGGAGAGAAACCCTTGAACTTGGATGATGATGAAGGATACTTAATTCACCAAGTTTGATGAAGAAAGTGATGAAAGGTGAAGGTTGGAAAGGGATTTGGATGTGGAAATCACGTTGGCTTCGAGAGGGGTTTTCTGAGCTTGCTAAGAGTGATGGATCTCTAATATTACTCCTACTTGGAATGAGTTTAGGACATCCTTTTTATAGGCCCAGGGAATTGTCGATCGGCATATCCCGGTCCTGCCAATCGGTAGGTGTGCTTAGGCAGGGTTTGGAACCTGCCGTTTGGCACTGTCTTTCAAGTTCCTTCAAAAAATCGGTCGTAGAGCAAAAACCGTTGATACTAATCATGCATGGGGTGAACCGTTGGAAAGGTATTTTAGAGACCTTCGAAAGTACTTTGTACTGCTCCCGGGTCCGGGAGTTGACTTTGGGTCAAATGTGGCTCAGAAGCATTCGTCGGTCTTTTGGACGGGGAATCGTCGGACGCAAACTGATCGTTCGTCCACATGGTAAGTCAGAATTGCGCACGGGGTGCACCGTTAGAAAGGTTAGGAGATGTAATTCGGCATTCTAAAGAGTTTGACCTGGTTCGGGGAGTTGACTTTGGTCAACCGGGGCCTGGAAACGTTCGGTGACCTTTCGGAGTAAAACGGATCGTTGGTCCGTACCGTAAGTCAGAATCGTGCATGGGGTAGACCGTTGGAAAGGAGTTTCAGTTACCTTTGAAGATTCATTCAGTCTTGGTCGAGCTGAAGAGTTGACTTTGATCAAACGGAGCCTGGGAGCGTCCGGTGACCTCCTGATCGAGTTTCGGGGGAAAACGGATAGTTCGTCCGCACCGTAAGTCAGAATTGTGCATGGGATGGACCGTTGGAAAGGGGATTCAGTGCCCTTTGAAGATTTTTTCAGTCTCGTTCGAGCTAAAAAGTTTGACTTTTGATCAAATGGAGCCTGGGAGTGCCCGATGGCCTTTAGGTCAGTACTCGGGGTCTGACTTGGGTTTGCAATGGTGAAGGGAGGTCCTAGGGACCTAAGGAGAGGTTAGGTGGTATTAGAATGGGGTGTCTACCTTACCTTTTCAAAGATTGATCCATGCTGGGACACTTTTTTTCTGGGTGTTATTTGAGATAAGATGAGTATAATTTCTTTAATGAGAGTTTGATCCATATTAATAGAACTGTGTGTAGTGATAATGAATTTGTTGGGAACCAGATTTTGTTCATATATAATGTTGTTGAGTTGGTGAATAATTTGACAAGGGAAGAGGTTAGAAATAATTAGTTTTTGTGGGGTTTGTGAGTAAAAGGAATATAACGGTTTTTGGTTTGGCTAAGTGTTGGGAGTTTGCGAATATGAGTGATTTTGAGAGGTGTTTGGTGAATTTAGTGGCCATGATTGGTTCTTAAACTCCTATGGATTAAGGGAGGATGTTAAATTCTGGGTGTTATATGAGGTATTCTACACAAAAGTTTTATAACAATTCTAATACTAACTCATCTGGAAGAGAAAAAGGTGTGTTGGGTTTTCTTAATTTTTTTAACCTATATGTCTCTGTTTATTGCAATCTTTATATTTTGTATTGTCATTTATGAATTTTATTGAACATGTGGTGGAAAGTTAACCTTGAAGGGTAAGATAAACACTTTCACATTCACAATTCAAGAATCTATTCTATCCACCTATGTTTATTTACAAATTTGATCATTTTTTTGACAGATTACTGAGAGAGCAGGGGAAATATGATAATATAGTTTGATATTTTTAAGTTTGGAAGAACATTATGATTAGTATTTTAGTTTTTACATTTTATTTCTTTGTTTTGATTATGGTCCATTAGAGTGAAGGTGCATAAATTTGTGTTTCAATAATGTTATTGGTATGTAATTTTTGCTAATACCTAATATGCCAAAGGAATCTTAAGGTATCCTTTTATGGTACATCTTATATGGTACATCTGGTTGACTTATCTTGAAGGTGCAAATCCTTCCAACTTTTCTGTAATTATTTTTAGGTATGATTGAAATTACCCTTTATTGTCATGCAATAGATAATTTTCCTAAAAGTTCAAATATAATATTTTTTAAAAAAATATGCATATTTTTATTCACTTTAAATTGATCCTGCAAATGAAAGAGTTTAATGGCAACATTGTCACCATAGCCTCGCTTGCGCATCGCGTAGGCATAGGCCTAGTTATAGTATATAACTAAAATTGACAGCGAAACCCAGTGATGACATTTGTCTCTTATTTATGGAGCCACTTGGACAATTGTAATTAAATCTAAAGAGGTAGTCCAAAAGACAATTGCTACGTGCATTGAAAGAAATCCTCTCTTAATTGGCTTCCTTTATTCTCCAATTTCGACTCTCCAACTTCTTTTGCCATCGACCATATTCCATTTCCTTGGCTTAAATACACGACTATGCCACTTCCTCCTAACCCCTTAACTTTCTCATGGAGCTCAAAGGTTATGTACATACATTATATAAATCTCCTACATGAGTTTGCATTCCTCAAGGCTTTCTCTATCTCGACCTAGCCAGCAACTGTTTAAACCTGTCGAAATCTCCAATTTCATATGTCAGATTTTTGTTTAAAATAGTCCTTTTAATAACCTGAATTCCATAATTTGTTTTGTGCTATTAGTTATGTCTTAAGAAATGTTCTTTTTTATACTCCTTCGTGTTATTCATATTTTTTTAGTATGTATCTATTTTGATGTTGAAATTCCTAAATGACTTAATAAATCTTCTACAACTTCGATTTTTGTCAACCTCTCATTTCTTCTTAATGTCTCTTGGTTGTTCTTATCCATCTTCCCACAAAAAATATAACAGTTGATAAGAAACAATAATTACTGGATATGTGTATACATCTCGAAAATAGGTCACAACTTCACGTCTCTTTTTGAAAAGAATACAAAACAATCTACAGTTCTTTGTTTGTCTTCTCCTGTTCAACATGACTTTTCTACCACCAATTTCTCTTTTTCTCATTTTTTTATGTATAAAAATTATTATCCTACTTAAAAGAAGCATAGATGTATACTAGCAAGAACATAGTAATAGGTTGAATATGTTTAATTTTATGAGAAAGGTTTTTTTTTTGCATATTATTTTATTAGTTATTGATATTAACCTATTTTTTTGAGATTTTTTTTGCGGATGCACTTTTTTTCCCGATAATTTGTATAAGATTGATGGATCATTCAAGTGATAATTTTATTTTTTGAAAAATTACTCCCACACTTTGATTTTTAAAGTTTAATGAAGTTTAAGAACGCTTTTTATATAAGTTTTACATTTACAATCAAATATTTTTATTTATAACTCGTCCACACATCGCGAGGGGATTAATAGCGAGAAACTCACCATAGGGGGATTTAATGAACCCATTTCAGCACATTATTTATGGAAATAAACCTTCGACCATTTAACCATATTGTACTAATTGAATGGATGAATTAAAGTTGAACAGAGAAACATATTCCAAGATATATATGCACCGAATTGATCTGTTAACCATCATAAACATTAATGGAGTTGCTTCCTATTAAACAAATATGCGTCTAATAGTAAAGCAGTAGTATAAAAATCAACATAAAGACGTACATTTGGTTAGGCTGCCCTTCTACTACCCCTCTCTGTCGTCAATTTTATAACCAGATTAGTGGTCTTAGTGCCAACTTTAGGTGAATATGTTGATAGTTCCTCAGCCTGATTTATGATGTTTCAACCAATTTAGAACAAAAGATAAAGCTATTGTTATTTACGAAAAGTTGAAGAATCACCATAGGCTATTACAACTTTCTTTGTTACTTAATTCCACACTAGTAAGGAGAGATGAACGACGATTTCCCTATTCCAACTGCATAACTGGGTTAAATTACTAGTCTCTCTCCAAATGTTTCATCAGACATTTACATACGTAAAGAGACAAATTTATAAGCAATCCACACCAGGATTACTACTGAATTCACATGGATGTTGTTTTAAAGACAAAAAAAACCACAGTATCTATAACACATCATAATTATTTTAATTGGTATTAAATTATTTTCCTAAAGTAAAACACTCATGTTTACTTATTATTTAATTATTATGGTCATTGATTGCAAAAATATTCTACACGAACAATATTTCACAATGTGACACATGCCACATCTCTCGTTTTAGTTTTCAAAAATCTTACAATTATGAACTATTTTTCAATATTTTCTCCGCATTGTAATCAAATGCACCTTTAGAATAACAGAATTGATAACAAATAATGAACTCAACAAAAACTTTGACTACATCGAGGAGCAAATGAAAAACGGAAATGAAACTTAGCCGAGAGTGAAATGTGACACGTTATATGACTCATAAAAAAATAAAGAATCTTGAACGGTAACTCGACCCAATTCTGATCCTATTAATATTCTAATCTCTTTTAGCCAGAGCATCATCAATCATAATAAACACAAAAGTTAAAAACATCACATGTCTAAAGATGAGTAGTGGGTTAAGATGGTTAATAAATAAACTAACATTAGGTGTGCTAAAGTACATGTATGTATATTAAATACATTTTAGTAATATCCATAGTATTTCATCATAGTCAGTGTGATGATGACCCTCTAACGTCCAACTTTTTTTTTTAAACATCATAAATGATTTCATTAAAGGGAAAAACTTACATCAGGCACAAAACCAAACAAACTATCTACTGCCAAAACAGATGGCTACAAAACCCACAACTAAAGCAAAATAGCTACAAGACACAAGACAGCTAATGAGAAAAGAAAAGAAAAAATAAAATAGGAAGAAATAGACCGAAGCAACCGAAGCAACCATCCAAGAAAGCCATCACCCAATACCAGTTCGGGCGGCTGCAAGAATCAAATCATGTTAAAGGAGATTCTTCATAGGAAAAGGAGGATTGCTGATCCAATTTTGTATTAGCAGAAGCTTGGAAGACATCTTCACCACCCAATCAGCCACCTGATTGGCCGATCTACGAATAAGACGCAATCGGAATGATGGGTGAGCTTTGATAACCTCTCTCGATTTTTTTACTAATCTGTTAATTTCCCAAATAGAGGAATATTCTCTAATGCATGCCTCCACTTTGCTAGAATCTGTCTCCAAAATAATGTTAACTAACTGATTAGAAACAATATAAGAAGTAGCCAGATGCACAGCTTTAGCCTCCATTTCTAAGGCTGAGTTGGCACAAGCCACTGAGACAGCTTGCCCATCCACAACCCTCCCTTCATTGTCTCTACAAATGAAGCCATAAGAACCAATTTTAGAATCACAGAAAAAAGAACCATCACAGTTAACCTTAAGCCAATTTTCAGGAGCGGGAATCCAGTAACCATACACCGAATTAGGACTAAGAGGAGTTGTCCTCAAAATGGGCACAACATTCTTACAGTTCTTACTATAGCTGACAGTTAAAGACACTGCTTTAGAAATAATATTTGATAAAAAGATATCAGAAGAATTAAAAGTAACATCATTCCTAGTCTTTCAAATCATCCAACACAAACAAGCAAAAAAAGACCTAGCATCCACATTAAACCCACACCGAATAGGCAACGAATCCAGAACCCCCAACATCCAGTCTTCAACATGATTAGAGAAAGAAAATAACACATTGGATGGAAGAAGAGACTTTTTCCAAAGGAGAGAGGTCCATTTACAAGAAAAAAGTAAGTGCTCAATAGTTTCCTTTTCTTTGAAGCAAATGGGACATAATGGACAAAATTTTAACTTTTTTTCCATAAAGAAAAATTTACATCAAGGCTATCTTGACAACATCTCCAAAGAAAATTATGCACTTTGGGAGGAGCCTTAATTCTCCAAATCATCTTCCATAAACGAGGATCAGGGATAAATGAGGATTGGGGCTGCTTAAAAGTAAAGTGATTGGTGCTTTTAGAGACTTGGTAGGCAGAGGAAACCGTAATAGACCCATCGATAGAGAAAGGCCAAATAGCAATGTCAACATCATTTGCGTCAGAAAGAGGAATGTTAAGAATCTCTTGAGCAACCATCACGGAGAAAAGATCCCCAATAAGATCTTTGTTCCACCCAAAAGGGGAAACGAGAATAAGGTCACTCACTTTGGTCCAAAGAGAATGAATAAGGGGCTGAGGGGCAGCATTATTCCCAATCCATCTTGGACCCCAAATGTTGATATCTCTCCCATTACCCACTTGCTATATCACCTCTTCCATGAGAATTTTCCTACCATGCATAATGCTATTCCAAATCCATGAACCCCTTCTCTTACTAGGGACCTCCCAAAAAGAACAATTAGGAAAATAGAGGCCTTTGAGGACTCTAGCCCATAGAGAAAGCGGGTTAGTAAGTAACCTCCAAGCCTGCTTGGCTAGGAGGGCTTGATTTTGTCTTTCGAAATCCTTAAACCCAAGACCCCCAAGGCATTTAGGATTAGATATGGTCCCCCAAGCTTTCCAATGGATCCCCTTACTCGACTTGTCCTTGTTCCACCAAAAGTTTACAATTTTAGCAGACAAGTCCTTACAAAAACCCTTAGGAAATTGAAAGATAGACATGGCATAGGCAGGGGCAGGGGCAGACTGTAAAACAGCTTTAATAAGGACTTCTTTACCCGCCTGATTAAGAAATTGTTCCGTCCAACCACCCATTTTGTTGAGAATTCTATCTCGAAGCCAAGAGAGAGTTTCTTTTTTGGATCTCCCCCAATCCTAGGGGAGACCAAGATATTTACCAGGTTTCTCAAGGATAGGGACCATGAGAATGTTGGATAAATCAAGACAAACATCAGGAGACATGTTCCTACTACAGACAAGCCCAGACTTTAATACATTAATTTTTTGCCCCGAAACGTAGCAATATGAATTTAGGCACTCCTTAAGGGCTAAACATTCCTCCCTATAACCTTTAAAGAAAAAAAGAGAGTCATCCGCAAATAACATATGGGAAATAGGAGGGCAAGAATTAGCGAGCTTGATACCATTCAACAAACCATCATCCATCGCTTTATTGATAATAAGAGACAAGCAGTTGGCCACAATGATAAAAAGGAACGGAGAGAGAGGATCTCCTTGCCTAAGGCCCCTGGAAGGCGTGAAACACTCACCACTGACCCCATTAAAAATAATTTTAAAAGAAACAGAAGTGACACACTCCATAATTAAGTCAACCCATTTAACGCAAAAGCCCAGTTTTAGGAGAGAATGTTTAAGGAAAACCCATTCAATACTATCATACGCTTTATTCATATCGAGTTTTAGGGCACAATCAAAGGAGGTACCAAGCCTTTTTCTTCTAAGATACGCAAAAGTTTCCTGGGAAATAATGATGTTATCTTGGATGAGTCTGCCAGAAACAAAAGCGCTTTGGTGGGGAGAAATAAAATTTTCAAGAATAGGTTTTAGCCTGGAAGCCATGATTTTAGAGATGACCTTGAAAGAAAAATTGATTAAACTAATGGGTCTAAATTGGCTAATCACTTCAGGGTTAGGGGTTTTGGGGATTAAAATGATATTGGTTTGATTAATTTGTTTAAGCAGATGGCCAGTAGTGAAAAAGTTATTAAAAGCCTTGAGTAAATCCCATTTAACATCCTCCCAAAACGTTTGATAGAACAAACCTGGCATCCCATCTGGCCCAGGAGCTTTTGAAGGACCCAAACCAAAAACAACCTCCCTAAGCTCCTTGATAGAGACAGCTTGTAAAAGAGTATAATTCATATTATCGGAAACAACACAGGGGATAAGATTTGTTACCAAATTAGTGTCAACAGGCCCGTCAGAAGTGAAAAGAGACTTGAAATACTCCATGATATGTCCTTCAAGAGCTAGAGAACCCTCCAACCAACTTCCCTCCGAGTCTTTGAGTTTAGTGATGAGCTTCCTTTGGTTTTTTTGAATAGTAGTTGCATGAAAGGATTTAGTATTTTTGTCCCCACAGTGCAACCACTTCACCCTCGATCTAATAACCCAGAACTTTTCCTCCCGAATCCATAAAGCCTTGATATTGTTAGTAAAAGTTCTCAACAGCCCATCAGAATACCCAGTCTTCGGACTAGATTGGATGATCCCCAACTTTTCCTGGAGCTTCACGATCTGGATTTTTGAATTTTTTGAATTTCTTACAGCTCCATCTAGAAAGGGCAGCTTTGGTGTTGAAAGTCTTAGAAGAGAGCCTATGCATATCCGATCCCAACACTGGAAAATTCCATCCAGTTTTAACAACATCTTCAAATGGCTGTTTTACAACAAACTTTATGTAAGTAATTGACAGCTTATCAATTTTTTTAGCCTAACATCGTATTCTTTTTTATTTTAGATCTACACATAAATAAGAATAATAAGACAGGGTAACGAGGGGAAATATCTGAAAGCGTTGAGAGTAAGATTCACTTTCTTTAGAATATCTTAACTGACATCAATAGCTAAATCATGCCCTGAACTGGGATTTCCTTAGTGTCACCACCTTCATTGCCATGTAAATGTCCTCATAGACAAGGAGGTTGGCTAATTTGAGTTATTGATTTTTCAGAGGTTGGATGAGATATGAAGATATTTAAGCTCAAACCTTAGGTGATGTGGTGATGAGGCTTTCTTTTTTGGTTGGGTGGGAGTCGGGTCTTTTATTTTTGTTGGCAATGAAATTTTCCTTTTCCCTTTTTTAATAATCACTTTTAAAATACTAAAGTAAAATTATTAACGGGTATGTTGACGCAAAAAATTCTCCATCTACGAGGACCAATCAGAAAAGGACACATGGCATCCCACGTGGCAATATTCGGCACCCGAGGAGAGTTGATTGACATCCGAGGGGAGTTGGTCAGTACCCGAGGAGAGTTAGTCGACACCCGAGGAGAGTTGGTCGGCACCCGAGGAGAGATAGTCGGCACCCCAGGAGAGTTGGTCGGCATACCAACCAGGAATATCAAAGGATAACTATGCATTTAATGTGCATTAAATGCAGATAACAACGCATTTAATGAGACTTAATTTATATTTCTACTGTATTAATAGATGACAACACATAGCATACCAAGCAATTCAAGGAAGACAAACCATCATAGAAGGCCAACAATTAGATTCATTGTATGTAGACATAAATGTCTCCATAAAATGAATCTCTTTATCTCCCATCACTATAAATACATGTATTCCCATCACTATAATATATTACTAAAGGTAATTTACATTAAAAGCTTAATATTGTTAGTAATTAAACAATAAGTCTTTTAATAAAAGCTAGTTTTAATGTAGTGATTATTGATTGGTTACACATTTATGCATATCACTTTTTGAATCGTAAGGCAAAAGATTACCAGGTCAATTTGAGAGATCTTTAGGTTTCATTAAAAAGGCGAACTCCGATCGGCGTTAATCCTTTTAAGAGTGACCCATATTTTTATTAGGTTTTAATCGACCATCACTTTGGTAAAAAAAATACACTGTTGTTCTCGAGGTCACCGGTGATTATTATTCAGTTGTTGGTGAAGAATCCATCCTCACGTCCACTCCTATTCCTTGTGAAGATACAAGAGGAGTTTATTAGGGGAAGATTTCCCTTATGTTATTTTGATTGAACCGAGTAATGAACAAGATGGGGAGGCTGAATAAGTGGAAAATTCAATTTTTGATGACCTAAATCCACTTTTTATTTCGGAAAGCCTAGCGTGTCATATCGGCCTTGGGAAGAGGTAGAAGTAGAATAATTTATGTGTTTAGCACTTCATTTTTCCTCATGTTCCATAGGATCTCAAAGATATGACAAGCTAACCTAGAAGATAGGTTAATTTGGCAGTTGCTGAGCCAACCTGAAGAAATAGGGGGCCTATAAAAATAGGCCGAACAGGCTACAATCATGTATAAAAAGAAGGTCATGACCCTCAGAGATAAGGAAACTAAAAAGCTGAAATGCCAAAGGGGCAAGGATGTCGAGTAGGACAAAAATAGGAGGACATACAAGAATCAAACAAATTCTGGTGCCCCCATTCTCCCTCCATTATTGAAATGACTTGTGATCATCAATGAAAGACAAACACAAAGTCATTCTAGGACTACCCCTCCACAAGGTAGTGGGACTCTTCCATGGGATATTGCCTTCATGAAAGGCAAAGATCTAGTCACCACCGTTGACTAGGCTCAAAGAGATGCATAGGTTTCTTACTTTGTCGCTCAAAAAGCGATGTTACCCTCCGTTATTATTGACTTGAGAGGGGTTCTCTATGGAATTCCTCAATAATAAATAAGGCATTCGCCATAACGTATTTGTAAATTTCGTTCCTCACTTAGAATATTTTTTTTTAAAAAATTTATATAAACTAATTGTTGCCTTTCCTTTGCTTATGCTATGTAAGTCACCCAGGAGTGTTGGAGCGAAAGTCCAAAGGTCTATTGAGAACGCATATAGATCGAACTATACAAAAAATTACACATACAAGAAATCCTACAAGTCGAAATTAGGATTTACCTTTAGAGATCTATTAGATTTGATCTCGTCTTTATACAAATAGAATATGTGATGTCTCGATTCACCTCACGGTCTTCTACTGTATTCCCGATATGGATAACCATGAGTGGAGGGTGGACTCATATTTCATGACCACCTTCTTGTCTCCTCTTTATTCTCCACTATCTCTCTTTCTCACAAGTATGAACTCGGGTCTTTTATGTATCCAAGAGTGATGGCTGGTTAAGAAAGAATGAGTCTTAGGTGCATATATATAGGCTACAGTAGGGACCCTAAGGAGACAATAGACCTGAGAAAACCTAATCCTTCCCGGATCCTAATCTCAGTCCCTTAATTATAATTAATACCATTAAATAATTATAATTGCAACTACGCTCCTTAACTCAAAATTATATTTCGAGCTCATCATTATTAATTATTAAATTCTCCCCACATTAAGGTTACAGATACCCGTTAATAAAATAAATTACTGATAATTTATTTTATTAACTTCTTTAAGTCCTTGAGCGGTCCAACTTAACTTATTTATAGTGTCGGATTAACATAATCCACCTGCACGGTTTGACACATACAAAACTTATAAGTATCTAAAGGGAGTATCACCAGTCACTATACCGAGACGTGGATTCCATCCATAAAAGACTTTCATCGTACATTAATCACCATACCCAATTTATCAAGATTATCGATCCCATAATGAATCTCACCCAATAAGTCAAAGTAATAAATAACTAGTGCTTGTGTCCATCAATCATATCCGGATTAAGAGCCTTAAGTAAACCTAATAATCACGAGGTGTGCATTGTCTTATAAAATCTGTATAAAAACAATGACCTCAAATTGGTCCCGTTCAATACACACAAAGTGTACTAGCACAATAAGTTGAAACTATACAGCTATAATCAAGATAGACCTACTAAAATATTGTGTTACAGTCCTAGTGATAGTGTGTCAAATTCCATCTAAGACTACGAACGATAAAAGTTTTATTCCACAAGAATTGATGATCTGATCCTTTGTGTGTAAGTCGTACTCTACACACCAGAACACCTACTGGGCAGCATAAAAGACATCGATAATATATAAAATACAGTAAACATTATGTTCATACACGATTCTCATTAAAATAGGAATAACTGATTTTATTATAACAATAAATCCATAACTAAAATTATTACATAAAGCATGATTTGAGTCTACTTCTCTAACAAGGAGATCGCAAACTGATTCCGCCACCTGAGGAAGAGTAACAACTAGCTCTTTGAGTCCAATAATGTTATAAGGATCATGTTATCAGTGAAAAAGTCAGAGATGACCAATCTCAATTAGAAGCTAAAGAATGAAACATATGTCGAATATATGGTTATAGAGGAGACTGAGATGATTCAACTTGAGTTCAATCAAGTGGACACTGAGTTTTCCAAATTGAAGACTATCGTCTACCTGAAGGTCCTGCAGAAAATCATCATTCAACAGCAGAAGAGGGATTTGGAGAACATAAATGAGAAAGACATCAACAAGGCTTATATTGAAGGATTTGATGTTGCAATCCAAGGGGTCACATCGTAATTAGACTACTGTGAGTCCATTGCCTTCAACGAAGGATGGGTGGCCAGTCTTCAAAGGTGTAAAATCCCTGAAAGTGATCTAACCTATACTGAACACCCCTGTTAGAAAACCCAGTGGAGGGGGTGAGGATGAAGAAACTGTTGAGCTTGCTTACCAGGTCGTTGACGATTCGCCTACTCCACCCGAGGGGGATGTTATTGTTGACTATCAAAGGGAGTTCACCCATAACTGTAAGTTAGTTTATTTTTCCTTTTTATTAAACTTCTATGGGCCCTTTTGGTCATTCATTTTGTAGGCATGTGGCCACTTTTCTATCGTTACTGAAAGTATTTAATTCTACTTCATTATCTCGATTCTTATTTTTCTTTCAAATGGCATGTTTAGTAGTTTATTTACCCAATTATGACTTTGCAGCTGTCTTGGTAAGTTCATAAGAAAAGGCTAGCAGATATAAACTATACTCATGCGATTTCTTGAATTAGGCTGGGTAAATGAAAATTGGGTTAGACTAGTTAACTAGGTTAGACTTAACTAGGTTAATTTGGTAATACGTTAGCCGTGCATACTAGTTGAGAGGTGAGGATTATCAAGTGAGTGTTGAGGTACTAAAATGTATGTAATATCAACTGGTAAGCATTTTAAATACTTGCTAAACTATTCTTAAAGCTATTTTACACTCAAGCTCTGACCCATTTCCTGTTGTCTTATATTCCTCTTGTGTATACATACATATATATATATATATATATATATATATATATATATATATATATATAGAGAGAGAGAGAGAGAGAGCGGTTCTCATGCATACCCCAGTTTGCATACCGCTGGCGCGGACCAATTTTGATAAAATAGTAAAAAAAATATTTTTGATGTAATTTTTTTTTTATAGTTTCTAAACATTTCAATAGGACCATAAAAAAAAATTCAACTCAAAATGAATTTTTTTGCTATTTTAAAAAAATCGGTCAAATTTTGTCAGTTTTTAACAACTTAAAAACAACTTAAAAACTGACAAAGTTTGACCGATTTTTTTAAAATAGGAAAAAAATTCATTTCGAGTTGAATTTTTTTTTATGGTCCTATTGAAATGTTTAGAAACTACAAAAAAAAAATCGGCCCGAAATTATTTTTTTTTACTATTTTAAAAAAATGGTCCGCACGGAGGGTATGCAAACTGGGTATGCATGAGATCCTTTCTGTATATATATATATATATATATATATTACAGGTGACCATCCACAGGGGCATCAGGCCTAGATCTTTGAACCATTGACATGCTGCAGCAAGTATGAAAGTTGCAGGTCCTTGCAGTAGATGACTCCATTCTTATCTTTTCAGTCTTTTATTTGGTTATTCTCAGATAGGTCATGTGTCGCCCGTTTCCATATTTCATTTAGTTCAGAGAGATACTTGTCCTCTTTATTATTTCAGGATTTAGCTATTGTTGGTATTGCTTTATTTAGTTCCTTGTCATGCGATTGGGATGTATTATTTGGATTAATTGATCTAACTTGGTATTTCATTTGGATGTTTTGGTTTTAATATTATCATTTGTATTCATGAAAATGGTTTCATAGTAAATAATAACAATCGAACTTAAGTTATAAAATTAAATGCCTTGACACTTAGCTTAATTATTTATTAGGTGATTAATGAAAAAAATTATTTTACGACAGTGATGCTAAGAATGAACCAACCGAGTACTTTGAATTAATTTAATAAAGAACTGATCACCCGGTATTTAATTAGGCGGGGTGTCACATAGACCTACATAGTTGAGTCGATCTTCTTTATGAACATCTTGTAATAAAACTTTGGTAGCTTTTCCCTACATTCTACGAAACAAATTATGTTACTTTGTAATAATAAATCCCCAAGGTAGTTCTCAATGATGTATTTTACTGATCTGTGTCTATCAATGGTATGAAATGACACCGAGAGTATGCATCCATGAAAATCAAGCATTGTTGTTTAGAGATTGAGTTGATAAGTTGATATATTGGCAATGGAAAACTTTCCTTTGATAAGTACTTGTTGAGGTCAATGAAGTCTATGCACACCCTCCACTTTTCTCTCTTCTTTTTACCACAACAATGTTCCCTGATGGAGTCGGACTTAAGGAGTTTTTAAACTTCACCTTCCACAGTTTTGACTATTTTTTGGCGTCGGCTTTCTTAGCTTCTATTGATCGATCGAAAATTGGATCAACGTTCAGTCGATATTAGGAAATATCCAGATCTATCTCTTGAGTTCATAGGGCTACCGTGCAAAGACATCGACATTGGTCCTAAGGAAGTGGACGAGCTTCTCCGCTTCCTCCCAAGGTAATTTTGATCCGATCAAAAAGGCTTTATCCAGTTAAGATGGGTCTATAAAAACAATGATGAGTTCCTTTAATACTCGTTTGGTGAGGGCTAACCTAGTTTCTTTCAACCCCTGAAGAATGCCCTTTGGTTGCAATTTATGATTATTTCCCTTTGAATGGTCATCATTATTACTCTTCCCGAACTAACCATTCTTCATTTTGATGGTGGCTATGAAATAACTGTGAGTCATTTCATGATCATCCCTGATTTACAAAATTCACAGATCGCTCAGGAACTTGATTTTTTACTAAGGGATAAGGGGACGACCTTCAGATCATGAAGTCAACCATAAGGTGACCCTTATTGGATAACATGAAACTCTATATCATGGTTTATCGTGATGATTTTAATTTTGATCTTGATCTTCCCCAGAGGAGTTTATACATATCCATTAAAACTAATCAGTAACCCAACCTTGGTATTGAGTTCTTCGATATTGTATAATAAAATCACGTACCTCATATCGATGATCTTCCTTGGTCTATCAGAATTCTCTTGACATAAAAAATAGTGATTTTCGAAGTTAAGAACAGCGAATCTTTGTGCAAAAAGTTCACGCTAACCAAATCATCATCAGTCAAAATAATATCTCGGTCGAAATCCATATCCTTTCGCCCCTTTTTGGACATGATAGGCTAGGATACCTCTACCTGAAATAACTCATGTATGCAATATTCAATCTTCACTTTTTCCCTTAGATTTTTATCAGCGCATTGTGTAGGATAAGTATAATCTTGAATAGCATTGTTCAGTCCTGTAGGTAGTAGAACGTCATCTTCCATCCAAACTATACCTATCCTGATCGCAGACTTGGTCTTGGAAGTGTTAATATACTCTTTGAGGTGCGCATCGTAGACGAGATCCTCTAAATGCTTCTTGAACACATGAGGTTAGTATCCTTGTCGTTGCCCATCTTGGGCGGCCGCTTGAAGTAAGGTTTGTCCCTAATCTGCGTAATCATCTTGTAAATATGCTCTTTGAAAAGTTTCCAATGCTTGGAGATTGGAAGCCAAGGTCGTTCTGTGAACTTTTCTTCGTCAAGGCAAACTGAATTCCTCCCTTGAAGGTCTTCTTTATGTCACTCTTCTTTGACTCCTTTAAACTCTTGTCATGTGGAGCCTCTACATTGACAATTTCATTCTCCATTTTGGCATATTTTTTAATATGCATCATAAGATCATCCGTAGTTGACGCCATCTTCTTTGTTACGGATTAATAGAGGTCATCTAACCTGAAGAGGCAAAACTTGAAGGATGAGATTGCCAATTTCTTATTGTAGTTGTCTATCTCGTTGCAAATTCCCTATACCCTGCATAATTTATGAGGGCCTCTCCTTTATTCCTCTTGAGAGCGATCAGTGAGTCCACCTCATTAACTTCTTTGCTGATGGTAATGACGTGGATTGTGAATTTCACTACAAGAAAAATAGTCATTTATGTCAATCAAAAACTGACATATATGACTATTTATGTCAGTTTTAAATTTTTTCAAAACTGACTTATAAAGCACTGACATAAATGTTCATGAAACTGACATAAATAAGATCACATTTATCTCAATTTTTAAAAATACACATAAAAATACAATATTCAATATGTTTTTAATCACATTTTCATGAAAAACTGACATAAATATGCTCACATTTATCTCAATTTTAGTGATTTTATGAGAGTTTTTTCAAAACTGGCATAAATGTTGATATAAAAATAAAAAAAAATCATTACTCCATTAATAGACAACTATTATTTGAAGTTAAATCAACCCTTCTAAATAGATAATAATCAAGGTCATAAATTTCACTAACTTCATACACACCAAGATATTTACAATCAAAAGATAGTGATAATATCCTAAAAATAGTGATGATACATTAAAATATCAAAAAACTAGCATTGCGAACATCATAAGATCCACAATCCAAAATAATACTCAAGCTAGAACGTTGTCGAACATAATACTCGATCAAGTTTGTTCTCGATGCTATCCATCCCAGAATGAGTAACCCTGCAATCAAATATAATCAACGAAGTTTTCATCAAAACACAATCATCTCAACAAAATTAATTAACATATATGAGAGAAATTAAAGACACAAAATGGGTGAAATAAAATCTAAAAAATATAATTTGCAGTAAAGGGTGAAATATCAAGTGGGTGAAATATTCGAGGAATTTCAATAGAGGTCGCCGAGTGCTCCAGAGATGTCAGGAAAATTGGTGAAAGGGCGATGATGGTTGTTTTCCCTTGGTTCTATTCCCGAGGGTTGGATCTGGCAATGCTGGTGGTGGAAGGGTGGGTAGCGAAGACAGTGTAGTAGTCTGGATAGGGGCGACAGAGTGGTGGCCTGGATAGGGGAGGGGGTGAGAAAATGGAACAATAGCCACCAAAAGTTCGAGAGTTGTTTCAAAGGACAAAATCTTTTGCTCCAATTGGGTCGCTTGAATGTTCTTAAGCTTCACTGAAGTTCGTTCAATTTTGTGTTTACTGCAACCGCCAACAACCAACAACCAACAACCAACAACCATGTGGTACCCATTTGACGTATACATCGTAATGATACCAAACAAGCATAGGCAAATAAGACAAATCTCTAAAATAAAGTGTATTGAATGAATGAACAATAATCAATAGAGAATGACGAAAGACATGATTATACCTTTAATGAAGCCCCACCTACGAGAAATCCACCAATGTCTTCTTCTGTTTTCAATTCAGTACAGTTACCCCCATTTACAGATCCTGTAAAATAGATGCATTGCGATTACTGAATATGGACAGAAATTGGTGAAAAGTGATAAAATGTAGTAAAAGAGCAAGCGATACTTTAATTTAATTAATAAGTCCAGCAGGTTTTAGATTTACTAAATTGCGCAATTATATGGTCAAGCTTTATGTTACCTGTAATAACAACAATTCTACCACCTTTTAGAAAAACAAATGAATAATATCATCCCATTGAGAAACAACCCGCCACGAATCCATTACCATATCGCACCACTCAACCTCTACTTTAGAAGTCGAGTGATATCTGTGTCCACCTCTTCAGGAAAAATGTATATGTGCTCCCACAATTTGATGGATTCTTACAGACTGATATGGAATTTGACATCGTTACAACATATCTACTATCATAACATAACACATTGTGATACGAAGACTAAAAATAAAAATATGGTTCTGCTTGTGAATTCATAATACATCACAAGAAAAAACCTCCAATAGAAACACTATAGAGATAATTCTAAAAAATGCAATACCTCCATAAATAGTACGTGTTTTAGAAGAAACTTCTACTGAAACAGTTTTACTAAGTCAATCACGAACAACTAGATGGACTTCCTGAGTTTGTTGAGGTGTAGCAACTTTACCAGTTCTAATTGCCCGTACAGGCTCGCATGCAATGACAACATCATCCCAACTGGGCACAGAATCTGCAAATGATGGACAAGAGTAACATCATGAATAGATTAAAAAACGGTAAACCAGTTCAATGATAAGATCCGATAAAGAGCGGCGAATTCATGAAAAATGGAACAAAACCAAGGAAGCTTGCCTGCAAAGGCCTTCAATTGCTGAAACTTAATGTCAAAAGTTTTGCCTTCTTCTCATTCTTGTAACAGTTCTCCAATGCAAGCTATTATTCTAAGATTCTGTCTCAAGGCATAAGCAACCCTCTTTCCTATAACATCTCATTCTGGCATGTACATTGAATATGTATAGGCTATAAAATATCTTTCCAGTATAACGTGTATTAACTGTAAAGAAAAATATAAGTTATATATTTCAAATGAAATACTGCAAATTTCTATACTATAACAAGTCAATACTACAGGCCAAATATCGAAGCAAAGATACTACAAATGAAATATTGCAGATCAAAACCAATTACATTTACATGGTTGGTTTTTATTTGAGTTTACTAAAGCACAAAAAGGATGAAATCTCAACAGCTAAAATGAAAGCACGAATGTAGATAACTAAGATAAAAGCATAAAAGATGCAATCTAGCTTACTATTGACTTTTATTTGAGTATTTGTTTGTTAGGAACTTGCTTGTACTCGAAACCAAACATGAAAACTAAAATCCACAAATAAATTTATGCCATTTTTACTTGAAAAAACACAGATATGCAGACTTGTCTCTTACAGCTTATTTGAATAGAAGCACCATGTTATGGTTTTGAAACCATTGATTTGGTCAAGTATATGCCCGTTCCAATGGCATTGTCTTACTTTTAGCATGGTAGAGCTATGATTTTGGCGCAATTTATATTCTTCCCTTTCAACAAAATAATATCCATCAATACATAATTATAGCAAATGTCTATTAAAGGGAAAACACAAAGAATATCTCAAATACCATATGTCACTGCAAAAATCATTTTTTAGAGATAAAACATGTATATCAAACACCACAAAAGTCAATAAGGTTTCTAGGTCAGTCAATAATAATCAATAATTTTTGAAAGCCCAACACTACACCACATTTTATGAAGAACATAGCTCTTAATTTAATAATAACATCACTAAAAGCATACACAACTTATAATTCACCTTCTCTTTCTATATTGTAAATTAGATTTTCTAATGGCCCACTGTAAAGAGAGTTGTACCCATTTTAGTAGCTACACAGATAATTTTACATCAATTCAGTTATGGGTTTACCTTCTATAGTGCCAAAAAATCTGCTGCAACTCGTATCATGCCCAATATGGTTTCTTTATACTCATAAGAACATTGGGATGGGATCAGAGTTGATATCATCAACTTCAGTAGTAAGCGCATGCTTCACTGACATCCTAATAACTGAACTAACTATAAACAAAGTTCTAACATTGACAAAGAAGAAACATAAATGTACCAGTAATCATATATCATAACAATAATGTATTTTATTTTTAACAAAATGATTCTGAAAGAAAATGAATAAAATGATAGATTAAATAAAAAATTAAAGCGCAGGTGATCCATTGTTTCAATACAACAGGTGCCTTCTCCACGTCTTTGGCTACAGGTGCCTTTTCCACGTCTTTGGCTTCCTCCAAACCAAGGTTTGTAAAATCCCGGACATCCTTGATCACCTTTATTTTAGCAGTTATATAAAATTTCTCCAACTTCACATCAAACGATGTCTTCTCTACATTCTTTTCCTCGGCTTGGGCAGATCCACCACCTGGCTCTCCCACAAAACCTAAGTCCATGCCTTATATCAAAATTTGCTGCATTTTGGGATGACTTATTCACTCTGTCAGATCAGGGCCGATCTGTTTGCATTATTTAGGTGGTAAGGCAACACAAAATTGGGCTGGCATTGGTATTTTATCAGAAGGGCGGGGGGTGTCTAGGGCCGTACGGATCGTAGAAAGGATGGTATTTGTATCTTTTAGACCTGGCATTGGGATCGCTGCGCATAAAATTGGGTTGGAAAGCTCGAGATTGAAGTAAAAAAAACACTGTATTGGTTAACTATGAATCTGATACAATGTGGAATAATGTTAGAAATGATATGTTTTCCCTATGTAAGGACATGATTTACTATGAATTGTGATAAAATATGATCCCTTCTCAAATATTTCAAAAATACTGGGTGATGTACATATACTAGCAGTAACACGCTTCTTTTGTTCAGCAAAAATAACCCTTCTCATATTATCCCCAACCATAATATTAGCACAAATATCCAATCCAAGTATCTGTTGTAGAGCTATTAGAATGTTAGGATTATGAAAATATATATGCATATATAGATAAATATATCACAAGTATACATGCTTGATAAATAAGCAACAATCAAACTAGTTTTTTAAATAGTCATGGTTGTGGCTTTCATGAATGCATCAATCTCAAGGTTTAGTTCAATACCAACTTCTTTCTCTCATCTTGAAAACTCCTCGACATATCATACATTATTCCAACTCCGAATCAACATCCTGAGAAATCCAATGTCTCACAAACAGTCATCTCACCATAGTGAAGATCGTGCTGGCTAATATAAGCACATGTTCTCTGAGGAACGAATTCCTTAAATTCATGGCCACAATATGTGATTTTCCCACTTACTGGTTCATAAGCCCAAGCTATTATAAACCACGACAAACAAATAAAAAACACCATAATGATGATCAATTTGAATGGCAAGAAAACACATGAAGCTACATATTCATAATTTCACAAGCCTAATGTTCAGGCAAACATAACGGAGCTTGTAAAACAAACTGAGGGATAAAGTAACTATTCAAAATCATCAAATACCTACAGTTTTGGGCGGAGTGCCTCTAATGGATTTTTGATCTTCTGTGCTCCTTGCTATTGGATCCTCTGTTAAATTAGTCATATGCACTTCAAACTACAATATTTGAAAATGAAAAAAATATTATCAACAGGATAATAAGAATTCCAATTGAGATTGAATTGGTACCTTTCCTAATGCCCAATCAGCAGAATAAAAAAACACGTTCATTGTCCTACCATTGTAGTAAATTATTTTTTGGGTAAAATGTAAAGTGTTAGTAATTGAACCGAAATAACATTAGTGACTAAATTTGAAACCCATGAATTATAATTAGAAACTACCTTGGATATTAATGGATTTTTCTATGGCAATAACCCTCTTTACTTTTTCTTGATTACTTCCTCTTGCAGAAAGCCAGAAACAGGTGCAAAAATAATCATCTTTTGAGATCCTAAAAGCATAGGCATATTAATTAAAATGTAATGATATATGATTCACATAAATTAACATTAATCATACCTCCAGCTGTGGGAAGGGCATGGGATTCTCATTATTTTTGGTCATTTGTTTTGGGTCATCCTGTCCTTCAACTTTTGGGGTATCATCAACAAGATCAAGTTCCTCACTATTTGTCCCTGACATGTTTTGCTTATTCTTCACAACTGCACTAACAACATAAACAAGCATCAAGAGATTACCATGACAAATCCAATTATTAAAAAAAATATATAAAAATATGAGATAGGATAATAAACCCTTTGATTATCATCAGATTTCCATGCAAGTGGCTGTAAAAATGTCATTTTTCCTGAGGCAGGAGGTCTAAGTAAAAGCACCTTTCTTGTCAGGAAACCAAACTTTTGACTTTACATTCCTCAGCAAAGGATTCTTCATCTTATTTTGTATCTCTTCCCGAACTAAAGAAATCTGAAAGGCAATCCAAGTATTTATATGCTCTATGAAGCTAAATACCCGTTCTCTGCAGAAATGGCGCATTTATGGATATTATAATATCTCAATATAAATAAAAGCTTCAAATTTTAAGCATAAAGGCAATCCAAGTTTTCAAAGGCCATCAACACAAGAGCTAAATGAATAACAAAACAAATTAAGAACATACATTCATCTGGTGAACTAAAAATTTAATCCACTATTGTTGATATGTATGAAAACTATAAAGTATAGCTAACGATAAAATAATAGTAAATTATTTCATATAAACAATTCTTTGTCTAAACAGGAATTGAGAAAGGCAAGGTAAATGTGCTAAGTTCCTCAAAAGAAAAGTCCAGGAAAAAGCAAAAATGCAAACAAAGCTTATCTTGGGGTATTATCAACAAACAATGGTAATTATCCTTTTGATTCAAAATTTCAATGCATAACTAAAGACTAAAATATCAGACCTTTATTTTCTTTTCCAACAAATCTGTATATGTAAAAGTTCAATTCATTCAGCACAAACCAATTTAAGCCCTACTACAAGAATCAAGACTAGTCTTCATAAATTAATGGAGATCTATTCAAACTAAATGGTCTTCTTTACGATATATACCAACTACACAACTAGTTTAGCGCTGGATAATAACATCAACAAGAAACACCTAATTAGAGATTAACATTATTACTAAAAAAGCATTGATGAAGCCACAACAAAAACATCTTGCATACCTTCACTCGGTTACAATGGATTAATAGTGGGTAATTCATTACATCCACAATAGCAATGTAGAAAAGTTAAAAGCGGATAAAAGCACAGACCTGACCAGTTACTTTAATAATACAATATTAATTTACGCTACGAATTATTAATGTTTTCCCACATTTGATAATGGGATGTTAATAGTTTACTTTAACAGATTTGAAGGATGATTGATGCTCTTTGCCTTGAATCCATTTGCTGCTGACTCTAGTGCTTGCGAAGCTTGAAGGGCCATCTCAGCATGGAGTTGGAAACATGTCACAGCCATTGGATGCTTGTGCAGCGAAACCATAGACGTCAGGCCTCAAAGTACAACCATAATGGCACCAAAGATATCCAAGGTAAGAATAATAATAGGTTTGCAGCTCTAGACAATAGCAGGTATGACAAGCAACGGGTGAACAGTGGAAGGGTTAATGGGAAAGGACACCTCGGCTCAAATCATCCTTTGAGTGGAAATTACGCTAAAGCCAAGTCACATGTCAGCTCTCCATTGGCGGAACTTATTCACCAAGCAAAATTTATCAATTATACAGGGACGGGAGGAGACAGGCAGCAGTTGACGTCGTCAAAAGTGGGAGCAGGTAAGACCACGATTCTCAGCACGAAAAGGCTACCAACACAAACCACTATAGCGTCCAATCAACTTTGGACGCCTACAGGCAGACCTGCCACGCTTTTGGAGGAAGAGTCTACTAATAACCGTGAGTTAACGGGACATGCTAGTGTACGGACTAGTGGGACAATTGTAAATGCTTCTAATTTTACACCAGAAACCCTAATAGCTTCCAACATAAATGAAAATAATTATGATATTCCTCACGACCCTAAAGGTATATATGAAAATAGAGTTAACGCAGGAAGTTTGGCTTCGAATTTCAGTCAGTTTTTACCAAAAACCCCTAATGGAGTGTCCTTTCAATATTGCGATGTTGGGGAACGTCCAGACAAAAAAGGAAGTACTGCCATCAGGAGAATTAGTGGTGAACCTAGAGAACATGATAGAGGAATCCCTAATGCTCCAAACCAACTGGAATGTATCGCAAGTCCAACCGAATGTGTCCAGAGTAATGTGGAAAATGATGGACTATCCCCAATGGCAGAGTAAGGGCCTTCGTCAATTTTATTACTCACTTGTCATAAATGGTTGCTATTATTTGGAACTGTCGTGGGGAAAACAAACCCCTTTTCAAAACCACCCTCAAAGAATTAATGAGTATTTATACCCCTAATGTTGTGATCATTTTAGAGACTCACATTTGCATTACTAGTGTGGTAGAGTTTTTCAATAGCTTAGGACTTACCGAGCAAATTGTTTCCAAACCCCTTGGCCAGTCGGGGGGTATTTGGAAGACGTGGAATCCAATTTTAATCCAGATTCATTGTATTGCGATATACCGGCAAGCCATCCATGCTATGGTGAAGAAAACCAGTTATAAAGAGTGGTTGCTCTCTGCAGTTTACGCTAGCCCCCTCCCGCGACTGAGAAAACAACTTTAGGAGAACTTGACTGATATTGCGGAGTTTATGGACGCCCCATGGCTTGTGGCTGGCGACTTTAATGATCATATGGACGATTCTGAAAAAAAGTCCTACTCTAAACACGTGACAACCGCTAAATGTTCCAGATTCATCGACAACATCAATAACTGTAACCTGTCCGATTTGGGGTGCAATGGGCCTCGGCTTACTTGGACCAATAGTCGGGATGGTTTCGCCAACACTATGATCCGTCTCGATAGGTGTCTTGCCACCAATGGTTGGAGGCTAATGTACCCGAATGCTACTGTCGAAAATGTGCCTAGGACTGCGTCGGATCATTGCCCGATGGTGCTTCACTTTGAAGGTACAATTTCTAATGCGAAACTACATAAACCTTTTAGATTCCTCTCTTGCTGGTTTGATAGGAAAGACCTCAAAGAATTAGTTAATAAGACTTGGAATAAACACTCAAGCCTTGAAGATAATATTAACAAGTGTACTAACTCTATAAAAGAGTGGAATAAAAATGTTTTTGGAAATATCTTTCAAAATAAAAATCGAATTTTGCAGCGTCTCAAGGGTATCCAAAAGGCCCAGGAAAACATTTTCTCCCACAGTCTTGACATCCTCGAAAAAAAATCTCCGGACTAATTTTAACACTATTTTAATTCAAGAGGAGAAATATTGGCGTCAAATATCTAGAATCCAGTTGATGAGTAGGGGAGATAGAAATATAAAGTTCTTCCACACTTCCACCATTATTAGAAGGAAGAAGAATATAATTGATCGTCTCATGATTAATGGAGTGTGGACAGATAACTCTTCCACCCTTACCACTCACATCAATGACTACTTCAAAAATCTATTCCAAGCTGAGTTTTCGTATGATATTAGGAGCCAAATGTATGACTACCCTCACCTCAAATTTGAGAATAGGGATAACACAACAATTACTTGCCCCCTTGTGCTTGACGAAGTTAAACGCGCTACTTTTAGTATGAAAGCTAGTAAAGCTCCTGGCCCTGATGGGATCCAACCCATGTTCTACCAACACTTTTGGAGTGACATTAAAGACAACCTGTTTAATTTTGTTAACAGGTGTTGGAGTCAGAAAGATTGTTCTGCCAGTATGTTGGAGTCAGAAAGATTGTTCTGCCAGTATGAATAATAGCTTTGTGACTTTGATACCTAAACTTGATAATCCTGAAAATATCAGTCAATTCCGCCCTATCACTCTCTGTAATGTCTCTTATAAAATCCTTGCTAAAGTGATAGTTAATAGGCTGCGACCTATCCTTTGTCGAATTATTGACCCGTGTCAGGTTAGTTTCCCTCCGGGTAGACAAACCTCTGATAATATCATTGTTACCCAGGAAATCTTACACTCTCTTATGAAGAAAAAAGGTAAGGTTGGTGGGGTTATCTTGAAAATTAACCTTGAGAAAGCCTATGATAAAGTTAGCCGGGACTACCTTGAGGAAGTCCTTAAGTGGTTAAATGTGGAGAGCGGTTTGAGTAAGTTGATTATGAGTTGTGTGAGAAATACATCCGTCGCTATCCTTTGGAATGGTTCCCCGCTTCCTAGCTTTACCCCCACGAGGGGTCTAAGACAAGGAGATCCACTATCCCCATACTTATTTGTGATGTGTATGGAATACCTCTCTGCAAGTATCTCTGACAAAGTGGGGAAGGGTAATTGGAAGGGGATCAAAGCATCCCCGAATGGCCCTTGTATCTCGCATCTCTTCTTTACGGACGATCTCATCCTGTTCTTTAACACGACGGCTAGTTCTTGTGAGACTGTGCTGGGCACAATTGATGAGTTTTTCCATATCTCGAGCCAGAGAGTTAGCTACCCCAAATCAAAAAATTTTGTTTCGCCTAATATCCCTAGGCATAAAGCACCTGATCTTAGTAATAAATTTGGGATGGGCCTCACCGAGAACCTGGGAAATTACCTGGGGGCCAGTCTTGTTCACGGTAGGTTCAATAATGCGCACTTTAAAAATGTTGTTGAAAAAGTTCAAAAGAAGCTTACGGGGTGGAAAGATAAGTTGCTATCCTTTGCGGGTAGAACCAATCTTGTTCAATCAGTTACGTCCACAATCCCCACGTATAATATGCAAACCGCTCTCTTCCCTAAGAAAACTTGTGATACTCTCGACCGTCTTAATAGAAACTTTATGTGGGGAAGTAATGAGAGCAAGAAGAAGATCCATCTGGTTAGTTGGGATAAGGTCTGCATGCCCAAAGATAGGGGTGGCTTAGGTATTAGAAATGCCCATGACAATAATAAAGCTACGATTGCTAAATTAGGTTGGAAAATCATGAATAATAGTGGCTTCGTTTGGGCTAATGTCATCACTAAAAAATATAAAGTTAATCATAACCCTAGACTGTGGTGTAAGAAAACCAACACCTCCCACATTTGGGGTAACATTTTTAAAAGTAAGGAGGTTCTCATAAAAAACACCAAATGGAATGTGGGGAAGGGCAATAAAGTTAACATCATGAAAGATTGGTGGTGTGGGGATGCACCTATTGCTGATCGAAGCAATTTTAGCCCCATGTGTGATGACAATGTGAGCTCCCTTATAACTGATAATGGAGTTTGGAACCTTAATATGATTCGCCAGAGGTTCAATGACAAAATTGTGGATGATATAATTAATACTGTTCTCCCTAAAAGGGGGGGCTAGAGATGACATGCCCTCTTGGCAATCGAGCAGTAAAGGTAAGTTTTCTATCCATTCTTGCTATAATATAATTTCTGTGGGGGAGGAGGATCCTCCCCCCTGGAATGGTTGGAAGAATATTTGGAAACTTGGTATCCCTACCAAATTAAAACAGTTTTGTTGGACCATCCTTCATGGAAAACTTCTCACTAATTCCCATAGAGAGATAAGGGGCCTCACCACGGATAATTCTTGCCCTAGATGCTCATGCAAGGAAGATCTCAACCATCTATTCATAGAATGCCACTTCTCTAACCAGGTTTGGTTGAATCTAACCCGCCCCTCACCCACAGACAAGGTATGTTCACTGATTTTAACTCTTGGGTAGTTGCAAATGTGTGGAATAAAGCGGACAACAATTGGTATGTGACTTTCATCTCTTTCCTTTGGTGTATCTGGAAAACTCGTAATAAACTTGTTTTTGATAACGTTAGCACCACCTCTTATATGGTTAATAAGCTTATTTTTGAACTTAACTGCGATATCTTCGAAACTCATAATAAGAATATTAACCATAAAGGGGTAAGTTCCAGTACACCCACTTATGCTAGTGCTTGTACTCTAGGTACCTACATCATTCATTCGGACGGGAGCTTTAACACAAATAGCGGGATTGGAACTTTTGGAGGTGTCGTGCGGGATGATGAAGGAAGATGGATTATTGGCTACACTGGACGTATTCAAGGAACAGCTAGCCCATTGCGTGCTGAGTTGGAAGGTGTTTTTCACGGGCTTAACATTGCTACCAGAGAGAGGTGGAAGAGCGTCTGCCTTAATACTGATTTCCTTGAGGCCATCCAACTCTTGGAGTCGGAGGATAGGGGGAACCACCCCCTGGCTAATATCATTGAAGACTGTTGTGATCTCGTAAGTGGCCTCAAAGCCAAGGTCATCCATATCTCGAGAGAAAAGAACATCCAAGAGGATTGCATGGCCAGATTTGCGAGAGACTCCCAAGATCTCTATTTGGAGTATGAGCATACCCCGAAGCGGCTGCTCGTGATGCTCGATCGTGCCGATTTTGATCACCCCGTGATCTAGCCCCATTTCTGTTATTTTTTCATTTTCCTTTCGTAACCAAAAAAAAAAAAGTATATGACAATCGTAACACCAAATATGTCCAATTACTGACATATGACAATTAAACTAGAGTGTAGATTTGGATTGAGTCTGAATCCATCATGGAAATCCTTAAAAAGCGTAAACAAACAAGAAACGATCACGCATGTATGACCACATGAAAAACAATTCTCGCTACTCAAGAATCCTCTAATAAATAGAAGTGTGAAATAAATTGATAAATATAAACAATAAAGTCACCTTGAATCATATCTCTATAATCAGTTTATGTCTCCCCATTCTTGACACAGGCAAAAACTCAATATTTTTCCAAAAATGTGATATTTCCACGAATCTTAGATGTTTCTCCCCATTTTTTACACGAAATAGTCAAAGACAAGTGAATGAGCATGATAAATAATGAGCACAAGGTATATAAATGAATAATATATATACCTTAATAAAGAATCCAAAGAGTCTCAAAATAAAAGAGATGTGATATAAGCTATCAAGAAAAAAAGGCAGATAAAGCATCTAAACAAGTGATAACCAAGCCAAACATGAGAAACCTACATGGGATATAACCACTAAAGAATGATATAGATAAAAAAATTACAATAAGAACAAGAGATATATCCAAATAATATTAGGGAATATAGAGCATAAACATAAAGCATGTATTTATCATCAAATCGGGTAAATCTCTACAAAAATATAAGAACTCGGGTCTCTATACAAGGCATACTGAAATATCCAACAAAAGATACAAAAAGAACTACATATATCACTACTGTTCCCTAAATAAAAGTAATAGTTAACTAAGTCCTAAAATGCAGTGGAGGTAGATAATGTAGCATCTGAACCATCTGAATCCGATGTTGTGAGTGGATTATCATATCCATCATCAATATCATCATTAATCTTAGTGTTATCCTCATCAACAGTAGGAGGAAAGCTCAAATAAATTATAGGTATGAAAAGGGAAATTGGAGTTCAATCGTGTAGCAAGGGAAGCTCTACACCTCTAATCGGGAACATGCTTCACTAGAAAATCAATATCATGATGCATCTAGGAGAACTTGTACAGAACGAGAACAAGACAACTTCCTAATGCACTCAACACAGTAAATCCCCTTTGGATCCCTCTTTCGATGATCAGTGTATAAGTCCCTCTCAGTTTGGACGAAAAGCATGAAAAACAATCTACATACATATGCTTTGTTTCATGTAATGCAAACGGTTGAGAACTTGACTATCGATTGCTCAATGACATGATCATCGGGGCCATAGTGATTCAATGTCAAACACTGTCGAGATCAATGTTTATCCGTGGTGATCGAAGTATTTTCTAGACAATTATACCCTCCCCGAATTGGTGAAAAATTATTTTATCACGCTATAGACAAAAGAATATAAGACGAAAAAATGGATGATGGAAGAAAAATATCAATCAAACCCTAAATTTAACAATATACATGTAACGGAATGTGATAGCACAAAGAAATCACACACAATGATCATCAACACATAATCAATGCAATAGATAAGGAAAATATGCACCTAAGTATGTGAAAACCATTGAAACGGATCAAAATGTGATAATGTGTAAGATCAATCGTAATAGTTTTCGCTAGGAACTTAGAATTACATGAAAAATGAGTGGGAAGATAAAAAAGAACAAGTACATCGTCAAATTGTAAAAAAAAAACTTATATATAGATAAACTAAGGTTTGAAACTTCAGGCCTCCAAACTATATATCAATCTAATGAAATCTTTAGGAATTAATGACGTGAATGGGTTAAGGACTCAGACTCACTTAGAATGTGAGCTATCCATATAATAATGGAGGAATGAATGTAGCATTGTTCAAACTCGTTTAAAGCGCACTTAGAATGTGAACCATTTATAACCGTGTGCATTGGGTTCAGAAGTGAGCATGCGTACGATCCTCATAAACCTAAAGAACATTCAAGCACCGTGAACAAAAAATTGCTAGAAAAACTCCACATGAGAACTGCTTCAGGTAAAAGAAACATTCAAGGCACATCTATGCACATAAACCTCAAGTCCACCTTTGCGAATAATTGAGTAAAAAACATACAACTCTCCACACATAATGAACAATCGTGCATACGATACTCAAATTCAATGGTGTGCGTGTATTTGGGAAGAATCTAAAAGTTAAGGAAAATATTCCAACAAATATTTATAGCATAGGTATCCCATAATCCAAATACTCTTTCAAAATACGCAATGAAATTCTTGATCATGTATGTTCTTACATTTTTTTAATTTTTTTCGACAAAATAACAAAATAGATAAAAAAAAGATATTTGTAAAAATGAAGGAAACAAACAGATAAAATCACACTTATCAAATTCTCTCATGATTAAAAAAGATTATCCATTTACAATTAGAAATGCTAGGCCAAAATAAAAAGGACAAATAAAACAAATATTTTTGGATTTATATAAGAGATGCTTTGTACACGAAAAATTCTCAACATTAAGCCCATGCACTGCAAATGGTATGAAAAGTAAATACCCCCAAAAGTATAAAGTGTTATAAGATATAACAATGAAATCTATCTCCAAATGAAATTTCCCAGAGAGTTTGATCACCTATAATGGGATAACAACCTACCAACCGAATCACTAAGTAACCTATAAAATCTATATTTAGGTGTGAATACATTTTTTCATATAACGAATGATTCAATTCTTGATACTTGACTACATATTAACTGTTACTAATTGTTCAATTTGTTTTAAATAGAACTTTATATATTAGTGGGACCAAAGTCCTCTTCTTTGCAACGACGGAGACCCCTAGAGCTAGAGTACCCTGGTTTCTACATAATGATGAATATTATTATTTTAAAACATAATGAACATAAGGTTCAATGTGATTGAATTGTAATTCCTTTAAAGAGATTGAATTTTCATGCCCTTAAACATTATGCGTCAAAATGAATTATGAAATGTATACCAATTAGGTCTGCAAGTTTTTGTATTATCCTAAGTTTCTAACATGAAATTTCAAAGTAAAAGTTGAATTTCATATTATAACATGAAATCATAAGTTACAACTTATTTATAGAACCTTATTTTAATAATAGTTCAAACACAATAAAATTTTAGTCCCCAAAATTTAACAAACATGTTTGTTTGTAGAGTTAAGAAGATTTCATATCCATAAAATTTCATATAAAACTGATTTAAGAGGGGATGAGTATCAATGTTAATACCAACAAGCCATAAAAACTAAAAAAATTCGTATACAAACTTACAGCGGTCTACTAACTCCAATGTGAAAAGTAAACAACAAAGCCTATGCAAAAGTAAAATAAACACCAAATGTAAACATCAATAATTCATTGAACTAAAAATCATAAGAGTTCAAACACAAATTGTAGAGGTCATAACTGATATATCTTTAAAACCAAAAATCCAAACCAACGACAAATTACAGAGATGAAATTAGTACATGGAAAAACAAAGGCTAAGCAAACCCATGTTCATTTCATTTAAATTTAGGTTGTGTTACCCTTCCACCAATTGAGGCAATTACTTCTTTAAACTAAAGAAAAACTCATAAGAGTAATAAATTGTTATTTAAAATAACACACACACACACACACACACACACACACACACACATAAATTTAGGTGGTGTTTAGTTTAAATTGTTATTTAAACTCATATGTGTGTGTGTGTTTTGTTTATATGGCGCAAAAATTTTAAACCCTTATTAATAAATCTAGAGAAAAAGCGTGTGTGCAATATTCTTATAGATGTGGATGAAGAAAAACAGAAAACCACACAAATCGATCCGTGTTTTTTACTGATATCAACAAAATCAAAGATATCCCTAGCGTAAATATGCTCAATTGGATATGAACAAATTGCACAAAATTATTTGCAAAAAACTCTAGCAAGTAAAAAAACTTCAGCAAATAAAGAGAGAACATAATAGAGAAAATTCATGGATATAAACTCTAGCAAAGTGATACAATGAACCACAGGTTGTTTCATTTCATACCTGCGTATGCTTCTATGGAGACGAGAGTAAATTGAACTTGAGTGGAGGAGGACGGATAAATCTTGAAGATACAAACCGGTGTTGGAGCGTGGATCTATAGCGCCGCCTGTTTTTGGGAGATAGAGAACGAGAGATGGAAGAGAGAGAAGGAGAGATGGGGTGTGAGAGAGTTGAGGAAAGCTAAGAACCCGCTTTTTTTTTACTAGATCTCACTTTTCCCCTAAAAATTTTCAGTGTAGCGGGAAAGATCGCGCCTCTTTTTTTTCATTTAGGTCAGTTTTATATTTGAGAACGATAAAACAAAAGAAGGTGAATCACACTTATAAAGAAATTTGGCATAAATACTTCTTTTTTATACCAAATTTATTATAACTGAGATAAAAACTAACTATTAAATGAGAACTGACATAAATATAAATATTTATGTCGCTTAAATTTTAACTGACATAATGTTAATTTTAAAATTGACATAAATGACTGTTTTTCTTGTAGTGTTTCACTTTAGTTCCATGAACGAGGAGATCAGTCTGGGAGATAACTTCTCGAACCACTGTAGGACGATCTCTCCAAAAGTTGAGGGAAAGACTCGGCACATAAGTGCATCACGATGGCTCTAAAAGGAGGTTGTCTAGCGATAATGCTTGATATGGTCTGATCTATCTTCTCATTGTAAGTTATGAAATTTGGAAAGTTAAACTTCTTCATTGGCTCTGAGGTCTCTATCTCCACCATGAATGGTGAGGAATAATCATTCCTCAATTCTCCTATAATTATGTCTTTTGGAGTTTATGGAAAATTTCGTTTCAGCTTTCTTTCCAACTCCTTCTAGATGAAATTTCAAAGTTTGTCATTGTCGAATCTATTTGGTCTTGCCTTTAGGCAAGCTGGCCTGCTGGTCTGAGTAGACTCTGTTGGCTAAGGACGTGGACGAGTGTGTCTAATGGAATTATGTATCGGCAGGTAATGAATATGTCATGGGGTAGAGTGCACAATGCAGGGACTTCAAGACTTATGTTCCAGAGTATAAGAATTAGAACTATGTTCTTCCGATTGCTCAGTTAGTTGCCTCCTCAAATGTACACTCTTCAGATCATGGTAATCCATCATTTCTTCATATAAATACTGACTAGACGGTATGTTGAGCTTCTCGTGGGTCCTTCATCAAGGGGAGTATGGTGTCATCAACTAAGACCACACCTTCGGGGTGAGCATCCCTTTGACCTAGATCACCTGGATGGAGAACGAAGTCTGATATGAGTTTGTTCCCTCATAAGATCTTATGTTGGACACGACTTTTTATGTGCAAATGGTGACTAATTAGCACTTATATTTGTTATAGGGCAGACCATTGCGCGGTGGTGAGAATCGAGGATTTTTCAACAAAAAGTGCCAAATTGTTGGGGATATGAAACCCACAATGAAAGAAAATTATGTTTTATCCCCCAATTAAAAGTATGAATGTAATGAACAAAGGACACGTGATTTAAGTGGTTCAGCCGATCGTCCTACATACGTTCACGGGGAAAGGGATGGAGAGTAGTTTATTTTTTGGAATAACTGAGGATGATTGGATTACTAGGGTTTCTAGTTGAGGGTCCAAGTGGGCGTGAGCAAAATGCTAGTCAATACCCTCAAGCTGGGTAAGGTCGCTCTAATTTATATATAGAAGGCTCTTATCTTTCTAGATTTATGTGTTAATCCTATTTACATGTTATAGAGTCTAATTAGGACTGGTCATCCACATCGTCTCCCAGATCTTCTTAGATTTATACTTATCTACCCTATATATTTGGTCGACTATTTTTGTTGTCCCTTGAGGACGACATGTCAGCCACATGGCATACATTCTGTTATATTCCCTTCAGTGTGTAAAAATATTTTTCTTAGCACTTGTTACGGACTTGTTACACTCTTTTCTTTTCTTTTTGTTTGCTTTTTAGTTTAGGATATAGTTTTCTTTGGGGGGTGTAGGATTTAGTATTTCTTAGATTTAGGTTTTCTTTTTTTGTTCCAAAAGTTTCAAACGACTAAATATTAATTAGAAAATTTCAAAGGACTATATAGAAATTAGAAAATTTCAAAGGACTATATAGAAATTAGAAAATTTCAAAGCCTATGAAAAACACTTGGACTAGATATTAATTAGAAATTTGAAAGGACTATTTTATGAATGAGCCTACAAATTTATCTATTACCCGTGAGACAAATCAGTCGTTATCTGTGAGAAAAATCAGCCATCATCCTAAGAATAGAAACATAAGACTAATAAAAAAAAATGGTCCATACTATCACATCATCCACTCCATGAGAGGGAAAAAAAAGGGAAAAGCAAAGACATAATCGACACATTTTAATAGACTTTTACCTATGAGATTGTGCTGGATTTTCATTGAACACGACAGTGTGTATTGTGTGGTTGGATTAGAAATACATAAACTCTCTGCACATGTACATTTTTCTGATCACCCAAATCCTTATACACGAAGACTATATAATCTCTATCTATCGCACAGTAAGACACGCAACTAGGAACACACAAACTTTTTCTATCTTTCTCACCCACCAAGACACTCAACAGAAAAAAATTACAGAAAGTAAGACAGTGAATTGTGGATATGAAAGGGCATACAAAACAAAGCAGGTAAAAATTGTTTAGGATTAGATATACGAGTTTGCAAAAACACGATAAAACCCATATGAAAAAAGGAACAGATACAAAAACCAAATGAATAAAAAGAAATAAATGTTAATGCAAACGGAATAACCGAGGTTTGCCGAAAGATTTATCTATATTATTAGACCTAGACAATTGGCATCTTGAACCGGCACAACGGGCACAAGTGACTCGTCTCCAACCATGGAACAATACATTCTTCATGAAAAACATGGGAACAAGGCATACGAGTAACTTTGGATCCAATCAATAACTCTTCATAACATACTGCACATGTCTCCGCACTTTGAAGTCTCACCTTCTCTAAAGTTTCAATGGACGCTTTGGTTGCGGGCACGGTCAATGCCCCGTGATCTTCCATCGACAAAGCTGAAACCTCATCCGAGTCTCGGTCGTAATAAAAATGGTGAACGGGCGGAAACTTAATCTCTACCACAACCGTGCGACCGCAAGTTTTCTCTACCACAAAAACCGCGGCAGCGTAGATGCTTTCTACTAATGGTGAATGGATATCCATCTCGTCAAGATCTTCAATAATACTAAGCATCCTAACTATGTCCATCTTTGCAGTTTCTTTTGTAGACAACACTTGACTTCGGAATCTGAATGACATTACTTGTATTGTATCTTGAGTTTCCGTAGATTCTCTATCATCTTCATAATAATGGTCCACGACCGGCTCTACAATTCTAAGTTCGATAAGAAATTGATCCAAAGCTGGCAGTGTATTGTCCTTACGGGGATTAATGTGCTGCTGTTCCATAGTGGTTTGATATTATAATCGATTGGTTGATGAGAATACAAATAATTGAGAGGTTTTGGGTTCGACCCATACATATAAGAAAATAAAGATATCGTATTCTAGTAAAACTAGTATCCGAGTATGTATCAGTTTGTGTTTGCACTGTTTGATTTCAAATGAAATTGGTTATATAAATCCGAATATAAATTGGGAAAGGAAATTTCATAGAAACTCAAGTTTGGTAGTGGTTGAGGTACCGAAACTTAAAACGTAATGAACTCAAATTATCTTAGCTTTATTGTAGGACTTTGCGTCGGTGCATGGGTCTTAGTTTCCTAGTTTGTATCTATATACTTATATATTTGAACAAATAAGAACATGATTCACTTTTAAGTCCCATATTTCTCAAATAAGTTTTTCAAAATTTCTCTCAATGGAAATATTTTTTGTATTTTGGTGGGACCTATGTCATAAGGCAATACTTAATAAGTAAGTGGGAATAAGTGAAATCGACATCCACATCACAAGACAATACTTAATATGTAACTCGCGCGATGCACGAACGTTATATAAAAAAATATATTTATAATTTATATTTATAATTTTAATAATATAAATATATAATAATTGATAAGAAAAAATAGTAAAATTGTTAAAGGATTTAATTATATCCAATCACTACTTCAATAAACTATATTGATATACGCAATGAGATGGGGGAGAAAATTAAAAGCCACATATACATTATAAGCTATATTGATATATGTAATGAGATGGGGAGAAAAATAAAAGCAACACATACAACATATTTTCATTTGTTTCACATCAGTTGTGGTAATAGAAAGTATGGGCATATAAAAATGGGATACATAAATATTCAAATTGACATTAAAAATTGTCTTTTCCATAAGAAATCTCATACTTTCTGTTCCATTCCTTTCATTTTCTTCACTGACAGAAGAATACTTGCACTCTTCCTCGAGCATGCACGCAAATTCGAAACAGAACCAATAGCCCAATCCTCAGACTGATACATACGTCATCCTCTCTCTCTAGCAAATGAATATGATAAGGGCCGCAGCAGAAAACCCGGTGTCCATCTCACTTCATACTCGGACCAGCAAGACCTAAAACAAACTCCGACCGAGAACATCAACCCGGCCTTAGCCCATAACCCATCTCTCCAAAAGTCGTTTCCATTCCAATCAACCCAATTGTCCAAAGCCAAAACACGAAACCATTTAACCCATGAACCCATGAACCCATTTTTCTCTCACCTACCATAAACAAAAGAAAAACCCATGTAAAACCAAATAAGAAGCCAAGAATAACAGAAGAGTTTGTATATGAATGGTGTGAAATGAAATGGTCGTAGTTGCATCTTAATTAAATGATTTTGGGAAGCGGGAAAGTCTTAAGTAATTAAGAGAAACCGTTAATAGGAGAAGTAACGTAAGTAGACAATTTCAAGAGACATTTTTTTTTTAGAAATCGAAAAGAGTGAGAGAGGGATGTCTTACACGATTTTTAAAAGTTGATTGAAATGAATTTTAAAGTGCATTTATTACTATTAAAGTCTCCGATACTACTCTTTTAGGGGTATAATATAGATTTGTATATTTTCGACCGCAACTTGTATGCGGCTTGAGATGATGTAAACTGAGTTTCATCGCGAGACAAAGTCTAACCGACTTTTTAACATCACCATAATGTCTCTCACTCACTAAATTCCCTCATACCTCGAATTTAAGTTTAAAAAAAAAAATTGATTTCTCTCTTTCAAGATATATTATTGTTCTTTATAATGTTTATTTAAATGAGTTTCCCTCTAAAAATTAAGTAATTATACTTTAAGCCCTATTTTTAGAGAGGCGAACCCAATTATTCTCATTAATTATATAGGCTATTAAAAATTCCTTTTAAAATATTAAATTTTTCTTCTTGAATTTCCCATTTGACAATCACTAGTTTCATTTACGTTCTTTAAACCCCAAATTAATGGTAACAATCTTCGAAACAACACGATAACAAAACAAAATTACACGAAGTTGACATAATAAGACACGAAATCGTTTCATGTTCATGTCAGTTTATAATTTTATATTATTTTGTCATGTTACATTGATGCATTATATTTTTTTAACCCAGCTAAATCAGGAATTGTGAATGCACTGAATTAAATAAGTTCTCAGCTTGTATTTTTTTACGCAATCAACTAAGGAATCGTGAGTTATAATGTGTCCACCCAATTAACTTATTGTTGATACCAAATTTAATCTGCTGACATGGACCAATCATATGAAGACACGTGGCTATCTACGTTGCAACAACCAACACTTTCGAGGAACCCACGCGCTCCGAGGAACAAGACTACAACGAGGAAGACTAGTTTCCCGAGGAACTCACGCGCTCCAAGGAACAATGCCTCTCCGAGGAACTCTTGAGTACCGAGAAGCTTAGGCGGTCCGAGCAACTCAGGCGGTCCGAGATGCATCTCGAACAAAGCATTAATAGCTAGATAACCAACAGTTCAACTGATTCATTAAATGCTTATCATTCAGACGCACACGCAAAGAAGGCATTAAATGTATTACCCTTTCATATGTATATCATTTAATGTATTACCCTTTCACATTACAGCCTCAGGGCTATAAATACATTGTAAAATCCTCATTATAAAGGGGACCTGGATCCGAACCCAAACTCTGGAATCGAGAGAGGAATTTCTTAAGAGAATTTGTAATCAAGAATTCCTGACACTCATCAATAACACAACAGTGGACGTAGGCCATTCGTATAAGGCTGAACCACTTTAAAATCTTTTGTCTCATTTATTTATCTGTGATTGAATTATTAGAGTGATCTAATTTTTTACATCAACAGATTGGCGACGTCTGTGGGAAACGACTGATAATATCGTTTTTCATCAAAAACAATCCATTACCAATGGATGATATTCCTGAATTCAGCAATCGAAACGCTGGAACGCCTCCAAATCCATCTGCTCCACCAATTATTCCAGATCTGACTGGAATAATGGCAAATATGGCTCAGGGCCAGACCGTCATGCAAGAAACAATGCGACAACTCATCCAAACTCTCCATGGCGGTGCGTCATCCCATTCAGGACCACGGAGTATTCAAAGAAACATCCGCACACCATCCTCACGTACTAGGCGTACCGATTCACATCGCAATGAGGAATCTGATGATTTCTCTTATCAACCTGGGCGAACTTCGTCGGTGCGAGCCACAGATACTGAACAACGTGTCACCCTCTCCCCAGAAAGGACCAGCGCATTGGAATGATTAAGTAGGGTTTCTCCTTTCGACCGATTAGGCCCTAGGAGGAACAAAAGTCCTCTTAATGCAGTGTCGAGGAGCTTTCGACGACCATCAGATTTAAGGGAAGGATCTGCCCAGTCGCGACCAGCTGCTCGTCAAGATAGATCCTATGACCGACCAGCTGCTCGTCAAGATAAATCCTAGGAAGCCATTTCAACGCGATCAGTTGCTCGAACCAATAGGCCCGAGGAAGGAAATGATGCATGGAAAGGATCTATTCAAAGGCTGGAGAATAGATTAGGGGAAATGGCTAAGGCCAAGAACCCTCTACAACGAACCTTTGTTCGAGCAACACCTTTTGTCCAGGACATTGTTGATTTTCCAACACCATCAAAGTTCAAAGCACCTGTTGTGACTCCCAAGTATGATGGAAAGACTGACCCTGTCCTTCATATAGAACAATACCAAGTTGCAGCCGACATCTATGCTGTCCCAGATGAGATGAGATGCAGAGAATTCTCGGGAACACTTACCGGATCTGCTCAAATATGGTATAATAGTCTTTCTTGGGGTAAGATTTCAACTTTTCTTCAACTGGCCGAGCTATTCATTGGGAATTTCTGCTTTGGAGCAAAACCAGTTAAACGAGTAGCACATTTATTAAGTGTTAGACAAAAAGTTGGTGAGAGTACCAAAAATTATTTAACTCGTTTTAATAACGAGAAACTCGAAGTCATTGATCATGAGGAGAAGACAGCGATTACCGCTTTGATGAGTGGACTACTGCCAAACAAGTTATACTACACTTTGGCCAAAGATCCACCTCGAACCATGTCGGACCTGATGGGAAAAGCGTCCAAGATTATGAATGTCGAGGAGGCTATGTCTGCAAAGAAGAATATGGACGCCAAAGAAACCAAGGTGGAAGGTGATAAAGCTAAGAAGAAAGAACATAAGAACAATGGTGGTGACAAACAATCAAAAAATAGGTCATCATGGGAGGTCTTGAGGAAATTTGATAATTACACACCTTTGAAGGCAAATATCAACCACGTCCTGGAAGAAATTAAGAACAGCGAGGAGTTAAACTGGCCAAAGAAAATGAAGGCAGACCCTGACACGAGGAATAGGGAAAAATATTGCGAGTTCCACAAGGATCATGGCCATATGACCAAAAATTGCATAGCTCTTCAGAATGAGATTGAAACACTCATCCGACGGGGAAAGCTAGCAAAGTATGTTGATCGGTGAGGCGAAAGAAGAAATGATGACCTAACTAGAGAAAGGTATAGATCTCCTCGTCGAGGAGAGGAGAACAAGAAGAGAAACCATGAAGTTGATCCAGAGGACAACCCCGATCTTCCCAAGAAATCAAGGCAGCCAGAACGAGAGGTATTTTCAATACGCTTTGGGTCATTTGATTGTAATGTTATTACAGGAGGAGATGCAGGAGGAGGAGACCTTACTGCAGAAAGAAAAGCTTACCTCGGTGAGGCTCAAGCTTGCTCGTACATTTAGCGAATAAATCTAGCTGAGGAAGATCGCCCGAGAAAGGTGAACAAGGAGAAATTGGTCATCGGTTTTTCAAAAAATGACCTTGCAGGTGTTTTATATCCTCACGATGATCCACTGGTGATCAAGATGAGAATGAAGGAGGTAATGATTTCAAGAGTGCTGGTCGACAATGGTAGCTCGACAGACATTATGTTCTACTCGTGTTTCGATAGTTTAAATCTAAAGCTACTTCAACTGGAGCCTTACCACCGACCCCTCATCGACTTTGCTGGCGAGAAAGTATTTCCACTTGGGACGATCAAGTTGGATATATTCATTAGTCCGTGGCCTACTTGTCGGAGAGAAAGAATACGTTTCTTCGTGATGGACAAGAATGTCCAATCATCGTATAATATCATCATGGGAAGAGTAGGATTGAAGAAGTTCTAGGTTGTGCCATCTACAGTGCATCAGTGCCTAAAATTTCCAACAAACTTTGGAGTAGGAGTTGTGAAAGGTGATCAGAAAGTAGCTCGGGAATGCTATTATTTATCCGCCGAGCAAGAAGAACTGGAAGAATCAAAGAAAAAGACCACTACTTATCAAGTGGATGAAGGTGCAGAAATTGAAACATTGGATCCTCGAGATGAGTCGCAACTCGTGAAGGCTCAAGTGGTGGAAACTACTGAAAACATCATTCTGGACGACGAGCACCCTAAGCGAACTACTCAAATAGGTTCATCGTTGGAAGCCTCATTAAAACAGGAATTGATAACTTTCCTTAGAAGCAGAAGACAAACTTTTGCATGGAGTCATGAAGATATGCCTGGGATAGACCCAAACTTCTTATGTCACGAGCTCAATGTGAATAAGGAGATCAAGCCTGTGAAGCAGAGAAGAAGAGTATTCAGTCCCAAGAAGAATCAAGCCATACAGGAGGAAGTCAAGAAGCTCCAGAAAGCTAGTTTCATTGAAGATGTTAAATATTCAGATTGGTTAGCTAATGTGGTAATGGTAAAGAAGAAAAACAACAAGTGGAGGATGTGTGTAGACTTCACCGACCTCAACAAAGCATGCCCAAAGGATCACTTTCCATTGCCCCGAATAGATCAACTGGTGGATGCTACCTCGGGACACGAGTTGCTAAGCTTCATGGATGCTTATTCTGGTTACAATCAGATCAAAATGAAACCTGAACATAGGGAGAGTACTTCTTTCATTAACCCTAGGGGAACTTATTGTTATAATGTTATGCCTTTTGGTTTAAAAAATGCAGGTGCGACATATCAGAGGCTGATGAACAAGGTCTTTGCTGGACAAATCAGTGACAATATGGAAGTCTATGTTGACGATATGCTGACGAAAAGCAAGAAAGCTGCCGATCATCTAGTTGACTTAAGTTAGACTTTTGATCAACTAGATAAATATCAAATGAAGCTGAACCTGACGAAGTGCATCTTTGGAGTACGAGAAGGAATGTTTCTCGGGTACATTGTCAATCAACGAGGTATTGAAGCAAATCCTAAAAAGATCAAAGCTCTATTAGGGCTGCGATCTCCAAAGACGAAGAAGGAAGTATAGAGTCTCACAGGACGAGTAGCGGCACTCAACAGATTTGTGTCACGAGCAACTGATAGATGTATCCCATTCTTCGAGACACTCGGAAAGACTTTTGAGTGGAATGATAAATGTGAGAAGGCTTTTCAAGACTTGAAGAAATACTTGGGAGCACCTCCACTGTTCTCCAGGCCGGTGATGGGAGAAAAATTATATGTGTACCTTGCAGTGTCCGAGAATGCAGTAATCTCGGCGTTGATCAGAGTGGAGAATGGAGTACAAAAGCCAATTTACTACACAAGTAAGGCCTTCCGAGGAGCAGAAATCAGATATCCAAGGCTGGAGAAATTGGCACTAGCGCTGATTGAGGCGAGTAGGAGAATGAGGCCATATTTCCAGGCTCATACTATAGTAGTATATACTGATATGCCATTGAGGCAAGCCCTGCATAAGCCAGAAAAATCAAGAAGATTGATGTACTGGGCAATAGAGCTTGGTGAATATGATATAGTCTATGAACCCAGATCATCGCTTAAAGGACATGCTATAGCAGATTTTATAGCGGAGTTCACCTATCCTGATACCGCCGAGGAGAAAAAGTTGCTCATTGATCAACCTGTGGATGTTACAGGATCAACAAACACAGGCTCAGACCAATTCCGATTGGTAAAAGGGCGTGTGGATGTTACAGGATGTGACGCAGAGTTAGTTGTGAGGACTCCGGATGAGAAACAAGAGTTGCTCGCTGATCAACCTGTGGATGTTACAGGATCAAAAAACACTAGCTCAGACCAACTCCGGTTGGTAAAAGGGCAAGTGGATGTTACAAGATCATTGAATTCGGGCTCAGACCAACTCCGGTTGGTAAAAGGGCAAGAAGAAATGATCGACGAAGAGCAAAAAGAATCCGAGGAGGAAATGAAGAAACAAATATTTCACCGAGGAACTCTAACTGATCAGAAATTTGAAGACGAGTTACCTATATGGAGACTATATGTAGATGGCTCATCTTGCACTACAGGATGCGGCGCGGGGATAGTTTTGAGCACTCCGGACGAGGTCGACATGGAATACGCCTTGCGTTTCCAATTCAAAGCTTCCAACAATGAGGCTGAATATGAGGCCATGATTGCAGGGCTTAATTTGGCAAAAATTATGAAGGCGCAGCAAGTTGTGATCTTCAGTGAATCTCAATTGATCGTAAACCAAATGATGGGAGTATATGCAGTTAGAGGAGAATTAATGATCAGATATCATGCAAAGACAAAGGAGCTGGTGTCAGAATTTGTCGCTATTCAGCTGGTCAGAATACCAAGAATCAAGAATGTGAGAGCAAACGCCCTAGCTCGGCTAGCATCAGCTACTCGCACCAAGCTACGATGAATGATCCCAATTGAAGTGTTAGTTGGTCGGAGCATAGATGAAGATCTGACGATGAACTTTATCACCCTTGATTTAGGACCATCTTGGATGGATTCCATCAGGGCATATATCGAGGAGGGAGAATTGCCAATTGACAAGCTCGCTGCCAAAAAATTGAAGTTTAAAGTTGCTCGGTATGTATTAACTAATGGTGTTTTATATAGACGAGGAATTATGGCAGGTTTACAAAGATATGTACACCCCTCCGAGGTGAAATAATTAATTGAAAAGATCCACGAAGGGTCTTGTGGAGCACATGTAGCAGGTCGGACGCTTTTACAAAGGGTAATGACGCAAGGATACTACTGGCCGACGATGAGGGCTGATTGCATAGCCTACGCCAAGAAGTGTGACAAGTGCCAGTGCTTTTCCTCCATCCGAAGAACTCCACAAGCATTGTTGAGACCCATAACTTCCCCTTGGCCATTTGCCATGTGGGGAATTGACTTGGTTGGGCCACTGCCAACGACCCGAGGAAGGTTCAAGTACCTCGTCGTCGCAGTGGATTATTTTACTAAATGGGTAGAAGCTGAGCCACTCATTGACATGATGTACGAGAAGGTGTACCAATTTGTTTGGAAGAACATCATTTGTCGATATGGTCTACCTCATGCCTTCATCACAGACCATGGAACACAATTTGATAACGAGGAGTTTGCTGCCTATTGTCATCAGTCAAACATTTTGAAGGTCCACTCAGCACCAGGCCATCCTCAAAGCAATGGACAAACTGAAGTGAAAAATAGAATGCTACTAAATGGCTTGAAGAAAAGACTGGATGATGCAAAATCGAATTGGATCAACGAGCTACAAACAGTACTCTAGGCTTACCGAACTACTCCCCGAGTAGCAACTGGAGAAACATCATATATGCTGGCATTTGGAACTGAAGCCGTTATACCTGCCGAGTTGGGCCTCCCAACACACAGGGTACTAAATTTTAATTCCCCTGTCAGTGACTTAATGAGAAGATTGGATTTAGACATGCTCGAGAAAGTTAGAGAAGAAGCAGCCATTAGAAATGCTACTTACCAGCAGCGAACAACTTTGTTCTACAACAAAAGGGTGAAGAAGTGCGACCTGAAAAAAGGAGACTATGTGCTGAAGAAAGTAATTCAAAAGCACAATAAGCTGAAAGCAAACTGGCATGGACCATACCGAGTTACAGAAGTTGTTCGGCCAGGAACTTATCGAATAGCAACTTTAGAAGGCGAGGAGTTTAAGAATGCATGGAACGCAGAGCACCTACGCAAGTATTATCAGTGATGTATATGTAACACAGTTCCATCAGTATGAATAAAATGAAGATATTCTGCTAAAGTCTCTCCTTTTATTGAGAATTTTTCGGGGAATACTAGTGCTACAAACTACTCAGCAAAACTCGGCAAAGCTCAGACTGCTGAGCAACAAAATATTCCTAAAAATGCCAACTTCGGTTGGTTAGGAAATAAAATATTCCTAAAAATGCCAACCTCGGTTGGTTAGGAAACAAAATATTCCTAAAAATGCCAACTTCGGTTGGTTAGGAAACAAAATATTCCTAAAAATGCCAACTTCGGTTGGTTAGGAAACAAAATATTCCTAAAAATGCCAACCTGTTTGGCTAGGAAATGAAATATTCCTAAAAGTGCCAACCTGTTTGGCTAGGAAACGAAATATTCCTAAAAATGCCAACCTGTTTGGCTAGGAAATAAAATATTCCTAAAAATGCCAACCTGTTTGGTTAGGAAACAAAATATTCCTAAAAATGCCAACCTGTTTGGCTAGGAAACAAAATATTCTCGTAAATGCCAACTTATGTTGGTCGGGAGGTAAGATTATTCCAGAAAGTGCAAAAGTTGCTAACTATGGCTGGTCGGGGACAAAAACCCACCAACTATAGTTGGTCGACAAAGAAAATTTACCGACCTTGGTTGGTCGGAAACATTTAAGAGAAAAGTCTACCAACTATGGCTGGTCGGGGATAAAAACGCACTAACTGTAGTTGGTTGATAAGCATAATTTAACGACTTTGGTTGGTTGGAAAAATTTTAAACATTTTTATACACGTGACTTTATTATTAAGTGATCGAGCAATATTATTGAAACTTGAAACTTTTTAATTATTACTGAGTTGGTCGACAAAAAACACAATATTGTTATCTTTTTAACAGATATGCATAAATATAAAGTGTTTGATAATTTCAAGACAATAGCAATCAAGATTTGCAAACAAAAATGAAAGTCTTTCATTGAATTCAAAATAAATTACATTGATAATGAAATTACAGTTACATTGACATGTATACTAACTATTACATAAAAAATTCCTATTCTACTGGTCTCTTCCCCTCTGCTTTTGACACAGGTTCCTCGCCAGCAGGCGGATCATTTAAAGACAGAGGAGAATTGATGAAGTTGAGATCCTTCAACATCCTGACATTCATCACGGATGGTCAATCTAAGAGATGCTCGGGACGAGATACCTCGATTTGAGAATGTAAATTGTAGTCACCGAGATACTTTGAAATTAAGCTCCGAGGAATGGACCGAGCAGGGATCCAATCCATGTCCAAATTGTATGGTGGCACAGGCAAGTCGAGCAACCCGGGATCATGGTAGTCCCACAGATAATGAACTTGTTCGAGCTTCAGCACACCTAAGGCATTCAGCCAGCCTTGCTTGTAGCCCTCATTGTTGGCATTCTGGATACGATCATCCAAGTGGAATAGTGCTTCGTTGTATCCAGCCATCCAGAACTCCCAGGGCCGTTTGTGGAATTGATATGTTAGCCTTTCTAGCTGCTCGTGGAGATTCTTAATGAAAAGCTCCTTATTCTCCAAGACTGACTTCTGCGCAGCCTGGTTCTTCGCCATTAATTGGAAAGCCTGGTTCTCTAAGGCAGACTGAGTCCTCTGTTCCTCGACAAGAACCCGAGCTTCTCTTGCTCATCCCCGATGAGCTCTTGCTCGTCCCCGAGAAGATGTGGAAGGGCTCGACCTCTTCAAGGTGTCCAACTCTTCCCTTAACTTGGCGTTCTCAACCTCTAAGAACGAAAATCCCTCGTCGGTCACTGGGATCAAGGCATTAGAAGTGGAAGCTGCAGACTTCAATTGTGACAGCTCCTTTTGCAGGTTGTTGTTTTCCTTTTCCAGCAACTCAGTAATCTGTCTACATTCTTCGACCTCACCTCTCAAGGTTCTCTCTCTTACATCGTACCCAGTAAAAAGCTTCTCGTAGCCCTTGTCGGCAATGATTTGCTGGTACTTCTTCTCGTACCCCTCATGCATCAAAGTAGTGGATTCTTTGTATTAAAGCTGAAGGTCCTCGAGGGTGCTTTGAAGATCCTCGATCATTTCATAATAGGCAACGTTATTGGCTACAGCCCGATCAAGCAGACACTTCAGATATTGATATGCTTCCACTACCTGTTCTGAAGCGTCCTGGCCGAGGATGTCGATAACTTGTGCAACACTCAGGTCTATGTGACCAGCCTTGAAGTATTCATTACATTGTCACAACAACTTTGTATCATGGGCAGATAGAAGTTCCATCCTGGCCAGAAACTAGCAGAGAAAGAAGAGCAATCATGAATAAGAAGAATAAGCAGAGTATGAATGAAATATAGACAACAGTATGAAAAAAAGTTCAAGTTTTATTATATCATAGTTCAGAGTTACATCTTCTGGGCTACATTTGATAAAGAGAAACAAAATAAAGAGAAACCCGAACAACACTACACCTTTTCCTTATCTTCCAAAACCTTCTCGGGAGGTTGGGATGAAGAGGTAGGTTGCTCGGAGGGAAGGGATAGTTACTCGGGGAGAATAGGCAGTTGCTCGGAGGAAGAAACGATTTGTTGATTTTCCTCGGCAGCAGGCTGGATGGCTAGGGCATGATCTCCCATCACCATCAAAGATTCTTCGGAGGTAGCTTCGTCCTCTTCTAACTCTTCTGGAGTTGGAGGGGGACCATGGATATGTCTTTGGAACAACGAGGAAGACTCATCGACCTTCATCTCCTGAAGGGCAACAACCCATCCATCCCTAAAGTATTTGAGACTGCCATAGTCCACTTGCGACACCATGGCAACCAACCCCTTGTCCCAGCCAGAGCTGAAGGACTTCTTCACAGCCATCTTCCTCTTGGTCTTCTCCAAGGCAAGCTTTTCGGATAGCAAGTCATCAGCAGCTTTTAGTTTTTGCTCAACTTCCTCCTTCTGCCGACCTACTTCTCGAAGTTGAACCAACTCCTCCTCGGCAGCCTTGAGTTTATCTTCAAACTCTCCTGCAGTTTTGAGCTTCTCTTCAAGCTCCTTATTTTCCTTCTCCAAGGCATTTATTCTCTTCTCCAACTCCTTGGAGGCATCAACAGCCCAAGCTTTTTCTTGCTCAGAGGAGGCAAGCTTCTTCTCCCAGACGGCTTTGTCATCAGCATATTTCTGGCGAGAATCTTCCAGAGACTTGGTAGCTTCTTCCAGAGCTCCCTCCACACTGGACGAGGAGCAATAAGCCTTAATAGCTTCATCCTTCTTCAAGATTATATTGAAGCAGCTCGTCAACTGTGAAAAGAAAAGGAAAGCAAGTTAGAAACATAAATGACAAAGGAAATATGAAAAATTCAAAGTAAAGAGACTTACAGAAGCAAGTTGACGAGCAGCTAGTGAGGTGACCATATCCCGAGTAAGGTTTTCTTCAGTACCTTGGACCTCGGGAATGATCTATGATTTTACCGAGCTCATGGCAGAGCTCGGAGGAACAAAAGTTAGAACCCCAGTTCCAGCAACTGGGGGCTGAGTGATGGTATCAGCCAAATTGACCGAGGATCTTTTCTTCAGCCTCCTCGGGGGAACAGGAACGGATTCAACCAAGGAAGAACCCTTGGTCGGTGATATCACAATAACCTCTCTAGGAGCAGCAGACCTGCTCGGAGCCACTGCGGGCTTCTCAGTAACCTTCACAACTGCAGCAGCTGAGGAAGGTGCATCATTCTTCTTCGTCCCCTCCCTTGGGACATCAATCCTACTCCTTTTTACCTCCCCCAGAACCGTAGGCAGTTTTCTCAAACAGGGTAGGAGGTCTTCTCTTCTTCATCCTTTCACTTAAAGGAATATGGGATTCAGGCGATGAGCTGGTGGAAGCTGGTACTGGCTCTGATTCACTTATCACTGGACGAGCAGTGAAAGAAGCGGTGTAGCTCTTGTACTGGAGCAGATACGAAGCCGACCTAATATGCTCGTCGGCAACACTCTGATGCAAACTCCAGATAAGTTTCAGATGTCTTATATTAACATCTGCTTCCTTTGGGCACTTTCTTTTGCTATCAACTGCAAATAAATAAACATTGTTATCAATGGCACATTTTATCAAACACAAAAGAAACATGATTTCAAAATAAATGAAATAAAAATAACCTATCCCATTGCCATAAGGAGGGCATTTGGGACCCTGGTAAACCTCATCTCCAGTTAATGGAGAGTGTTGCCAATTTTTTACGACAACCCTGTGTTCAAAATAATCCCTATTGGCATCAGGGAGATTGACTACTAAGGCTCTATTTAAAAATCTAGTTTTTAAATAAAAAATATTATTATTAACTTCCCATCTATAGCAGAACATGATTTCTGGAATTCCTATACGAGTTCCATGCACTTGATTTAATCTATGCACCCCATTAACTATCCTCCATGTGTTGGGGGCTATTCGTGCAGGAACAACGTGAAAGTACTGACAAAATTCCAAACACAAAGGATTTGGTGGAAAAGAAAATCCACACTCATCAAAAAAGAGACTGGGGAATCAATGTCCCTCAGCCAAATAGAAGTAATTAGAAGGCTCAGAAAGCTCTTCTAAAACAACCCATGAGGGAATGAAGAAATCAGAACGAAACAGGGTAAACCATGGTGAATAAAGAAATGAAGAAGAAGGAAGAAAATCTTACAGGAAAAAAATGGATCTGCTGACAACAAACGACGAAAAAGATGAACGCACAAGAGAGTAGGAAGAGACGACGTAAAACTCGAAGATAAAAATTTGAAAAGGTAGAAGACGATGGGAGTGTCTGTGAAGTTTAAATACCTTTCCTTGGGAAATGGTGAAGTAATGATTACAAAAAAGGATGATTACATTACCGGCGGCTATAAAGATCAAAAGTGGCGCGGGAATCAAAGCAGACAACATCGGCTAAAAAGATGAAAAGTGGCGCGGGAATCAAAGCGGACAATAGCGGCTAAAAAGACGAAAAGTGACGCGGGAATCGAAGCACGCAGAAAAGTCCAAAAAAGCATGATTCTACGAATTGGGAAGGAGAAATAAATACAAGGGAAACGCTCCTAAAAATCAGGAAGACTATTTAAAGCTACCATATTTTGAGAAAGAATGTTCCATACTCCTCAAATTTCGAACTATGAAACATTGGGGGCTTCTGTTGATACCAAATTTAATCTGCTGACATGGACCAATCATATGAAGACACGTGGCTATCTACGTGGCAACAACCAACACTTCCGAGGAACCCACGCGCTCCGAGGAACAAGACTACAACGAGGAAGACTAGTTCCCCGAGGAACTCACGCGCTCCGAGGAACTCTTGAGTAACGAGAAGCTTAGGCGGTACGAGCAACTCAGGAGGTCCAAGCTGCATCTCGAACAAAGCATTAATAGCTGGATAACCAACAGTTCAACTGATTTATTAAATACTTATCATTCAGACGCACACACAAAGAGGGCATTAAATGTATTACCCTTTCATATGAATATCATTTAATGTATTACCCTTTCACATTACAGCCTCAGGGCTATAAATACATTGTACAATCCTCATTGTAAAGGGGACCTGGATCTGAATCCAAAACCTGGAATCGAGAGAGGATTTGTAATCAAGAATTCCTAACACTCATCAATAACACAACAGTGGATGTAGGCCATTCTTATAAGGCTGAACCACTTTAAAATCTTTTGTCTCATTTATTTATCTGTGATTGAATTATTAAAGTGATCTAATTTTTTACATCAACACTTATGATTCTGGACGACACCACATTTAATATGTTTAATGCAAAAAAATTCCTGCTCTAATATTTTGCACTAAATTAAATCAAGAATAAATGAGTTGTAACTTTTTTCACCTAATTAAACATGAATCATTATTGAAAAAAATCATGAATCCCGATGGTTGAGAATAGTGATTTTTGCATGCATTTAAACATCACAACACTTTGAAACGACTAATATGAGTTATAATTTTGACACAACTTCGTGTAAAAAATGTCTAACATGAACATGATTTATTGTTTCAAAATTATGAAGTTATGTGTTTTGTTATCATGTCGTCTTTCAGATTGTCATTACTAAATTAGGGGTAAGTATATCAAAAATAAAATTAGTTGTTTTCTTATAGAAAATTAGAAGAAAAAAACTACTATTTTCAAAAATATTTTTTCATCCTTTATAATCGCAAGAATTTATTGGGTACACCCCCCCTCCCCCCCCCCCCCCCCCCCCCCCCCCGCTAATTGGAAATTAAAGTTCAATTACTTGAATTTTAGAGGCTAAAGTCATTTAGGTGTATAAATTGTAACCAAGAGCATAAATACGTTCTATAGTGGAGAAGCCAATGAGATAAATTGAAAAGTGTTATCTCAAGATACTAATAGGTTTCGAAGTCTCTCATATCATTCATTGAATATCATGTCATATATATATATACATTGTACATTGCATGAAAATAAGGTAGGAGGTTATATTTTTTTAAAATAGGAACTATGGGTCCTATAAATTTATTAGAAATCAAAAGTGGGGAATCGCCCCCCACCAATGGCTTACATCAAAGAAGAGAAATATGAGCACCTAAGAGAGAGAAAACCTCTAAAATATCAATACAATATCTAGATTTAGTGCCGTTAAAAGGAAAGTTTCAAAAACAATTTGAGTCTCTCCACAAATCAGAATGAGCATATAAGACTCCTTCATTAGCACTCCCTCATACATGGGTTTGCTCCTAGCACACCATAAGTGTCAACAATTGAAAGAGAGAATAATCCGACAAATAATGCCTATAATTTTGCCACACTTAGAATTAATCCATCAATTCATTAAGTTGCCAACTAAATTTGAAGAAGTAAACCTCCACCCGAGAATGTTGTAGATACGTCGCCAAATAGATTAAGCAATTGAACTACCCCAAAATAGATTGTCTATATCCTCCTCACAAGACACCTTAAAACATCTACATTTCGAAACAAGTAGTATATGAAGCTTTTTGATGAACTCATTTGTGACAACTCCTTTATGAAGTAGACGCAACATGAAAACTGATTTTTTTTAAATCTTCGTATCCCATATTAGAGAAAAGGAGCGTTGGATACAATCTATATCTCTCACCAAATGCTAATCCGATTTAACTGTGAAGCATCCATCTTTTGTCAATGACCATTTTTTGAAATTAAAGTAAAAAAAAATTCAAAAAATCCTACCAAATGATTTGCATTATACTCCACACCTGAGAGGACACCTATATTGTTCCTCTTAAATTTTGAGCCTCTAATTTTTTATATTTAGTATGCATGAATCGAGACTACAAAGAATTGGAATTAAAAAAAGTTCCATCACAAATTATGGGAATAAGCAAGAGATAAATCAATCATGGATCGTAGATTTAGCCCACCCTCTTCTTTTGTTTTGTAGATAACTTGCCAATTCACCTATGGAAATAAAAGATAAGGATATTATTTGAAATAGAGTAGAGATTCTTGGAGATTTCATGCCAGGAGGTTGGTGAACCCCTAAGACTAGGGACTTAAAGAATATCTCTAACACCCCCCTCAAGCGGAGTGTAGAATAAGGCAACATATTGAGATTGTAATGAAGATGAGTAAATAAAGCAGTTGGTAATGGCTTAATGAAAGTATCAGCTAATTGCTGATGAGTGCATAAAAATCGTGTCATCGGGGATCCCTTAACAACTTTCTCACGTACAAAGTAGCAGTCCAACTCAATTTGTTTAGTTATGGTTGTAACACCTCGCAAAATCGGACAGATGGGGTGGCCAGCCACCACCGTCGAACTATGTCAAGCGTCACTAAATACATACCGTTCTCAGCATGTGACAGATATGAGAGTATAAAAACGAATCCATAAGATAAATGATAATCAATCCCAATGAATAGTTGTAATATAAAGTCATTGCATGCTAAAACTCCAAGATAATCAAATCTCCAAATAAATCCAATCTGCAATAATGAATTAATTAAAATCTAAATAATAAACCAACTAACTGTAAATATTCCAACTGAAATCCTCAAACAACTTTGGAACCGAATGGACCAATAAAATCCAAATAAAGTATCATAATAAAATACGACGGAAAGTAAAATCTAAACTAAATAAAGCGATAAAGTAAATAAACTCCAGTTGTACCTCCAAACGATAATCTCCAAATAGTCTTATGCATCTTCTTTAAGACTTACCCTGAAAAATGTTAGTCAACGTAAGGTCAGAGCCCCGAGTATGAATGCACACTACTCCCTTCAAATAGGGTCCATGAACCTAGATAGTAACATTATACGCAATAAATATCACAATAGAATATTTTAATTAAACGAAATTTAATTAAACGCGATAGCACAAATCACTAACTACCCGCTGTAATTGTTATTCATAAAGCACACTAATAAAATTTTAAATCACTAAGTCCCATGTTGTTAGTTTAATAAAATTAACCCAAATTATCATTCTTCTCACTTTTATTATAGCGGTCCTCCCGTGCCGGGTGGTATTACTACCAAAGTTTTACACTTTCCCTTGCCAAAATACCAGCTGACCCGTTTAAATTGTCGGTCCATACATATTATGTCATCCGGATTTTAATACCCGTTTTATCTTAGGCATTAATTATCATTAGCTTACTATATCAATTCACCCCAACCTTTTTATTGATGTCAAATCCTCAAAATATCCCTTAGTCTCATACCTAAGGGTCTCCAAAGTACACATACGTCCTCCTACATATATGATGAATTACCATTATTTATCACGTCCTAGTCTCATGCATAGACTAGTGTAATGATGATAAAGCATAAAAATCTTCCCCACCCCGGAATACAAAATCCGCACGAATCTAAACTAGCTAGTCTCATACCTAGCAAGAATAAATTATATCAAATGCCTACCCACTAGTCCCATACCTAGTAAGCATCCTATAATAGGGTGAGCAACATACTACCCAAAGGCCCCTCGTCCCTGCGATGGCAAAAGTGACTAAAACAAATCACATAATACACAATTCATAAGCACAACATAGCAATTTAATCATAAATGTCCCAATTTAATTTAAATCAATTAATAACACCGTCGTTGATTTCAACACTATTTACCTGCTCTGTGTTGTGACAATAAACAAGTTCAACTGTCTTTTCCTTCACATGATGCCTTAAAAAATGGAACCTATTGTTAATATGGCTTCTCCCTCCATGCTATCCTACATTTTTAAAATTTGATTGCAGACTTGTTGTCCACATGAATCACTGCAAATTCTTCTTGTGAGTGATTCAATGACTACAATAGATTTATATAAGAACTAAGAATTTTTCAAACCCTAATTTACTACGACTATGATTTAAGCCCTTATAAAGTGTGTAAAATCAAAGGCCTTCTAATAAGAATGAAATTATGTTTAAAAACCAACAAATTTGTTAATTAACTTAAACCCCTTGAAGTTTCAATTAATAATAAAAGAGTCCCTAAAATTTTCAAAGTAAGATAATTTGAGACATATTTAACCACTCAACTCCAACCTTATATCAAATTAAACCTTTAGACATCAACTAACATGAAATTTTAGTTTCAACCCTGAAATTTTTTTGAAATTACCAAAATATCCCTAAACTTTACAAAAAGTGTACTTTTAGGGCTATAAATGATAAAGGACTAAAACCAAAACCTTCTTGAATATTTGTTTCAAACCCAGTCCACATGCTATCCCACATCAGCATAAGTGGTTATAAACACATGGAATATCCTACGAACCCATGTGCACCCCATTTACCAAAAATTAAGGCTCCCCCTAAACTAGTTCAAATCCACCTCCTTTTAGCTCCAATCAAATCCTCACCTGAAATAGTATAAATACCCCTCGATCTAAGCAGTAAAAACTCACCCCATAATTCAGTTTCAAATCTCGAAATTTCCCTCAAATCTGGTAACTCATTATTTTATGATTCATTTTCAATTCATTCAATTCTAGTAGTTTCTGCATAGTTAACATAGTTAGAACACTCATAATATGTAAGCTTTTACGTGTAGAATGGCCTAAGTTAGTAGAAAAGAGTAAGAACACCATTAGCGATTGAGATTTAATGGTGAAACTCAATACAGTTCTTTAAACTCTAACTTAAAGTTATGGATAACTTCATTATAACCTAAGGATCTCAATTGTAATGGTTAAAATCCATGAATGTTCATGTAAAGAGCAAATCAATCGAAAGTGTTTTTTTAACTCAATACCTGCAAATTCAAAATTCTCATTCTACAATCCATCAAAATCTTTGAAACCAAAACAAAATTACTCGCACATATAGCAAAAATTAAACCCAATTCATGAGAGACCTTGCCATACTCTAGAAATCCATGAAAGTCAGGTCAAAATTTCCTGAAAAATATAGTTTTGGAACTTGAGTTATACGGAATGTCAATGCATAAAACGTATATATTTGTATTCGTCATGAAAAATTAGGTTAAGTTTGTTAAGGAGTCATCTCATATCGTATAACACTGAATAAGAAAACCTTGGTCAAAGATTGAACCCTAAAAAGTTAAAATCGAGGGGTTGAAGATGAAGACTTTGGTAAAAAACATTGACAATGCGTGTGAGGGTGCGTGGCCAATCAGGAAATTCTGATTTTTTTTCCCAAAATATTTATTAAATTTTTTTGATGAAAATCGTATAAAATAAGACCATGTTTGGATATCCTTAGCCTAAGTTATGTAAAAAAAAGGCTTTTGCTTAAAGAAATTTCCTTAAAATTACAAATCAACCCCTTTAACTTTTCTAACTTAGAAATTTGAATCCACACTTTGCCCATACATACATCAAACTATTTTAAGATAAAAACTCTCTTGCACCAAAATTCAATAATGAGCTTAAGGTCACTATTTTAAAGTCCCAAGATAATTACAAATAAACCCCTGAAACTTTAACAAAGACAATTTTAAATGAAAAACTGACTGATTAACCCATAATACTCATATACCACACATTTTATAACAGAAAATCAAGCACAAATTCTTTCGAATATCCCAGTGAAACAGGAATTCAACTGAATACCAAGCAAGTAGATTTTTCCTACCTTTTTAGTATTATACTTTGTGTATTTGAAATACTGCTATTGATATCACTATATAATAGACACATTTACTCTGAGTATGTGGATGTTATTATACTGCCATACTACATATTTTGTTAACCAACATCAGTATTTGAATTATCACCAGTATTTAAATTTAAGGATCAATTCTCATCTAATAGCTGATATCATATACCTTATTAATTCAGTTTGCCCTAGCACTTTATGCCATTTTTACTATAAGCATCAGTATTAACTAGGAAGTAGACTGACGTGTTATCCCATGAAGCTTTCTACTTGGCCTATTGCTCTTACTTGATTAAGAGACACGAATATTGGTACATACGTATGAATGCCACTTTAATTGTGAGCATAGCAGATTACCTTTCCCCAAAAGCTTTTGAATTGATTGACTGATTATTATAAAGTTAAACGGATGCCTTAATTACCTCTATACCCTTTAGTGAACTGGTAAGAATGGGATTACTAGTTCAAACACAATCCGAACTAAACTGGTAATGCCCCGTATTTCTTAAATGGACTAATCACTAAAGAATTATGATTTCAATTTTTTTTTTTATTTTATAATCTAAAAAATATGGAATTATCAGCTTATTATTATCAATCTATATCATTGTTATAGAAATGGTAGAACCTTCTTAGCAATTTTTTGCTAATTCCTTCCTTCTCTAGATGCGCCAAGAGAAAAAAGATAGTATATCTTCCCTATTAAAGACAGAAATCAGTCACCTGTTTACGTATGTGACCGTATGGGAAGAGATTGAAACATATGGGAGCAAGGAGTGGTGCTTTTCAATTTCCTATATTTTCGTGCGTATTAGAAACATGTAACTCACCCCCCCTGTGGTGGTTCAACCCTATGTAACATATTAATAATGAATAAAAAAAATTGTGTTCTTTCGCCTTAGCTTTAAGTCATTGCTTTATGTGTACTTCTTGTTCATTCACACCGAAAAGCAGGGTGTGACAAGTTGGTATCAGAGCATGTTTTAAATCTAAAACATATCATCGAGTTAGTATTCTATGCGGGAAATAAATAAGATATTAGTTATTTGATATTTTCATAACTTCTTTATTACTATTATTATATGGTAAATCCATTTTGCAGTATGGACGCATGGGATACATTTTTGTTTAACATAGATCTCGAGCCAGATAACAGATAGGAGTGCGGGGTAAGAGAAAAGGCTTTGGTCAGGTTGAGAGAAATGATTCGTGGAGTTGAAGAAGGTTGGGTAGGGTCAAGTAATAACATTAAAAGGCTGGTGTTAACCAATAGAGCATTAGGAGAGATGCAGATAATGCGAAAAGTGGATGACTTTGCTAATGATCCGATCATAGTTTAAGAAGCTATAAATTTAGCACTTGTAGATGAAATGTCGGGTCCACCGATGTACCCGGAAGTGACATCCAATGGTGAAATACACATAGGGTATTCTTCTAGCACCACATATGACTCGCCGGATAATGCAAACTAAGGAGATTATCTAGTCAGCCTCGAGTTTACATCTAGTGACTAAGAAATCATTCTTACTTAGAAAGGAACCTAACATTAAAAGTTTTTTAAATATTATAAAATATAATGTTAGCCGCACTGATTTAAATGATTATATATAATAGTATTGTACAAGTAAGTTTATGTAAAATATAGTAGGTTTGTTTCTTTATTACTATTTATAACTCTTGTTATTTAAACTATTCTATTTTAGGATGATTAGTACTCGAACCCCCTCTGCTAGAACTCAACCTGAATAGACACAAACTAAAGGAGTAATGCGGCATCTCTAGGAAATTACTACGTTAGCCCGACAGCAACAGACTACTCGTTCATATCTCAAAGATGTTTTCGAAGAACTTCGTAGAATGAATTCTCTTAAGGAAATTCTATGACAACGGCCCCCGTCTTTTCTTGGAAAGCCAGGTGCTAATGAAGCTGAGAAATGCATGTGTCAGATTGTGAAAATTCTGAACGGAATAGGTATAGCTACCAATATCCAAATAACTTTAGCCATATATATGTTTAAAGGTGAATCAAATTTGCTGGTGGCAAGCAATGTCGCGTAATCAGAATGTTGCTAATTTTACTTGGTAACAATTTGAAAAGAGTTTTTCCAAAAAGTATTTTCCCGAGGCTGAGCGAGACCAACGAACTATTGATTTCCTAAAATTTCAACAAGCTAACCTTTCAGTAGCTCAATATGAGGCTAAGATTATCGAACTATCTCGTTATGCCCTGGAGTACGTAGATATTGAGATCAAGAGATGTAAGCAGCTTGAGAGACGATTACATCTGAGAATTAAGAATAAATTCACTATGTTACAATTTCGTGAGTATTCTAAGTTTCTTGACGTTGCGTCCATTTTGGAACGCAATTCTTCAACCTTGATTCTATCCCCACCCCCAACTATTAAAAATAACATATTAACAGTACTCTATCTCATTCTAGACCTCATCCATATGCGAACTCAAGTGGAAAAGCTTATTCCCAGATCCGTTATAACACAACCCGTTCTGAGATCCATTGTCACAAAATCAAAAATTTTGTTTTATTCCAAATCACTCCAAGCCTAACCGAAAAGTTCAACCAATTTTGAATCGTTGGAGGAATTATGCCACACGGCCTATTCGAAATGCACATGACGTGATCAGAAGTATGATTATTTTTCAGCATGTTCCTACACATATTTTGTTTAATAGAAGAGCTACGCATTCATTTATTAGTCTTATACTAGCTAAATTAATACAATTATCTCCAACCTCTTTAATTAGTCCAGTAGATATTAAATCACCAATAGGTGAATTCAACACATCAACGCAAGGTTATAAGAATTATTAAATTCAGCTTGGTCTAGGAACTATTTCTACGAACATGATAATGCTAGATATTAGTGGGTTCGATATTATTATCAGAATGGATGTATTATCCAAACATCACGCTTATATCAATTGTCAAGCTAAGAGAAATCATTTTTGAAATGGAAACAATTGTTCTTTTATATTTTAAGGAACGAGTTCATCAAAACCTTCAAATTTCCAAATTTTTTCCTTAATCCCAAATCTATTGGAACAATTTGAAGACTTTTTTTCCGAATACTTATCGGGATTACCTACTCATAGAGAAATTGTGTTTAGTATTAATATTTATCCTAATAAACTTCCTATTTCGATGCCTCGATATCGAATGGCTCTATTAGAACTTCAAGAACTTCGTAATCAATTATATGATATTTTATTAAAAGGTTTCATTCAATTAAGTTCATCACCTTGGGGAGCTCTAGTGTTATTTGTTAAGAAACATGATGGAAGATTTAGAATGTGCATAGATTATCGTAAACTGAATTTTGTAACTATTAATAATAAGTATCCTTTACCCGAATAGGAGATTTATTGATCAACTTAGAGGAGCAAGGGACTTTTCTAAAATAGACTTATGATCCGGTTACCATCAGTTACGCGTTAGAGAGGAAGACATTCCAACAACTACTTTTCGAACTCGTTACATACATTTTGAATTTATCATAATGTCATTTGGTTTAACTAATGCCCCAGTAGCTTTTATGGATCTAATGCACATAATCTTTAGACCTTATCTTGATTAGTTCATTATCTTTTTCATTGATGATATTCTCATATATTTCTCGGATTAGCTGGATATTACCACCGTTTTGTCGATGAATTTTCACGCATTGCTCTTACCCTTTCGCAACTAACTAGGAATGAAGTTCCATTTATATGGACTGAAGAATGTAACCAATCATTCCAAGTATTAAAGGACAAGTTGACTACTGCTCCTATTTTTACTATTCCTTCGAGTGATGTAAGTTATGAAGTATATATTGATGCTTCATTATAAGGATTAGGATGCGTGTTAATGAAAAATGACAAAGTGGTAGAATACGGGTCACGATAACTCAAGATGCATAAACATAATTATCCGCTCTATGATCTAGAACTAGCAGCCGTAGTTCTTGCATTAAAGATTTGGCGTTGTTACCTTCGTGGTGTCAGTTTACAAGTCTTTTTAGATCATAAAAGTTTGAAGTATATATTTACCCAATAGGACTTGAACTTAAGACAATGACAATGGATAGAATTTTTGGAGGATTGCCAATTTAGACTTAATTACCATCCAGGCAAAGGTAATGTAGTAGTTGACGCTTTGAGTTGAAATCCAGTAGGAAGACTTAATACTTTATAGTCCTACTATATTGTTGCTACCATAGAGTAATATGATCTAATATTTCCCACCCCTTGTACTAAATTTTTTAACATTATCGCTTATCCCAAATTAAGAAAGAAAATATTAAGTTAAGAACCTCAAGATTCGTTTAGACAAAAAATTTAGAGGGAAAATCCAGATTTTTCCTAAGATAAAAGAAACATGACTCCGATTTAGAAATAAATTATATGTAGCTGACGATGCACCTCTACGAGAATAAGTGTTGCAAGAAGCTCATCGTTTAAAATTTATGATACACCCTGGAAACTAAAAAATGTACCGTACTTGAAAAAACTAACACTAGTGGCCAAACATGAGAAATGATATCGATAATTTTGTAAGGAGATGTCTTATTTGTAATAAGTAAAGATAGAACACCAACACCCTCGTGAATTTCTTCAACCCTTACCTATTCCCGAATGGAAATGGGATCATATTACCACGATTTTTGTCAGTGGACTACCCTGTACATCCTAAGGACATAATTCAATTTGGGTAATAGTAGATCGACTTACTAAATCTTCCCATTTTCTGCCTTTATAGACCACTAATTCATTTAAAAAACTTAGCAAGTTATACATTTGGGAAAGTACCGATTACACGGAATCCCTTTATCCATTGTATCAGATAGAGATTCTCTATTCACGTGAAAATTTTGGCAAGAATTGCAAGCTATAATGGGTACTAAACTTCACTTAAGTAGTGCATTCTACCCTCAAATGGATGGACAATCAGAACATACAATTCAGACACTAGATGATATGTTATGTGCTTGTACGGTAGATAAGTTTGATCATTAGAATGTATATTTACCCCTTACTGAATTTTCGTATAACAATAGCTATCAATCCAGTATTAAAGTTTCCCTATTTGAAGATTTATATGGAAGACCTTATAGATCCCTGATATATTGGATAGAGTCGAGAGATAGTAAACACTTTGGTCTAGAACTAATTCAAGAAACCACTGAGGTAATACAACAAATTCGAGAGAAGTTGAAGATAGCCCAAAATCGATAGAAGAGTTTTGCAGATGAACGCCAAAAAATATTCGAATTTAAAAAAAATAAGCTAGTATTTCTGAAAGTGTCACCCCGAAAAGAAATTTTACATTTCGGGAAGAGAGAAAAATTAGACCCCCAGATATACTTGACCTTTCACAGTTTCTAAAAGAATTGGCTTTGTAGCCTATCAATTAGAATTACCTATGGAATTATTCAATATCCATAACGTGTTTCATGTATCACAGTTACGCTAGTATGTACTAGATCCTTCTCATACCATCATATGGCCAGATGTTTCAGCTGAACCCAACCATGAATTTGAAGTATGTCCCATTTAAATTCTTGATCGCCAAGTGAAGTATCTCAAAAATAAGGAAATCCCCTCAGTGAAAGTACTTTGGGAGAATCAAAATTAGCAAGATGCTATATGGGAACTAGAACAAGCAATGAAGAATCAATATCCCAACTTATTTAAAGGTAAAATTCGAGGACGAATTTTTTTAGGTAGGTAGATTATAAGAATCGGGGATTTTTAAAACCCTAATTTTCCTACGACCATGATTTAAGCCCTTATAAAGTGGGTAAAATCAATGTCCTTCTAGAAGAAAGAAATTATGTTTCAAAACCACAAACTTTGTTGTATTAACTTAGACCCCTTGAAGTTTCAGTTAATTAAAAAAGAGTCCCTGAAATTTTCAAAGCAATATAACTTGAGATATATTTAATCCCTAAACCCCAACCTTATATCAAATTACACCTTTAGACCTCAACTAACATAGAATTTTAGTTTCAATCCTAGAAACTTTCTAAAATTACAAAAATATCCCTAAACTTTACAAAAAGTGTATTTTTAGGGCTATAAAGGCAATTATATAAATGATGAAGGACTAAAACAAAAACCTTCTTTAATTTTGTTTCAAGCCCTGCCCACATGCTACCCGCATCAGCATAAGAGGTTAAAAATACATGGAAAACCCTATGAACCCATGTGCACCACATTTACCCATAGTTAAAACTCCCCCCTAAACTAGTTCAAATCCACCTCCTTTAAGCTCCAATCAAATCCTCACCTGAAATAGTATAAATACCCTTCGACCTAAATAGTAAAAACACACCCCACAACTCAGTTTCATATATCAAAATTTCCCTCAATTTAGGTAACTCATTATTTTATGCTTCATTTTCAATAATTTCAATTCTAGTAATTTTCTGCATAGTTAATATAGTCAGAACATTCATTATATGCAAGATTTTACGTGTAGAATGGCATATGATAGTAAAAAACAGTAAGAACGCCATTAACTCTTAAGTTTTAATGGTGAAACTCAATACAGTGCCTTCAGCTTTGACTTAAGGCCATGGCAAACTTCATTATAACCTAAGGATCTCGAGTGTAATGGTTAAAATCCATGACTGTTCATGTAAAGAGCAAATCGATTGAAAGTGTTTTTTAAACTCAATACCTGCAAATTCAAACTTCTCATTGTACAATCCATCAAAATCTTTGAAACCAAAACCAAATTATTCTCATATATAGTAGAAACCAAACCCAATTTATAAGAAACCTTGCCATACTCTAGAAATCCACGAAAGTCGGGTCAAAATTTCATGAAAAAATATAGTTTTGGAACATGAGTTATAGTGAATGTCAATCCATAAAACTTATCTACTGGATTCCTCCTGAAAAATTAGGTAAGTTTGTTAAGGAATAATCTTAAATGGTATAACAACGAAGAGGAAAACGTCAATCAAAGATTTAAACCCTAAAAAATCAAAATCAATAGGTTGAAGATGAAGAATTTGGTCAGAAACCTTGACCACGCACGTGAGGGCACGTGACCAAATAGAAAATTCTGGTTTTTTCCCTAAATTTTTTATTAAATTCTGATGTGGGTGAGAGGGTCTGTATCCGCCTACTTTGGTCTGCATCCACCTACTTTGTGAACTAATCAGTGGCAAGGACTCGTAAAAGGGTTCTCGTTTCTGATTGGTTGCATGCTGATCGGGGATAACTATTGTGAGTTGATGCACTTTGAAGAAAACCTTATGGCATCCTTTTTCATGAAAGCCCACCAATATCCATGTGATATCACCCTATAAAAGAGTGACCTTCCCCCGCGTGAGGTCCAAAATAGCCTTCATGTATCTCGTTGAGGATCTCTTCCACTTGGTCCAGGTGGACACACTTTAATATAGGATTAGTAAATGATCATCATTAAAGTTTGCCTTCATAAGTAAGGCATAACCTCACCAATTGGATCTTTAATTTTTTTAGCCTATTTTTTCTGTGATGTTAAATCATTGGTCTTCAGATACATGATGATAGGATTCATATATGGTGGGGTTATCTCAATTTTTAAAACCCAAAAATGATTCTGGGTTCATCAATACTCGGTCAATTAATGTACATTACTTAGATTGTTCTCTACAGGCCCATGCCAATGGCAAATATCAACATATCCATTGTGGCTACACGAGTATTACAGTTCCTTGGTAGATGCTCCATTTATGATGACCTACACTACTTGAGGGTACTCCTTTATTTTTCTTTATAAGCGATCTTCCTATGATCTATGGCTTTATACTATTCGCTGAGTTAATTTCTTATTAGTCTAGTGGAACAATATACTCTTATTCAGCGATCTTCTAAGACGATCTCCATTTGGAGATCATGGATCATTACTTCATACTTAACCTCATTATTGGAACCTTTGAAGCCCAGTCCGAGTTCTTGTTCTATGAGTCAACCTTCAGGCATGACAAAGACTAGTCCAACACCGATACCGTGCTCATTGGATGCAACATTAATATATAATTTCCATGTTTGATCACCTTCGCTGACGGCTAATGATTCAAGAATCGAATTTGACTTCTTCTCATTTATCGATGGTGATATTGAGAATTCGACCACGAAGTCGGCTAACTTATGAATTTGATGGAAGTTTGTGTCTCATACTTGATGTCAAATTATATAGTCTCCAAGGACCACCTCGTTATTCTGTTGGAGATATATTCTTTCTTAAGAGCATCTTTTGATAGTTATATCATATGGATTACTATCGTGTAGGCGTCTAAATAATGTCTTATATTCCCATCTATAATTACTAATGAGAGGATAATCTTCTCGAGAAGCATATATATGGTATATTCCTTAAACAGATAATGGATAACATAGTAAACTGTCCTCTGCTCCCTATTCTGCGATTGCACCAATGTTACGCTAGTTGCATGCTACGAGATGAATGGGTATATGTTGAGGTATTCACCGATCGTGGAACTTGACCACAAGGGAGGATATTCCATGTACTTCTAAATTCCTTTAAGTGCCCGATGTCATTCCTCTGTCTAGACCGTTGAACTTATTTTTTTAGTTATTTGAATAATGATCGACACTTTTCTGATAACCTAAATATAATACGATGACGACGCTATCACCTGTAATAGGTGCAACGCCATCCATTACGTCAGGCCAAGATCCCAGAACTATAGATCGTAATGCTATAAAGTCTTTTGCAGAGATTCTTTCTAACAGGAAAACTGAGGTGAACAGTAATACGATTCGTCCTACAGCTCAGTACAAAGGAGAGGTAGACATTTTTTTCTCTAATGAAGATATTTCTGCAATGGCCACCCCTTTTAAACATTCGTTAACAGGACAGATTCAACATGGACGTCCATCTTTGGAGACTATATGAAAAACGTTTTTAACCTTCTCCCTCAAAGCAGGCTTTTCGGTGGGTCTTTTAGATTCTAATCACGTCCTCATACGACTCAACTGTGAAGAAGATTTTCATCGCATGTGGCTACGTGATCTGTGGTATATCCATAGATTTCCTATGAGGGTCATTAAATGGTCGAAAGATTTCAAAGCAAACGTTGATAGTCCATTGGTGCCGGTGTGGGTTAACCTTCCCTATATTCCTGTCCACTTCTTTTCCAAATCAACGTTATTCTCCATTGCTAACTCGATTGGTAACCCTATCAAACTGGATGAGGCTACAGGTTCTCTAGCTCGACCTAGCAAGGCAAGAATTTGCGTGGAGGTTAATGTGACTAAGAAACTGCCCAGTAGAATTTGGTTAGGGACGGCTGAAGAAGGTTTTTGGCAGAAAATTTGTTATGAGAACCTACCATCTTATTGTAGCTGTTGCTCTAAACTGGGTCATATGAGTATTGAGTGTAACAAGGAAGATGAAGAGCAATCTACGCATAATGTGGAGATAAAGGAGACCAATACAACTGTTTCAAAGAAGTTGGGCAAATTAATGTGGAATACTGCTCACAAGGTGCGAGTGATCAATACAGGAGATATGGATGAAGGCCGAGATAGATATAATTATAAAGAAGTGGTGGTAGCAGGAATAACAAATAATGAAGGGATTAACATGGTGGTCCAATCCAATCTCAACACAACCATTAGTGCTGGGCAGAAGTCTCAGTTTACGTCAAATTCATTTGGAGCTCTTGCAGAAGATAACACGGATAAGGAAGAAGGAGAAGTTCAAACAGATAATGAGGTGGATGATGAAATTTATAAGAGGCAAGAAGTGACAAAGGAGACTCTATCAGATAGTTGGGATTTTGATATGGATGATCTGCCAAAAATGCAGAAAGTGATAATGGACCCTACTACTATAAAAAATTATTTTCTTTCACCAAGGGCTCTTAGATTGTCAATAGAGAAAAATATTATGGAAGATTGGCGACACCTCTATGCATCGGACTCTGAATCTACGTTGGTAAGGGAACTAAATGATGTTTGGAAGTCTTTTTCGAAAGGATTATCAGAGAAATTTCCACGCCTCGACAAAAAAGACTTGATGGTTAATACAGAAGTGGACGAAGATGGATTTACTGTGGTAAAAAGAAGGAGACCCAGGAAGAACCACTCAGTTATCCAGAAATCTAATATAATGACTCGGTCAGGAGGTAAGGCAGCAAAAACTTTTTCAGTTGTAGATTCCCAATGATGCAAATACTTTTCTGGAATATAAGAGGGGTGGGTAATGGTCCATCTATTAGAAGATTGAAAAGAATTATTCGAATACATTCGATCAGTGTTTTGGCTTTAATAGAACCGAAGATTGATGACTCTAAAATGGTGGAAGTGTGTAAGAAAATTAAATTTGAAGGAGGTATGGCCAATACTACGAATAAAATATGGATTTTATGGAATAAAAATTGGAAGGTGCACTTAGCTCATAACGGTATTCAAACACTCTCTCTATGTTTGGATAATCCGTTCTTTGGTAGTCCTTTTGTTTTTACGGCTGTACATGGGAAATGTAATAGAGATGAGAGAATGGAATTGTGGAACGAGCTAGAGTCTATATCAAGGATGGGGGACATGAAATGGGTAGTGGGTGGGGATTTTAATATTGTAGCTAAGAGCGAAGAAAAAATTGGAGGTAATGAGGTGAATTGGGAGGGAGTTATGGATTTCAATATGTCTATGATAAATGTTGGGCTTCAAGAAATTAAATTTACTGGCTCTAGTTTTACGTGGTGCAACAATAGAGAGGGTAATGCTCGGATTTGGGCGAGATTGGATAGAGTGATGGGGAACTCAGAATGGAATAATGCTAAGTTTTCTAGCTCAGTGGAACACCTTCACAGGGCTAAATCGGATCACAGCCCTCTCCTCCTAAAAATTAAAGATGCTGGTAAAGAGAATCCAAGACCTTTTAAATTTTTATCATTCTGGTCTAAGAATGACGAATTTATCAAAGTAGTGAAACAAGCTTGGGATTATGAAGTTCAGGGTAAGCCTCTAAATATCTTTGCTGAGAAACTTAAAAGGGTTAAATCCTTCCTAAAAATTTGGTCGAGAAGCAAGTATGGTGACATTTTTCAAGCTGTTCGTAAAGCAGAGGATGACATGCTGGGGGTAGAAAAGGAGTATGACTTGAGCCCTTCGGTGGAAAATCGAATTAAGTTTCACAAAACACAAGCGGAATACATAAGAGCTTTAGACATTGAAGAGAAATTCTGGGCGCAGAAAGCTAGAGCGAGATGGGCAAAGGAGGGTGATGCAAACTCAAAGTTCTTTCATGCCTTAACAAAGAAAAAAAGGTCAGTGCTAACGATAAATAAATTGCAAAATCAACACATGCAATGGGTGACGGGAGATCAGGAGCTGGAAACGGAAATAGTTGCTTGGTTCAGAAATCTGCTAGGCTCAGAGAACATCACGTGTAGCAGTGGCAGCGGCACCATCTGCAATCTATATAGGTCCGGTACGAGAGAAGAGGAATCGTCCAGCATATGGGACTGCATTCCCAATTCTGTGGTAGAAGCAGATAATCTGGCCATTAGTGCAGTGCCAAGTATAGACGAAATTCAGGAGGCAATAGCTGACATGAATAGCGAAGGGGCTTCAGGTCCAGATGGGTTTAACGGTATGTTTTTTAAAACTTGTTGGCAGGTTATCAAAGAGGATCTTTATAAAGCTATTGGTTCCTTTTTTGTTGGGGAGGAGCTGCCAATTAGTTGGACATCAACTAATGTGGTTTTGATACCAAAAAATGACAATCCGAAAAGTTGTGAAGAACTAAGACCCATTAGTCTATGTAATTTCTCGTCTAAAATTATCTCAAAAATTTTTGCGAAAAGACTGGGTCATATTCTTCCAAAAATCATCTCTCCAACTCAATCTGGTTTTATCAAGGGCCGATCGATTCTGGATAATATTTTACTTGCACAGGAAATGATGACAACTTTTACAAGGAAAGTGAGAGGTTCAAATATTATATTAAAGTTGGATATGTCTAAAGCTTATGATAGAATGTCTTGGATTTTCATCATTAAAACTCTAAGGCGGTTCGGGTTCTCAGAGACAGTGATTGATTTATTTTGGAGATTGATCTCAAATTGTTGGTATTCTATAATTGTTAATGGGAAGGCATGTGGTTTCTTTAAATCCAAAAATGGGGTCAGACAAGGGGATCCATTATCACCGGCTCTTTTTGTGTTAGCATCAGAAGTTCTTAATCGGGGAATTCAAAAAATGATGGAAAGTGGAAAGATGAAATTTTTTTCTCTAACAAGGGGATGCCCTATTATTTCTTCTCTTTCTTTTGCAGATGACACTCTTATTTTTGCTAATGGAGATAAACGATCACTCAAGCATCTCATGCAGTTCTTAAAGGAATATGAAAAGGAATCGGGGCAATTAATTAACTACAATAAATCTTCATTTCATCTTCCAGGGAACGAGGCAAGAGGAGCGAAAAAAGTCATTGAAAATATCACCGGGTTCAAAAGCAAAAATCTTCCTATTATTTATTTGGGGATCCCATTATTCTCCGGAAAGAAAAAGAAAGCATATTTTTCAGTTTTCATAGACAAGCTGGTAGGGAAACTAAATCAATGGAATCATCATTGTATCTCTCAAGCAGGTAGATTAACTCTACTCAAATCTGTGGCAGAATCCACGCACCTTCATCTACTGGCCGCCGTGAATCCTCCGGTAAACGTTCTCACCCATATAGATAATTTACTAGCTCGATTTTTATGGGGGAATCAAGAAGAGAAGACAAAATTTCAATGGGTGAATTGGCAAAATATTTGCAAACCTAAAGAAGAAGGCGGGTTAAACCTCAGATCAATGATTGACCTTTCATCAGCCTATGCTCATAATTTGTGGTGGAAATTCTTTAATACAAATTCGCTTTGGTCCCAATTTATGCATGCTAAATATAAAAAATTGGAAGTCCACAATTTTAAGGGAACAATTTCAATGTCATCACAGGTGTGGAGGAGAATGCAAAATGTTGGTGAGGAGTTCTTGGAAAATTATGATTTAATTTCCGGGAAATGGACTTTAGAACAAAATGGGATTTCACACTCAAATCATCTTGGAATTTTGTGAGAGTCAAAGGTTGTATCCAAAAGTCTTATTCTATAATTTGGGATAAGAGAATACCCCCAAAAATTTCAGTTTTCATGTGGCGGTTGATTCATAAGGGAATTTCTATAGATGAGTTTATTAAGAAACTGCATATTCCTTTTGTGTCTAAATGTAGATGTTGCAGTATGGCTTGTGAAGAGGATCGAGATCATCTATTTTGGGCAAGCTCAATTGCCCAATCCCTTTGGAAAAGATTCTATAATATTATGGGAATAAGGCACAATTCATCAAATTTAAATGGGAATCTGATGAGCTGGTGGATTAATTCTAAAGGAGACAAAATTAGAGGCATTCTTTGTCGAATTATTCCAACATTCACCTGTTGGTACTTATGGTGTGCTCGAAATAAAAGTATGTATGAGGGAGTGCCGATGAAGGAATCGTCCATTCTTATTCAGATTTGTGAGGAGATTAAAGTTGCTTTTAGAAATTTTCATTTTCAGGGTCCGAAAACTAGATATTGTATTGATACTATAGAAGCTTTTTCTTTGTTAGGTGCTACCATTGCAGTGATCTGATGTAGCCACCAGTGGGGGGCTTTTCCCCACCAAATTTTTTCTAATAAATTCCTGATTTCAAAAAAAAAAAAAAAATCATCTTGGTGATAACCTACACATATTTGATGGTGGTTGGCCTTTTAATATACAACAGAGCCTTACCCTGATCTAGGTTAGATTTTATTTTTTTTCATCACGGGGTACCCTAGAAACTTGCCCGAGCTTATCCGAAGATGAACTTGGAGAAATTCAGCATCATCTTGTATTCCCTAAGGATTTTGAAGGTTTTCATTAGATCTTTGATGTGGTTGGCTGGATGTTTTTTATTGACGAGCATTTCATCAATATAGAATTATATAGTTCAACCGATCTTCTTTTTAAACATCTTGGTAACAAGACTCTCTTAGTTTTCAACTATATTCTTCAAACCAAATGGCATTACTGTAAGGACATTTTTGTCCATTATCAATTTATATGTCGTACGCCGTTACATCGTTGAAGAAACTCAAGATCGCATCTACATCAACGGATCCGAATATCAAAGTGTCTTCAACATCATAGCCTCTACGAGAATGAACTTGGTAAAGTTTTGTTTTACGTTACTTAAAGCTCATACTTAGTATTGGGAAATTTTTATAAAACATTTTTTTATAAAAATTAGAAGTAAGTTTTTTCAAGCAAAATGAGGCTTTTAAAAGTTTTTTTGTTTTCTGGGAAGCCGGACCGGTCCGCCTCTATACAAAACCGATCCACCTTCGGACCGGTCCGCCCTCTACCCGGACCGATCGGCCTTGCTTTGTCCAGTAGACCACGAACCGATTGCGAACCGAAGAAGCCAAAATTTAAAAGAACCAATCCGAGGTCGGACCGATCCGCCCCCAAGACGGATCGGTCCGCTTGGGATAAACTCGAGCAGTTCCGTAACTGGTTTTACCACCAACTTATTTTTCCTACATATATAACTATTTCGGTGGTGTATTTTTGAGGTCTTTGAGAAAACGTTTCTAAAAGTTTAAACACAACAAGACTTCAATTTTTGATGTGCCGAACATCTTTTTGATTCACACATAAAAATCCCAATTACTTTTGTGAATATTTTGGAACCCTAGAACACAATTTTGTTATTGTTCAACCCTTGTGGAGAAGCCGTCTTTCTTCTTCATTGCTGCCCTCCTGGAAAGGGAAAATTCCAGCCGACAAACTTGTGGAGAAGCCGTTTCTCTTCTTCATTGCTGACCACCTGGAGTTCCTGCGGGAAATTTCAACCGAGACATCGAAATCGATGCCTGAGGGTATTTCGTATGTCGCACTTATTTCATTGTAATCTGTGTAAGTCGTTTTCTTACAAATTATAGTGAAATAAAAGGTTTTGCCCTTCAGGGATTTTTCATGAAATTGTTTGTTTTATCCTGCATGCTTTATTTTATTAGATAAATCATCTAGATGCATGATTTAGGGTTTAACTAAAATTTGGGATTAATTAAAATTGGATTTTATTTGAGAAGTCGCAATATTTCCGCTGTAGCTACTCTCTCAATTACTATCTAATAGTAAAGTCCCAAGGTAGTGGTTAATGATGTATTTTACAGATTCATATTGATCAATGATATCTGATGATACCCAGAGTATGCGTCCATGAAAATTATTAATTTTTATTTGGCGGTTGAGTTAACAAGATGATATATCTGGGGAAATAGAAAATTGTCCTTCGGGAAGTACTTGTTGAGGATAGTGAAGTCTATTAATACCCTATACTTTCTCCTCTTCTTTTTACCACAACGATGTTGGAGTACTAATATAGGAATTGGACCTCTTTAATGGAGCCAGACTTGAGGAGGTTTTTAACTTCACTTTCAACACCTTTTACTATTTTCTGGCGCTGACTTCCTTAGCTTCTGTTTGATTGGAAAAATAGTTGGATCCATGGTCACCCAATAATAGGAAATGTCTGGATCTATCTCGGGAGGTCGTAGGTTTCCATGTGAAGACCACGAAATTAATCTTGAGGAAGTGGACGAGCTTCTCCATTTCCTCCTGGGGTAATTCTAATAAAAAAAAAAGGATTTACTCAATTAAGATGAATCTAGAATAACGGTGATGAGTTCCTCTAATACTCATTCGGTGAGTGCAAACCTAGTTTATTCGACTCTCGGACGAATCCCTTTTGGTTTCTATTTGGGCTTATCATCCTTTGAATCATCATCATTTTGACTATTCTCAGAGTAGTCTTTCTTTCTTTTGATGGTGACTATGAAATAACTATGAGTCATTGCCTGATCTCCCCTAATTCCCACCATTCATTAATTTCTCAAGAACTTGAGTTTTTTCTGAAGAGATAAGGGAAAACCTTCAGATCATGGAGCCAACCTCTGCTAAGAATGACATTGTAAGGTGATCCTGGGTGGATAACATGAAATTTTATCTCACGATTTATAGGGTTAATTTTAATTGGGAGTTTGATATTTCCTAAAGGATTTTCTACATCTCCGTTGAAACTGATTAGTAACCCAACCTTGGTATTGAGTTCTTTGATATTGTATTCAATATTGTACAATAAATTCACGTACAAGATCTCGATGAGATTCCTTAGTCAATCAGAATCCTCTTGATATAAAAAATTATCGATTCTCAAAGCCAAGACCAACGTATATTTGTGAGAATAATTCATACAGACTAGATCGTCATTAAAATTTTATATCATTTCACTCCCATTTGGACAGGATGGGCTTGGATACCTCTACATGAAATACCTCATGGGTGCAAGACTTAATCTTCACTATCTTTCTGAGATTTTTACTGGTGCACTGTGCAGGATTAGTGTAATCGTTAATAACATTGATCTGTCCTACAAGCAGTAAATCGTCGTCTTTCGTCCAAACTATGCTTATCTTGACTACAGACTTGGTTTTGGTAGTGTCAATATACTCTTTGAGGTGTGTGGCCTAGATGAAGTTATACAAATGCTCCTTTAACATCTTATAATTATCCGTAAGGTACCTATGGTCCTGGTTATAGGTATACCTGAGGTTATCATCCCAATTACCTGGATTGTTGGCCATCATGGGAAACCTCTTGAAGTAAGGCTTATCTCTGATCTATGGAAACATCTTGTAAATATGCTCTGTGAAAAGGTCTGCAACGCTTGGAAACTTCTTACCAACGTCGTTTCGTGATCCATTCGTCTACGGGGCAAACTAACTTCCTCCTTTAGAAGTCTTCTTCAAGTCACTCTCTTATGAGGGCTTTGAATTCTGGTCGGATGGAGTCTCTACATTGACAAGTTCATCCTCCACTTTAGCATATTTTTCAATTCGCACCATAAAATCATCCATAGTTAACATCGGCTACTTTATCGAGGACTGATAGAGGTCATCTGGCTTGAAGAGGCTGACCTTAAAGGATGAAATTTCTATTATCTCATTGAATTTGTCTATCTCGTTGAATAATTACCAATGTCGTTACGTGTACTTTCTATGGGAAGAGTGATAAGTGAGTCCACCTCTTTGACTGCTTTGTCCCTAGTGATGAAGTGGAATGTGAAATTTTTGACAAACTCCCTAAATAAGGAGATCGATTGGGGAGTAACTTATTGAACCACTATAGGTCGATCTCTCCAAACATTGAGGTAAAGACTCATTATATAACTGCTTTATAATGGATCCAAAGGGAAATTATCTGGCAATAATGCCTGATATGGTGAGCCTAATATATATTCACGTAATAAGTTGTGAACTTTGGAACTTTCAAATTCTTCAGTGGCTCTGAGGTCTTTATCTCCATCACGAACGACGAGGAAGAACCATGCCCTAATGCATTTCTAGTTAAATCTTTTGAATTTCGAGTCAAATTTTGATTCACCTTTCCTTTCAATTCCTTCTGAATGAAATTATGGAGTTCATCTATACAGACTCGAATCGGCCTTGCCTTTGGGTGAGCTGGCCTGATGTTCTGAGTAGACTCGATTTGTTGAGCACGTGGACAGTTGAGGCTAGTGGAATTATGCACCGTCACTACACCAAAAATAACAATTTGGCACACTTTAAAACCTTGCCAGATCAAATCTGGTACGGTTTTGAACTGTGTCAAAATCAGGTGTTCCAAAATGATCATTTTTTCTCGGACGACTTAAAATTGTGCTAGATTTTGTCAAACAGGAACACTTCTGGCACACTTTTAAATCATGTCAAAATTTGATATTTCGGGTTCACTTTTGGCACTGTTTATAACTGTGCCAGATTGAGTACATTTTGGTAGACCTTTGGCATAGTTTAAAACCGTGCAAAAATTTGATACACATTTGGCACAATTTTGAACTATGCCAAATTTTTTTATTAAAAAAAAAAATTAATTCTTTAAAAAAAATGAGAAAAATCATTAAATTTCAGATCTAGTGGGAAAAATATTTATTATTTATAAAAAAATCAAGAAAATTCACAAATTATGAATCATGTTGTTGATAAACTAATGTACATGTAAACTTCAAAATATTACAAGTGTTAATAGTTCACAGACCAAAAAAATTGGACAGAGTTACGTCTATTTTCTAGACATTCTAAAACCTGCTAATATAAAACATGCGCAATGTCATAAAATATAACAATAAATTTACAAAAGCCCGCACAGCCATAAAAGTTAATAATAAAATTACAAAAGTTCGCACGATCGTAACACAAAAAATAAAATCCTAAACATTAACGACATTAAATAAACAACTCCCTTTTTGTAAGCTATTGACTTCTTCGTGTGTTCCATGTGGATAAAAGTTGACGATAAAAAGTTATCTTGCAAAAAAATAAGATACAAAAAAAGAAATGATATGAGTAAAGAATTTGAAAAAAATCATATTCAAAATGAAAAATTGCATATACGCATTATAATTATCGTCATATTTTCAAACCGGGAGTCCCGTGACCATCTTATGAGTTACATTCGTCCAGTGCGAGATATTAGTGCCTCTTACGGGGCCGTTTGTGAGTTATTTTGGATTTTCACCCTTTAACGGTATGTATTTTAAGCTTAAACTATGTATTTTCAAACTATCCTCATATTCTCAAATCGAGAGTCCTGTGACTACGCGGTTAGTTCCTACGAGTTACATTGGTCCTGTGCAAGGTGTTAGTGCCTCCTACAAGGCTGTTTGAAGGTTGTTTTGGATTTTCACCCTTTGGCAACATGTTTTTAAGCTAAAGTCTTGATACTTTGAAATTATCGTCATATTCTCAAACCGAAAATCCCATGACTATGCGATGAGTTTCTATGAGATACATTGGTCCCGAGCGAGGTGTTTGTGCCTCTTATGGGGACGTTTGAGGGATGGTTTGGGTCTTCACCCTATAACGACATGTTTTTAAACTTACTCTAGATATTTTTAAATTATCGTCATATTCTCAAATCAGGATTCTCGTGACTACGCGACCCGTGAGGTGTTTGTGCCTCTTATGGGGTCGTTTGGGGACTAGTTTGGATTTTCAACAAACGGGTATGTTTTTAAGCCTAAATTTAGATAATTTCAAATTATCATAATATTCTCAAACTAGGAGTTCCTTGATCACGCTATCAGTTCCTACGAGTTACATTGGTCCGTGCGAGTTGTTCGTGCTTCTCACAGGGCCATTTGGGGATTGTCTTGCATTTTTGCCCTCTAATGACATGTTGTTAAGCCTAGGTCCAGATATTTTCAAATTATTGTCATTCTCAAACCGGGAATCCCGTGACTACGCTACTAGTTCCTATGAGTTACATTGGGTTCGTGCGAGGTATTCATGCTTCTTTCAGGGCCATTTGGGGGATGGTTTGGGTTTTCACCTTTTAACGACATGTGTTTTAAACATAATCTATATATTTATAAACTATCGTCAAATTCTCAAATAGATAGCCCTGTGACTACGCGATCATTTCGTATGAGTTACATTGGTCCCACGCGAGGTGTTAATGCCTCTTACGGATCCATTTGGGGACTGGTTTGGGGTTTCACCCTCTAATGGTGGGGTTTAAACCCTAATCTAGATATTTTCAAACTATCGTCATATTTTCAAATCGAGAGTCCCGTGACTACACGGACAACTCCTATGAGTTACATTGGTCTTGTACGAGGTGTTAGTGCCTTCTACGGGACATTTAGGGGTTGATTTGGATTTTCACTACCTAACGACATGTTTTTAAGTGTCCTCTAGTTTTAAAGAAAATTGCTAAAAGCTTCAGACACTGAAAATACTTTGTTTACCTGGACATTTTGTAAGGAGAAAAACTTCTAGCAAGATGTGAAGGTAAAATGTTTCCCATCTGGCACAAAAAGAAAGCACAAGATAAGAGAGGGAATTATGATGAAAGAAATAATTCACTTAAGTCAACGATTGTTAGAGGCTTAAGAGCACCAATCTCATCATTATGAATTTGAAAAATACAAACTAGGAAACATATGTAGGCAATCACCTATACAACACCTACATTAGAAATAAAATCACGTATTATAACTGTGAACTCACCTACACCGCATTCAATCATTAGATCCTAAGCATCTTTTGCAACACGAACATCTAGAGGCAACATCTTTTTAATGATCTTAGTCATAATTGCTAAAATAAACAAAACGTTGCATTGATATATTATAAACAAATAAATTTAAGGAGTGTGGTATGAAGTCACTTCCTAGCCACCAAAACACCTAATAAAGCTTCCTTGGATCAAGTTTTGGGTCTTTCCAGGATCCCAAATTTCCAAATTCACATATGAAGTCTCATAATTTAGGTTGGTAGCATAAATAATATAATGTCAGTCATTTTCCTAATGTTCAAATTTACATGTCATATTATCAATTTATATTTTACTCCATATTTGTGTCTAACCATCTCAACGAGATAATCCCCCCCCCCCCCCCCCAATATTTTTACTTGTGCTTACGACATGACACCAACACCAATATTTTATATAGAACTATACATTGGTTCACTAAACAAAAAAGTGAACCAAGGTATAGTTCTATATAAAATATTGAGTTACTCTCTATTTTTTCCCCATTTTATATCTGTAAATTTGGTTCAGCAATGTATCAATGAATAACCAAATTTTAAACTTTGAAGATTTATCTTCTTTTTGTACAATTTCATATTTAATTATTGGATCAAATAATCTTGACACGCAATTGTCAAACTTCATGACATAGCTTATCTTGAAAATAGGTAATAATTTAGTGAAATTAATACAACACGGAACTTTTTAATAGTGGATCATACAACGATGAACTCCAACACTGTATGCTTATATGCAAACTCTCCCCTGCACACTGTATGCATATATGCACACATCATCATATATGCTATTGTATGCATATATTTGGCATATATGTTTTATGCGACATATATGCATACAGTAGAATATATGCTGCATATATGCACACAGCAGCATATATATGCTGTTGTGTTTATATATGTTGCATATATGCAATAACGTTATGCATATATTCATTAGCATATATGCACACGATAGCATATATGCATACAGTTATTGCATATATACAACATATATGTACACAGCAGCATATATGTTGCGTATATACAACATATTGAATAGCAGACCAATTGCTTTAATACCTGAGTTTCTGCTTCCCAATCTTGGTCCTTGGTGTCAATGCACTAAGAAGAGGCAGATCATAAACGTAATTTCTTTTATCATCATAAACAAAAAGCGACCTCAATGAAGATAAAAATAATGTTTACAACAAAACCTGTTGAAAACAAAGATAAAAAACACGTCACCAATGTTAATCTCGGTTATTCTTTAAACAAGACAAATATTAGGATCATACAAGACAGGAATTGTTTTGAGTTTTGAATTGTTATTTTCTTAAAACAAAATAAAATTGTTGTTTTGAATTGTTTTATGGGTGGATTAACAATATTTACCTTAAGGGCATTTACTTTCGCAATTACAATGGGGACCTTCACTCTAGAAAGAACGAGGGGAACTTTATCAAACTGCAATACAACAAATAGTGTATTTAGTCTTCTTCCTTGGCATGGCATCCAAAAGATAAATAAATAAAAAGAAAAGTTCAAAAGAAAAGTGTGACACCCCGACTAATTAAATACCGGGTAGCTACTCCTTTATTAAATTAATTCAAAATGCCAAGTTGGTTCAGTTAACAGCATCACTGTCAAAAACATTTAATAATTACTAACCACCTAGTATTTAAAAAGTAAGTTGTCAAATTTTATATTAAATCTGATTAACATGCAATAAAAGAATTATGAAAGAGTAACGTAACCATTCACCATAAAGAAGAAATAAAATCACCAACAAATAATAATGAGTCTGGAGGAAATACTCTTCACAACAATCCCACAACTGAAATAATAAAACAAGTCTGAATCCTGAATTAATTACAATCCACAATCTGAATAACTGAAATATAAAATATCTCTAATAGGAATGGGCAACATGCCCTACAAATGATGGAACTGAATATGGAGTCAAGACTAGAAAATGAGGCATCTAATATCAAGGCCCTGTAACTTCCACACGTACAGGGCATACACATGATACCCATACACGTGAGACTTCCGGGTACAGCTATAGTAGGAATGAGGTCAAATTAAACACATCCAACAAGGTTGGAATGGGAGAGAAAGAGTTAGGTGTAACATTGAAGAGAACCAGCAGTAGCAATACTCGAAAGGCGAAGACGGCATGTGCTAGCCAAACGAACGCAATGTATCCAAAGGCTTGGACATATGTCAGGATATGACCAATTGAGAGTGAAAATTTGGAGAAATTTTTCCTTGACTCGTAAGAGCGGAAATTCAATGGTGAGAAACAAGCAACCCACTTAAAAGTGGAATGTGATGTCGAGAGGGTGTACACGTATGCACTACAAAAAAAAATATCTTTTGAGACGGTGGCCTAACAGTCCTAAAAGATCATTAATCCGTCTCAAATACTTTTTGTGACGCTATTTGGGACGTCTAGGGGGGGTCTTTTTGATAGGGGGGGTCTTTTTGATAGGGGGTTATAAATACTTTTTGTGATGCCATAACCGTCTCAAAAGAGTTTTTTTAAATAGGAACAGCTCCGTCTCAAAATGTCCTCATTTTATATGACCCTTTTGAGACGGCACAAGAGCTATCACAAAAGATTGTTTTTGAAACGAAAATTAATCTGTCTCAAAAGATTACTATTTTAAAAAACCTTTTTGAGACGGCAACATAACCGTCTTTAATATATTTTTGGGACAGTTTTATCCATCCAAAAACAGGTGAAGGGATCTTAAAATTTTTGCACCAATATTTTGTGGAGAATAAAATCTACCGCTGAAGTTTAATATAGAATTTAATTACATTTGAAACAACACAAACAACGAATAATCATAAAATCTAATACATAAGGTGATTTTCAACCAACAGAACGAATCATTTTCATTCAACAATAAATAGAGTTCTTACAACCATCTCCAAATATTCATCAAAACAAGAATTATAACACTAAGTTCAAATATTTGACTTGACAACAAAAATACATTAATTTATTAATACTCCAAACATGAAATGCTTTTATCAAACTAATTCCGCAACACTGAAGCGTACGACCTCCAAAACCACTAATTAACATTTGCATGTTCTACAAAAATTGTCACCTGCACAAAAAAAATATAGTTTCGATTATGTCAGAATTAATACCCCTCGCCAACAATACAATGTGCAAAATGAATCAATATAGTATATTTTCATCATTAACAATATAAATATCCAACTATTATTATTTTTTTTAAAATTCGACAGAGTCTCCTTTGTTTATTCATGAAAACCACAGGTAACCAACCTGTTTTAAACATCAAAATTATTGATTCTAAGAATGATATACACCAACAACAGAAAATTTTAACCACCACCATAATAAATTCTCACCACCATAACAAATTTTCCCCACCGCCATTGAAAATTTAAATTTAAGCAAGAGAATTTTTCATTATATATATATAAGTAATTATATGTATGAATTATATTGTATTACCTAGTCGGACTGAATCGTCGAGGTAGTGGAAGCTTGCTGAAGGGTAAAACTTTGGAACAAACTTTGCATTTCACTTCGCATTTCACTTCGCATATCATTCTTCATCTGTAATAAAGCTTGTTGGTTACGAATCTCTAACTCTTCAAGCTCCTGTAGATGTCGAGTCTCTCGATCTTCAGCTTCTTTCTTTAACTGGTTAATTTCTTCCAATAATAACTGAGATGAACATGCTTTTGTCGACGTTGGCCTAATACCTGCTCCCTTTAATAAAGCATACCCATGCCCTCCATATCCTACTACATCAGTAAAAATCTTGTTCCACACTTCTGGGTCATTTTGTTGCTCTTCTGGTAGCTCATTTAGTCGTCTTTCAAGCATTTTCTACCAATTGAATTAATATTATTATTAATGAACATAAAATAATTTTCAAGAACACAATTTATAACAAATATTAAATAAATCTTTCAATCATCTCTTACGAATTAATATTTATACATACCGCTCTATCAAATGATCCATCTTCAACACTAAAAGTTTTATTATTTGGAGCTCGAGTGGCTTTCCACATGCTAATATTGTCGATGGGCTCCCCCAGTTCTATCCTCTGAAAAAAACAATGTATGTATATTAATACTCTTATATTAAAATAAGAAATATTTATAATAATAAAAATTCCAACCTCCTTGGCTATTTTAGCATGTGGCTTTCGTCCTGTCCTTGAGTAAGCACATTCAACTTCACGGTTCTTAGTGTTTTGATCGGCAATATCCTAAATATTTGAATAAATAAAAATAAAAATTATGATACTAGTGAAGAAGAATGTATGTATAAAATTCTTAATAAATGTGATATTTATACCTTAATCTTCTTTTGACCTCCAGTATTTCACCAATTCAGGCCACTGATCTTTTTCGACTCGTTCAGGCGTATAACTCAACCTCTCTTCATCTGTTTGAAACTTTTTATAGTGATTCGCCTTCACTCGATGCTTCCATTGCTTCCACGCAAGTCCCATCCTTGCAAAGCAGACTTGTTTAAAACCTTCCGGTGCATTTGTGTTATTCTAAGAACAAAAAGAATAAATTAGTTAAAACTTGACAGCTAATGTACAACAGAACAAATAAATAAATTGAAATAATAAGTTACCTTCACTTCCTTCCAAATATTATCAAGTGCTTCCTCGTCCGCCTCTCTCCAATCCAACATTGTCAATGGAAATAAATTTCCACACCTTGCGTAATAACCTAAATGTGACATCAATTTACTTTCAAGTTTACAAACTGGCTGACAAAGTTCATTCCATTCCAATATCTTCTTTTTGTTATCATTCCATTCGAGCCAAGGCCTTGCCCCCTTTCTAACCCTTTTTTTACTAGTAAGGGTAGCCATTGTACCTGGAAAAAAAGTTGATAAATAATGTTTATACATCTTATTCAATATGAATATAAACATAATAGTAATACAAATGGAGATATACAAACACTGTGTAACACATCATACCTGTGAGATCCTCACCATCTAAAGCGGATGGAGGATTGGCATTCCCAACTGAATTATCAATTTGCTCAATATTTTGGGAAAGTTGACTTGTAGGTGTTTGAAATAAAGAAACTTGAGCTCTTGAGTTAAGGTATGTATTATGGTATGTTAATTCAATATTTGGTGAAAGTTGTGGTTGCATCTCTCTATTTCCATGGTCCCTTATGTTGTGTTGCACGGGAGTAATTTGAGATGTCCTCTCTAAATCATTTCTCACTGGAGTTGTGAGTGGTTTCTTCTCGAGTAGTCTTTTCTTGCCTATGAGGTCGGACATAGTCAACCGACGACGACAACGACGCCTCAATGTCATGGATCTGTATATTTGCATTTATCATAGCAAGAAGTTACATTTCAGTTATATATCACATTTCAACATCGGTTATAAAACTAATCAAACCTGAAACAAAATATAAAATGATCGATCATTACATTAAAATGATCATGTTCATTTCAAAATCATTTCCAAGAATAAGAGGAGCAACTTAAACCCATTACTGATAAATACTTATTAATTTGATTCATATAGATCTTGATTTCATCCATCTTTGTGTAAAACGAATAGTTATATTGAAGACAAGAAAGTAATAACTAAATTGCGCACACTTTAGTAAAAAAAGAAGGGGCTGCACTCAAGGGTCCCGATTTATTTAAGGTGTTGAATTTCAACTATCCTAGAAGTCTCGGTATTTAAAAACTCATGAAATGTTTTTTATAAATTTGAGACATTCAAGTCTCAATATGCATATCTTTAATGGAAGAAAATATAGTTGATGAACATAAAGACTTTGTAGAATTAATAAAAGCTGTCATAGATGTGCTGCCAGATTGAATGAAATTCAATGATAATGATTGATCAGTTTGGGAATCAGTGGATGAAATTGCAATTTGCGAATTTAGAAGTTGCAAAAGTTGTTGGCATTGGGATGATGTCAAGCATATTTGATATGTAGTCTCATTTGAAACTAATCAAAGATCATAAGTTCCCTTTTTTATCCTTACTTAAGCTCAAAATATCTACTGATAAATTTAATAAAAATTTTGGAATGTTATACACACAGTGAACACATGTACAATTTTGGAATCAAAAGATGTTATTTCAAAATAATTTTCTGATATAATTGGCGATATCAGATGAGGATTACAATCTACCAAAATTATCTCAGTCTCTTAGTGATCGTTTCATTCAAGCTTTTTTACATTCCTGACATTCTAAATTGGTAAATTTATAGATAAATTTTGAGCTATAGAAAATGAATCTTGTTTTTTTAAGTTTTGAGATGGTTATGACACATCGTAGATTTCCACAAATCACAAAAACTCAAGCAAACGAGGACTAATTGTATAGATAGTATTTATCTTGCAGAGACCTATGACCATTGGAACTATTATTTTTCACTCTATCTATCTTTATATACAGAAAATAAACGGTTATTAACATGATATCAAAGTGCCATATGACCTGAAATTATCCCGTTACAGTCCAATTAGTGATCGTTTCATTCAAGATTTTTTGCATTCCTGACATTCTAAATTGGTAAATTTATAGATAAATTTTGAGCTATAGAAAATGAATCTTTTTTTTTTTAAGTTTTGAGATGGTTATGACACTTTGTAGATTCCCAGAAATCACAAAAACTCAAGCAAACGAGGACTAATTGTATAGATAGTATTTGTCTTGCAGAGACCTATGATCATTGGAACTATTATTTTTCACTCTATCTATCTATATATATAGAAAATAAACGGTTGTTAACACGATATCAAAGTGCCATATGACCTGAAATTCTCCCGTTACAGTCCGCTTTTAAGCATAATGACCACAATCCACTAAACCTTTTTCATTATCTCCTGGTATCACCTGCTTCCTTTTACAACAGTGCCAATCATCCTTTTTTCTTATTCAAAACAGCATACTCCCATGTTCACAATGTCTCCTACTACTAATACATCCTCTAGTCCTGCTACTCCCACAACTCTTGCAACCATTCCACCCTTCTCCATAGCTAACATTTGGAATTATGACTATTTTACTACAGATTCTTCAGAAACCATTTCCAATTGAGCCTAAGATTTTTTGTTCAAGCTAATCTAGACAGGCGCAAATCAATACTCGTGGTCATGGATGTCCCACAGAATCTCCCTCCACTGGTTCCACCAGCCCTTAGTGTCACTCTGTCACACACTCGGTTGATATATGTCTGAATCTACTTGATATCTGTTGCTAATTTGTCCTGCGATAATTCAGTAACATATACTTTTTATCCATGGGGTTTCTCTATCAATGACTTGCACTCTGGTCCTACACTTTTCATAGTCAATGTTTCAAGTACTTGAGTCATGATGTTTCAAGTAAATGCTTTGGGAATATCCATGTGATTGCCTTCTTTAGGTACAGATTTCATGTTAGCTCCATGTGATTGCCTTCTTTAGGACCGTTACAGTCCTCTTAGTGATCGTTACAGTCCTCTTTAGAACTCCATGTACAGAGTTCTCCTGGTATCACATGCTTCCTTTTACCACAGTGCCAATCTTCCTTTTTTCTTATTCAAAACAGCATACTCCCATGTTCACAATGTCTCCTACTACTAATACATCCTCTAGCCCTGCTACTCCCACAACTCTTGCAACCATTCCACCCTTCTCCATAGCTAACATCTGGAATTATGCCTATTTTACCACCCGGTGACATGCACGCGTGAGACGTGCTTTAATATGTTTAATTATACGTTCTTATCTTCGAGTATCTTTTAGGTCACTTCCTAATTTCATGTTAGTAATTTAGTTGTGGGGTAATATTCCCTAGAATATTCTTCAAGTACCCAATTAGTCTTTTGACCTTATAGAGCTATCTTGGCTAGCAAAATAATTTATCATTTGGCATAATTCTAATCACTTTACTTTTGAAGATGGATGTATGAGAGAATCCCTAATTTCTAAATTGATGTGATTAATTTCCATTGAGTTTACATAACTCCATTAGCATCATTATCATATACATCATTCTTCCCTCCTTTAAAATATTACTCCATAAAAAGATCTCGACTCAAGCTTTCGTGGAAAACTGGATGGGCCATACAACCAAAACAAATATTTTTGAAAATTTTGATTTTTTATCTGAGACACAATAAACCTCTCATTTTTGGGTCCAAAAACTAAGTTAGCAACCACTTAAGGTTTTAGATTAACCCAAATATGTTTAACCCCAAGAAAATATCTCAATCACGGCCCACTAGAGACTAAAGCGTGGAACAAATAAGCTGAAACAAAACCCTATTCCTTCTCCACCAGTGCACTCCCACAAGTTCCTTAAGGCCTAGACCTTTGGCAGATTTTTCTTCTGCTCAACACAGGAGTGGCCCTATGTGAAGCCCAAGCCCTCCGTTGCTCAAAGCCACCAGGCTTCCGCAACCACTCGCGAATTATACATTGGCCTGTCAGATTTATGTTGCCATGGCCTTGGCCAACGACATCTCCTCCTTCTAGCTCGTCTCCCGCAACTTTGCTACCTTCATCATTGGTGGCTCCCTTGCGCCTGCAGCCGATGTCTGCGAATTGAGAAAAACCTAGTTTCGCTTTCTCCTCCTCTTTTTATGGCAGTGGCTGCCGTGAATGGCCATGTTCCATCACCATAGAAGATCGACAACAACTAGGGGCCATATTGTAAGAGGTCGCAAGGTCTGAACATGTCACATAGATAGGGAACCACAAAAGCAGTAGTAGCGACACCAAGATGGGTCACATTCGGCAACTCACCTGCCATTTCATCTTTTTTTTTATATAATAAAAAATCCAGCTATCCCTGGAACAATTATTGAGAAACTCACTCGGTAGGCCGATAGGTCGTTCCAATTTTTAGCCATAACTTAAAAAAGTTTCCACGATTAGAAAAAACATACTCCCACATACCACTTTGATGTGAATTGCAAAAGCATGCACACCAACAATGACAACAATTTCAAAAATTAAGGTTTTTACACTCGTTCTCATTCATATTGTCAATGATTTATTGCAAAAAGACTTGCAATATATATATAGGTTTACATGGACTTGGAACTCAACTAACCTAATGAACTAACTATGAAAATACCAATAAAATATTAATTATTTTACTTATATTTAAGATGCTAAATTAAACACAAGTATAAACAAAAAGTTGGCCTCCTACACTTTTCATGGTCAATGTTTCAAGTACTTGAGTCATGATGTTTCAAGTAAATGCTTTGGGAATATCCATGTGATTGCCTTCTTTAGGTACAGAGTTCATGTCAGCTCCATGTGATTGCCTTCTTTAGGACCGTTATAGTCCTCTTAGTGATCGTTACAGTCCTCTTTAGAACTCCATGTACAGAGTTCTCCTGGTATCGCATGCTTCCTTTTACCACAGTGCCAATCTTCCTTTTTTCTTATTCAAAACAGCATACTCCCATGTTCACAATGTCTCCTACTACTAATACATCCTCTAGTCCTGCTACTCCCACAACTCTTGCAACCATTCCACCCTTTTCCATAGCTAACATCTGGAATTATGCCTATTTTACCACCCGGTGACATGCACGCGTGAGACGTGCTTTAATATGTTTAATTATACGTTCTTATCTTAGAGTATCTTTTAGGTCACTTCCTAATTTCGTGTTAGTAATTTAGTTGTGGGGGTAATATTCCCTAGAATATTCTTCAAGTACCCAATTAGTCTTTTTACCTTATAGAGCTATCTTGGCTAGCAAAATAATTTATCATTTGGCATAATTCTAATCACTTTACTTTTGAAGATGGATGTATGAGAGAATCCCTAATTTCTAAATTGATGTGATTAATTTCCATTGAGTTTACATAACTCCATTAGCATCATTATCATATACATCATTCTTCCCTCCTTTAAAATACTACTCCATAAAAAGATCTCGACTCAAGCTTTCGTGGAAAACTGGATGGGCCATACAACCAAAACAAATATTTTTGAGAATTTTGGATTTTTTATCTGAGACACAATAAACCTCTCATTTCTGGGTCCAAAAACTAAGTTGGCAACCACTTAAGGTTTTAGATTAACCCAAATATGTTGAACCCCAAGAAACTATCTCAATCACAGTCCACTAGAGACTAAAGCGTGGAACAAATAAGCTGAAACAAAACCCTATTCCTTCTCCACCAGTGCACTCCCACAAGCTCCTTAAGGCCTAGACCTTTGGCAGATTTTTCTTCTGCTCAACACAGGAGTGGCCCTATGTGAAGCCCAAGCCCTCCGTTGCTCAAAGCCACCAGGCTTCCACAACCACTCGTGAATTATACATTGGCCTGTCAGAGTTATGTTGCCATGGCCTTGGCCAATGACATCTCCTCTTTCTACCTTGTCTCCCGCAATTTTGCTACCTTCGTCATTGGTGGCTCCCTTGCGCCTGCAGCCGATGTCTGCGAGTTGAGAAAAACCTAGTTCCCCTTTCTCCTCCTCTTTTTATGGCAGTGGCTGCCGTGAATGGCCATGTTCCATCACCATAGAAGATCGACAACAACTAAGGGCCATATTGTAAGAGGTCGCAAGGTCTGAACATGTCACATAGATAGGGAACCACAAAAGCAGTAGTAGCGACACCAAGATGGGTCACATTCGGCAACTCACCTGCCATTTCATCTTTTTTTATATAATAAAAAATCCAGCTATCCCTGGAACAATTATTGAGAAACTCACTCGGTAGGCCGATAGGTCGTTCCAATTTTTAGACATAACTTAAAAAAGTTTCCACGATTAAAAAAAAACATGCTCCCACATACCACTTTGATGTGAATTGCAAAAGCATGCACACCAACAATGACAACAATTTCGAAAATTAAGGTTTTACACTCGTTCTCATTCATATTGTCAATGATTTATTGCAAAAAGACTTGCAATATATTTATAGGTTTACATGGACTTGGAACTCAACTAACCTAATGAACTAACTATGAAAATACCAATAAAATATTAATTATTTTACTTATATTTAAGATGCTAAATTAAACACAAGTATAAACAAAAAGTTGGCCTCCTACACTTTTCATGGTCAATGTTTCAAGTACTTGAGTCATGATGTTTCAAGTAAATGCTTTGGGAATATCCATGTGATTTCCTTCTTTAGGTACAGAGTTCATGTCAGCTCCATGTGATTGCCTTCTTTAGGACTGTTACAGTCCTCTTAGTGATCGTTACAGTCCTCTTTAGAACTCCATGTACAGAGTTCTCCTGGTATCGCATGCTTCCTTTTACCACAGTGCCAATCTTCCTTTTTTCTTATTCAAAACAGCATACTCCCATGTTCACAATGTCTCCTACTACTAATACATCCTCTAGTCCTGCTACTCCCACAACTCTTGCAACCATTCCACCCTTCTCCATAGCTAACATCTGGAATTATGCCTATTTTACCACCTGGTGACATGCACGCGTGAGACGTTCTTTAATATGTTTAATTATACGTTCTTATCTTCGAGTATGTTTTAGGTCACTTCCTAATTTCGTGTTAGTAATTTAGTTGTGGGGTAATATTCCCTAGAATATTCTTCAAGTACCCAATTAGTCTTTTTACCTTATAGAGCTATCTTGGCTAGCAAAATAATTTATCATTTGGCATAATTCTAATCACTTTACTTTTGAAGATGGATGTATGAGAGAATCCCTAATTTCTAAATTGATGTGATTAATTTCCATTGAGTTTACATAACTCCATTAGCATCATTATCATATACATCATTCTTCCCTCCTTTAAAATACTACTCCATAAAAAGATCTCGACTCAAGCTTTCGTGGAAAACTGGATGGGCCATACAACCAAAACAAATATTTTTGAGAATTTTGGATTTTTTATCTGAGACACAATAAACCTCTCATTTTTGGGTCCAAAAACTAAGTTGGCAACCACTTAAGGTTTTAGATTAACCCAAATATGTTGAACCCCAAGAAAATATCTCAATCACAGCCCACTAGAGACTAAAGCGTGGAACAAATAAGCTGAAACAAAACCCTATTCCTTCTCCATCAGTGCACTCCCACAAGCTCCTTAAGGCCTAGACCTTTGGCAGATTTTTCTTCTGCTCAACACAGGAGTGGCCCTATGTGAAGCCCAAGCCCTCCGTTGCTCAAAGCCACCAGGCTTCCGCAACCACTCGCGAATTATACATTGGCCTGTCAGATTTATGTTGCCATGGCCTTGGCCAACGACATCTCCTCTTTCTAGCTCGTCTCCCGCAACTTTTCTACCTTCATCATTGGTGGCTCCCTTGCGCCTGCAGCCGATGTCTGCGAGTTGAGCAAAACCTAGTTCCCCTTTCTCCTCCTCTTTTTATGGCAGTGGCTGCCGTGAATGGCCATGTTCCATCACCATAGAAGATCGACAACAACTAGGGGCCATATTGTAAGAGGTCGCAAGGTCTGAACATGTCACATAGATAGGGAACCACAAAAGAAGTAGTAGCGACACCAAGATGGGTCACATTCGGCAACTCACCTGCCATTTCATCTTTTTTTATATAATAAAAAATCCAGCTATCCCTGGAACAATTATTGAGAAACTCACTCGGTAGGCCGATAGGTCGTTCCAATTTTTAGCCATAACTTAAAAAAGTTTCCACGATTAAAAAAAAACATGCTCCCACATACCACTTTGATGTGAATTGCAAAAGCATGCACACCAACAATGACAACAATTTCAAAAATTAAGGTTTTTACACTCGTTCTCATTCATATTGTCAATGATTAATTGGAAAAAGAATTGCAATATATTTATAGGTTTACATGGACTTGGAACTCAACTAACCTAATGAACTAACTATGAAAATACCAATAAAATATTAATTATTTTACTTATATTTAAGATGCTAAATTAAACACAAGTATAAACAAAAAGTTGGCCTCCTACACTTTTCATGGTCAATGTTTCAAGTACTTGAGTCATGATGTTTCAAGTAAATGCTTTGGGAATATCCATGTGATTTCCTTCTTTAGGTACAGAGTTCATGTCAGCTCCATGTGATTGCCTTCTTTAGGACTGTTACAGTCCTCTTAGTGATCGTTACAGTCCTCTTTAGAACTCCATGTACAGAGTTCTCCTGGTATCGCATGCTTCCTTTTACCACAGTGCCAATCTTCCTTTTTTCTTATTCAAAACAGCATACTCCCATGTTCACAATGTCTCCTACTACTAATACATCCTCTAGTCCTTCTACTCCCACAACTCTTGCAACCATTCCACCCTTCTCCATAGCTAACATCTGGAATTATGCCTATTTTACCACCTGGTGACATGCACGCGTGAGACGTTCTTTAATATGTTTAATTATACGTTCTTATCTTCGAGTATGTTTTAGGTCACTTCCTAATTTCGTGTTAGTAATTTAGTTGTGGGGTAATATTCCCTAGAATATTCTTCAAGTACCCAATTAGTCTTTTTACCTTATAGAGCTATCTTGGCTAGCAAAATAATTTATCATTTGGCATAATTCTAATCACTTTACTTTTGAAGATGGATGTATGAGAGAATCCCTAATTTCTAAATTGATGTGATTAATTTCCATTGAGTTTACATAACTCCATTAGCATCATTATCATATACATCATTCTTCCCTCCTTTAAAATACTACTCCATAAAAAGATCTCGACTCAAGCTTTCGTGGAAAACTGGATGGGCCATACAACCAAAACAAATATTTTTGAGAATTTTGGATTTTTTATCTGAGACACAATAAACCTCTCATTTTTGGGTCCAAAAACTAAGTTGGCAACCACTTAAGGTTTTAGATTAACCCAAATATGTTGAACCCCAAGAAAATATCTCAATCACAGCCCACTAGAGACTAAAGCGTGGAACAAATAAGCTGAAACAAAACCCTATTCCTTCTCCATCAGTGCACTCCCACAAGCTCCTTAAGGCCTAGACCTTTGGCAGATTTTTCTTCTGCTCAACACAGGAGTGGCCCTATGTGAAGCCCAAGCCCTCCGTTGCTCAAAGCCACCAGGCTTCCGCAACCACTCGCGAATTATACATTGGCCTGTCAGATTTATGTTGCCATGGCCTTGGCCAACGACATCTCCTCTTTCTAGCTCGTCTCCCGCAACTTTTCTACCTTCATCATTGGTGGCTCCCTTGCGCCTGCAGCCGATGTCTGCGAGTTGAGCAAAACCTAGTTCCCCTTTCTCCTCCTCTTTTTATGGCAGTGGCTGCCGTGAATGGCCATGTTCCATCACCATAGAAGATCGACAACAACTAGGGGCCATATTGTAAGAGGTCGCAAGGTCTGAACATGTCACATAGATAGGGAACCACAAAAGAAGTGGTAGCGACACCAAGATGGGTCACATTCGGCAACTCACCTGCCATTTCATCTTTTTTTATATAATAAAAAATCCAGCTATCCCTGGAACAATTATTGAGAAACTCACTCGGTAGGCCGATAGGTCGTTCCAATTTTTAGCCATAACTTAAAAAAGTTTCCACGATTAAAAAAAAACATGCTCCCACATACCACTTTGATGTGAATTGCAAAAGCATGCACACCAACAATGACAACAATTTCAAAAATTAAGGTTTTTACACTCGTTCTCATTCATATTGTCAATGATTAATTGCAAAAAGAATTGCAATATATTTATAGGTTTACATGGACTTGGAACTCAACTAACCTAATGAACTAACTATGAAAATACCAATAAAATATTAATTATTTTACTTATATTTAAGATGTTAAATTAAACACAAGTATAAACAAAAAGTTGGCCTCCTACACTTTTCATGGTCAATGTTTCAAGTACTTGAGTCATGATGTTTCAAGTAAATGCTTTGGGAATATCCATGTGATTGCCTTCTTTAGGTACAGAGTTCATGTCAGCTCCATGTGATTGCCTTTTTTAGGACCGTTACAGTCCTCTTAGTGATCGTTTCATTCAAGCTTTTTTGCATTCCTGACATTCTAAATTAGTAAATTTATAGATAAATTTTGAGCTATAGAAAATGAATCTTGTTTTTTTAAGTTTTCAGATGGTTATGACACTTCGTAGATTCCCAGAAATCACAAAAACTCAAGCAAACGAGGACTAATTGTATAGATAATATTTATCTTGTAGAGACCTATGATCATTGGAACTATTATTTTTCAATCTATCTATCTATATATACAGAAAATAAACAGTTATTAACACGATATCAAAGTGCCATATGACCTGAAATTATCTCGTTACAGTCCGCTATTAAGCATAATGACCACAATCCACTAGACCTTTTTCATTATCTCCTGGTATCACCTGCTTCCTTTTACCAGAGTGCCAATCTTCCTTTTTTCTTATTCAAAACAGCATACTCCCATGTTCACAATGTCTCCTACTACTAATACATCCTCTAGTCCTGCTACTCCCACAACTCTTGCAACCATTCCACCCTTCTCCATAGCTTACATCTGGAATTGTGCCTATTTTACTATAGATTCTTCAGAAACCATTTCTAATTGAGCCTAAGATTTTTTGTTCAAGCTAATCTAGACATGCGCAAATCAATACTCGTGGTCATGGATGTCCCACAGAATCTCCCTCCACTGGTTCCACCTGCCCTTAGTGTCACTCTGTCACACACTCGGTTGATATATCTCTGACTCTACTTGATATTTGTTGCTAATTTTACCTGCGATAATTCAGTAACATATACTTTTTATCCACGGGGTTTCTCTATCAATGACTTTTTATCCACGGGGTTGATATATGTCTGACTCTACTTGGTAAGAGGCAAGCAGAGGCCGATGCTGCAGATATTACAAAAACTAAAGGAAAAGAAAAGATATTTCTTCAGATGATGTGAGCCCTACGTGTAATAAGAGGCCTATGGATGAACATACGTCTCAGTTCAGTCCCAAACACAAAAGGACCAATGTCACTAGGGAAAGGGTTAAGATCTGTAGACAGATGACTCGGTGTTTGGTCCATGGTGGGGGATCATCCTCCCCTTATAGTGAAGTGGATCCATTTACCTTTGACCCTAAGTACTCGATCATACTGGAGCAGCTAAAAAATGATGCAGACTCTATCTTTTGCCACACAAATAATGTTGTTAATGTGGTCCACTATCATGAGTATGCCCCTAATTTTCAATTCGTTACGGATTTTAATGTTGGTGATTTATGGAGTGTGGTGAAGCATCGAATGCAAGTGGTAAATTCTCACCCATACTTGTATTTTTTTAATTTTGTTAAAATATTTGGCATTATGATGATGTCTTTGCCTTTCTTTCAAGGTGTGATGGGTGCCACAATCACCATCTTAAGGGAGAAAGTAACACCATCCCCAAATGCTTATGAGGATGAGAGATAGGCCAATTCTATGCTCCTTACCCACCATGGGACCATGAATCCAAGATTGAGGAACTGAAGACTGCGCAAGCTAATTATGAAAAGGTCAGAACTGAGATTAAGGAGAAGTATAATCAGTTATGCGAATTCAGTAATCACAAAGCAAATTCATCAAACTAGCTAATTCAGAAAACTAACAAAATATATGTTCAGATATGCAATAAACTATATGTTCAGTTATGCATTTGTTATAAGAAACACTACTCAGTTATGCATCAGTACAAAACCAAACTACAAATGCTCCAGTTCAAAAACAAAAATAACTAGTTTATAACTATATCTTCCTCAAGCATTGTCCCTCTAAATTTCATCTCCATCTTCGTCTGCATCTGCATCTGCATCTTCGTGATCATTATCTTGAACAACACTAGTGTCAACTATTAATCCATCTCCATCCCTCACCCACCGTAAGTTGTGATCTTCATTCAAATTTTGCATGACAAACGGCTCATCTCCATTAAGCAATAATTCTTCTCTAGTTTCTTGAACTGTCGTGTACCTATCAAATTGGTCTCTTGGTGTCATGGGAACAACAACATGCCAATCTGTATCGATAGGGTCCTGCACGTAAAATACTTGTTCTGCTTGGGATGCTAGTATGAAAGGTTCGTTACTCTCTCGATCATCTTTATATTTCAAATGCTTGAAATTCACCAGCGTATAGTTAAACTTGTCAACTTTTGTACCCATGCGATTTTCAACCCAATCACACTTGAATAACACAAACTTCATGCCATTAAGATACTGAACTTCAATAATATCCGTTAGTTCCCCATAGTATGTAATATCACCCACAATGGTGTTTTTATCCTTCCGGCTAGAATAACTCATTTGTTCGGCTTTTATAAAAACTCCTCTATTTTGAGTTTTCTTTCCCTTATCAAGTCTCTTTGTTTGAAATCTAAAACCGCTAACAATATAAGTTTTGAATCTGACCGCATCCTTAAGAGGACCTAAAGACAAGCATTTGATTTCTTCGGATATTTGCACATCGTCACGTCCCAATTTATTAACCTACAGTATATTAAAGTAAATGTCAATACAAAAGTATAGTATTGATTCATAATTCAACTATTAGTTATGATATTTTCGCTTACATAATCCTTAAACCATTTGTGGAACTCATCGTTGTGAAGACGATTAACACGATGCTTTTGTGAATCTTGAGGATACTTTGATAAAAGTTCCGCAAGATGCTTTCTACAAGTAAACAAATAGCCATATGTCAATTCCACAAAAAATATAAAAATGGTTTTCAAAAACACCAATTACTTATAATCAAACTTACTCAACAAATGGCGCCACTGCCTCAGTGTTGGTAAGAACGTGCTGATGAGCTTGCATATACATTACAGAATCAAGTTCAAATTGAACTTTTTTCCCAATTGCACGACCATTTATATGCCCCCAGTCATCATTTCTAGACGGTCGGTTAGACTTAGTTTCCACATCCACATACTGGGAAAAAAAAGTCATGCATTCCTAAAGAATAACAGAGTTGGCAATCGAGGCCTCGGGATGAGCCCGATTACCAACGTAGCCTTTTAAAGTGTGGAGGTACTTTTCAATCGGATACATCCAACGGTAAAGGACACAGCCATCAATTAAGAGTTCGCCCGACAAATGTATAGGCAAATGTTCCATCACATCAAAGAAACCCGTAGGGAATATCTTCTCAAGGATACAAAGTGTAAGGGCCATCCGATCTTCAAACCTTTCCAAATCAGCTGCGGTAACTGCTTTTGAGCACAGTATAACAAAGCAATTGCTCAATTCAATCAAGACTTTGACAATATGAGTGGGCAATACCCTTCTCGCGACTATTGGAAGTAATTGCTGCATTAAAATATGATTATCATGGCTCTTTAATCCCGAAATATTTCTTTCTTGCATGTTCACGCACCATGAAATGTTCGAAGAGTAGCCATCAGGAACTTTAACATTCTGCAACACTTTTAAAAAAATCTCCTTCTCTTTGTTACTCATCGTGTACTCTGCTGGGGGGAGGTACTCTAGATTTGACCCTCGTGGTTGAGGATGTAGCTCTGATCTAATACCCAATTTTTTTAGAAATTTTTGAGCCTGTAAATTATCTTTTGTCTTCCCTTTAGTACCCAACAATGTAAACAGGACATTATCGCAAACGTTTTTCTCAATATGCATGACATCAAGATTATGGCGAATAAGATTATCCTTCCAATATGGCAATTCAAAAAATATGCTCTTTTTTTTCCAACCAAATCTACATTTTTGAACTACATGTTTACTTTTTTCTAACGCCTCTCTTTCCCTCCTTCTAAAGACATCTTCCATCTTATATTCACATTCAACGTCAAGATCATTCAACTGTTGCAATACTTGTAAGCCAGAAAGTTTAAGTGGGGCTGGACGTAACTCTACCCTCCCATTAAATGGTGCCTTCTGCCTACGAAGCCTATGGCGCGAGTCTAAGAATCGACGATGACCCCAATAACAGAACTTCTTACCCTTATCTAATCGCATTGACTGGTGGTCTTCGTTACAGCAAGGGCAAGCAAATGTACCTTTTGTGCTCCATCCCGATAACATTGCATAAGCGGGGAAATCGTTAATGGTCCACAACAACGATGCATGAAACTGAAAGAACTCCTTACTTGACGCATCGTAAGTGCGTACACCATCAACCCATAGCTCAATCAACTCATCAATCAATGGCTGTGAAAATACATCAATCTTATCTCCGGGTTTTTTTGGTCCATCTATAAGAATAGACAAAATCAAGTTAGGTTGCTTCATGCACAACCATGGGGGTAAGTTGTAAATAATGAGGATAACTGGCCATGTGCTGTGCTTAATGCTCATATTACCAAACAGATTAAATCCATCAGCAACTAACCCAAGTCTAACATTAAGAATCTCCCTCGCAAAGGGTTTTTCTCATTAAAAGTTTTCCAAGAAGGAGAGTCAGCGGGATGTCTCATTACACCATCGTCGATCCTTTCTTCAGCATGCCATTTCATTAAAGGAGCTGAATAGGATGACCAAAATAATTTCTGCAATCTCGGTTTCAAAGGGAAGTATCTCATTTTCTTTACGGCTACCTTCGGACCATGGACACCATCAATACTTGAGTCCTCATCTTTATATCGAGAAGATCCGCATATGCCACACTTTTCAAGACCCTCGGTTTCATTACGAAACAACATACAGTTATTTTGGCATGCATCCCATGTCTCGTACTTGAATCCCAAGTCTTTTTTTAGCATGTTGGCTTGGTAGTAAGACTTGGGAATTCTAGCATGCGAAAACATCCTCCCCAAAAATTTCAATAAATCTGTGAGAGAACAATTTGTCCAACCATGAAGTTGCTTCATTTGCAAGAGTTCAACAACAAATGATAATTCGGTAATCCCAGGCGAACAATTTTCATAAAAGTCTCATTGAGCCTTTTTCATAAGAGTATATTACTCTGGAACATCTCCGTCGGATTCAAAGACATCTTCGGTGTTATATTCCTCCTCACGCATATTGTCATGCGCGTGGGAAATACCTATTCCCTCTTAAACCATTGTAACCATGTTATCTCGAGCACTCAGTTCAACAGGTATATGTATATCATCAACTAACATATCATCCCTCGGAGTATTTATATTGCTGCTTACACCACCAAAAGTTTCTTCGTGAAAAATCCAAACCTTATATGTCTTGTCGAAACCATGCATCTCAAGGTGATCTCTCACAGTTTGTCGGGCGTGGTACACTCGATTTGCACATCTCTTACAGGGGCAATAGATTTTCGTTGTCTTAATGTTTTTATTAGCATATGCATAGTTAAGAAACCCTTCAATACCATTAATGTATTCCTTTGAACACCGATTGCAAAAATTAATCCAACTCTTATCCATGGTTCCCTTCTATGAATCTAAAAAAAAATGTCAGTAAATTTATATTTCATAATATAAAGATAAAGAGATTAATAATGTTTTCGTAAGATGATGAAAAGATAAGAAGATTAATAATGGAAAACATGAATTCCTAAAAAGATTAGCACATAAAAGGAGAACAAACTATAAAATAAGAACATAATTCATCACATCAATTTAAGTATTATTATGGCTAACTAAACCGAGCAATTCAAATTTGAAATATTGAATTATTAATGCACGCATGATAATGGAAAGTATCAAACAAAAATTCACACAATCAACTAATTAACATCTACGTCACTAAACATTTACACATTAAAAAACTCACAAGGCACATACCCATTTTCATCCTCGTTTGAATCCGTATGCTCATTTTCTTCTTCACGTGGCACAAATTCGTCATCATCACCAATGATTTTTTTTTTACTCTTTGAACCACTTTTTTTATTTTTATCTTTGTTTTGAAGTGCCGAATACAATTCATGTATTCCCAATTCCTTCAATTTTGCTCTATTCTCTTCCTCTTTTCTTTCTCGTACTCCTTCATTGTCACAAACTTTTTCTGAGAAAGGATATGTAATTAAAGAAGGAATGAGAATCATACTACTTCTTTAACATGTTAATTTCATTTCTATACTTGCTCCCAAAGTAGTTTTAGAACTTTAATGACTCATTTGGTTCGAGGTTTGGAAAAGGAATTTAGAATTCCCCTCATCTAGAATTACAATGTTTGGTTGGAAATTTGGGAGGAACTTAGAATTACTGGAATTTATAATTCCAACAAAATTGGAATTCTCATTTCCCCTCTAAAATGGGGGAATCCTATATTCCTGGGCATTCTAGTTTACTTTTGTGGTGAGACAAAAATACCACCTCACTTAAACTCACACATACATTATCTCTCTCTCTCTCTCTCTCTCTCTCTCTCTCTCTCTCTCTCTCTCTTTCACACACACACACATATACACTCTCTCTCTCTCTCTCTCTCTCTCTCGCACACACACACACACTCTCTCTTTCTCTCTCATACACATACACACACTCTCTCTCTCTCTCACAACACGCACACATAATCTCTTTCTCTATCACACACACACGCTCTCTCACATATACACACGCTCTCTCTCTCTCTCTCACACACACACACTCTCTCTCTTTCTCTCACACTCTCTCTCTCTCTCTCTCTCTCTCTCTCTCTCTCTCTCTCTCTCACACACACACACACATATACTCTCTCACACACTCACACACACACACACACACACACACACTCACCACACACTCGCGCGCACACACTCAAATCAAGTAGAAGGGTATTTTAATTAAATGATATTTATTCCTAATATGGGAAAATAATTTAGATGCCGAAAAAAAAAGAATTCCCGTTCGAACCAAACAATGGAAAGGAATTCAAGATTCCATGAACTTAGAATTCCTGGAATCAAGAATTCCCATCCCTTTTCTAAACCTCGAACCAAACGATCCCTAAATCATTTTTATCCTTGCCTTTAGCTTTGTAGTAATAAAACCCAATATCATTTAACTTCATTCTTAGAAATACATAAAAAAAAGATCTACCAATCATAACTTTACATCAAAAACCTAATCAATCGTTCTACAAACCTCAAATACATAAAAAAAAAAACATTAATGGTTTGGGAGAAGAATAATTTTAGGATCTTTGAATAATTGGTTCATGCATTTAAGAATTTCTTTAAAAATTAAATAAAAAATTATTATAGAATCATTGAGCCAACATGAACCATAATGCTATATAACATCAAACAAAATAAATAGCCTGTTATTGATCTTCTTATTAGGTCACATTGAAAGCTACAAAAAAAATTAAAATCAACAAATAAGCATCCACTCTTTATTTACATTTTATATAAGTATTACACATATGGTTATTTATTTACAGTTTTATGTATATGGCATCATTAATTATGTCTAAAGAATAATTTTTTATCACCCATTGTTACCATTGTGCAACAGACTATTTACAATAGCATATTTTGAAGAATAAAAATAATAAATAAATTAATAACAATAATTTATATGCTGTTTTCCTCAAAAAAAAGTAAAGATGAAAACTTACCATGAAAAGAAAATAATGGGAGAGATAATGCAGCTGGGGGAGGGAGAGGAACGCAGCTGTGGTGGGTGGGGGGGGGGGCGAAGCGCGCCACTGTGGGTGGAGAAGAAACGGCCGTGGGTGGGTGGGTGGGGGGGGGGGCGAGGGGGGGCGGTTTGGATTTGTTGGAGACGAGATTTGGGTCTTTGGTTTGTTTATGTTTTTTGTTTTTCATTTTTTGAGGTGGGAAGTTAGGTTAAAGTGTTAGAGCGGGAGATGAAAACAATTAGTGGTGGGAATCAATTTTTTTAGCCATCTTATTTGGTTTATCTTTTGATACAGTAAGTATTTACCGTCTCATTTGCTTTACTTTATAAGACGGATATAATTAATCGTATCAAAAAGTGACCTTTTTGAGACGGGTATAATTAACCGTATCAAAAAATGACATTTTTTAGACGGATATAATTAGCAGTCCCAAAAAATAATAGTTTTTGTGACGGCTCATTATATCCGTATAAAAAAGTATGTTTTAAAGACTATATTTTGTCTGTCTCAAAAAATAGGGTCTTAAAAGCAACTTTTTTTGTAGTGATGGTTTGACCATAAGTTCCTTCATCAGTGTTCAGGTTGAAAGGCGAATGTTATTCTGAACTCACATAAGAGGGCTAAATAGGGGTCAACTTGTGAGGAGAAATTTAATGTTGTAGCGAACCTTACACCGGGTGGAGAAGGTGGTATGGAGAAGAGGATGTTAAAGGGAGAATCTACATACAAGAAGAATTGTTAGCTCTTATGGGGAATTCTACTTGGATGATAAATACAGATAGTAATTATATCGCGTGGTGTAAAATTTGGAGGTAAATGTTTCCTTGGGTAGGGAGATACAAAAATCGAAGAATTTTTTTATAAAGTAAGACTGGGGCAAATGGTGTTGGAGAAACACCACAAGGAGGAAGACCCAATGGAGAAACCGTTAAAATGATTCGGATAGCTGAATTACTACCGAGCAAAGGTGATTTCAGTGAGAGATGTAGAAATTAGTAGCGTGTTCCTTAGGATCGTCAAAACTAAGGGAACAATGGAAATAGTCGTCTGAGTCGAGACTACCAACGTCCGAGAGATGGACCACCTTAACATGATTTGTGAGACAAAAGATAAGTGGAGTATGTGTAAAGGTATTTCTGTGGGGAGTGAAACCCGTGCGTTATAAAAAATTTTCCGATACGAGAGTAGGGATCAAGGTATTGTGCCTGGCGAGGGAAACAGTTATTGAAATATCTGGTTTGGGACAGACATGTGTGGTAAGTCCAGGAACCATTTGAGCAGCTGGGACGATTATTAGGATAGAAGTATGAGTTATATCCTCAGACGATGATGCATGTTATTTGTGGCATGAGTGAGTTACTACATTTGTTACAATTGTATTTTCACTTGAGAGTCGAGTTTAGTGAGTATATCAGTAAGTTTATTATATATAAGAACATTTTCCCTGATAGTGTGGGGGTTACTTTTATTGTCATCCGCGGAGGATGAATGGCTATATTAATAGCGATTTATGCTTTATCGAAATTACTCGTTTTAGTGTTGTGTTATACGAGTATGATATGATCTTAATTATTGTTTTATATATATGATTGTACCGATAGTGTGCTGGTATTACAAGTTTATCGAAGTTACTACCTTGGGGTAGAATGTTTTGGCTCTGGAGAGGCCCCATGTGTGAGAGGACCGGGCTCAAAATTGTTCTATTGTATATATGTATATATATGTTGTGATTTCAAAGTATAATGGTCTCGGACATTTAATCCCAGTATGCATAGGGATTTCATTATTATGAGTCGTATGTAATTGATTTACTAGTCAACAAAGAGTTAGTTGGTTTTTTATAATTAACGATAGAGAGGTCGTAACAAAAAGAGTGCATTGTTTTATCACCCGTTAGAGATTTGGAATTTTATACTCATAGTTGTGTATTTGAGGATGGGAATTCGAGGGTCTCAAAATGTCTCGCATGTTGTATATGAAATGTGATTTCCATCACTGTAAAGAGAAAAGTGTCTTTCAGAAGGAGTTCCTTGTTTATGTCTAATTGCGAACTGAGATGAAACTTTGTTGTTAAAAGACGAGAGTGTAGGGGTACATATTATGGACAGGGCTTAACGGATTCCGATGACCAACAATGTTAGGTAGTTGTGTATCGGGGGGGTTCCTTGTTTGGATTTCGCTTCGCGAGACACCCCACGTATGAAACTTAACGTAAGGTTGGTAGTAAGGAAATGTGTGACCCTTCGTTCATGATTTGGATACCTCTATAGTTATGGAGTACGTAGTTATAACGGGAAGTTATAAGGAGTAAATTATGATGTACGGCCATTAGAGCCAGTTGTTGGTAAATTATGATATAAATACTAATAATGTTGGTTTTGTCACGGCGTGTTGAAGGACGCATTGAGGATAAGGAGGATTTAGGATTTCTAATTCAGAAGCGATTGAGAACGCCCAAGTGGTATAGCACCGTTGTATTTACAGTGACAATAAAGAGTTTGGGATTTGTATGAAGCGTATATAATTTGTAAAAACCATATGGTTGGGTTATAAGGGGCGTAGACATCTTGATTTGCTAAAGTATAAATCAAAGGAAGAGGGAACATAGACGGGTGAGATTATTACTTATGAGATTAAACGTCATAAGAAAAGGTGTTAATGAGTATACTCGTGTGTAGTCAGTGTAGCACGTTCAAATTTGGAGGAAAGGCTGTAGAAAGCCATTTAATAAAAGGACATATCTTGAGAAGGTGAATAAATTATTATGAGCAATTTGGAGTAGAGTTCCGATCAATCGAATGTTGAGGGTGACTCAAGAGTAAATAGAGTGAGAATGTTAATAAGGTATAAGGAGTCCGGATTTTCACAAAGGGGTGAGAAAGTGTAAGGGTCGAAACTTTGGCATACGCCAAGAGAAGCAGAGGATCGTTAAGTATCACTTAACGGGAAGGAACATTTACAGGAAAGTCAACATTTAAACGGGTGTAGTAAGTAGTAGAACGGTTGGGTGTTAGATGATTAACCCATTTAATTTTGTATCCAACCGATGATACCAGGGGATGGAAGAGTCAAGTTAGTAAATTCCTTGAGGGGTAACAAATTCCTGCAAATACGTGAGTCATGTTGTTCAGAAGGAGACAAATTGTTATATACTTGAATGATTTACACTATTAAATAGTGAACACGCCAGTACGTGGGTCGACGTAGTACTATTTAGAACTGGGATGAAATCCCCGAAATCCACATTCAGGTGGGGTGACAATAAGTAGTGGGAAATAACGATTCAAACTGAGGGTTTTATCACCTATAACCCGAGGTGTAGGCGCAAGGTGACCAACGACTGATGGATTGTATGAAAGAAATTTTGGATTCATTGCGATATTTTCAATTCCAAATCGGGTATAACTAGTGAGGTATATTGTAGTCATGAGGAGGAGATATTACCTAATGGTAGAGTTGGGGGAAAAGCACCCGTATCTATTTATGGTGGACAAGGTGCTTACAAAGGTTTGTGTGACACCAACAGGCTGAAGCGGTTTTCCCTTGTGTAAAGTCACAACGCCGGGATATTTTAAGGAATGGACAAGCGTAGTTATATGTGTTATTGATTCATTCCAGGATGGGAGTTTGTAGTTTTGATAAACGCGGGAGTCAGTAGTGAGGTGCGGACTCACAATACTAATAAAAATAATGCGGCTAATGATGTATAGGCTATTTTTATTCGAATGTTGTTTAATAAGAGCACAACGTGAGGTGCATTTATCGAAGATTATTCTGATAAGGTATCAAGTATGTTAAACAAGCTTCTTGTGAACAAGGGCTTTAGTGATTGGGATTTTCTTTATAATTGTTTTGAATACTGGAGGATACCAAATTTTTCCAGGTGTGCCTTACTTATTCAAATTTCGGGACGAAATTCTGTTATTAGGGGGGAAGTATGTAATACCTCGTACTTTTATGGATATTTATTTATGGGATTAATTAAATTAAATGTGAATTAATTGAGAATTAATCCGGATAAAATACTAACGAGATGTGAGTTGGTATTTGATTATAATGTTATATGAATATTGAAAATATTGAAATTTTTCGTGAGATAGAAATACGGCAATTTGGAAATTTTGTTGGGACGCGTGTGACAGTCGCGTCAGGAATATAATTATTTTAATTAAAAAGTGAATTTTATTTTTATCAATCGTATGGTCATTTTGAGTGCGCCAACGAGTCTGGAAGGGTTGAAATAGTCAGAAAACACTAGCCGGGGGTTTAGTTTGGGTCCCGGGGCATTTTTGGGCCACACCGGCAACTTAAAAGGGTATTTTGGTAATTTTAGAATTTGGGGAATTTTGACCAACGAATTTTGGGAATTAAAAATAGGGTATTTGGGAACCCACTAGCCCATTACCAGCACTTAACTAATTAGAGGGCTACGACAGTTATAGGAGAAGTTAGGAGAGGTTCCCAAAAGAGAAAAACCATAACCATCATCTTCAACCTTCAACCTTGGGAGAAATTGTAGAGGAAAAGAGAGCAACATCCAACATCCAACATCAAATTCAGAGAACAATCCGAGGCAAGTGGTTTAATTTCGTTAATTTCAAGCGAATGCTTCTTCTATGCTTAGAAAATTGATATATATGCATTGTGTTGGGAGATTTATAAAAACCCATGAAATTGGAGTTATAAATTCAGATATTGATATAGGTTTGCATGTAGAATTGTTATTGGGTGATTAGACTAAAAGAATTACAAATTTTTATGTTACAAAAACGGATTTATTTATGGAAATTGATGACTTTAAATTTCTAGGGTTCATGTTCATAAGATTTGGGAAAAATTGGGGAGTTATGATAATTAGATGATGTTTAGAAGGATTTGACCCTATATAAATGTTGAGTTATGACGTAAGAATGTTTAGTGATGATTAGAAACCTTAAAATACTGTTGGGACGACTTTTAGATGAGATTAGAGGTGAAGAAAATTGGAAAAAACGTAGTAGGAAAATTCTGGGCTCGAAACTGGCATCTCGTTAGAAGACCTGCCGAGGTCGTTCGAACGAGATCGTTCGAACGAGCTTCTAACGAGGTCACAGTTTGCCTACTAACGAGTGGGATGGTCATTTGATGCCTTTCGTTCGAACGAGATCTCGTTAGATGCCCACTTCGTTCGAATGAACTCTCGTTCGAACGACCTCGTTCGAACGAGACTTCTAACGAGTTGACAGATTGACCTTTTTGGCCTGGTTTGATTTCTAGTGTCCCGTAACCTTGTTTAATTGTAGAGATAACATTACCTTGATGACTAATTGAGATAGTTGGGATATTCGGGATATATTGAGGAGTAAAATATAGAAGAATGATTTGAACCAAATGAGAATTGTGGACTAGGACGTGAGTGACTAATTACGATGTGAGAATAATTGACGATTTAAATGTTAGTATTAACCGGGGATATGTGAATTGCGTAACATTATAAGTTGGTATAAGAATGAGAAGTATACCACTAATAAATTATGGTAATTACTAAGGTGTGTGCATGCTTAGTATATGTATATGATTTTATGTGTATGACATACCTACCATACTTGTTATCACGGGAGGTTTACGTTCGCTTAGGGCCATCTAATCTTTGTGTGCTCGGATTTAGATTGGTAACTCGAGGACATAGTTCAAGAGAACGACTTATTTGTGAGTTAATAAGTCAGCTGACTATGGAGCGTAGGTATGTACGTGACCCATGGATATGTTGAATTATGTTCGCCTCCATTTTTGTGTGTGGTGCTTATTCTAACAATTCCTGAGAGATTCGGAATTTGTAATCCTTATGTACGTGATGTACCGGGATGGATAGAAGAGTATGTGTGTGAACCACAGCTTAGCCTCGGGGTGCTTATATTGTATATTTATGATGTGAATAATATACGGTTAAATGAAAAGGAACTGTTATGTTTAATTGCGAGAATAATTGTAGTAAAGTCTTGTTAAAGATAATAAAAAGGGATAACCTGCTGTGAAATGTTTTGCTAATAATTGAGAATCCGAGTTTAAGTAAGGCTACCTATTTAAGTGATGACGTTGGGAATTTATATTATGAATCGAGTAGAAAGGTTAGAACTTATGTCGGTTTAGTTAGATATGGATATCACGTGTATGGGTACGGTACGTTAGGAGTGCACAATTAGTCGAGAGGCGAGTATTTCATGTGAGAGCATGTCCTAACATGTATTTTGCATTCATTGTTTTAATGTTATTAAAGCACTTGTTGTTTTAAAAATACTCTCCACTTTAGGGATCTGACCCGTTTGCTTTCAAATCTACTTTTTGTAAAAACCTTTTTAGGTGCCCAGCCACAAGGACACCATGCATAGGAATTCTATTCAGGTGACGAGCTGTAGCTGTTGTGGAAGTTACAGGGCCTTGATATTAGACGCCTCATTTTCTAGTCTTGACTCCATATTCAGTTCCATCATTTGTAGGGCATGTCGCCCATTCCTATTAGAGATATTTTATATTTCAGTTATTCAGATTGTGGATTGTAATTAATTCAGGATTCAGACTTGTTTTATTATATCAGTTGTGGGATTGTTGTGAGGATTATTTTCTCCAGACTCATTATTATTTGTTGGTGATTCTATTTCTTCTTTATGGTGAATGGTTACGTTACTCTTTCATAATTCTTTTATTGCATGTTAATCAGATTTAATTTAAAATTTGACAACTTACTTTTTAAATACTAGGTGGTTAGTAATTATTAAATGTTTTCGACAGTGATGGTATTAACTGAACCAACTTGGCATTTTGAATTAATTTAATAAAGGAGTAGCTACCCGGTATTTAATTAGTCGGGGTGTCACAAAAAGTTCATATGAGGAGTGACTACAGTAGGAATGTATTTAAGGATATCTTCTTCTACAGCATTACCTGTAGTAAACAAATAAAAAAAATGCCATGGGCCGATATGATATGAGAGAGATGGATACAATGACTTATGATACAAACACGCATTATGTATCGTTTGGGTTATTAGTTTGGTCCCCATTTTCTACAGTACTATCGATTGACCATTAAAATGGCCAAGTTGATCATGTTTAGCTTCGTTGTTTTACACATAATTAGACTTTAGTGTCCACTATTTCATATATAATTAGGTTTTGACTGGGGAAATTGTGGTCAAGAACTATAATCCAGACCTGCAAAATGACAAAAATGTACAAATGGAGTACACAGTGCAAATAACTGAAAATTTTGGGGATAAAGTTAGTTTCAGCCTAAATTTTGAGGGGGAAAAGCCAAATTATTACTAAAAAAATTCAAGAAAGGCTTTGTGCCTAAACAACTCTCACGCCGCAGATATTTCCCCCAAAAGTCATCGCCAACAAGTCCGTAATAAACATCTCAAGTCCACATCATCTATAAAAAAATAAGTTACAAACAAACAAAAAGATTATAAGCATACTATGTAAGGACCAAATTTTCAATTGAGTCTTAATGTAGTTTTGACTTATTATCGGAACAAAACATGTTTGAGTCATAGATAGTCTTTTATTGTCTGATCCCACGAGTCTATGACGTATTGAAGATTTATTGAAGACGTAGCGGCAAAGCTACAAATATTTAATCATGCCGAAGTTTAATTGGTGTAATTTCGCATCTTCGATGTTTAAGTGCATTCCAGGATCACATAGGTATGAATGCATAATGATAATGAAACTCGAAATTCATTTTTTTTAAAATAAGGATGTTATTTTCTTTAAAGAAAATGATTTTAAAAGAGGTTTAACTGTTTACACTTCGTTTATGTCAAATAAGGACATATGAGAATTGGATAAGAGTTGGTTTTAATCAAAACTCTGTTTAAATTAAAAACTCTATCTAACGACGTCGTTCAAACGACATTTGATGTCGTTCGAACGATGTGGCATCTCGTTCGAACGAGATTCTGACACCGACTCAATTTTATTAAAAATAGAGGTGTTCAGTTTTCTCAAAGTGTGTGCATTCTGAAAAAATAGTTTTACGATCCAGAAACCTATTTGCACATATTTTCTAAGGCTTCAAAAGCTTAAACACATCCTTAGAGTTTGCAAAGATCCGAGCTTTCATTATCAAATGATTATGTGATCCTTGTTGTACCAAGTTTGGTTTGTTCATCTTTGGCGACTTGTGATTGTTGGTTTTACGGTGGAGAAGTGACGAATATCGTGTTCAACATCATAGACGTATCAAGCCATATCGGTGGACACCGAGACATTCATGGAGTCGAGTGTTGTGGACGAGCATCGTGGAAGACGGAATTTCTGTGTGGGCACTATTGAAGAACGGTAGAAGATCAGAAGGAGCGTCAAGACCCATGGGGATTGATTCATTGAGTAAGGCTAATCTGTCTTTGTAAAACCATTGTTAATAGTGATTGTCTGGCTTGGGCCGTCCGAGTTCACTACACCAAAAATAGAAATTTGTCATACCCTGAAGTTAAAAATATGGCACAATTTTAAATTGTGCCAAATTCTGGCATGGTTTAATGGCAATCTGGCACACTTTCAAACCGTGCCAAAATTTGGCACTGTTTTAAACTATGCCAAAATTGAGTACACTTGATTAAAATATAAAAATCCCTAAAAAAATTATTATGTTTACTTTCCCTCTTCTCTTTCCTCTCTCATCTTTCAGTCTCTTCCTCCCCGTCTCTCTCCCTCCCCTCACCCGCTCCGTCCGCAAGCCTCCAAAATCTGCGGCATCCAGCCGCTCCGTATGGCAAGCCTCCGCTATTGTTGGGAGGCTGTGGATGCGTTTGAAATGGAAGCTATGTTTTTGGCTGAGAATTTGGAGGTGGATTCGCCATCCCAATTCGTACCGTCCCAGGAAGTAGAGTTAGATGATATAGTGCAATTTAAGAGGAAGTAATTGGTGGGTTTGTAAGGATGATCATCGATTGTTGTGGAGGAGGAGGAGGAGGAGGAGGAGGAAAAAGGATAGGTAGAGAGTAAAGGTAGACATGGTTCAGTTCAGATACTTGAGAACTGTTTTTATTCATAAAAACAAAAGCTAACAATGTTATCTATACTGAAGGGTTCCTCTATCGTAGCTAGTCTGCTCATTATCCCGCCCGCCCGCCCCTCATCTCCTCATCCAAGATTGTTCCTATTGTTCATCACCTCGGCCGCACCTCATCATCCTGTCACCAACCAAGGTAAAGGTAAATGTTGTTCCAGTCGTTTCTTTTAAGATTTGATAGTTCCTTATTCTAATTTAGGTTAAGATTTGTTCCTGCCGCCCAAGGTAACTGTTGTTCCTATTGTCTCTTTGGGTGTGCCGCTGCCCAATATTTGTTTTCTTCAAGTAAAACGTAAGTATTAATAATGTATTTGTTTGCATTTTTTTTATATTTGCGTGCATTTGTTTCCTTTTTTGTAAGATTTAACAAATTAACTCTTGTTCCTGTTGAGATTTTTTTAAAGCTTACAATTTTTGTTTGAGGATTTTTTTTAAAGATTTAAATGTTGTTCCTGCCGCCCACTAAAATTTGTATAGGTAAAAATGAGATTCAAATGAATTTTTTTGCTTGAGATATCTTTTTGGAGTAGTAAATGAATTTTGGAGTTGTATATATTAAAAAAATGGGTTCCTCGCGAGGAAATCGATACCCATTTTAAACGGGGATGGGGATCCCCAATTCGATTATAACGAGGAATGGGGCGGGAATGGGGATGGAGATTTCTAACGGGGACGGGGATGTGGATGCTTTCCCCAACCCCGAACCGACCCGTTGCCATCCCTAATTCTCCCCGTCTCGTCTTCTCCTAATAAGGCTACATGTATGTTATTCTTCCGATTTCCTTTCTCCCATCCATTTATAAAAACCCAATTTAACTAATGATTCCACATTCATCTATTTCGATTCATTAAACACTTGCTATGATGCTTAAACTATTATGAACTCTTTGTTCTCATAGACTTTGTGCCCATATATTGTTTATAATTAGATTGTTATACCGTAGGTGATATTTGGGATTTGTGTTTTAAAATTTAAATTAGGGTTTCCAAAATTATTTTTATTATGCTTAAATTTTATGGCTACTTTTGAATTTACAATAAGGTTAAAGGTATTTTAGGAGTTTGTTGATTAGACTCCATACTCAATTTTGAACGACTCTTAAATTTAACGAGTTATTGGTACAATAGTTGAATGTGTAATATTTGGGTGGACAACTCCATTTATTTTTAGGTTTTATTAGCAACCATAATACATAGGCGGGTAATAATCAAGTTTTGTCGCACCACTTCTCTCTGCATGTATATATTTCAATTTTATACCTGAGAGGTTGTTTTAGTTGATTTGGGCAATTAGTGTAAGAAAAATGAAGCTTTGGAGTAGTTACATATTTTTATAGCCAAAATGGCGTACAATACTAAAATTAACTTGGTGCCTAAATCATTAAAATTATTTTCCAGGTAGCTTAGGTTGAACTTTTAATGTGATTGATATCGATGTTATTATGTTTGGGGATTTCACAACACAGTTTTTAAATTTTCAAGAGATTTGGGCGTTATTTAAATGGTACAATAAAAAGGTTTAAAGGTAAAATGGTAGGAAAAAAAATCAACACAAACCTGAATGACATACCCTATGCAAAAAAAGGTGAAAGGTTCAGTTCAAGAAGGAAAGGTACAAATTGATTTTACCCTTACTAAATTTGATTTCAATTTATGTGTCACAATAATATTCTTGACATTGTGCATATTAGACACGTTCACCCGCATCATCAACTAGTATTGTTTTATTATTTCATGCATTGATTTTGAATTCAAGAGCATGTAACTGACTTGAAACCTAGCATCGTGGAATTCTTCAAGACATCGTATTGGAGTAAAATAAAGGAATATTTGATGAATGATAAATGCAATTTTTTTAGTTCTTTCCCCTTTTTATCCTTTTTGTATTTTATAAGACAAACATTCTAATATAAGTCTTCTAACACTTCAACAGTCATAGCACATAGGCCTATCAACGGATCAAATTTTATTCGAATTCAAATCCGAATCCGATCCATTTTCATGGATTTGGATCATGCCTGAAATCCGATTGCCCGATTATTAAATGGAGCGGATTTGGATTCATATGATTCGATCCGTTAATAATCAGATCCGATTAATATATATCTATACATATAATATTTTAATTAATTGATATATTGTATTTAGAAATTTATTAATATTTTAAATGTATATTTTAATAGTTATTTATAATAGTCCTATATTAATATATATTGTATTTATTTATAATAGTTATTTACAGATATTTTTTGAAATATATATTATAATAGTTATTTATAATATATACTGTATTTCGAAATTTATAATAGTAATCTATAATATTATAATCGGATCGGATCGGATTAACGGATTCTTAACAGATTCGGATTCGAAACCCTAACAGATAATGCATTGGATAATCAGATCGGATACGAATCCGTTTAATATAAATGAATTCGGATTTGGATTGGCCTGATTAGGTCCGAATCCTACTCGTTTATAGGCCTAATAGCACAGTCTCGTTCTCATAATGAAGAGACGAGAAACTTGAAAGATAAGATGTCGTCTAATGAACAACTAAATGTCGCTCAGAATAGAAGATTTGAGAATTTACACACATTTTTGGACCAAATAGGATACTTTCGAGAAGCTATGGCGCGAAGAGTTCATCAGGTGGATATCAAAATACAAATGAAATCTGGTTAGTCTCAAAGTCTCAAACTCTCTTTAAATGTTGCAATATTAAATAAAAAAAAATGGTCTGAAATAGTGGCAACAAGTAGCCAAGTGTAAAATGTCTTACATTATGAGCTTATTTAGTTAAATTAGTGGAAGGGATTTGCTGGTGGTTTGGTTTTGGAATTTGCTGCTGCTCTTGAGTTTATTTTAAATGTTAAAACATGTTGGATTTAATGAATAAACAAATGATACTATGTCAAAATTTTCTAAAATCAATAAACGTTCTAAATTGATAAAAAAAACATATCGTTAAAGGATGAAAACCCAAAATAACCTCCAAAAGACCCCGTAAGAGGCATGAACACCTCATACGGGACCAATGTAACTTGTAGCAACTGCACGAATAGTCACGGGTCTCTCGGTTTGAGAATATGACAATAATTTGAAAATATCTAGAGTAGGCTTAAAAACAAGTCGTTAAAGTGTGAAAACCCACACTAGGTTAAGTGGTGAAAACCTAAACCAACCCCCAAACGGCCTCGTAAGAGGCACGGACATCTCGCACGGGACCAATGTAACTTGTAGGAATTGACCGCATAGTCACGGTACTCTTGGTTTGAGAATATGATGATAATTTAAAAATATCTAGATTAGGCTTTAAAACATGCCGTTAAGTGGTGAAAACCTAAACCAGACCCCAAACATCCCTATAAGAAGCACAGACACCTCGCACGGGACCAATATAACTAGTAGGAACTGACTCCGTAGTCACGGGTCTCCTGGTTAAACAATATGACGATAATTTGAAAATATCTAGATTAGGCTTAAACACAAGTCGTTAAAGGGTGAAAAACCTAAACCAGCCCCCAAACGGCCCCGTAAGAGGCACGAACACCTCGCACGGGACTAATGTAACTTGTTGGAACTGAACGCGTAGTCACGGTTATGTCTATTTGAGAATATAAGGATAATTTGAAAATATCTAGATTAGGCTTAAAAACATGTCATTAAATGGTGAAAACGTAAACCAACCACCAAACGGCCCCGTAAGAGGCACGGACACCTTGCACGGGACCAATCTAACTTGTAGGAACTGACCGCGTAGTCACGGGTCTCCCTATTGGAGCATATGATAATAATTTCAAAATATCTAGATTAGGCTTAAACATAAGTCGTTAAAGGGTGAAAGCCTAAACTAGCCCCAAACGTCACCGTAAGAGGCACGAACACCTCGCACGGGACCAATGTAACTTGTAGGAACATACCGCGTAGTCATGGGTCTCCCGGTTTGAGAATATGATGATAATTTACAAAAATAAACACTTAGACTTAAAAACAAGCCGTTAAAGGGTGAAAAACCTAAACCGGACCCCAAACGGCCCCGTAAGAGGCACAAACATCTCGCACCGGACCAATGTCACTTGTAGGAACGAATCGCGTAGTCACGGGTCTCCCGGTTTGAGAATATGATGATAATTTAAAAATATCTAGATTAGGCTTAAAAGCAAGCCGTTAACGGTTTAAAACCTAAACCATCCCCCAAACATCACCGTAATAGGCACGAACACCTCGTACGGGACCAATATAACTTGTAGGAACTGACTGCATACTCACGAGTCTTCCGGTTTGAGAATATGATGATAATTTGCAAAAATTAACACTTAGACTTAAAAACAAGTCGTTAAAGGGTGAAAACCTAAACCAACCACCAAACGTCACCGTAAGAGGCACGAACACCTCACACGGGTCCAATATAACAAGTAGGAACTAACTACGTAGTCACGAGTCTCTTGATTTGAGAATATGGTGATAATTTGAAAATATCTAGATTAGGATTAAGCACAAGCTGTTAAAGGGTGAAAACCTAAACCAGCCCCCAAACGGACCGGTAAGAGGCACGAACCCCTCGCACGGGACCATTGTAACTTATAGGAACTCACCATGTAGTCATGGTTCTTTGAGTTTGAGAATATAACGATAATTTGAAAATATCTAGATTAGGCGTAAAAATATGTCATTAAATAGTGAAACCCTAAACCAACCCCCAAATGGCCCCGTAAGCGGCACAACCACCTCGCACAGGACTAGTGTAACTTTGGGAACTGACCGCATAGTCATGGGTCTCCCGATTTGAGCAAATGACGACAATTTAAAATTATCTAGATTAGGGTAAAAAATAAGCCGTTAAAGGGTGAAAACCTAAACCAACACCCAAACGTCACCGTAAGAGGCACGAACACCTCGCACAGGATCAATGTAACTTGTAGGAACTCATCGCGTAGTCACGAATCTCCCGATTTGAGAATATGACTATAATTTGCAAAAATCAACACTTAGACTTAAAAATAAGCCGTTAAAGGGTGAAAACCTAAATCAACCCCCAAATGACCCCATAACAGGTACGAATATCTCGCACAGGACCAATGTAACTTATAGGAACTGACTTCATAGTCACAAGACTCCCGGTTTGAGGATATGACGATAATTTGAAAATAACTAGATTAGGCTAAAAAATAAGTCGTTAAAGGGTGATAACCTAAACCAGCCCCCAAACGTCATCGTAAGAGGCACGAACACCTCACACGGGGCCAATGTAACTTATAGGAACTGACCGCATACTTACGGGTTTCCCGGTTTGAGAATACGACGATAATTTGTAAAAAGCAACACCTACACTTAAAAACAAGCCGTTAACGGGTGAAAACCTAAACCAGCCCCCAAACGGCCCCGTAAGAGGCACGGACACCTTGCACGGGACCAATGTAACTTGTAGGAACTGACCGCGTAGTCACGGGTCTCCCGATTTGAGAATATGATGATAATTTGAAAATATCTAGATTAGGCTTAAACACAAGTCGTTAAAGGGTGAAATCCTAAACCAGCCCCCAAACGTCACCGTAAGAGGCACATACACCTTGCACGGGACCAATGTAACTTCTACGAACATACCGCGTAGTCATGGGTCTCCCGGTTTGAGAATATGATGATAATTTACAAAAATAAACACTTAGACTTAAAAACAAGCCGTTAAAGGGTGAAAAACCTAAACCGGACCCCAAACGGCCCCGTAAGAGTCACAAACATCTCGCACGGGACCAATGTAACTTATAGGAACGGATCGCGTAGTCACAGGTCTCCCGATTTGAGAATATGATAATAATTTTAAAATGTCTAGATTAGGATTAAAAGCAAGCTGTTAACAGTTGAAAACCTAAACCATCCCCCAAACATCACCGTAATAGACACGAACATCTCGCACGGGACGAATATAACTTGTAGGATCTGACTGCATAGTCACGAGTCTTCCGATTTGAGAATATGATGAAAATTTATAAAAAATCAACACTTAGACTTAAAAACAAGTCGTTAAAGGGTGAAACCCTAAACTAGACACCAAACGTCACCGTAAGAGGCACGAACACCTCACATGGGTCCAATGTAACAAGTAGGAACTAACTACGTAGTCACGAGTCTCTTGATTTGAGAATATGGTGATAATTTAAAAACATGTAGATTAGGATTAAGCACAAGCCGTTAAAGGGTGAAAACCTAAACCAGCCCCCAAACGGACCCGTAAGAGGTACGAATCCCTCGCACGGGACCATTGTAACTTATAGGAACTGACCATGTAGTCATGGTTCTTTGAGTTTGAGAATATAACGATAATTTGAAAATATCTAGATTAGGCTTAAAAACATGTCATTAAATAGTGAAACCCTAAACCAACCCCCAAATGGCCTCGTAAGCGGCACAACCACCTCGCACGGGACCAGTGTAACTTTGGGAACTGCCCGCGTAGTCACGGGTCTCCCGATTTGAGCATATGACGATAATTTAAAATTATCTAGATTAAGGTAAAAACTAAGTCGTTAAAGGGTGAAAACCTAAACCAGCACCCAAACGTCACCGTAAGAGGCATGAACACCTCGCACGGGATCAATGTAACTTGTAGGAACTCATCGCGTAGTCAGGATTCTCCCGATTTGAGAATATGACGATAAGTTGCAAAAATCAACACTTAGACTTAAGAATAAGCCGTTAAAGGATGAAAACCTAAATCAACCCCCAAATGGCCCCACAAGAGGCACGGATATCTCGCACGGGAGCAATGTAACTTATAGGAACTGACTGCGTAGTCACAGGACTCGCGGTTTGAGAATATGACGATAATTTGAAAATAACTGGATTAGGCTAAAAAATAATTCGTTAAAGGGTGATAACCTAAACTAGCCCCCAAACGTCACCGTAAGAGGCACGAACACCTCGCATGGGACCAATGTAACTTATAGGAACTGACCGCATACTTACGGGTTTCTCGATTTGAGAATACGATGATAATTTGCAAAAAGCAACACTTACACTTAAAAACAAGCCGTTAACGGGTGAAAACCTAAACCAGCCCCCAAACGGCCCCGTAAGAGACACAAACACCTTGCACGGGGCCAATGTAACTTATAGGAACTAATCGCGTAGTCACAGGTCCCCCGTTTGAGAATCTGATGATAATTTGAAAATATCTAGATTAGGCTTAAAAATAAGTCGTTAAAGCATGAAAAGCTAAACCAGCCCCCAAACATCCCTGTAAGAGGCACAGACACCTCGCACGGGACCAATGTAACTAGTAGAAACTGATCACGTAGAAACGGGTATCCCGGTTTGAGCATTTGATGATAATTTGCAAAAATCAACACTTACACTTAAAAACAAGATGTTAAAGGGTGAAAACCTAAACCAGCCCCCAAACGGCCCCGTAAGAGGCACGAACACCTCGCATGGGACCTATGTAACTTGTAGTAACTGACCGCATAGTCACGGGTCTCCCAGTTTGAGAATATGATTATAATTTGCAAAAATCAAAACTTAGACTTAAAAGCAAGCCGTTAAAGGGTGAAAACCTAAACCAACCCCCAAATGGGCCCGTAAGAGGCACGAATACCTCACACGGGACCAATGTAACTTGTAGAAACTGACTGCATAGTCACGGGTCTTCTAGTTTGAGAATATGAAGATAATTTGAAAATATCTAGATTAAGCTTAAAAATTATCCGTTAAAGGGTGATAACCTAACCAGCCCCCAAACGTCACCATAAAAGGCACGAACACCTCGCACGGGACCAATGTAACTTGTAGGAACTGACCGCATAGTCACGGGTCTCCCGATTTGAGATTATGATGACAATTTTAAAATATATAGATTAGGCTTAAGCACAAGCCGTTAAAGGGTGAAAACCTAAACCAGCCCCTAAACGGACCCGTAAAGGCAAGAACACCTCGCACGGGACCAATCTAACTTATAGGAACTGACCGCGTAGTCACGGTTCTCTCAGCTTGAGAATATAACGATAATTTTAAAATATCTAGATTAGGATTAAAAACATATCATTAAATGGTGAAGCCCTAAACCACCCCCCAAACGGCCCCGTAAGTGGCACGAACACTTCGTACGGAACTAATGTAACTTGTAGGAAGTCACCACGTAGTCACGGGTCTCTCGGTTTAAGCATATGACGATAATTTGAAAATACATAGATTAGGGTTAAAAATAATCCGTTAAAGGGTGAAAACCTAAACTAGCCCCCAAACGTCACGATAAGAGGCACCACACTGGACAAATGTAACTTGTAGGATCTGACCGCATAGTCACGGGTCTCCCGGTTTGAGAATATGATGATAATTTGTAAAAATCAACACTCAGTCTAAAAAATAAGCTGTTAAAGGGTGAAAACCTAAACTAACCCCCAAACGTCACCGTAAGAGACACGAACACCTCGTACGGACCAATGTAACTTATAGGAACTGACCTCGTAGTCACAAGTGTCCTGGTTTGAGAATATGACGGTAATTTGAAAAATGTAGATTAGGCTTAAAAATAAGTCGTTAAAGGGTGAAAACCGAATTCTTAGATAAAATATTTACGTTCGCAATCCGAATTTATATATATATATATATATATATATATATATATATATATATATATATATTTACGTTCCACCATTTCCCATCCAACCAAATGGGATTTAAGTAAACAATTGGAATAAGAGTTAACATAGAGTACATTATGATTTTAATAATAATTCCTTGTATTTTTGAATTTTCAGAATCATGCTCACATTCACAAGAAAGGAAAATTATAGGCAAGAAGTTGGGGATTCAAAAGATAGGTTGAGCCATCTACCAGATGACATTCTTACTCACATACTTTCATCTCTTCCAACAAAGGAAGTCGTAAGAACTAGCATTCTATCAACAAGGTGGAAGTCCCTCTGGGCTTCTATCCAAACTCTCGACTTGAGAGTAATACAAGATGACTTTCTTTCAGACAACGACATAAATGTGGGGGTCTTGAACTTTTTAGATAAAATATTGACGGGTCATAGTATGCCTTTTCTTAAAAAAATTTCTATTAAATTATAACAGCATAATTCTTCAATCCTAGAGTCATGTATATGTGCTGCCAGAGACAAAATGTTTCACATTTACTGCTTGAAATTGAGCGGGATGCTTATGACTTTCCTCAAAGTTTGCTTTCTTGCAATTCCTTAGTGGTCTTGAAACTATGTTCGGATTTGGTTCTTGACTTCCCTCCAACTTCCATGTGTTTTCCCAATCTAAAGGTCTTGTTAGTTAAAGTGAGATACAAGGATAATGATTCAGCACAAAATTATATATATATATACACACACATATATATATATATATATATATGGCAAAGGGTACTCTGGCCGCAATGGCAAAGGGCATTAACATTTTATGTGATTCATCATAGAGGCTCTACTTGTTTCGCACCCGATAAAGGTTTTTATGGATATGGACACGGCATAATACAATTTTTATATCTAACAAAAATTACCCAAATAAAACACGAAATGTCACTACTAAATTTCACACCCAATTAAATATATATAGAAAGGATCACATGAGTAAACACATGATTAACATGATAAGGACATAAAAAAAACTCCATAATAGTTAACGAGAATCCTAACACCATATAGTATCATCTTCTCACGTTTATAAAAAAAATCACAACCCTTTTGAGGTAAATTCACCGCAAGTTTTTCATCACATAACTAATATATACTATTGAGATTCACTTTTATCCTTTTCAAATAAAGCACATTATTAAGGTTAAAAAACTAAATATCTTAATTGATCACTTTCTTAGAATTATAGACCGACTCCGAATCATACGGATAATGATCAGGAGGATGGGGAGCTTTCTCTCTCTAGTAAACTACCTCTAGTAATCGTCTTCATAATCTAGCCAACCTTAAGCCTCATTAGGGTTAGCGAGAACAATAATTGAACAATCACCATGGAATCTGAACCAAAATCCCTTGATCCTCAACCAGTAGTTTGGTCTAAATATTTCGTAACTGTTTTAACATTTGTTAATGTCCATCAAAAATACAACTCAAGACCCCATCAAAGTTTAGAGGTGAACCAACAATTTTATTCTCTAAAGATGACATTAAGAAACCGACTGACCCATTCAAACATCAATGGTGGGTAAATTATCTCACGGAAGACCAAGTATAAACATTAATATAAAACAATTTGAAATTTTTGGATTGAAGGCAACATACAATATTGGGCTTCTTGATCAGAAATATATTCTTGTAAGACTTTATCCTGAAGAAGATTTTGTTCGATTGTGGATGAAGGCGCAATGGTTTATAGGTAAATTCCTAATGAGAACATTTAAATGGTCTCCGAAAGTTCGTTTGGACAAAGAAAGCTTGATTGTTCCAGTTTGGATTTCATTCCCAAGCCTACCAATTCATTTATTTGCAAAAGAATCCCTCTATTCGATAGCCCGGGTGGTTGGAAAAACTCTTAAACTTAATGAATCAATAGTCTCAATCAATAGGCCAAGTATAACTAGGGTATGCGCGGAATTGGACTTATTAGCACAGAGACCTGACTGGGTATGACTTGGCTGTGAAGAATACGGTTTTTGGCAAGCAATAGAATATAAAAACATCCCATCCTATTGTGTAAAGTTATATAAACTAGGTTATAAAGAATAAAAATGTCTTCTCCACAATAACGTCTTAACTCAAGAAAACTCAACTACTGAGAAAATAGAACAGCCTAAAAACAATCCTGCAAATTGGCAACTAGTGCAGAGGCATCAACCACACAATAAAGATCGTGATAAAGTCACAAATCACCAGGAAGATGTGGTCATCATTATGGGCAACCAAGTAAATACTAAAAGAAATAAAACAATTCATCAAGAACACACCCCAAGAATTTTTCAGATGGCTACTCAAGCCACTACCAAGAATGAAACTGTCTCAGGGCCTGTGCTAAATCACAATCACAACAGCTTAAAGGGAAAAAATGGTATTCCTAAATATGTTTTGCAAGAACATATAGATAAAATAAAAACATTAGATATTGAGTATGAGGACACCAGAATTATAGAAATTCTAGATTTGCCCCATGAAGCTACTGAATTGCCAATAAAGGGAAGGAAATCTTTTATGACTGTCTATCCCACTTGGATAGTGAAAGAAAAACAATAGAAGAAACTCCCTATTTAGAGGAGTTAATAATTTTCTTAAAAAGTTTGGATGTAAGACTAGAAAAATCAAAAAAGAAAAAGGAAGATCTCTTACAAGAGCATAAACAAATCAACAATCCTATTACCACTAAAGATGACTTCAAAAAGAAAGTCCAAATAGCATACCCTATGTTCAAAAGAGTGACCAGAGCTAATGTCAAGAAGAACAATAGAGTTTCCTTCTTAGGGTACAAATAATTAACACAATTGTATGGAATTCAAGAGGAATTGCCAACAAAGTTACAAAACGAAGGCTAAAACCACTCTATAAGTCTCATAAACTCCCCTGCATTGCTATTTTATAAACTAAAATATAAAAATATAAATTTGAGGATCTTAGAAGAAGAATGAACATTGATGGTTGTGGGACTAATATCAACAACAAAATATGGTGGTTTGGGAGGTATGAATTTTGTTACAACACCATTTATGATAGAGAACATAATGCTCTAATATAGCTTATCCATCTTAGTTCCTTACTAAAATATTAATAGACGTAGTTTATGCCAAGTGCACTAGACTAGAGAGGTTAAATATATGGAACAATATTGAATCCAATTCCCTCTTATGTCAAGATTTACCTTACATCTCTATAGGAGACTTTAACACAGTGGTTGATAGTTCTGAAAAGACATGTGGGAGGAATATAGAAAGCAGAGGAGTGGAAGAATTCAACAACTATATCCAATCATCTATTTTAATAGATCTAGGTTATCTATGAAGTAAATTTACCTGGCATAACAAAAGGGATTTTGATAGAGGAATGGCGTCATGGCACAGGGTTGGGTGGAGTGGTCAGCTGTGCTAGTTGGGTCTGTATTGCTTCCGAGGTGGCGGCTACGATTAGGGAAGAGGGATACTACAATTTATGACAGGCAGTTGGGGTGGCGGTAACGGTGACATGTGGTGGCTTTTGTTAGAAGCCCGTGGGGTTGGAGCCACGGGCTTCAACCCTTAAAAGGATCTCCATGGTCAACGAGACTTGTTTCTTGTGGAGATCCAACTTCTCGATGACTTGATCATACTTTTTCTCCATCTCGGACACAACTCGTGTTTTTGCCATGGCCTCACTTAGTGTTCAATACCACACACGCACACACTAAGAGCTAACTTAGCTCTTATACCACTTTAATGAAAATAAGTAAAAAGGATTTGATAATCAATACAAGCAATGCACAAAGCAAAAGAGTTTTTATTAATCAATGAATGAAAAATTACAAGGGGAGGACTTTATGTCTTCACTCTTTACTTGAGTACTAATACAATTAAATAATGCATGATGATTAACGAAAATATCTAAAATATAATGATTGTACCCAGTGTACAAAACTCCCGCTTAACTGCTGAGAGTGGCGGATATTTATCACCAGGAAAGTAAAAGTTATTTTGTCAATTCCCTCCCATTTGAAGAATAATTGTAGTGAGGCGATTTTGACTCTTCCATCCCTATTAATGGACAGGCAAGAAGTTTACCCACAGATAAACTCAGGATTTTTTAGGTCAGTTAATGCTAGAATGTATCTTATACAGGTAGTGTACATCACTTTGTACATTCGGTTGGGCTGAAATGTTTTAGTAAAGTTTTACCAGAAAGAGGCGTTGGCAGGTTTATATCTGGGTATACATATGGATAGATGACAATAGTGTTTTGGAATTTGTGGGCAAGATATTCATTGCAGGTCAGGTCTCAATTTCATAGCTCACAGGTTTCTTTTTTAATATGCATTGCTTCTTTTGCTCAAGCATGCATGCTATATGGGAAAGATTAGATAGAGGTCTGATAAACCAAAAGTGGCTAGCTTCGTACCCTAACACAATAGTTAAAATTATTAATAAGAACTGTTGAAACCACTTATCTCTATTGCTTTCAATTTTCCAAATAAGAGATCCTATAATCAAATCTTTTAAGTTCCAAAACATGTGGACTAACCATAGAGACTTCAAAGATTGTGTCCAAAATTCTTGGAACAAAGTTATTAGTGGCAGTCCTCTTAATAAATTATATATGAACTTTAAAATTCTCAAAAAGGATCTCTAAGAATGGAGCAAAAAACATTTAAAACATTTTTCAAGAGATATCAAATCGAGAGGATGAATTATTAATAAAAGAAGATGTATATACCAAGATAATCCTACTTATGAGAACATATCTGATATGGAAGAAACTAAATCTAAACTCAATTGGGCTATGAAATGTGAAGAATAATATTGGAGTCAAAAGGCCATAATTAAATGGATAAAAAAGGGGGATTTAAACATAAAGTACTTTCATGCAGTTGTAAACAACTCCAAAAGACACCTAATGATCCATAAAACAAAAAATAAATACAATAACTGGGTGAAAATAGGTACTTCCCTAAATGATGAAATTGTTAACCATTTTCAAGAGGCTTTAAGTGATGAAGGAACTAATGATAGTAATAATCCGATCAATTTCATTCCTAAGCTAGTAGACATGGATATCAATAATGATCTCACCAAAATACCTAAAGAGGAAGAAATATTTGAAATAATTAAATTACTAAATTTAATTATATGTAGAAACGATCACACGCGTAAACACATGATTAACACGATAAGACATAATTAATAGAACTCATTATTTTGACACGAATACCACCATACCTATTGCCTTAACCCAACCCCCATCCATTGACCTTGAACCAACCCGCTACCATGCCCGGCGACCCAACATCTGACCCAACTTAACCACCCTCCACTAAACTAACTCGAACCATCACCACCTACCCCTTACTCGTTAACCACCTGACCCTCTCAAATCCAACCTGGTTCAACCACAATGAAAACCATTTTTAACCAACACCCACCAAGCCCATGTCAACCAGGGAAGTGGGCTATATAGCAGCCCTGCTATCTTCTAGCGATATATATATATATATATATATATATATATATATATATATATATATATATATATATATATAGCAGCCCTGTGCTTAAGCATCTCTTTAATACAGAATAGATGGAGCATGGTTTTTAAAAATGGTTAGGTTCTTGTTCCTACAAATGACATCAAAAATCAACATAGAGGATCTAAAGTAGGAATTTTCTCCAAAAGAATTCTCCACATAAGTTCAATGTGATAATCCCACTACACATAAAGAGAATTCAAAGATGTGTATAAGGAGATCACAATAATAATGTACTCATAATGCATGTAAAACAAAATTGAAAATTATATTATACTCACATAGTGATATACATCTTATCTTTGTCACGTGGTACCGTATTCAATGAATCTAACCAATAAATAGTTCTTGTGGACAAATCGAGGGCAATCAATACCCAATGGGACCTGTAAAACGAATATTTTGATAATTATATAGTTTACAGAATGTAAGGAATGGAATTAATTTAACTACTAACATATCTTTGATATTGTAAGGAATGAAGCAAATCTGACTTTTTTTTTGCATTCTCCAACCTTTTTGCAATAAGTCGAGTTAAGCCAAAAAATTTTGTACCATTGAAAGACTCGGGATTGAAGAACTGAAACCCTTCTCGGTAGCACTGAAACTTATCATACAATAACCTAAAAAAGTAAGTAACTAAATTAGTCACTACGCATTTTAAATAACAAGATTGAATGAAGTTATAACTCATCTATGCAACAATGCATCTTAAATAACACGATTGAATTAAGTTATACCTCATGTATGCAACAATGCACATTACATCTAGAGGATTCAATGCTCAAAAGTCCAACAAATCATTCTTAAAAACATAGCATTGACCCTTATCTTCTCCAAACATCTATTTATCCAGTGGAATCATTATTTGATTCGTCTTCATTATTAATAAATTATGGGTGAAGGCGGTTATCAAATTGCAATCAACATTCTTTTTAACTATATCAGGTTTACTTTCACCGAAGACATCCTTTTCTTTCTCATGGCCTGCTTTTTTTCCAACTTCCATTTCATTTTTTATTGAATCATGTGAAATGTCAGAAAGCAATGTCAAACATAGACATATAAATAAACATAAGAATCGATAGTTTACCTCAAATCCTAACGACTCTAACTCTTTGGTCCAAGCAACATATGACCCAATAGCATCTTTCACAAAATACATTTCACTTCGAACGGGTATCGGGAGGATAGCACTAGAAGAAATAACTTTTGAAATGGAAACCCGAACATTGTTTTCTCCTAACGCTATATTATGAATTTTCTCATTCGATCTATTCTATCGAATACGATCCCCTCGGCAACGATGTTAGTTTTATTGCCAATAGCCAACTTACATTCTCTAACCTATATTATAAACAATAATCACTTTAAAATTTGGCAATTTATTGGCCCTAACCAAGTAAAACTATATAAAATTCAGTACCCTACTGACATAACCAAGTAAAATTACAAAGTTATTACCATCGAGAAAAGTGATCCCATTACCTTTGAAGAAGACGCGTGTTTCGTACTTTTATTACCAGGTATCGAAGAAGGTTTCTTACTTTTGATAGCAGCTACTGAATGAGGTGGTAACTTTTCACTATGTGTTACACCACTATCTTTGAGCTACGCTAAAAAAACACAAAAAATAAATTGCAATTACAACAAAAATTACTAAACCTTAATGGTATGCGTTTGTATAATTATCTTTAAGTTATTATACCTTCGAAGAAAGTGATTGTGTTGCAATTTTTCCACTTGAACTGGAACGCTTTATAATTTCACTTTCACGCATGTATGAAGTAACTTTCTGAGCTCGGGGTGCGATTGTTGGGTTTGCTACAACTGGCTCATTTCTTAACATCAACTGAGCTTCCATATCTTTTAATCTTTTCTTCGCTTCTCTTAATTCAGATTCTAATTCACTAATATGTCTCTTGGAACCATGCTTTGGAAGATTGAAGTACCTTGTGGGAACAACTCCAAATCCTAACTCTCGAACACGGACCGAGTGTTCGGGAGTACCCAATGACATAGTGAGAACATCATTACTTCCTTCGATGATTAAACTACCATCTTTAACTTGTCTTTTCAATTCATCCTATAATGAAGTATATTCAATCATTTAGAATGTCATCGAAACATTATCAAAATAAAAATCATACACTAAAAAACACCAAACAAAGGAACTCGTATCATAATTTATAAAAACTAACCATTTTATCTGCCACCTCTTTTAATGAATCATCTCCATATTCACCAAATTTTTTACACGGCCTTTTAACCATAAGAAACTTCTGCCATCTTCATATTCTGAACCCATCTTCTTTTTCTGGTATCAATTGTAAAACAAAAAAAAATTATTAAATAATAATTCAATGTTCAAGTTCAAAACCATCACAAATCTAATGAAAATATTCAAACTAAAACATACCAAATCTTCAACAAGATCGGTGTAACCCTTCTTGCTCATATGATGATTGTATGTGACCTTGAATCGCTTTTCCCTTTGTGCCTCACTTACAATCTTATAAATCAAAGAAACAAATTAGAAAAGAAAAAGAAAAAGTACCATACAAATCTTCAACTATTTTTTCAATTATACCTCAAATCCTTTGGTTAGCCGGCTGCAAAAAAATTCAGTCCACACATCCGGACTAATGAATTTCTCATATTTTGGTGGAGGATGTTTGAGAAGCTTGCGTTGGTGTCTAAATGGTCTAATCCAAAGTCTTGTGAGGTTTGTTTTTAACGCTCTCCAACTGCAACCCATAGAGGACAATACCATCATCTTACTGTTCAGATCAATATCAAATTTTATCCGAAAAAGAAAGATATTGAATACATGTCTTAGAATCAATATGCAAAATTAAGGTGTTGAACTACTTTCGAGCATTTAGGATTCTTCCCACATTTTTTTACTTTACTATACTTTTTTTATATAAATTTTCATGATCGATTTTATTTCTACTCATGAGCTATGCTTTGATGATGTTTTGGAATTAATATTTTCAGGGCAATTGCCTTTAGTCTTTGATTGTATTGAAAAGACAAACACAAATGATGGTTGTTCCACAAGAAGAACACTATATATTATGGGTAGCAAGTGTCACTGAAAGTGAAGAGCTATCTACACTATAAGAGAGCATCGGAGTCCAAGAAGCGCCAAGCATGCGATCAATTAGTTTCATACAAAACAAAGATAGCTAAGTCTGGCAGGGTTGTTTCATCTACCCCGTCATTGATGAGTGCCTATCATTGATGCTGTAGCTGTCCCTAACTGTTGCTCCTGCTTCCATAAAAAAAACCAATAGCAACAAACTACTGTTGTCCCAAACTGCTGCCATAATCCTTGAACTTTTGTTTCATATTATAATCTATAGCGATTTAAAGTTCTGTAAGATTCAAAAATGACAATTTTTTAGGGTGGCCCGTGTTTGTTGGTTTAATATGGTGCATAACCTTAAGGATGCTCTTTCACAAATGAAAAAATCAATAAAAAAAATATGTTAATAATTTGAGAAATAATAAGATTTTTTAGCCAATTTTGGGCTTTAAAGCACAATAATTTTTCATTTGTGACATGGGTAGAAAATTGACCATTAGCACTTGAATAATACGAAGTTATGGTATCATAAGGGAACTGTAAAGGATTTTCACTTTCCTTTTGAACGTTGCATGTTATTTAAACAAAAAAAAATCCATAATATTCAATTGTAATCTCTTGATATTGGTCTCATATGATACAAAATGCACTAAAAGAATGAAAGAATAGACTTAGTACCTGTTTGACAGTCATATGCCTATTTTTACATAATTGCCCTGTTTTTACTTTCTCATTCCTCGTCTCGTTTTCTCTCTCTCTCTCCCTCTCTCTCTCTCTCTCTCTCTCTCTCTCTCTCTCTATATATATATATATATATATATATATATATAATAAGTTACAAGTGTGTTTTTACTGTTTCATAAGTTTAAAAGATAATTTGTGGTTACGATGAAAGCCACATAGGCACGCAGGGAAAGGTTGTGATTAATTTTGGGAGAAGCCCCACCAAACTTTCACGGGTCTCCAAAAAAATGGACTGAAAAACAAAATTTCACGGGTCTCAAAAAAATTGGATTGACAGTTCACAGCACTCGAAAAAATGTGTATACTTCACTTTTTCATTATCCAATTTCATTTTACTTTAATTTGAAAACTTGCGTGTACAGCCCACCCATTCATGCACTTTCTCCGACATCTCTTTAACAGTTTCAGAACTGGAGTTACTTGGTGCTCCTATCTCTGATAAAGTGTGCATAACTCATTTTCGTAATTGTCTCTCTTCAATATGAAGAAACAAACAACAAAACTTTGAAGGTTTTAAGGTTGAGAGTCAACAGGTATGCTCCTCTCCATGGGATGGGTCAAGGTGGAGAATATATTTGAGTAAAACTATTTGAGCTCAAGGTGGGTTTCTATTATAGTCTCTATTATGGCAGATCTGCTCCGACTTTGGGGTTAAATCCACACCGATTTCTCTACGCTTTTGTTTTTTGTTTTAGTTTTCGTTTGGTGCAGATATATATATATATATATATATACTTTTTGAGAGACTAAATCTTAAAGCTCATTTTGATCTTGATTTGGTTATATTTTTTTGTACTCTGGTTTTTCCGATATCAATTTTTTTGTAGTTTTGTTTGTTCTGAGTTCCGATCGGTGGTAGCTTTTTCGGTGTTGGTTGTTTTCTCCAGCGTAAGTTTTTTTTCCCGGAGCTCCATTTATTCGACGAGTTCTTTTTGGGAGGTGGTCCGGTTTGAAGATCTGTTTGTTGTTCCGGTGACAAGGTCGATTCCGGGGACTTTGGTTTCTTTTCGGTTTGAACTTGGTTTGGGGGTTCCGATTTTCTGAGATCTAGTGTTCGCCTTTTCCATTGGAGCTGAATTTTCCTACGATCTATTTACGAGTGAACCTCCATCGCTGCTGGTATTTCATCAGATATCCATTCGGGACCCAGTTACTATTCAACCCCTTCTTAGCGTCAGAGTCTTAGTTGAATATTAGTATTCATCCGCTACTATTTTATTATATTAACCATTGTTGATTTTTTCAAGCAATAGTGGAGATTTTTTCCCCCAAGCACATGGTTTTAATTTTTGCATTTTTGTATTTTTGCATCTCTGTTTGTGGAAGATAAGGACATGGATAACAACATGCATCTCCACTATCCGGGTATGGTATTAGACTCTCTCTCTCTCTCTCTCTCTCTAAATAACTGACCTATTGAATCCATTTTCCTCTTACATTCTAGATTTTTTTAACACGAAGCATATGCCTGGATACAGACTTCTTTTCATAATCTATTTTATTTGAAAGGTATGAATTCTGAAACTTGAATACTAACTTGGGTTTCTATAGATATGGGTGTAAATGTTCTCTCCTAAATCTGATTGGCGTTACGAAATGGAGTATGAAAAGAAGTGTGTATCCATAAAATAGAGTATTGCACGGTCTTTTACTTAACCCATAAATGGGTTCAAGATCAGTTGTCTCATAGATCGCATTTAAATGGGTTCACAGATCCCATACTTAATCCATAAATGGGTTCAAGATGTAAAGAAGTGTGTATCCATAAATGGGTTCAATATGTAAATGGGTTCGAGATATAAATGGGTCCAAGATCTCTCAGAGAACCCATTTACATTTTGTAAATGAGCTACAAAATTTAAATTGGTTCAAGATGGGTATTATATTTTGTACTCTTACAATAAAGCATCCCATGCCAATAAAGCGAGTGTCAGAGTTATGTATTCTTAGTTCACTATAAAAACAGAGTAACAAACGGTTTATTACTTAATATATTTTTAAGTTTTTACCAGGTAGATGGAGATTATCGGGGTGCAATGAAACAAGAAGGGCGAGGCAGTGCGTCAGTCACATCAGATCCGTTTTGATGGATGAGGTCTCTTGAGGGAGAGGGATGGTGGAGGTTGCCGTAGTGAGGGGAAGACCGTCAGGGGTAGGTAAGTGTGTTGGATATAATTAAGAGGTTTATTTGAAAGAGGAGTTTATGGTTGTAAAGTGTTTAGCAAAGTTACTTGATTCAGAAATAGATGTTTGCCCATTACTCCTCTGTTGGCCGGAGCTAACTTCACGGGTGCATGCTGTATTTTTCCGCTGGTGATTTTTGGTTAGGTAGTTTTATAATTTGTTTGGTTTCGTGTCATAACAAGTGTTTTGTTTTTCTTGGGATTGTGGAGAGCTTGGCTCCGACTGATTTTTGTAATTGATGTTTTAAACTATTTTTAAGTTTCCAAATTGAGTGAGATAATTTATCGGAGTGAAAAATCTTTTTGCTGTGCATAGAAAAATTATAAACACAGTTGGATCATAAAAAAGACAGTTTGCTCTACATAAAAATGGGCGGAAATAACACTGTTTTGTTTGTACATTATTTGGTTGATAATGTTTCATGTTCAATCGGACAATTTAGTGGCTAAAAAATGTTTGTTGTGAATAAAATAATTATGACCTTAGTTGGCTCATTAAAAAAGACAGTTTGTTGCGAGTAAAAAATGCCAAAACACAGTGTTTCGTTTATATAATTTTTGGGTTGATAATTATGTAATTGTGGCTTTCAATTATTTTTAAGGTTCTAAATTGAGTGAGACAATTTGTTGGATAAAAATAGTGGTTCCATATAAAATGGCAAAATAACACCTATGACTTGGGGTAGGTAAATTTTGTACATAGGTGTGAAACATAATTAGGGGTAGCAATTTATATTTTTGGATTGTATTTCGGGCCGACATTACACAACACGACAAAGAGTTTTTGGACACGAATACGACATGACTCAAATTCGTGTTTTTTTTAGTTGACACAAATACGGTCCAAATAAACATGGGGATACATCATAATTTTATAAATTTCACAGTAAATTGACACGAAATGACACAATACGATTCCGTGAAAAGGACAACAACTGAAATCTTTCAAACAATTGATATTTAAAACAAATGGTCCAATAAAATACATAAACCAATTTATAATAATAGAAACAATGGCTCAGAATAATTTTTATTATGAGTTTGACTAACTAATCACTTTTATAGATTATATATTTTAGCATGTGTTTTTTGACACACCTCATTGACAAGATTAACACGAGTTATAATTCTGATAGGAATATGAGATGATGTCGTGTTAGGAAATCTTGACGTTATATTATTTTACGATTTGTAAAATAGATTTCTAATTTTAAATTATTGCCTCAAATCAGTGTTTTCATCACACGTTATTTTCTTTGCATACAAAATTATAATATGAGAAAAAAGCTTTTATTTTCGCCACACAATCATCTTTTTTAACTTTACACCAATCCACAAGGGCGATACACAACTTTTTAATTTGTTTACAATGTTTTGTGTTATATAATTTTTTTTGTCTTAAATTATAGATGATTTAATACTTTAGAGAATTTTCTTCATGCTTTTAGGCATGCGCAATATTTTTATTTTTATTTTATCTGATTTTTTTTATTTCCAGTTTACTTATTAAAAATAGTTTTTTTTATTATATATTTTTAATAGAAAAACGATAAACATTTCGAAAACTATTTTCAACCATTTTGTAAAATCTTTACATGCATGTTTAAAAAAATTATGTTCTTTTGTTTATTTTTGAAGCTAAATAGGTTATGTTTATTTTATTACGAAATATTAGTTTTGTTGGTGTATTTTTTATTTCTTAATCATAGTGGATAGTACTATATATAAAAGAAACTCTATCAAAATTTTTAAAGACCATTTTTTTTAAATTACACTTTGTATTAATGGAGAACGAAATTTTCACCATTTTGTAATTACGTATTTTGGAAATTTTTGTCGTTTTGTAATTACGTTCTTTAAAAAAAAAATCCGTTTTGAAATTTCGTCGTGCCTTCAGGCACGGGCATACCCTAGTATATATATATATATATATGAATAAGAAATATAGTTTGTAGTACAAGAAATGTCAGCTCATTCTAATAACACCACACGCCACTTTTTTTTTCATTCAAATTCTTCTTCTGTTTGAACTTGGATGTTCCACAAGTGGGGCATTCAACAGCTTCTTTATACTCTTTTCTGTAGAGTATACAGTCAATAGGACATGCGTGTATCTTCTAAAAGTCCATTCCAAATACCGATAAGCAACGTTTTGCATTATTATTGGATGAAGGCAATACATTGTCATCCGGAAGCATGTCGGCAATGATTGACAGCATATTTGAAAAGCATTTATCGGACATCCCACTCTTCGCTTTAAGATCGAATAGCTTAACTATAGCAGATAACTTTGTATAATTTTTACATCTTTCGTACAATGGCTTCTCCGCATCTATAAGCAACTTCTGAAAAATTTCTGCATTTCCTATGAAGTCTTCTTTTATAGCCTCCACCATGTCAATCAACTCTTCAACATCCTCCATGGTATCCATATTATGATCATCCTAGACAGGATCACCCATATTAACATTCTACATTGTTTCACGATGATCCTCCTCTCTGTGCCATTTCCATACAGTATAATTCGGATCGATACCCGAACTATACAAATGTTGTATGATTTCTTTAACACTCATTTTTAATCTGTTCTCACATTGATTACAAGGGCATCGTATGAAGTTCTCATCCAAGTAGGCATTTTGAGTAACCCCAAGAAAATTATCAACACCTTCTATGTATTCTTTTGATAATTTGTCCTTACTCATCCAAGACCTGTCCCTTCTGGCCTAAGTATGTAAACCACCACGAGTGAGATATAAGCAATAAAATATATGTAATTGTTAAACATAATGCAATATCATACAACATAATACATTCACACCATTAGAAACTATAGTAGAAACATAATATCCCTCTAAAACTATCACAACAACTACCAAATACACCAACACCTAACAGTAATAAGACTCAATCAATTATAAATAACCAACACAAGAACACTAACACAATACACAAACACTATACAACCGAAACCAATTCCAATCATTGAAGAACTTCAATTCACAAAATTATTATCTAAATTATACTATGATGTTATATATATTATACATACAAGCAACAACCATTAGCGATTATATACCTATAATATAATGAAAGCACATAGTATAAGCATGGGACAAGAACATATGAAGCAATGTGAAAAATTAATGAAAGCACACAAGTGAGGCATTAGCGAGTATATGATATACATACTAAAACCAAACTTCAAAACTGTAGCGAGTGGCCTGAAATTTCAAAACCAAACTTTAACATATCGTAACGCACCCTATGGTACAAAAAATTTCCTTCTATTCATATGGACAAGAACACAACTGTAGTGAGTCACCTAAAATTATTATACCTAAACACCTATAATATGATATTGCTGATCCTACCAATGGGTTGTTGAAGTCAATCAACGAGAAATAAAAAGCAATGAAGGTTTGAGTCGTGGCCATTTCTGCCTAGGGACTGTGTTCAAAAGTGTCCTCTAAGGGTAAGAGTTCTTGGCTACTATGCTAAATAACTGTTAAGAAAGTATTAAAAAATATAGACTTGGATGAGTTATTACTTATTAAATGTCCTAGTGAATTATTACGATAGTTCATCAAGGATCCGTGCTTTATTAAGGTTGCCAATGAGAAGATATACATATAAGAAAAATAGGAAAGAAACAAACACATCAAAGTGACAAATTCAAATATAAAAATAAGCGTATATGGCAATACACCATATAATGAAAAAATAAATATAATGAAAAGAACCCACTTTTATGAATCTATCATAAATTTCAAGTTTTTAAATATATCATCAATATTTGCTTGAGAAAACTGAGAATTTTTTACTCAAACATGAACGGAAGCAAAATGAGTAAAGCAACCCTTGTTATACCTCATTAAGAGATAGCGAACTGTTTGGAAATTACTAATACTTATAGACAAGAAATGCCACATATTCAACATTCAATAAATGGGTCAGGCAATATAATTGTGAGTCATGAACACATTCATGGAGTACTGGAAATCTTCTAGTATCCAATGAAAATCTGAGTTTAATGGGGATACTATAAAAACATGGTGTTTGAATCTTATTTCAACTCTCTACTTGGTTATTATCACCTTGTCATCAATAGGCTTTGTACATTATTCCTTTTTCTAATACATCTTTTATCTAAATGTTTGTATATGCATTGCTACGTCAAAACAGTAGTGAGCAAATGTCGAATGACAATGTAATTGGGGTTCAAAATTGCATGTACAAGAATCATAACTGGATTTTAATAAGATGTGCTATATTGTATTGGAATTAGGTATTGAGCATCTTTTAACACCTATAAAAGTAAACAAGGGCTCTAAAACTTCTTACAAGTGACAGCATAATAATAAAAATATTGTGAAACTGTAATATTTATCAGTTAGTGTTAATGAGTTACAGATCATTGCTAATTTTAGTGCTCTCTCACTTCATCATTCGTAGAAATTACCGGTTCCCTAATGTGAATTATCTTATTTAGAATTTCAATATATGGTACCATTCACTTCATTTCAATAGAATTTCCATGCCCACAATTATATGGAATTGTGCTTCCTAAAACTAAGAATACGGCTTAACCAATAACTTTAATATACTTTACACAATTTGCTAATTTCATTATATTTTATATATTTGTCAGTTGCCCAAAAACATCATAGAGAAATAGATATAGTGACGTAATTTTGGAAGAGACTACAAAACAGAGCTCCTTTAATGGAGGATATGATTATCATCAGTAATCCAGGGGGTAAAAGTTAACTAGTACACGATTCTCAATAAAATATTAACATACATATTAAACATAGGTGATTAGTTAACCCCTCTCTCCACAAATATGACAACAATGCTAAAAAAATGTACTTTCGGATTATCAGTGTTCGGGTGATTACAACTATGTATGAAACCCACATGATTGTCAAATATCATGCATTAAGTGCCAAAAATACAAAATCAACATAAACATTTTCTTTCTCATTTGAACTCAATGAAATTCTAAGGGTTGTATTTGGTATAAATTTCCATTATACTATCATAATACATAAAATCAACAACTCAAAATAAAAAAAATTGGGTACCAAATAACAATACTTAATTTAAATGAACAATACCAAATCAACTTCAAACCCTAAATAACAACATCCAACTAAATTTGGAAATGCAAAATAATAACCAATTAATATTAAGAACACCCCACCAATTTTAAAAATAGCCAAACAAAAATAAGAATATGCACCTAGTCACCAACAAATCTAATCAAACTAAGGCATGTAAAGGAAATTTTTAACAGATATTGTTTTAAAGGATAATTTTCAGATGTAAATGTTCGTTTTACAAATCTAATCAAACTACCTCATGACAACAACCATTCAAATGACTGCCACTTCCATTAAAGAAAGAGCTAAATAACTTATCAAGACATCAAAACTTGAAATTTGTATTTGATAAACCACAAAAAGAAACACATAATTTAGTAGTGGTGTGCACAGAGGCTGTTAAATTGGGTTTTTAAATGTTAGGGTTTTTGCTCTTTAAAATGAGAAGAGCCCAAATATCGCAAGGAGCTGTACAACTAAGTGGGTTTTTCTAAAAGATTTTAAAATTACTACAGAGGTCGCTCCTGAGTTATCTAACAGCATTTTTCAGCTACATTTTACTTCGAAAAATTACACCAAGACCCATATAGTTTCAAAAGAACATTGTATATATAAAAAAATCCCAAAAATTATGTGGGTGCGCCCACACCCACTCGGGACTTAATGGGGTCGCCCCTGCACAAATCACATACACAAATCAAGAACAAATCCCGTATAAACAAATCAAGAACACACAAACACATATACACAAATTACATACACAAAATCAAGAACAAATAGCATACACACAAATCGCATACACACAAACACATATACACAAATCGAAGCAAGTAAATGGAGAGATTTTTGTACCTGCGTGATGGAGCTTGGCCGGTGCAGGGTGTACGACCGAGAGAGAGACATGCGGCTGAGAGAGAGTCGTGTGTGAGAGAGAGACGTGCAGCCGAGAGAGAGAGTTGAAGAAAGAGAGAGATCTAATGGAGACCCGCCAAATAATTTTGAGGAACAAATTTTGGAGTGGGAGTGTGAAAAAAAAAACCCGCTCCTTTTTCCATTTAACTCAGTTTTGACTTGAAGGCTAAAATAAATAACATTATATTTATGGCATTTATATATAAAAATGAGATAAATGGTTTGTTTTTTATCTCAATTTTACTTAAATTGAAATAAAAATATACCTTTAAAGTCAAATTGACATAAATAAATATCATTTTTATGAGTTTACATTTGTCTGACATAAAGTCACTTTTTAAACTAACATAAATGATGTTTTTTGTTGTAATGTGAGGGCGCTTGTAAAAGTTTTAAAAATATTTTACAACGCAATGTTGAGATTTTTGGGTTCTTTGTTTGTTACTTCTAATTCATTTTTTAATGATCTTGTAGTAATTAAAAATACTTTGAATCAATTAAAAAGAAGCGGTGATTACTACATATCTTCAATGGAGGATAACATGGTTAAGAAAATGGAGAAATATTAGAATATTGAAAAAATAAATTTGTTGTTATTTGTTGCGGTCACTCTTGACCCTCGGTACAAATTAGGGTATGTTTTATTTTGGTTTGAGAGTATGTATGAAAGTAATGTGGCAAAAGAAATGACAAGGAGGGTGAAAAATGTACTTGTCCATTTGTACAAGTGGTACGTTGATAATAATTCGCAAAATGTACCATCTCAAAATGTTAATTTGTCAGAAGTTATAAACATAGTGGCGGATGGGGATGGAGTGGATGATATCGATGGGCATACGTTTTTAGCTATGCAATTTAAAAAGCATATGGAGGTGGAAAATGGTGGTCTAGGTGGCAATAAGTCACACGTTGAGAAGTATTTGGTGGAGGGTAATGAAGATACCACTAATACTAATTTTAATGTCCTAGGGTGGTGGAAAAATAATACGTTTAGATATCGATTATTGTCTCATGTAGCACGGGATGTATTGGCAATTCACGTGTCTACTGTGGCTTCGGAGTCCGCATTTAGCACGGGGGGCGTATACTTGACCCGTTTCATAGCTCTCTCTCTCTGAACATGGTGGAAGATCTTATTTGCACTCAAATTTGGCTTAAATATTCATCAACTTCGATTAGCCTTCGAGATGCCATGGATGAGGTGGAACCACTTGAAAATTAGATGAAGGAATTTGTCTTTTTTAATAATTGATTATTAATTTATTATTTAATCGAATTTTATTGTAACTAATTCTATTACTCTTTATTTTCAGAATTGTTGGGAGCTTCATCAAAAATTGTGGATTGAAATCAATCATGTAGGTATGAATTTTTGTAGGAATGTATTGACCATTTTTAAAGTTGCTTTTGTTATTTAGCATGTGGATTGACATTTAGCATGTTGATTATTTGTAGGAATTTAAGGTTGTCTATTTGGAGGTGTTTGGACGCATTTTGGGGGCTCTTTTGAAGCAGTTTTTACCATTATTTTTGCTATTTTGAAGGTTGTTTTTAAGCCTGTTTTAAGGCTCTTTTGGGACTGTTTTACATGTTATTTATGTGCTGTTTTGAACAGATTTATGTGTTATTTTGGATGGATTTAAATGTTGTTTTGTACTAAGTTATGACATATTTATGTGTTGTTTTTGTACTAAATTATGACAGATTTATGTGCTATCCTTGTACTAAATTATGATATATTTATGTGTTGTTTTGTGTTATTTATGTACTAATATTGGACAGATTTACGTGTTGTTTATCTACTAATTTTGGATAGATTTATGTGTTATTTTTTCACAAGCTTATTTGGACTTATTTCATTTTGAACAATTTGTAAATAGTAAATTAAAGTCATTTTGGACAGTTTTAATTGGACATAATTGAAAAAAAGTTCAAGATTTTTTTAAAATAATATAATTAATTAATCTTAAGATCGACAAACTAAATCGAACCGACCCTGTAACAAATCGAATCGAATAGGGTCGGTTAACTAACATTATCGGTCCGGTCTTGGTCCCTTTTTTTAGAGGACCAACATAGTCGATCCGGTCCAAAAAAACATCAAAATCGAATCGAACCGGACCGTGAACACCCTTAGCCAAAAGTGTACCAGAAATATGAAATTCTGGCACGGTTTAAAAGTGTGCCATAAGTGTTCATGTTTGGTCAAATCTGGCACACTTTTGAGCCGTGCTAGAAAAAACTGGCCATTTTGGAACACCTGATTCTGGCACAGTTCAAAACCGTGCCAGATTTGATCTAGCACAGTTTTAAACCGTGCCAAATTCTTATTTTTGGTGTAGTGTTTTTTTTCCCGTTTTGAGTTTTTCCTCGTACATCCGACGTTGTGAGTACTCTTTACTTTATTTTTCTTACCTATCACCTAGATACATGCTTAGGAATCAAATAAGATCAAATTGGCATAGTAAAATTGTTCATAACTTGGTTTGATAAAATTGAAAAAGAGTTTTTCATAAAAAGAGAAAGTTTGTTTGCATTCATCCTTAACTTAATTCCGCTCAGGCAAAAAGTTTTTTGTTGAAAGTTATATTTTAGGGACCTACAAATTAATATCAGAGATAGAAATACATTTTATTGTGTTTAATCCCTTTTTGCTTGCAATGATGAATTTTGGAAATTATAACAGTTTTCGCCCTCTTATTTTTTATGGCACTAATTATGCTTAGTGGAAAATGCGAATAAGAAATGCTTTGAAATCTATTAATGAGCGTGTCTAGTTATTTGTTGAAAAAGGTTGGTCACCACCTATCACATGAGAAGGTGAGGTCACTAGTTTGAAGCACGTTGAGTCATGGACTGAGATTGTACATAGGCTTGCACAGTATAACTCTAAAGGTCTACACGTTATTTCCCCAAATGTCACACCTGAAGAGTATAATCGTATCATGACTTGTGAAACCTAGAAAGATGGTTGGGATATACTTGCACTCACTCACGAGGGCACGAGCACAGTTAGGGTGTCTAAATTGCAAAATCTCACTACACAGTTTGAGACGATTAAGATGATAGAGAGTGAGACGTTTGATGAATTTTACACTAGGTTGTCCACTATTGTTAATGCGGTGTTTAACCTAGGTGAGAAGATTCTCAATAACCGAGTGATTAAGAAATTTTTATGATCGTTGTCAAGTAGGTTTGATGCTAAAGTGACCGTTATGAATTCCCTTGGTATGCTTAACTCATCAAAACTACAAGAGGTCGTAGGTGACTTACAAACCTATAAACTCGATATGTTTACCTCCAAGAAAGTGACAAAGAAAGAAAATGGAATTGCTTTGAAATCCCTGAAGGAGGAAACTATAGTTTTGAATGACGACTCTGATTCCGACTTTGAGGATGTCGTCTTGTTGGCAAGAAAGTTCAAAAAATTTCTCCAAATTCATAAGCAATCGAAAGATGCCAAAAAGTTTGAGAAATTCAAGAACAAGGGAGTCTCCACACCTAAGGATAATAATGAGAAACCTAAGAGAGATGAGTCTGATAGGTTTTTCTAGTGTGAGGGGTATGGTCACAAATTTAAGGAGTGTCCCACTAGACTTAAGAAAGAGGTCAAGAAACCGATAGCACACAATGCCGCCTTAAGTGATAGTGAAGCGGAAGAGGTAGAAGGTACCCCATTGAGCATAACCTTGTTGCATTTATGGCATGTCATGCGAGTGACATTGATATATCTTCCCATGAAGATACTCATGTGCATGACACTTCCGAGGCTATTAAGAGTGATCACCGAGAGGGTGAGGGTGATGAGTACGAGGATGAGGAGATCGACGTAGGAGAGTTACATGTTGAATTTCGGGAGATGTTTTAGGAGACAATGAAGGTGAAAAAGTATAACTCGAAATTAAAAGCTAAGTTGAAAGAGCATGTCGTAGAAAATAGTGATGCGTTAATCAAGGATCTTAGCGCACGGGAGAAGAAGCTTAGGGAGAAGCTAGAATACGTCGAGAAAGAGACAGATACCCTTAGAGGTTTGATGGAGGCTTTGAAAAAAAGAGGTGATAGAGTTTGAGTAATCTAGGCGTCTACTCGAGTCTAGGATTAAGGAGTTGGAGGAGAGTTTGAGATACTCGTCTAGAGTTAAGTTTGACTTGGAGTCTAGAAGTGAGAAGTTGGATAGGATACTAGGCACCTTCCAAACTAAGAGAGATAGGGGAGGTATTGGCTTTGATGACCATGTTGTTCCCATTCCCCCTGGACGTGTGAGAGAGCCGCATAGGAACGTTAGAAAAGGTCCACGTGTAGGTCACTTTCCATACCATCGCTACACTTGCACGTTTTGTAATAGAAAATGTCACCTTATAAAGTTTTGCTATGAGTTTAGGAATGCTCCTCAAAAGTTTAGAAAGTTTAGGAATAAATTTGCCCCAATTTTCCCCCACCCCCATGCGTCATTACACGCCTACTTGGGTTAGGAAGTCGGATTTGGTAGCTTTAGGAATAAAACTGCATGGTTGTCGTTTGGTTGCACTTGATTCTTCCCATGCTAAATCTAAAGGTTGATTGTGTTACCATGTTTATCATATTGTATTATATTTTTTTATTTATTGCATTTTAATTGAAGAAAAACAAAAATATTTTTGGTTTTTTAAAAATTTTTGAGAAAAACACAAAAAGATTTTTCTTTATTTGAGTCAAAATATGTTGAAAAAGCCAAAAAGATTTTTGTTTTTTTTTTGTTTTTGAGTCATGAGTTAACATGTTAGATATGGCATATTGGTGTGTTTGGACCCCCCTTCCTTCCATTACCCATGTGTCTAAGACATTTGGTCATTATTATCGATGCTCAGATTGATCTTAACTATTGTATTATGGGGTTGTTTCGAAGTTGATATGCATTTTGATTCGACTTTGTATATATGACATCTATGCACACATGCACGAGTTTTTTTGAATGTTTAGCTACTCTTGCATATTTGAGTTTGGTGAGACGTTCTTATCTCAATTTTGTCATCTATGCGTAAGTAGACTTAAGGAGGAGATGTGCGTGTAATAACCATTTACCTGTGAGCATTTTAATTTGAAAATATGATGAGTGTATGGGAAAGGGCTGCAAGAGTATAAAATTGACTCATCGTGAAAGACACCATTTATAAGAGCTCAAAAAATCATAAGGCAATAAAAAGAATCATATGCCAAAAATGGGCCAAATTAGTTTAGTTCATTCAAAAGAAAATATGATATATATTTGAGGGAGTTTGGATGGATTAATAATTTAAACGGGTTTGCACAAAGAATTCGATAGTTAAAAAATCGTGTCATGACGCTATTGTTTCTAGAATCGTCAAAATTCCGAATTCATGTGCATGATGTTTGTCTAATTCATTAAGCTCATTCTTTAATTGTCACATATGGCTATAGTAAAGTTTGATGATAAATTGCTATTGATTAAAGCTTCTTGATGGTTTCGATGTGTTGGAATTATACGCACATACATTCCATGTTCATGTTTAGGCACATCGATAGTATGTTGGCATGTTACCCATATTTATTTGTTTATGATTTTTCTTAGTTTTGCTAATGTTTTGCTACTGTTTCACAGTTTTGAGCCCATTTCCAGTTAGAATTTTCACATACATTTTCACTGGCCAACACTGTTTAATTTTTTGGGTAGACTGTGAGATTATGTTTATGTCGTTCGAACGACACTATCTTTCGTTCGAGCGACATCGTGTTTCGTTCAAAAAACATCCCTGGCTCGTTCGAACAACAACCTGTTTGACCCGTTTGACTTTTTTCTGGTTGATTTCTATTTCAGTACCCTGCTGTATAGTGATTCATATTTAGGTATTGAGTTTCTTTTTATGCAGTTTACTTTGATAGATTTGATATTTTACTGGGTTGGTTCATTTATCACACATGCTTAGCTTGGTATATTTTTTGTGTGATTCATTATTTACTAGCTTCTACTTTGACCTTGATTGATCATATTTAGCTGGTAGTTTCTTGTTTATCTAGCTGTGCTTCACTTTTAATTCATTCAAGTTGGTATCACATTGGTATAGCATGCTAGATTTTTTTATCTTTTCACTGGATTGTCTATTCGAGACAAAAAGGAGGAGAGATGTATGTGATGTAGGGAGAGAGTTTTGTAAGTTTTATGTTATTCTATGTTCACACATTAGTATCATAGTATTATGTTTTCTTACATAATAAATGATTCAGATTTAAAATTTTCATATTAATTGTTATCATTTGTTCCTCCATACTTCACTAGGTATTTGTCTGTTTCATGTGTGTAGGAATGCTTAAAGAGATACGAGATTTAAAGTCTACATCACATTCAGACATTCGAGACAGTTTCATGCTTACCGATCCAGTGTTGAAGAACCTTATCCTATACTGATGATGCATTTTTTATTTTGGGTTTTATGGGATGGAATTTAGGTGTCATACGTCTTGACGGCCCGTCTTAGGCATTTCACTGTTCGTTTTGTCCCGGAATAGTCAAAGGGGGAGATTTGTAAGGACCAAATTTTCAATTGAGTCTTAATGTAGTTTTGACTTATTCTCGGTACAAAAAACATTTGAGTCAAATATAGTCTTTTATTGTTTGATCCCACGATTCTATGACGTATTGAAGATTTATTGAAGACGTTGCGACAAAGCTACAAATATTCAATTATGCCGAAGTTTAATTGGTGCAATTTCACGTCTTCAGGGTTTAATTGCATTCTGAGATCACACATGTATGAATACATAATGATATTGAAACTCGGAATTCATTTTATAAAAATAAGGATGTTATTTTCTTTAAATAAAATGGTTTTAAAAGAGGTTTAATTGTTTACACTTCATTTATGTCTGATAAGGATATATGAGAATTGGATAAGAGTTGGTTTTAATCAAAACTCTGTTTAAATTAAAAACTCTATCTGATGACGTCGTTCAAACTACATTTGATGTTGTTGGAATGAGATCCACTATCGTTCGAACGACGTGGCATCTCGCTCGAACGAGATCCTGACACCGACTCAATTTTATTATAAATAGAGGCGTCCAATTTTCTCGATGTGTGTGCATTCTGAAAAAATAGTTTTACGATCCAGAAACCTATTTTTCGTGTTTTTTAAGGTTTAAAAAGCTAAAACACATCCTTAGAGTTTGCAAAGATCCGAGCTTTCATTATCAAATGCCTATGTGATCCTTGTTGCACCAAGTTTGATTTGTTCATCTTTGGACAACTTGTGATTGTTGGTTTTATGGTGGAGAAGCGACGGATATCATTCTCAACATCGTAGACGTATCAAGCCATATCGGTGGACACCGAGACATTTTTGGAGTCAAGTGTTATGGACGAGCATCGTGGAAGATGAAATTTATGCGTGGGCACTATTGAAGAATAGTAGAAGATCAGAAGGAGCGTGAATACCAGTGGGGATCGAGTCAATGAGTAAGGCTAATCTTTCTTTGTAAAATCATTGTTCATAGTGATTGTCTGGCTTGGGTCGTCTGAGTTTTTTTCCCGTTTTAGGTTTTTCCTCGTACACCTGGCGTTGTGAGTACTCTTTACTTTATTTTTCTTGCATATCACCTAGATGCATGTTTAGGACTTAAACAATATCAAATTGGCATAGTAAAATTGTTTACAGCTTGTTTTGATAAAATTGAAAAAGAGTTTTTCATAAAAAGAGAAAGTTTATTTGCATTCATCCTGAACTTAATTCTGCTCAAGCAAAAAGTGTTTTGTTGAAAGTTATATTTTGGGGACCTACACTGTGCGATTAGTCAGAATGAAGTCTTGTAAAAAAACATCTAGTTGGATGAAGAAAATACTAATCAAATACTCAGAATAGGCGTCACTAGTTTGATCGACACAATAAAGAAATGAAAATGGGGAGGGTTGGTTATGAAATGGGAAAGTTATATAAGGTTCTAAGGTAGCAACTAGCAGTGGGAAAGTCAAATGTCGTAGAAATGTCCACAACATGTATGACCGCTATGTACCATTATTACCATTAAATAGAATGCAGCTTCAGCATGTATAGAATAGAAAGTCACATTACGTGTATATAATCCATATAGAATTCCATCCGGAAACACTTCTCTTCTGCATAATTGAATAATGCTTGTGTTAGAAATTACAACTATTCTTAAACAAGAGTCTTAAGTGAAAAATCTGACATTACTAAGCTAAATAATACAGACCCGATAGAATCCCATGAAGATTTCCCTCTCTGCCACAATTTTTCATGTATCCCCAGTATTCATTCTTCTCAATTTCCCATAGACGACCAAACCAATCTAAAGGGCCAACTTCAAATTGTCTTGAGTGGACACCATGGTTACTCTCAATGAATGGACCGCCAAGGTTGTTGATGGAGAAATGTTGCAATTGTGCAAGGGCACCATAATCGAAGTCCAGGTTATATGGATATCCTATAGCATATTACAAATTCAGAAGCCTTAGACAAATGTAACTATAAATTTATCATATGCACATATTAGACTCTAATAATTTCAACAGTTCCAAATTAATAGTCATAGAAGGGAGATTGGGAAAAATGAACGGGAGTCTGGGTTGAGGATAGAGGGAGTAAATTGGGTTCTTTTTAGGTTAAACAATGATATTTTTAGGGTATTTATATTTTAGTCAAGTGTGCTTATATTTGGCACATTTAAATAGTGCCAAATTTTGGCACGGTTTTAAAGTGTATCAGATTGTTATTAAACCGTGTCAAAATTTGGCACAATTTTAAACTGTGCCAAAATTTTAATATCAAAGTGTGCCGAATTGTTATTTTTGGTGTAGTGCGTTAGGCAATGAATACGTCACGGAGTAAAGTGAACAATATGGGAACATCTAGACCTGTTAACTCTTTCATCATGGGTGGATCTGTTATTCCTCTGTGAACGAATTCTTCCCCACCATCTGATGCTCCAGATTATGAGAACTTAAACTATGCTCCTTCAATTTCGGAGTTAGTTTAATCCTCAAACGGGAAATCTCATGGTCACAATGATCCAGACTTTCCTCATATATACTAACCAAATAGGACGCTGATCTTCTTATGGGTCATTCACCATGAGAGCATGGTGCCAACAACAAGGGCCAGACCTTCGGGGTGAGCTTCCTCTTAACCTAGACCACCTTGGTGGAGAAAGGAGTCTTACAGGAGTTTGTTCCCTCCTAAGACATGCGTCTTATATTGGACAAAACTTTTTACGTGCAAAACGTGACACTAATTATCACTCATACTTCTTACAGGGTAAACGATTGAACGGTGGTAAGAATTTAAGATTTCCCATAGATGGTGTCAAATTGTAAATATGAGACCCACAATAAAATCAATATTAAGATTTATCTCCCAGAAGTATGAATGCATTGAACAAATGACACATGATGTACGTGATTCAGCATATCGTCCTACATACATCCACGAGGAAGGAAGGGTTAGGTAGTTTATTTCTTGAAAGAACAAAGGACGATCGAAGTGCTAAAGTTTCTAGCTAAGAGTCCAAGTCATTGTGAGAAAGATACAAGTCAATACCCTTCAAGTTCGGTGAGGTCATTCTTATTTATAGGTACAAGTATCCTAGCATTTTAGGTTTTTATATGTTAATCCTATTTAGATGCTATAGAATCCTATTAGGATAGATCATCCCCATCGCCCCCTTTCAGTATGTAAAAATATTTTTCTGCACAGAAAATTTTAAAGGACTATATAGTTATTATAAAATTTCAAAGCCTTTGAAAAACACTTGGACCCTAAGTAAAGAATAGAAACATATGTCTAATAAAAAAATGGTCCATACTATCGCGTCATCCACTTCATGATTGGAAATATAAAGGGAAATGAAAACACATTATCTGCACACTTTAATACAATGGTGGATGCACATGGGGACCAAGGGGGGCCTTGACCCCGGTTCAATTTTTGATTTTTTTTATGTATATGTAGGGTTTTTTGGTAAAATTTCAAACTTTAAGGTATAACTCTAATTATATTCAAACCCATCAGGTATTTTTTTTTAACCTTAAGCTGATTTTTGTATGTATGATTTTTGTGTATGCTAGCCGGAGCCACTAACTCATCACCATCAGGTATTTTTTTAACCTTAAGCTGATTTTTTGTATGTATGATTTTTTGTAGTCCCACCAAACATATACCATTATTTCTGTAATCCGCCTCTTGTCAAATTTCTGTAATTTGTGTCCCAAACATATATGCGCCAAAAAAATTTGAAATAAACTCGAAACATATAATTTGTAGTCAATTTGGATGAACTATAATTTATATAAAACTCGAAATAAAATTATAATTTGTATAAAACTCGAAATAACCCCAAAAAAATTCGTCTCGGGGGCTTCCGCCCCCGAACCCCAGACACCATTCGAAACTTTGGCCGCAATTGACCAAAAATCCTGGACTTTTTTAATACGCTTTTCTCTATGATAATGTGTTGAATTTTCATTGAAAACGACCAGGGGCGGCCCTGAGCGTGTGCAAAGTGAGCGATCGCACAGGGCCTCCCGTTGATCCATTTTTATTACTTATATATTGAGGCCTCATTTTTTTATATTAATACAAGTAAAAAGGGCCTATTGTACAATTTTTGCACGGGAGCCTTGTCAATTTTTATCAATTTTAGGACCGGCCTGGAAACGACACTCTGTATTGTATGGTTGAATTAGAAATATATAAACTATTTGCATATGTACATTTTGCTAATCAACCAAATCTTTATCCACGTAGAGGATATAATCTCAATCTATCACATACTAAGAGACACACAACTAGGAACACACAAACTTTTTCTTTCTTCCTCACCCACCCAGGCACTCAACAGCAAAAAGTTATGGACATGCAAGGGCATATAAAACAGAGTGAGTAAACACATGTATAGGATAACGTATACCGATCTAGGTTTGTGGAAACCGGACGAAAATCATAACAAAGAAAGAGAAAAATTCACAAACCAAATGGATACAAGGAACGAAATAACCAGAAAACAAAGAGCGGCTGATATTTGAACAAAGAATTATCTATATTATTAGACTTAGACTATAGGCATCTTGAACCGGCACAACGGACACAAGTGACTCGTGTCCAACCATGGAACAATACATTCTTCATGAAAAACATGGGAACAAGGCATACGAGTAACGTTTGATCCAATCAACAACTCCTCATAACACACTGCACATGTCTCCGAACTTTGAAGTCTCACTTTCTCTAATGTTTCAATGGAAGCTTTCGTTGCGGGCACTGTCAATGCCCCGTGATCTTCCATGGACAAAGCTAAAACCTCATCCGAGTCTCCGATGTAATTAAAATAGTGTACGGGCGCAAACTTAATCTCTACCACAACCTTTCGACCGCAAGTTTGCTCTACCACAAAAACTGCCGCAGCGTAGATGATTTCTACTAATGGTGAATGGATATCAATCTCGTCTAGATCTTCAACGACGCTAAACATCCTAACTATGGTCATCTTTGCAATTTCTTTGGTAGACAACACTTCACTTGGGAATCTGAATGGCATTACTTGTACTGTATCTTGAGTTTCGGTAGATTCCAGAGAGGAATCATCTTCATAATAATGGTCCACGACCGGCTCTATAATTTTAAGTTGGATAAGAAATTCATCCAAATCTGGCAATGGCTTGTCCATGTGGGGATTAATGTGTTGATCAATCACATTATATGTATAAGGCTGCTATTCCATAGTGGTTGAAATTGTGATATTATAATCGATTGGTAGATGAGAATACAAATAATTGAGAGGTTTTGGGTTCGACCCATATATATAAGAGACTAAAGATATCGTAATCTAGTAAAACTAGTATCCGAGTATGTGTCGGTTTGTGTTTGCACCGTTTGATTTCAAATGAAATTGATTTTATAAATTCGACGATAAACTCGGAAAGGAAATTTCGTAGAAACTCAAGTTTGGTACCGACTGCTCCTGAAACTGAAAACGTAATGAACTCAAATTATATTGTAGGAGTTTGCATAGGTGCATGGGTCTTAGTTTCCCAGTTTGTATCTATATATATATATATTTGAACGAATAAGATCACGATTGGTTTTAAGATCCATATGAATTAGAATTCTACACGACGGCATATTTCGACCGCAAGTCGTACGTCGCTTGAGATGATGTAAACTGAGTTCCACCGTGAGACAAAGTCTGAGCGACTTTAAGTTTTTTTTTAATTAATAGATTATGTACTTTTAGGACTTAAACTAATTTTGATTATGGATATGGGACAATAAATATTTCGTTTTTATTTTTAGTCCTTATTTTCAAATTAAAGGGGCACGTGGCATGCTATGATTGGTTGACATTTTATGAATATGGGTCCGCGCCAGCAGCTTTATTCAAAAATAGGGACTAAAACTATAAATTAAATGCTTGTTGTTCTATTTCCAAATTACATGTTACAATAGGTCCTAAATTTACAAAGCCCCAATTAATTTATGTCTCTCACTATATTCTCTCACATCCGGAATTTAAGGTTTTCTTTTTAATTAATTTGGCATTTTCAAGATATATTACTATAGAAAAGAGAGAAATTAATTAAGTGTCCGCAATATATATATATATATATATATATATATATATATATATATATATATATATAATAATGTTCTTGTGCAGAACGGTCCGCATTTTAAGAGTACGGACCGGACACATGTCACTTGACGGTGAATCTAGAAATTATTGATTAAATTATAGGCACGCTCTCTCTATTTTCTGAGTTATAGACACGCTTTCTCCCTCACTTGAAGCGCTCAAATCATCACTATCGCATTCGTGTGCACTATTGTGGGACCAAGTGGATGTGCTCACACGACTTGAAAAAGCTACAGACTTCACACCACTAGTCTCATCACCCTCACTTTCACTACTATCACGAAGTGTGGCGGGCATGGCTACTTTCTTTCCTTTCTTTCTAAGCCACGTAGGACACTCAAACGACTTATGCCCCTTACCCCCACATTCAAAACAAGTCACGTTCTCAAACTCCTCCTCACACTTAAACCTGGCAAAATGTGACACGACACGATAACACGACACGACACGACACGAAATTAACAGTTAATGGGTTAGGGCTTATCGGGTACGGTACACTATCGGGTGAACACGATATACCCGTTAAAAATAACGAATCGATTTGGTTAAATTTGCTTCACCCGATATCAACCCGTTAAGACCCGAACACTGTTTGTGTCATATCGGGTCGTGTGACACGTTAGTAACTATTATGACCCGTTAAGATATGTAGGAAAAAATTAAAATTATATTTTTAGATGAGGGCGTTACTTATGTAATTTTACAAGTAAACCCTAAACCTAAACTCATTAAACACCTCAACTCTTTTTTATTTCCTTTCATCTTCACATCACACACGCAGCCGCACACCACACCACACACCCAAGACTCCTCACCACGCCAAAGCTTTCACCACGATGTTGTTCTCCCTTTCTCTCGTCGACATTGCACTACAAGATCTTTTTTCATCACCCAGGAACATTCATCAGGCAAAGGCATGTTCTCTCCTTCTTTTTCTTTCTCTTTTTCTCTCTGTTTATGTAGCGATTTTCTTGTTTGGTGATTTGTGATTGGTTTGGTAATCCCCGAAAAACTTTCATTGCATACAATACAAATATATGGCTCTTCGATTTGATATATGCTTCTTCGATTTGGTGATGGTCTTTTGTTTGTGATTTGTGATTGGTTTGGTGATATATTTTTTTTGTTTGTTATTTGTTACGTATACAAATTATGGTACACCTGATTTGTCTGTGATTTTTTTTTTCCTGTGATTTGTTATGTATACACGAGCTTCTGCGCATACAGCACGTGGTTTGTTTTTCTCTTATGATGTTTATTTATGTCTAGATCTATTATAAACAAAAATATAAATCTAGATCTATTTTTTGTGATGTTTTTTTTTTGTATTTTTTATAGGCCATAGAAAATTCTTCAATGGATGTGGAGGCTTTGGGTCTCTCTGAAGAGGAGATCGGTGAAGAAGCTGAAGTACAAATTATTGATAACGAGTCCACTCCACAAGATGGTGGGAAAGTGAAGGTAAAGGAGAAAAAAGGTTCCTCAGATGAAAATGTCAGTTTGTCAGTTTGTTGGACTATATTTCAAGAATTACCACTAGGAGAGGATAAAAAAAGAAAAGCTCAATGTCGAAAATGTGGGGTAATATATATATCCAAAAGTAGTTATGGGACTGGGAATATATTGGCTCATATGAAAAATTGTATTAAAAAAGATGCAAATGACGTTGGACAACTTTTGTTATCCCAATCTAAAATGCATTAAAAAAGATGCAAACTATCCTACAGCGAACATATTCTTTCCACATGTTTTCATAATTCAATATAGTTTGAAAGAATCAATGAAGGGATCGGATAGTTTTTTGCGTAGGATGGCAGAACAAATGAACACAAAATTTGAAAAATATTGGTCCGAATATAGTGTCATTCTTGCAATTGTTGTCATCTTGGATCCACATTATAAATGTTTGTTTGTCGAGTGGGATTATACAAGGTTACATGGTAGTAATTCCCATGAGTTTGCACGTGTGCGTGATGCCATATTTGATCTTCTCGATGTGTAAAGCTTAAATTTTTCTCACCTTCTAAGCACAAGTAATGCAGCGCGTGATTGGAGATTCTGTATTTCAGGTAAGTCTATTTTTTAAGCAATTTTCCTATACCTGTTATATATTAAGTTGTTGAAGCATATAAGTTTATTAGTTGTAAAGCTTTTTTACTTATAAGATTGTTAAAGCTTTATAATTGTATTAGCTATTTTAAATATTAGTGGGCTTGTAAAGTTTACAACTTATAAAGTTTATTAGTTGTTACAAATTTACAAGATCGTTAAGGCTTATAAGATTGTTTACAAGTTTATTAACTGTTGTAAACTTATTAACTATTATAAAGTTTTATAAGTATGAGGGGATGCCTTAATAAACTTATTAGCTGTTATAAAATTAAGTGATGTTATAAAATTAATAACTGTTATAACTATTATAAAATTAACAGTGTCTTTATACTTAATTAACTATTATAAAATTAATGTTATAAACTTATTAGCTATTACAAGTATGAGGGGATGCCTTAATAAACTTGTTAAAGCTTTATAAGTTTATTAAGGCTGTTTTTTAATTTATTAAGGATGTTTTTTTTATTTATTAGGGCTGTTTTTTTAATTTATTAAGGCTGTTTTTTTTATTTATTAAGGTTGTTTTTTTTATTAAGGTTGTTTGTTATTTATTTATTAAGGTGTTTTTTTTAATTTATTAAGGTTGTTTTTTATATAATATAGGATTTTGACAATAGATGTAAGGAGGTTGCACAAGTATTTTGAGGAAGAAAACATACCAAGACACGAGATTTGGATATCCTATCTTGGTGGAAAGGAGAACAAATTCGGTACCCTATATTTTCGAAAATGGCTCGAGATATGTTGTCTATCCCTATTTCTATCGTTGCTTTTGAGTCGGCATTTAGTATTGGTGGTCGAATTCTTGATCAATATCGTAGCTCCTTATTGCCTGATACAGTTCAAGCTTTGCTTTGTACTAGAGATTGGATATTTGGAAAGAGCAATAATTGATACATTTATGCTAATTGTCTTTTATTATTTTCAAAATATGCTTGTTCAATCTCATAGAATTTATTTGAAACATGTTTGTTTGATGTTAATGTGCAGGTGGACTTAGCTCATTTTTGTGTTTTTGCGAGGAGTCGTTTCATTTTTTGGGTACTATACGATATTGATATGTGACATGGCTTTGCAGTGTTCTACGTCGTTGGGGAATATTTCATTATGCACATTTTGGGTAAGACTTTACGATTGTTATGGTTGTTCAGTCTTTTAAATACGATACTTCAAATCATTGATTTCATTGCTTTTGACATTATTTTTTATATTGCAGTATTCAAGTGTCGAGTGAAATGGCTTTGAACTGTTCTACGTCATTAGAGAATGTTTCATTATGCACATTTTGGGTAAGACTTTACGATTTTTATGGTTGTTCAGTCTTTTAATTACGAAACTTCAAATCATTGATTTCATTGCTTTTGACATTATTTTTTATATTGCAGTCTTCAAGCGTCGAGTGACATGGCTTTGAAGTGTTCTATGTCATTGGGGAATATTTCATTATGCACATTTTGGGTAAGATTTTACGATTGTTCTGGTTGTTCAGTATTTTAATTAATTATTGTTGCCCATTTTGATACTATCCATTTTTTACATCCATTGTTTACTAACAACAAATACTATTTTAATTTTTAGGTGATTAAACTCTTGAAGATGGAATTTGGGGCTCTTATAAATACTTGAAGTTCACTTCTTCTTTTTTTGCACTTTATTTGTGACTTTATAATTGTACTACAAACTTTATATATTGAGTGCAGAATGAAGGACCACTTGAAACTTTATATTTTTGGTTGCTAATGTAATAAAGCGATGTTTGAATTTTTATTAGGGGTGTTTTTTATAAAATTAATAGAGACACAATTTTATAAATTGATTTTGTAATTGTAATTATAAATATTGTACTAGTGTTGTATGCAAGAGTGGTGGAGACATGTCAATGAGATTAAATTATATTTATAATAGGTCAAATTCACATCAATTTATAATTGTTTAAAATTTAAATCAAATTGCCCCATTTTTTAGAATTGCATTTGAATGATAACGGGTCTTATTGGTACCTAACGGGTCACTCAACACGGAATAACCAATAAACAAAATGTGTCTAGCGGTTTGTATCGGGTACACGACACGATTTGTTAACTTAACGGGTTAAACGGGTTCGTGTCGTGTAACCCGTTAGGAATACGAATAGTTTACGAATATTGGATTCATGACCCGTTAAGTTCACGAATCGTGTTCGGGTTTGGCATAATTTCACACGAATTCGTTAAGACCCGACACGAACACGACCTGAACCGACACGTTGCCAGGTCTACTCACACTCCTCATCTGAGCCATTCTCTTTTTCCCTCTCACCGCTTTCTCTGGCCTTTCCTTTCTTTTTATTTTTCTCAAAAAATATCTTTTTATTGGAAGAATTATTTTTTTTCATGTTGAGAAATTTTTTAAAATTTTTTGCAAACAAGGCCATATCATTAAGATCAAAATCTCCCTCAAAATCGGACTCACAAACCTTTTCTTTATTTTTCTTAAAATGTGTTTTTAAAGCAACTCCATAATCAATAGCCTTAATGGTTTTTGGAAACATATCAATCTCATAGGTTTGAAGATCTCCTACAAGTTCTTTCAACTTAAGTGATTTCAAATTTCCCAAAGAGTTCAAAATAGAGACTTTAGGAATAAAACGTTTTTGGAGAGATCTCAAAATATTTTTAACGACATGCGTGTTATCAATCACCTCACCCAAAGTAAAACATATGTTAACAACATCAGACAAATGTGCATAAAAATCATCAAAGCATTCAGACTCAGACATGGTGATAGTCTCAAATTAGGTGGCCAAATTTTATAATTTTGATTCTTTAACCGTGTTTGTACCCTCATGTATCAATTTCAAAACATCTCAAGCCTCTTTAGACGTGGTGCACGTCATAATTCAGCAGAACTCGTCGGGAGTGACAGATCCAGAAATAGCACTCAAACCACGTGAATTAGATTTAGACATTTTAAAATCACTTTGAGTCCGGGCCAACACGGGTTTTAAAGAGGTGATATTTTCAATGGTGATCGTGGGAGGAGTCCTTCCATTTTCGCAAAGGAACGAAACACGCTCGTCACTGGCTTTTAAACTAGATTTCATGCGAGCTTTCCAATAGGCATAATTAGACCCATCAAAAATAGGCATCTCATTATATAAGTGCTCCATAGGAAAAATTGCGATTTTTTACGAAACTGATTTTTCAAAAAAAAATCAATATCACACGATTTTGCAGAAAATAGGAACACGCGATAAATTAGCGCAACCTGCTCTGATACCAATTTGAAAAACCGAAATTAATGCGGTGTGTGATACCGATTTAAATTAATTCACAAGTTTCCATGTAAACCTTATTTAATTAGAGTCTATTTTTAAACCAAATCAATTCAGCCCCTAAACATGCAACTATGTGTGTGCGTGTGTCAACCCATAAATAAATAAAGTATGCGGCACAAAATTAAGGAAAAATCCCCGAAGGGCAAAACCTTTTATTTCTAGAACTTTGAATAATTCACAAGACCATTGACTTACATACAACCTGATAATCGCCCACAAGTGTAATGTACGGTGTCTTTGTCAAACCTTCAAAGCAACGGCTAGAAATCTGTAGTGGTTCACGCGCAGCTATACCACAAGGACCACAACCCAAAACACTCCGTAGAGACTCCCTCCACAATAGCACGCAACTCTCCGATTGTAGAGTTCTCCCCATAAAGAATAGACAATAGAAAAAGTTGTGTTCTTGAACACCAAAATAATTCACTAAAGCATATGGATTTTTGTGAATTGAAAACAAAAAGGGATTAAACCCTAAAAGAAGAAGTCAAAAAGGATTCTGCAAATCGCAGTTTTTCTGTTCTGTAAAACGCTGGGACTTCTTGATGAAAATGAAAACATTTAATGAGTATTTATACAAAATTGTGTCGCCTCAAAAAATGTGCTCGTTCGAATGAGATAACAGTCTCGCGCGAACGACTTATACATGTCGTTCAAATGACATCTCGCGACATCTAATGTCACTCGAACGAGATGGATATCTCGCTTGAACGACCTGGGCATCAAAATCGAGGTACACTCAAACACTTAGAAAAAAATTCTCATTCTTAAATTTGATGAAAAGGTCCGCTCCAACACTTAGAAAATATTTTGTAAAAATATCCCCAAAGCTCTAAGTGGAAAATTAAGTTATTTAAAACAAAACCTTACCAAAGTAAACTTCGCGGAGTCGTTTTGATGAAGAACTTGATATTCGTATTCGTCTTTGATGCTTGAATGTTCTTGAAAGATCTTCGATGGTGTAGAGGTATATGACATACTAAATTGATAACGGACTTATAAAAATTTCCTTACAAATCTCCCCATATGTGTATGCCGGTACATACATAAAAATATCCGAATTATCAAAAACTAAAATTCCTCTACAAATCTACCCTTCCGTGAATAAATTTGCAAGTTCTCACACTGTTCTTCAAACCTCTTCATCAAATTTTAAAGATTTTCTCATCAGGGTGTGCAACATCATGATCTTCAATCTTTGTACCTACACACATAAGATAAAGTAAAAACCTTCGTGACGCATCGACTTTGAAATGATATAAAAATAAATCATTAATAAATCAAATCTCCTCCATAATGCAAAAACTCCCCCATAATATGATAATTCTTTCTCACCCTTTTTATAATGTCCCCAAATAGAAAGATAAGAAGAAAAAAAATCAAAACATGGAGTGTCACGATAAAATGCTTACCAAACATGGATCAAACTACGCGCATGTAAAGGAGTATCTCAAAATTCTCACAAACTATTTTTGGATTTTTTAATTTTTTCATACAAAAATAAGATACCAAAAATCACACCATGGATTTAAACTCAAACAACCAAGTTATGGAAATGGAATGAATGGGTGTGAACACATTCGATAGGTAAATAAACTCAATCAATCATATGTGAACAATGCATACGTGTACTCCTAACGAATGAAAACCAAAAGTATCCTTACGTGTAAGAATTGCTGAATTTAGATGACATCGTCTTATACAAATCAACAAATCAAAGTCAAAGTGATTTTCACACCAATAACGTCCAAAACTATGTAGCGCTTTTCAAGACTTTCAAGGACGTGAAAATCCGTTATAAAATCTCCAACCAAACTCCCCCAAAAATATTTTCTTTTAGAGGTATATAAACTTAATTCTCAAACTTTGGAGAATTGGTGCAAAAACCTAATTGGCCCATAATTGGCGTGAATTTTTTTTATTGCCTTTAAATTTGTTGGGGTTCCTTTAAACCTCTTTGGACCCTAGATAATAAAATTCCTCAATTTTTAGTTCCAATTTAAACAGCGTCTTAATGGCAAAGGATAAATGAAAATCTTTTGTAGCCCTTCACCGTTTTCAAACAAAGCACACAAACTCACAAACGACTCTTACATGCACAGCTTTATTATCATGTTTTATCGTACTTGGTTCGTTTTAAGGACGGAATTGAAGTAAAAACACCCAACCAACATGTGATATGACAAACACAATAATCAAACAAATCTGTGCATGTGTACAATAAAGGAAATCATGAGTCAAACATGTAGGAAGTAACACTTTATTATATCTTAATGACTCCAAACATTATAAAGCACATGGATGAATTGACCTATTGTCTCAAAACACTATCAAATAGTCACATGAAAAATGGAATGATGTTGTCACTCGGTCATCCTAAGTGTCCATCCATATATGGTGCAGACAAAATACAAAAATCTTTTTGGATTTTTCAAAAAATTTATCAAAAAAATCTTTTTGTATTTTTCAATTTTTTTTAAAAAACGAAAAACATACAAAAATGATACATACTAGCAATAGGCAAATAATGTCATCATAAAAATATCCTATGCTAGTAAACAAGTCAAACCTCAATCGTCAGGTGTGGAGGGGTTTTCCAAAGGTGGTGTCAACTTATGAAAAACCTCCATCAAATCTTATGAAGTTTTGACTAAAAACTTAACTTGCTCACCTAAATATACAAACTCTCTCATATAGTCTCCAGGAGAATGTAAAGTATCATGTGTGGGTTCATGTGTGGCAGAAACACGTGTAGTAGCAAAACATGACACATAACCCAACTTAAAGCAAAATTCCTAAGGTGTCATGTCCTTTGGCAATGGGAACAAACATATATAGGCCTAGGATCACCTTTATCAAAAACTCTAGGACGCACTCTCCTAATAGAAATGGGACGCCTAGGTGGGTTAAGGTGAGACTCACATGAATCTAACACTAAAGTGGGAACCGGCTCGGGTGCTACTTGGGAAGTAGAAGCACCGTCATGACTTATTCCTAACTTCTCACATTTACCCTTAAGAACCACCTTTTCCACCTTCTTAGGTGCGTTATCAAAATTTACTATGACCTCCCTGGCACGTTCGATATCACTCTCGAGTTAGGATACACGTGTTGTCAGACTAGACAACGTGTTGGTCAAATCACCCTTCTCCTTTCTTAAAACCTCCTTCTCTCTCTCCAAATCTACACCCGACGACCTAAATCTCTATTATACTTCTTTGTTTTCAAGGTCTCGGTGTACAAATTTCTAAACGCTTTTTGGAGCTCACTTTCACTCTCGCTTTCTCCCTCACTTGAAACGCTCAAATCATCACTATCGCATTCGTGTACACTATTGTGGGACAAAGTGGGTGTGCTCACACGACTCGAAAAAGCTACAAACTTCTCACTACTAGTCACATCAGCCTCACCTTCACTACTATCACTAAGTGTGGCGAGCATGGCTACTTTCTTTCCTTTCTTTCTAAGCCACGTAGGACACTCAAACGACTTATGCCCCTTACCACCACATTAAAAAAAGTCACGTTCTCAAACTCCTCCTCACACTTGTCATCTGAGTCATTCTCTTTTTCTCTCTCACCGATTTCTTTGGCATTTCCTTTCTTTTTATTTTTCTCAAAAAATCTATTTTTATTGGAAGTATTATTTTTGTTCATGTTGAGAAATTTTTTAAAATTTTTCGCAAACAAGGCCATATCATTAAGATCAAAATCTCCCTCAGAATCGGACTCACAAACTTTTTCTTTCTTTTTCCTAAAACGAGTCTTTAAAGCAACGCCATTATCCTTAGCCTTAATGGTTTTGGAAAACATGTCAATCTCATAGGTTTGAAGATCTCCTACAAGTTCTTCCAACTTAAGTGATTTCAAATTTCCCAAAGATTTCAAAACAGTGACTTTAGAAATAAAACGTTTTAGGAGAGATCTCAAAATCTTTAATGATGACACGCGTGTTATCAATCACCTCACCCAAATAAAAACATGTGTTAACAATGTCAGACAAACGTGCATAAAAATCATCAAAGAATTCAGACTCAGACATGGTGATAGTCTCAAACTGGGTGGCTAAATTTTATAATTTTGATTCTTTAAACGCATTCGTACCCTCATATGTCAATCTCAAAACATCCCAAACCTCTTTAGACGTGGTGCACGTCATAATTCGGCGGAACTCATGAGGAGTGACGACTCCAGAAATAGAACTTAAACCACGTGAATTAAATTTAGACATTTTAAAATCATCTTCAGTCCAGGCCGATATGGGTTTCAAAGAGGTGATATTTTTAACGGTGATCGTGGGAGGAGTACTCCATTTTCACAAAGGAACCAAACACGCTCGTCAATGGCTTTTAAACTAGATTTCATGCGCGCTTTCCAATAGGCATAATTAGACCCGTCAAAAATAGGCATCTGATTATATAAATGCTCCATAGGAAAAATTGCGATTTTTTACAAAACTGATTTTTCAAAAAAAATCAGTATGACACGATTTTGTAGAAAATAGAAATACGTGATAAATTAATGCAACCTGCTCTGATACCAATTTGAAAAACCAAAATTATGTGGTGTGTGATACCGATTTAAATTAATTCACAAGTTTCCACGTAAACCTCATTTAATTAGGGTATATTTTTAAACCAAATCAATTCAGCCCCTAAACATGCAACTACATGTGTGCGTGTGTCAACCCATAAATAAATAAAGCATGCGACACAAAATTAAGGAAAAATTCTCTAACGGCAAAACCTTTTATTTCTAGAACTTTGAAGAATTCACAAGACCATTGACTTACATACAGCCTGATAATCACCCACAACTATAACGCACGGTGTCTTCGTCAAACTTTCAAAGCAACGGCTAGAAATCTGCAGTATTCACGCATAGCTATACCACAAGGACCGCAACCCAAAACACTCCGTAGAGACTCCCTCCACAATAGCACACAACTCTCCGGTTGTAGAGTTCTCCCAACAAAGAATAGACAAAGGCAAAAGTTACGTTCTCGAACACCAAAGCAATTCACTAAAGCATACGCGATTTTTGTGAATTGAAAACAAAAAGGGATTAAACCCTAAAAGAAGAAGTCAAAAGTAATTCTGCAAATCGCAGTTTTTCTGTTTTGTAAAATGATGGGACTTCTTGATGAAAACAAAAACATTTAATGAGTATTTATACAAAATCGTGTCGCCTCGAAAAACGTGCTCTTTCAAACGACATAGAAGTCTCGCGCGAACGACTTACAGATGTCATTCAAATGACATATCGTGACATCCAATGTCGTTCGAACAAGATGTCTATCTCGCTTGAACGACATGTGCGTCAAAATTGAGGTACGCTCCAACACTTAGAAAAAATTACTCATTCTTAAATTTGATGAAAAGGTCCGCTCCAACACTTAGAAAATATTTTGTAAAAATATCCCAAAAGCTCTAAGTGGAAAGTTAAGGTATTTAAAACAAAACCTTACCAAAGTAAACTTTGCGGATTCCTTTTGATGAAGAACTTGATATTCAGATCCGTCTTTGATGCTTGAATGTTCTTGAAATCTCTTCGATGGTGTAGCGTTATATGACATACTAAATTGATAACGGACTTATAAAAATATGTCCTTACAGAGTTGGGTGTATAAATTGTAAAGAAAAACACATACGTTCTAAAATCGAGGAGTCGATAAAATAAATTGAAATTTTTTATCTCATGACACTAAATGAAAAATTCACTTCCATGACACCTGAAATGAGTTGTGAAAGGGTCTTTAGGACACATTTCTGGTGTCGTTGAGAGGCGGAGCCGTGAAAAGTCTAGCATTTTTCACGGCGTCTGATAGGTGTTGTCAAAACCTTTTTACAATTACGTTTAGATGTCGTCGTCAACACTTTCTATGGCATACCTATGGGTGTCGTGAAAGGGATTTATAAGAAAATTTTGGTGTCGTTGAAAGGGGGTTGCAAAAAGTCAACCCCTTTTCACAACGCATGTCGGATGTCATCGAAACCTTTTCGCGACTAATGTTAGGTGTCATTGTAAGTACTTTCTACGACATGTATATTGGTGTCGTGCAAATTGTTTTCTACGACACTTCAATTGTGTTGTGAAAGTTATTTTAATTCTTAAAAAATATAGTTTTTTATTAGTCAACATCTTCCATAAATTATATCACAATCCATTACATTACATTTCATTAGACATTCCAAAGTTATGAAAATAACTAAATATATGTTCCATTCATAATAATAATATCCAAAATAAAGTTTTAAAAATTAAGAACATAGACATAAATAACATATTGATCTCTAACCACTACATATTCGAAACAACGTCAAATAGCTTGGAATAAGTTCTAAACATAATGCATCTCAAAGTAGTCTTCAAGATGCATCCTCCCAAAAAAATATTGCATCCTCCCAAAAGCCAAAAGCAATTCATCCTCCCAAATTCCATAAACGTGTTCAACAATTGATATCAACGGTGAACAAAATGATAACCATGTGGAAGAAAAATAAAACATAATTTAGTGTAATATCTAATATTTCAGCATAATGATATTAGTATATAAAATGAAAAATTAGTAATATATTTAATTAGGGTAATCAACATATCATCGTGTTAATTGTTTTTAAATCACTTATTATTTTTAAAAAATTTGGCGGAGTTTCCTTTGTTTATTCATAAAATCCAACCTGTTTTAATATTAAAAATGAACTCAACAACAGCATAAGCTACTACTAAACCACCAATAATCACTTACACCAATTAGAATACAAATGAGAACATTTTCATCAATATAAATATTCACCGGCCCACACGACCTAACTTAAAAATATTAGAAAAAGGATTATAATTTGTAATAAAATACCTATTATGTGACTTACATAATTAGTTAAACTTAATGTATTAGTGTGGCCATGAAATGATAGTTCCTTTTGCATCATCAAGTGTACAAAACTCATTTGAGTATCGAAACACTGACACTTTTGGAGAAATAGTTTGAATAATCCACACTTTATAACAATATGGTGCACCATTGCCTTTGAATCCGTATATTTGATCTATCCATCAGCCACCTCTTCTCATGTACCCAATTAGTGTAACAATTTGCATGTTGCATTTATCTGGTTTGATGCACTTGGTGCACATGTACTTTCTCCATGGGATTAACAACAATTAAAAAAATATCTAGGATGAGTAATGTACACTAAGGACAAATTTAGATGACAAAAGTTTGTTAACGGTAACTTGTGGAGTAGGTGCCAGGTCGTTTATATGGTCCTTAATACCTCCATGTTGACCCTAAATATACTTTTATGAGAGATTAATAAAAAATCAACATAAAAAGATATTTAGCAGCAAGCTTAATTTAGTAAATTACAATATTTGACATGTTCCTTGTTACATTAAGCGTTCGACGTGTGTCTTCCAATCCAAAAGTTATTGAATTTGATTGTCAATTGTCGTAACCCTTGCATTGCTTTGCAATGCGACATCAACCTTTGTAGGCGTAACCCTAAATACAAGACCACGAATCCGATCGGGACATTCGGAACCAAGCAGCTTTGTTATTGTATCATCTTTTATTGAACACTAGTCATTATATGGAATTTCTTCAATCTTTCTCTAAGAAAAAATAAAAAAATCAACCTTAACAAAAATATCAATATAAAAATAAAGCATCGAAATCAAGTCATATATATGTAGTGGTTTAAATGTTTTTTGTCATTACTATAGATTCACAAATAACTTGATTGACCGGATCTCCATTACTCCTTTTGTGTTCCCTTATCCAAACATAATCTCTACGAATTACTTTATGTGGATTTTTATTTTTCTACAAATTAAGCACAAAATCAAATAAATGATCAATACATAATACTACAAAAAAGATAAAATAACAATTATGAAACTCAATATAAAAAATACCATTATCTCCTCAAGTCTAGGATAGCCTGTACAACTAGTTGTGTGTGGATAAATTTGTTTTGCCCTAACTTCTTTGTGTTTGTCACTTATAAGCTACAAAAAATATGAAAGAGTATTGATAAGGCACAATTAACCTCTAAAAATAAAAAGCAATCATACAGTCAACGTAATAGCACTTTGAATATTGTGTACTCCGAAATATAAGGAAATTTGTATATATTTATATATGAGGAAAAAATAACCTTAGGAATCTCAACCATTTTTTCCATATTGAGAAGTCTAGTTTCAAGATAATATTCTATTTAAATTAACAAAATTCTATATAAACAAAAAAGTGAGATAAAGATGACTATCAAAATCAAGGATTGCTCAAATTGATGGACAAAGTGAACATAAAATTGAATCATCAGGCGAAATGGAACATGAAATGGATGAAAAAATAGGACACATACGGATTAATATTTATCAAAGGAACCGATATTCTAATATGGAATTGGAACATTCAATCTAAATTATATTACACAATTGTTTACACACATTCAAACATATTTATTACACGATTCCAATGCTCTATTACAAGATTTTGCAACACAATCAAAAGATTCTTTGATCGATTGATTCAAAAATAGAAAAACCTATCCTCAGATTCAAAAATAGAAATTAATTATTGATTAAAAACTCATATGCCTCACACACACACACACACACACACACACACACACACACATATATATATATACATATATATATATATATATATACAGCATATCTATTAAAACAAATGATTTACAATAAAAAAATGAAATACTGAACAAATGAAATGGACGATTATATCAAATTAGAACAGGTGATTTACATACAAGGGGTTTACCTGATGAGAGAGATGGGTTAAGCCGCGGAGATGAGATTTAAGAGTTGACCGAACAATTTACAACAAACAATTCTCAACAGATGCTAAACAAATCAAATGGACGTTTATATAAAATCAAATCAATTTTAAAATAAACAATGGATTATCCCCCACAATAGAATCCTAGTTTAGAAAATTGATTAAATCAAATCAATTTCGATACAGATGTCCCGCCGATCGGTGTTAAAAGTTACAGTCAAAAGTTATTAGTTAATAAAAATTAGCTGTGAGATCCGTACCAGTGACCGATCGATGACGAAGAAGTTCTTTTGGCTTTGTGTGATAGATTGACGCTCGAGATCTCCTTGTAGAAAAAGGGAACGATTTTGGGGGATATTTCCTCATAGTGTAAACCTAAGTTTTTTTGTTTTTTTTTTTGCTGAAAGAAATTGAGGGCATGAGGTAAATGTTGTTTGCTTTTGCCCGCAGGGTCGTAAAATGTGCAATACATTTTACGACACATGTTAAGTGTCATGGAATACATCTTTACGACACCTTCCTCGTGTCGTAAATTAGTAATACATTTTACGACACCAGTAAAGAGTCGTGCAATAATTTTTTACAACTCCACATATGTGTTGTAATTAAGCTACTCTTGGATTTTAGGTGTCGTGGTTGTTAGATTTCATATTTTATTCACGACACCTAATGCAAATTTATCGTCTTAATATGCCTTTTATGACACAGAGATTTTAAATGTCATGGAAACCATGTTGTGAAAATGACTTTTTCTTGTAGTGTGATACAAATAGTTTTATAATCATCTCATACCATTCATTGAATATCATGTGATATATATACATTGTAAATTGTATGAAATAAGGTAAGAGGTTAGAGAATATAAGAATTTGAAATAAAGTAGAGATTCTTGTAGATAGCATATCAGGAGGTTGCTGAACCCTTAAGACTAGGGACTTAAAGAATATATCTAACACTCCCCATTAAGTGGTGTCTGGAAGAATGCAACACACCAATCTTGTCAAGAAGATGAGTAAACTAAGAAGTTGGTATTGGTTTGTTGAGAATATCATCTAACCCTTGAGGAGTGTACACAAATTGAGTCACCAGGGAGCCATTAACAAATTTCTCATGTACAAGGGGGTAATCCAACACAATGTGTTTAATTGTGACATGGAGAATGACATTCATGGAAAGGTACAAGGCACTATAGTTTTTTGTGAACAATGTCAGAGTAGAGATCAGAAGAATGTCGAGGCCCTAGAGACATGTAATTTTTTATGCGGTCAAACCAACAGCACGATATTTTATTAGTATTCTAGTCTTGATACTAAACTTCATGTCTGGATGATTAGTTTTCAAACTATATCACACTTACACTTACACTTACACTAAATCAATGACAAGAACTAATAAAGAGAACAAGTATATTTAGAGAGAATGTTTTCCTTCTCTTGTTATTGCTTATTTCAAACAACAAACATACAACTTTATTTACAGAGTTTACAAAACACACGCAATCATATATTAACTGGAACAAATAAGATCACACAATTGATAATAGAAACACTAACTTAATCCACTAGAAAAATAAATGTAGGATACGAATTAACACCTAAACTACTTAAAGAAAGATATCTTAAAAATCATGCAAGTGGTCATTGTAGCTTATTACTTCACATGGTTCTTATGTTGTGTTTAATGAGGTTAACCACTTATTATAGTGCAACCACTTTATTTGTGTTTATTCCAGCATTCGCCACCTCAAATTAAGAGTCCTTCATCCGAAACATTCCACATAGCTTTCTAAAAGAATCAATCAGGAGAGGCTTTGTAAGATATTTGTTATATCTTCCATGATGTGACACAATATAAGTTCACTTGTCTTTGCCTTCAGATCATATGCTTGCTCATTTCATATTATACTAGATTCTTTGCGAGTATGATTTTAAACTTGTTGTCCACATGAATCATTACAGATTCTTCTTATGAGTGATTTAATGACTTTAACAGTTTTCTCAACCAAATTTCGTCACAAACAGTTGAAGAAGATGCCACATACTCGTCCTCACATAATGATAATTGCACAATTTCATATTTCTTCGATGTCCAAGAGAAATCTATCGAATCAAGGTGGAACACATACCTTTTAGTTCTTTTTCCCTCATCTCGATCACCTCTACAATCACTATCTGAATACCGAACTATATTTGCATATTCTCCACAAACATAAAAAGGAAAGAGTTGAGGGTACCTTTAATATGCCTTAGTATCCTCTTAGTAGTTAGCTAGTGAGATTCTCTTGGTGTCTCAATGTAACGAGTTATAAGTCAAATTCCATATACAATGTCAGTTCTTATCATATTAAATTACCTCAACCTTCTAAGTTGACTTTTCAAAAAAGTGGAATCCACACACATTAATTCTCCTTCTTTTGATAGCTTGAATCCCATGGCAACTAGATTATTAAATGGATTACAATTGTCCAAAGGGAATTTAAGATCTCTCTCATGTATTTCTTTTGAGGGATGAAAATTTCACCATTTTCTTGCTTCACTTTTATCCAAAGAAAATAGGACACCAGTTAATTGCCAGTCATGTCGAACTCCTTGAACATAGACTACTTGAATTCTACAAACTTAGTTTAATTATTACAAGTAAAAAATACCCATTTTGAAGCAATTCTCCAATCCTAAGAAAGTTGTTATTCATGCTTGGAGTATAGTAAACATTAGAGATGTATTCTTCTGTTCCATTTTTATGAAATATTTTTATTCTTCAATTTCCTTCAATAGATAGCTTTGAAGAATCTCCCAGGATTAGATTTCCAAGAACTAATTAATTTATTTTAACAAATAACTCCCTTCTTCCACACATATGGTTTCTTGCACCAGATTCAAGTTACCAAGTATCACCTTGACCACTAGCTTTATTGTGTACTAACAAATAAGTATAATAAGTACTCTCATATATATATATATATATATATATATGCTTCTTTATGGTTGAATTGGTCCCTCATTCTTTTTCTGAACATTTAGAGGTATGATGTTCAAGTTGGATGCAATTATAACACTTAGCCTTCTTCTTCCTTTCCTCGCGACTTTCTTTGTTACCACACCCACTTCCTCAACCATGAGAACCTCAACATCATGAAATTAATGCGCCAATACACACTTTTGGTTCATAAGGACTTATCATTAAGTCCAAATCTTGGTTAAGGGCGTGGATTTTGCATTCTTATGCATGAGTTATTCATAAACATGGAGAGATCTTAGTAGTTCTCTGCACTCATTTGTTCTAAATATTTTTATTCATCAATCACTGTCACTACATGCTCAAAGTTAGGGTGTGAGAGATCAGAGAATCTTCTCTATGAACTGAAGATCTCCAACTTCCTTTCCATTTCATTTCATTAGATTGACAATTCACTGCACCAAAACATCATTTTAGTAACACACAAATTTATTGATTACTAACACTATTATAATGTTACAATTACTAACAATAATCTACCATTACTAAATTAACATATGTGTTACTAATGAGCTTTATCATGTCAAATAATAACTAGAAAATCAATTTTAACAATACAACTCATAAAATAGAAGCGGAGACTTCTCTCCTAATGAAAATCCCAAAATGCCTCTTCCCAATTTCTATCCCTTTCCTCTACCACGAAAGTCAATCATTCAATCCCTATTTCACATCCTTTCACAATATTCCGACCAGATCCATGAGTGTTTCCTTTCACATATTTTACCCTAAGATCTCTCAGTTTCTCACACATAAACAATGTTTGTTTTGATTTAGGGTTTTTATCGAAAGAGAGAGGCGAAACAATGGAGGATTTCTATTTTGAATCATCATCGAGTATTCTGTATGTTCTCCTGGTGGTGATGCAATCAAGCACTGCATCGAGGTATAAATATCTCTATTAAATTATTTTCTTATTCATTTACCATAAATTATTTATCTATGTCTATTTAGATGTTGTGGTTTTCCTAGAATTATAATTTAGGGGACTTTTGTATTTCATTATGAGAATTAATGTTTATATTATGTAAATAAATTTTTGGTAGCTGAGGAAATATGTGTAAAAAGATTTTCTACTGATAATTATTTCCTTTTTTGGGCATCATATGATTATGGAATTATCATGCAGATGCTAGACAGTTGATTAACATCAAGATACATAGAATTCACTACGATTATAGTAATTTAATGAATTGGGAACATGAAAGATTTCCTAGGTTACATTTTACAATACTTCATTGTGGCTCTGTTGAAATCTATGAAGTAATGGTTGAAATGATGTATCCCTGGTGATAAAGGTACCTGTGATCAACTCGAATTTGGTTTGTCATACGTCATTTGAGAAGTGATGAGGGACATGAGTTACTAGTGGTCAGATTTGAGTACTTTTTCAAACCTTAAGATGTACTGCTTCTTATCACAACTAGTTTTTTCAATGCTAGCTTTAAAGAATGGTTTATAAAACTGTAGCTTCCTATCCTTTTTCCCCTATATTTTTTGGGTCAGTTTTGTTCAATCTCGGGGCTTTCCTTTCCAGTAGGTGCTACCGACATTATACTTTGTACTTATTGAGATTGATATTGATTGTTGTAACTTCATGATAGTGCCAATACTAGCTCTAGTTGTGCTTAATTTCATTAATCGTAAATTTCATTAGATTTCTCTAAATAGCTTTGATTTTGTAGTAGTATTCTGTAACATCTATTTTATTTTCTCTTTAACATATTATAAATGATCCAGGGTGACCTGGGGTACTTATACCTTGATTTGAATTCAAGAAAGGGAAAGTATCCAGGCTGTGCTCACTTTGCTATTAGAGGGGGACGCAGAATCTCTGAATCAGAGTACCAACTTCCTATATGTGAATTTTTTGCTTCTCTTTTTATTTCAGTTCCTTTTTCCAGCATGTTGTTGATTTATATGACATCTTAATACAAAATTAGAAGACATTTATACTCTAAACTGTTAAAGTAATACAATATAACTTCTAATTTTTTATAGAATTTATTCCCTTATCATTTTCAATGGAATTTATCCATCACAAGCTATTCCTTAGCCTAAGAGGACAAGGATTCCTAAAAATGCCCAACGCAATTAACACAAAAATAGAAGAACCCTCCAGGCTTCATTTTTACCTCATCTCTGTTATCTTTAATATAATTTTTTTTTTGTTTCTCATTGAAAAAAGGGGATTGACGAGTACTGATAAGTAGAAAATAGACTTAGAAGAGAACATACCTGAAATGAAGGGATAATGCGTACAATTGGTTTCCAAATTGATGATTAAATTATAATATAATATATTTATTTTAGTGCTTTTATTAGAATAATTGAATATTTCTTAAGAATATTCTCGAAGTACTTGAAGGTTATTATTTAGTCAATTTTGGTTAAGTCATTGGGCCTTGTTGAATTTGTATACAATGGCTTCAATCCTTAGATTTCGTAAGCTATGTTACCTAGAGCCTGTAAAATGTTCTCCATTGGGTTTTGAATCATTTGATACCCAAAAATCTCATGAGAAACAACCATTTGAAACCCCAAAAATTGAGAGGAAAGATGAGGGTGTTGTTGAGAAAGTGCTAAAGAAGAGGAAGAACAAGATGCATCCTAAGGAGTGGAGATGTGTAGAATACTACTGTTGGACAATTGGGTACATGTGCACTACTTGGTGGCTTTTATTATTTTTATACCATTATTTGCCTGTTAATTTATCCGGGCTTAAAGTGATAGAACCGCTTGGGATAAGGCTTAAGCGAGAAGGCTTGCCCGTGCTTCACCCTATTGTTTTAGTTCCTGACATTGTCACCAGGGGCCTTGGGCTTTAGGAAGGAAGACCTTGTGTTGATGGTCTATTTCGCAAGCAGCTTTGTTTGCATTTTCCCCTAGGTATACTTGTAAAGAAGTTTTTAGTGACAATTATTACCAATAAGTAAATTGGTATTTACAACTTTTTCATTCTCAAGCTATGAGGTACTTGCAAACAAACTGATGATTTTAGAAGTTTCTTACATTTTAGCAAAAATTAAATTTGGATTGAACTTTTACTTGATTATATCTCATCTTTTACTTCATTTTATGTATAAGAATTTACATTTTAGCCAAACATAAATTTGGATTGACCCACAGGGCATTCGAGTTCATGAAGTTCCAGGACTAGTTGCAGCGGACTATTTTGCGCCTGGGTACTTTGTGTGGACTATGCTCATTGAGAATCTGACACGAATTGGCTATGAGGGGAAGAATATGTATATGGATGCTTATGATTGGAGACTCTCTTTTCACAATACGGAGCTACAATGTTTATTCCATTGCTCTCTTATTCTCACCGTTACATTTTAACCACATAGCTCACATTTCGTTTCATTTTATGTACAAGCATCAACATTATATCTTGTGTTTGTTTCTATTAAAATTCAACAGTGGACATGGAAGCTTTTCTAACAGTGCCAAGCTGAACAATATTGTGGGCCATTTCTTGTATTCTTCAATTCTTGTGCCCTACCATGGCTAGTAATGTTCTTTGAAATTCCTCTGCTTTTATATTTCTTTTTTCGTCAATTGAGTTTATTGAAATCTCATCTTTGTCAATTTTACAGAAAAATCATCCACATAACTCACCATCTAAACCATGGAAACCTTCAAAAGGATGAATCTTGGGTGCCTGTGAATGTTCTAATCATTTACAACACCAACATTTTTTTTTATCTAACCTTAATTCATATAAGGATCTTGGTAATATCTCATCTTTTATTACATTTTATGTATAAGCATTTACATTTTAGCCAAACTTAAATTTGGATTGACCCACAGGGCATTCGAGTGCGTGCAGTTCCAGGACTAGTTGCAGCGGACTATTTTGCGCCTGGGTAATTTGTGTGGGTTGTGCTCATCGAGAATCTGGCATGAATCGGCTATGAGGGGAAGAATATGTATATGGATGCTTATGATTGGAGACTCTCTTTTCACAATACATAGGTACAATCTTTATTCCTTTGCCTTAACATTTCTGCAGCAAAAAATATTAAGACAAAAAGATAATTACATTAAACTCTTATGTTCAAATTGATCACATATAAAATATAATGCTTGAACTCACAGGGTTTGTGTTCTGGACTCTTCCTTGGCATGATCTTAATCATCCGTTTCCTGTAATAATTAAGCCATTTTATCTCAAATAATAAATTTATTGCGATCCTAATGGAATGGATTTGAGGGTTAACTAGAGAACAATTGTAACAACTCGAGGTTTTAGAGACGATAATTTATTCATTTTGGGAGAAATAGATATTATTTTTATTTGGAGAATTATTAAATTGGCAATTGAGGTCAAAATTTGAAGTTGTTAGAAAGTGTTTTGAATGGAAATTCTGAGGGTGTAGTTGTTTTCGGAAGGGTCGAGAAAGGCAAAATGATTGTACTTGGGGTCTATTTAGGTTCCAAAATAATTTAAGCTCGTTTGGCTCGAATTTAAAGTAACCGAGTCATTTAAAGTGTATATTATCATTTAAATTTGTGTATATTGGGAGACAAGGCTTGTTAAGCTTACAGGAGAAACAATTCTCCTCAGAGAAAAAGAAAAATAGAAAGAAAGAAAGAGAAGAAGAAAGAAGAAGAGAAAGAGAGAGAAAGTGGATTTTTCGGCCAATATGCGATCTCGAGGACGAATCTGACCCTACGAACTTGAGTCAAGTGATTAAACTTGCTAAATAATTATTGTGTACCATTTATTTCATCATTTGTGGAATAAATTTATGGGTTTTAGGTTTAGTTTGTCAAAAACTAACTTTTGGGTATATCTTTGATTTGTTGTGTAGATAATGGATTTGAGGTTAGATCTTAGTTAAAATGTGTTCTAGGATGAATATTAATGATGTATATATGTTTAGGTTGAAGATAAATGAAGAGAAGATGATTAAAATGAATTTTGGGAATTTTAGGCTCTGAAAAAGTAGCCATTTTCGAGCCTTCTGATAGGCCGAATCAATTCGGCCCCTTAGCCGAATCGATTCAGAAAGTTGCAGGTGCCCAGGTCTGAGGGACCGAATTGATTCAGATCCCAGCCGAATCGATTCAGCCTGAGACATAATCCCAGGTCTGATGACCCGAATCGATTCGCCTTGGAGGCCGAATCGATTCGTAGCTCGAATCGATTCGGAAACAGGGCATTTCGGAGGATGTTTTTCTAGGGAGAATTTCATTCCGTTTCGTTTGAGTTTGTCGATTGGGAATATCCATAGTGATTATTAGGAGTATGTCTTGGAGATTTTAGGGAGTTTCCCTTATGACAAATGATTGGAGTCATATCGATTTAATGTGAGAGATTATCGATTAGAGAATATCATATTTATACTAAGTGGTGAAGCCTACTACCATTAAGATTTCTATTTGGAAATAATTACGAAAACATATGAAAGAGTGAGAATGTGCGTAGTGATATGGGATCTTAAAACCAATCTCAAATGGGATAACTTTAAAGGTGCATATGATTTATTGAAAATAATTAAATGGTAATAAATGTGCATACGGATATAGAAATATCCTTAACGATGATTAATTTAGGAGATGTCTCATACAATGAGAAATACTAATCGAGGTGCATTAGGATAGAGAAAATCCTTTACATAAATAGAATTGAGGGACAAGTCAAAATCAGAAGTGAGGCAAAAACTTCAAGTGAGAAATAGTATAGTGTATACTAAGTGGGGAAGATGTGTGAGAAATAGTATATTGTAATGGATGAAATAGAATGATTGTTTTCTTCTTCTTCGCCTTACAAAAGTAATAGTATAATTATTTTCAATTGGTACAATAATTCAGGAGATTTCTAGTAATATACCCATTGTCTCACTACTTGGTTCTGTCATTACAGAATGTATCTGAATTAAAAAGCCAATAAACAAATGGACGCATACAACTTTGGTGTGGTGCTATTATATCTTGTGATAGACCAACATGCAAAACAAATAGGGAAAACAGAATCGGGGAACAAGGCATCCTATGTCAAACCACGGAACAAGGCATCGACTTGAGTGAAGGTGGTATTAGTTCAAGTTAAATTTTCAAATTGACTACAACCCACGTGTGTACTTGATTCTAACTCGTCTTCATGATGATAATTCTTAGATGTATTGAGATGAACAATTATTAGATTTTCCAAATTTTCTCGTGTATTGAGAGGAATTTCATATGCATTGAGATGATTTTTTTTATCAATTAAATTTGGGATATTAATTTTTATTGAGGTTATTGTTTATATGTGTATTAGTGTTGTTGTTCCGGAATATTTGTATCGTTATACTATTTTTATACCTTAAACAGGTGGATAGTACTATAAATAAAGGAAATTTTGTCCATTTTTTTAAATGTAACTTATTCATATTGAAATTAAATCGGTTCGACAGTTATTTTATTGTCATTATGCTAGCATTTTTTAATATTGTACACCCTAGTGTGTGTGTGTGTGTGTGTGTGTATATATCTATATTTTAATTTTTTTATATCAGTGACGGACCTATACTATTACTAAATGTGTTAGAAAAATTGTGTTAGGATTGTGTTACGAAATTAGGAACACTTTAGTAACAGTATAAAGTGTTAGTAACACATAATTTAGTAACATTGTATTAACGGTAAAATATTGTTAGTAACACATAATTTAGTAACAGAAAAAAAGTGTTAGTAATTTTCTTCCCCACGCCTTTTTTCTAACACTTTTTTAGTCTTGGTAATTATTTTAGTAACACTACAATAGTGTTACTAATTGACTATTTTGGTGTAGTGATTGAAACCAATCGTGAATAGTATTCAGAGATATTTTCTCATTTATTCACTTGGGTGGATTTTAAGTCTCCCCTTAATGATTAAAGGTGTATTCTAATAACACGATCAAGACCGTAGAAGATGGTTTACAGAATATCTAACCCTTGCTTGCTCGTAGTCACTTAGACGATCTTCTTGAATGTTGAATCTTCTAATCCTTGATATATTAGATACAAGTCCTTATATTATTTCTTCCTTTGGTCATAGAGAGTGTTCTTTCCTCACCGGTGTAAGCGACCTCTTCTTCTGGTGTGGGTTCAACGGACCTATTACAGACCACAAACCAAAGGTCTTAGGATCCAAAGAGAGCTTCGCATTGAATAAACTATTTTCGTATCTCTCCGTATTAAATATAAGACTTTTATTTGTGCCATATTATAAGCCATGCAAACTTAATTGACATATCTCTGATATATGCAAGTTATGTCCAAATTCCAATTTGCAATTTCAGTCCAAATAAGCAAAAAATTGCAAGTTGAAGAAAAATTTCTTTACAGGGCAAAACCTTTATTCAGAACTATTGGAAGTTTATGAATACAAATGACTTACACACTACACCAAAATGGGCAAATTGTCACCTTTCAGCCGGCCAGCCTTGTCAAGGTCATTGACCGTGACAAAAAAACACGTGTTTTATGTCACGGTCATTGACCGTGACAATTCGTGTCACGGTCAATGACCTTGACACGACCGTGACAACTTTTCCAGCAAAAACCCTTTCCCCCTTCTTTTTTCCCTCCCACCGTTCCCTCCCTCTCTCTCTCTCTCTCTCTCTCTCTCTCTCTCTCTCTCTCTCTCTCTTCCATTTATATATATATTTGTCTGTATAGTTATGTGTGTGTGTGTATATATATCTGTGTGTATGTGTATGCGTGTGTGGGGGGTGGGGAAGGGTGGGGCGGGGTGGTGTGGGGCAGGGTGGGGGAGGGGGTGGTGGAGGGGGGAAGGGGGTGGGGCGGGGTGGTGCAGGGTGGGGGAGGGGGTGGTGAAGGGGGGCAGGGGGTGGGGCGGGGTGGGGCAGGGTGGGGGAGGGGGTGGTGGAGGGGGCAGGGGGTGGGGTGGGGTGCGGTGTGTGTGTGTGTGTGGTGGTGTGTTTTGGGGGAGGGGGGAGGGGGTGGTGGAGGGGGGAAGGGGGTGGGGCGGGGTGGGGCAGGGTGGGGGAGGGGGTGGTGTCATTTTTCATAATTTTAGCATTAGTAAACATAGGATAAAAACATCTGATTAATTCCTAGGTTAAATTAAATTAAATTAATTTTAGTGCTTAAATATTATTAAATGGTTTTGAATTTTTTAAATATTATTAAATGGTTTTGTAGTGTAGTGGATTCCACCATATTCTGTTATGTCTTCTTTACTAACTAGAATCTTGTTGCAGATAGGATTCCCTTTAGGGTCTTATGTCTTGAATTAATCTGAGGGGGTGGGGGTGGGGGTGGGTGGGGTTTTGAATATTATTTACATTCAAAATAAATAATTGATAATAGTTGGATAATAATTGTTTTTATACCTATAGAATAGCTTAGATAGTGTGTGTGTGTGTGTGTGTGTGTGTATGTGGTCAATACATGAATTTATTTTTGTATTTGAATTATCCCATGAATTTATTTTTGTATTTGAATTATCCCATTGTATGAAACATACTTGAAATTAAATATAGTGCGCATAGATACTAGCATTCTAGTTCTTATGCGTACGCATTCAATAACCCTTAGACCCGTTCGAGAGTCATTACCCCTGTAATGAGATCTCTCGAATTGTCTCGTATGGACAGTTTGAGACTGTATAATTTTTGTATAATATTCTTATTGGCTTAAAGTTGTTACTTTTGGAGGAAGTTCTGCAGTCGTATCTTAATGTTCTCTGGGTACATACTAGATTGACAAGTGTGACTGTTATTTTAATTGACCAATTGAAATAACACTCACACCTGCCAATCTACGTCGTGTACTTGGAGAACTAAGGGGATATGCTGTCGAATTTTTTTCAAATCGTAACAATGTGCATGAGCTGTTAAGTATATTACAGAAAAATGCATTCTAGAATGGGATAGGACCACATACCCTTTAATAGGATAATTAAATGATGGGATAATTAAAAAAAACATACTATAAATCTAAGTTTTGTTTACCTTTAATAGGTGTTTAGTTGTGGTAGCTGTGATGGGATATCCGAAATACAAAGAGTGGATGGGTGAGACTAATAGAATGGAGGATGTGTTTCGCAGAGGTGCTAACGAATTTGTGAAATATGCAAAGAGATGTCGTAATGATGAAGAGTTTCCGTGTCCGTGTGCTAGGTGTAAGAATGGTAAGGTGTTTGAGTGGAAAACAGTTGAACTACATTTGTTAAGATCGGGTATGCAAGATAGTTATCGATTTTGGAGTTTTCACGGTGAATTGAAAGTTCCTTTTGTCCCTGACCAACCTTCACAACATCCTTCAACAAGTAGAATAGATGAAGAAGGGGACGACGTAGATCATAATATGTTAGAGGATTTAGTTGATGATGCGTACGGAGTTTATGAAGCCGAGGAGAATGAGGTTACTGATGATGTAGAAGATTCAAGTGCTCGTGAAGATAACACGATAAAACTTGACGATGACTACCAAAGTTTAAAATTTAAGGCGAACCAACCGTTATACTCTGGCTGTGAGAAAGATCAAACAACTTTACATGCCATGGTTGGTTTGCACAGTTTGAAGACGCAGTACGGTTTGTCTGGCAATAGCGTGACGGAAATTCTGAAATGGGTGAAGGGCTTATTACCCAAGGTGAATACACTTCCAAATAGCTATCCTGTTATGAAGAACAGTTTGAAAGGTTTGGGAATGAAGTATAAATCGATTCATGCTTGTGTGTATGACTGCATACTATACCGAAAGGAGTATGAAAATCTCGATCGTTGTCCGGTATGCGATGAACCTAGATATGTCCAATCTACTAGTAAGGAAGGCACAAGCTCAAAAATGCCTCAAAAAGTATTGAAATATTTTCCCGTTGGGCCTAGATTAAAGCAATTTTTCACAGTACCATGGATTGCAGAGGAAATGACTTGGCATGCTAGGGCAGAAGTAGGGGTAATATCATGCGTCATTCTATTGATTCTACTGCCTGACGGAGGATGAATTATGAGTATCCCGATTTTTCTCGAGAACAACGCAACATTCGTTTGGCTATATCAACAGATGGTTTCAATCCATTTGGAAATCTAAGCACCAATCAGAGTGTATGGCCAGTGATCCTAGCCCCACTCAACCTCCCTCCTTCACAGTGTATGAGACCTGAATTTTCGATGATGGCTTTATTGATACCTGGGCCAAAGGCACCAAGTGAAGACATTGATATCTACCTGGCTCCTTTGGTAGAAGAATTAAATGAGTTGTGGGAAGAGGGTGTGCAATCATTTGACTCTTTTAGAAAAGAAGAGTTTACGCTGAAAGCTATGTTGATGTGGGCAATTCATGATTTTCCAGCTTATGGGACATTATCCGGATGTGTAGTACATGGTTATTTGGGGTGTCCTATTTGTGGAGAGGAGACTGAATCTCTTCGTCTATCCTCCAGCTTAAAAAATGTATACCATTGCCACAGGAGGTTTTTACCCCCAGCTCATAGTTTCAGATTTGAGAAAGCTTCCAATTTTTTATTGGGCGGAGTTGAACATAGGCTACCGCCGAGACAACTTTCGGGTTCAGAAATTGAAAATAAATCTTCTGAATGTGGCCCAAATATGCCAGGTAAGAATCCCAAATTTAAGAATGTCAAGCATAAGAAGACCCCGACTGGGAATGAAACTGAGATAAGAAAGGCATGGTCTCGGAGGTCAATTTTATTTGACTTGCCTTATTGGAAGAAAAACTCGGTGCGCCATGTATTGGATGTGATGCATGCAGAGAAGAACTTCGATGAACATATTGTGGGTACTTGCCTTGGGGGGAGTCATTCGAAGGATGGAGAAAATGCACGAAAAGACCTTAAAACGTTAAAACTTAAACCACAACTATGGTTGAAAGAAGATAGTAGGGGAAGGACAATAATTCCCCCTGGTGCGTTTACTTTGATGAGTGAGGAAAGGAAGGTGCTTCTAGACACAATATATAATTTGAAGGGCCCATCTACTTTTTCGTCCAACTTGCAAAGGATTGTGAATTATGCTACTCATGATTTACATAAGTGTAAGTCCCACGATTGGCATGTGATCATGCAATTGGTTCCTCTATTGTTTAAGCACGGTTTCTCCAAGCACAAGGATTTGCGTAGGGCTATTATGCAAATTAGTATTACCTTCTCCCTCTTGTGTGAGAAGGTATTGAATCGAGAACACATAGTGGCCGCAAAATTGGCTGTGAACGAAGCGATTTGTGTATTGGAGAAGTACTTTCCCCCAGCATTCTTTGACATAAGTGTTCACTTGTTGGTACACCTATACGACGAGGCACTTCTTTGTGGTCCAGTTAGATATCGGTGGATGTATCCGTTTGAAAGATTGATGAAAGTTTTTAAAGATTACGTCAAGAATACGCGATATATTGCAGGATCAATTGCAGAGGAATACATCACCGTGGAGTCATCAATATATACTCGGGAATATATGACTGACTCTACCAGCGTTGATGACACTGATGAATTCCTCGATGATGGTGGTAATGTGATGGGAAAACGAGTGAAATTAACGAGTTTGCAACATGAACAAGTAGCTCGTTATCTATTTGACACACATGAAGATGTCAAAGAATGGAAAAAGTAAGTTTCGAATATTATAATGTTTAACATTATTTTAGATTATTTTATACATGATTAATTTTGTAATATGCAGTAAATATGAAGCCTGTGAGAACAATAAAAGACGAAAAACAGTGGTACAATCAAACAGCGAATTTAGGCTATGGTTGACACAAGAGGTAATTACAATGAAAACAGTTGTTATATAACGTTACATTACACTCAAATTTTACCACTAATATAATTAATTTATCTATATTCTCAGCTCCTAAAGATGGGTGATGCGACATCAAGGCTTGCTCGTCTAGCCACTGGACCCTTGTTCGTGGCACAAGAGTACAAAAAATATCGATTGAACGGTTACATTTTCGGCGCTAAAGTGTACGAGGAAAGTACAAATGTACAGAACTCGGGAATTTCATACAAGGCTCTTACTTTCTTTCGAGCGAGCGCAAAAGATAAAAACCTCATTGAAGCTGAAATGACTTACTATGGTGTAATCCAAAATATATTTGAATTGGATTATATAAGCTTCAAAGAGGTTGTATTTTACTGTGAATGGGTAAGAGTTGAGGATAAAAATGCTTCTAAAGTTGATCATGTCACCAATTTGATCATGGTTGACTTGTCCAAGTTGAAGAGCAACGACCACGTGAGCGATGAGCCGTTTGTTTGTTCATTTCAAAAGGTTAAGCAAGTGTTTTACTCGGAGTATATCAACAACGAGCCGTGGTCAATTGTCCAACACGCGCCAAGGCATCTAAATAGTAGTGTGGATGACTTGGCTGCTCCTACCGAATATCAATCCATTTTTGATGATAACCCGAATTTGAAACCATTTTTCAATTTGTAATAATTATTTCAATTTGTACCGAAACATCCATTTTTAATGCTTTTACTTGATCTGCACTTTATCATTTTCACTCTTGTGTAGTGTGCGTGTGTGGAGAGGAGATTAATACATAAATATTCCAACTACATCTAAGTTTTGTTTATACTAATCCATGAATATACGCTTCTTACCTTTAATAGGTGATTAGTACATAGTTATTTGGGGTGTCCTATTTGTGGAGAGGAGACTGAATCTCTTCGTCTATCCGAACACTAAGAAATGCCATAATCCTATGGAGCGATGCTCTGCAAATTCCTCCCAACCGTTATGTAGCCAAACATCACCGGTTGAAGTTGTCAATTCCACTTTCCATACCCCACCACTTTCCATACCCCATTCAAAGGTGGGGTTGACAACTTCAACTGCTGATTTTTGGCTACACAACGGTTGGAAGGAATTTGCAACGCATACCTCCATAGGATTATGGTATTTCTTAGTGTTTAGATATGAAGAGAATTATAATTGACACGATTGCCCGGGGTACATTTGTTGGAAGGAGGTGCCATATGAGCTCAAGTTAGCTATTTGAGTGACACTACAGGTAATGTATTTATATTTATATGTCAATTTCGATTTCGATTTCAATTACGATTTATATTTATCTATATTTGAGGGGCGGATACTAATTTTACTTTATTTCAATTCAGGGGACAGGGAGTGGCCCTAAGGGTAGGCCACATATGCTCTATACTTATGTGGCTATTCGGACGAGAAGGGAAGGATAAGGAGGTGTTCCCGAGCGTCGCGGTACAAAATCTCTTTTCCATGCAAATAGTTTGTAGATTTGAGATAAAATGATGGTGATGTTGTTTCTTTTTAAATAGTTTCTTATTTGAATATATATTTGCATTATCTTTAGTTTGTTCGGATATATGATGTTTGGAACAGGTACAATGTTGCTATAACAGGTACAAATATACTGCTGGGCCGTGGCAGTGGCCATATTGCCCAGCAGTTTTTTTTTTTAATTCTGCCCAGAATTGTCACGGTCATTGACCGTGACACGTCCGTGACAAAATTGACACGGGCGTGTCACGGTCAATGACCGTGACAATTTTTTTAAAAGGGTCGCGGATTTGTCACGGTTTATAACCGTGACAAACGTGTCAAGGTCAATGACCGTGACACGACCGTGACACAAAACGCGAGTTTTTTGTCAAGGTCAATGACCGTGACACGACCGTGACAAAAAAAGTTGTCTCGCCTCGAAATGTCACGGTCATTGACCTTGACAAGGTGAATTTGTCAAGGTCAATGACCTTGACAAATGGGCAGATTTGGTGTAGTGACAAGACACTTAGCTACACTAAGTTAGATGCGTAAATGTTCAAAAACTCTAATAAATACGACTCAACTCCATAACCATCGACAGGTCGCGGTCTACCCTAGGTATCTACCGATCCAGCCTTTTTCCATCTTTAATAGTGAAGCCTTGTTTCACAAAGTCACCCATAGAGAAAAGTATTTACAAGATTGTATCACAATAATCCTTATTGATGTTGGTAAAAGTGATCTTGAATATATCCCAAGAGTAAGGAATATAATATGAGGTGTTTGATCACAAAAAGAGAACTCAAAAGATGTTTTTCTTTATGTAAAAGAGTTCTTGAGGTGTATGATCCCGTTAAGACTTTTTATAAGAATAAATGATAAAAAGGATAAACATAAAAGATATTGGGGAGATAAACATTAAAAAACAAAATTGTCACTGGTCGTTCGAACAAAGAGGCATATCGTTCGAACGATGCTTTGAGCGTATGCTTCTAATGAGATTACAATGCTTAAAGGTTTGAAACTTCGTTAAACTTGTTTGAACCACCATGACTATCGTTCGAATGAGGCGTTTACTTTTGAAAAAAAAATCTATAAAAAATTTCAAGTTCCTTTAAGAAAAATATTGCCTTATAAAAATAAATAAACCCAGAATATACTCGGAACATTTCTTTTACAAATCCAATCACATACTTCTTCTATGATTTTTGAGATGATCAAATCTTGAATTCTTTGATAGTCTTCAACAAAGTCTTCAAGTACCGAAAATTAATGTCAAAGATGTGTTTGGGTAACGAGATACATCAATCCATATATGAAATACAAATATGAGCAATTAGAAATTTGCTCTTACAAAAAATATCGCGCTATTGGCTAAAAAATGTACCAAAACCCTTAGGGAAAAACATATTTAAACCCAAATAATACAAAATTATAAGTAGGAAACTATAAAGTCTAATTTGATGTCACATTTCATTAATAATATTAAAACTAGCGCCACAATGATTAAAAAAAAGTAGTAAACATAATTTAGTTAGAAAATTATGGTAAACCAAAATTTTTATAAATAGAAATGTATTTTTTGTTCTTTCTAAAATGTAATATTCTAATAACCATAACAAAGATTAAAAAAACATGTCAAAAAAATGAGAATGTACTAATGTTTACCTTAATTAGAAAAAAAACTATAATGTTTATTATTTGATTAAATCACTATACACCTCTTCTCACATTTCTTTTAAATCTTCACATGGACCAAGTAATAGGAGAGGAATCAACAAAGATGAAGAATGCGAGGTGTGTTGTGTAGTTGTTGCACCCCAAAAGGAAATGAGAGGGGGATTTTAACAAGTATATAACAAGTCATTTGTCTAACGGTTTTAATTTAAGTTTAGTGAGTTAAAAACACAGGGTGGGCTAAGGAAAAATAATTATTTTTTACCTAGGCTTAAGATAACATTACCAATTTGTTTTGTTTGGTCTCGGCTACAGCCCACCCTTTTCCTCCGTCCTTGTAGAGATTTTTATGCTAATAAGATGTATTTTACTATTTTAGCTTCTACATATTCATATGTAGAAGTAGAAGTTTGTTAGTGTTTTACTATTGTCTCTCAATTTCTATTTTGTTGTTTATGTGCAGAGATTTTTATGCTAATAAGATGTATTTTACTATTTTAGCTTCTACATATTCATATGTAGAAGTAGAAGTTTGTTAGTGTTTTACTATTGTCTCTCAATTTCTATTTTGTTGTTTATGGGCCACCTCCCTTTCATTGTCAGTACTTGAGACACCACCGTCTCTGCCAAAATTTGAAACTTAAATTTCTCCCTCTCAGTTGACCCATCACAAGATTTTGAATAGTAATAAAGCTCACTTGGAACGAGAGCCAAAGAATCTCTTTTAAGGGACTGTGAGTATGTGAGGGTGTCACAGTTCAAAATGTTTTTGCATGTTTGAATACGATTTACGGGACATTGTTATGAGGGGAGAAAGTCCAAGGTTGTTGAAACTCACCGATTCATCTCATCTTTCGGGAGGAAGTCCAAGGTTTGATGATAAATTGTGGGATGTTTTATTAACATATTTTTACTACATTATGTTCCTAAAATTTGACTACTTGCGGATTTTGGCAACTTTGGAGGGAGCAATAACATTCTTTTAGGCAGGGACGAAGCCAGGAATTTATGTTGGCGAGGACCACAATTTACCAGGGGTTCGGGGGCGGGAGCCCCCTAGGCGATTTTTTTAGGGTTATTTACACTTTTATGCAATATTTTAGGACTAAAAATAAATTAACCATAAGCATTTTTTTTAACAATATCGTATATATTCACTATCAAAATATAATAGTTGCAACACATACAAAACACATCTTTTCACCATAACTAATATCCGACATTACAAAGTAATTGTTGGAACATAATACAGAAATCTAGAAAATCACATATTGAGATGTATCATAATTGGACACGACGTTCTTTCAACTCACGAAATCCATCTATGATTGATTACGCATTAAACTGTGTCGCAATATCTTTTTCAATGTAGATAATAAGAGACTTTGTGAGATAATAATTCTCTATCTTGTTCCGAAGTTCGGATTTGACATGACTCATTGACGAAAATGCATGTCCGGTAGTTGCAGTTGATACCGAAAGAGTTAACACAAGCCTAATCAATCTATCAATTAGTGGATAAAAACTCGACTTTCTTATTTTTACCAACCACTGACATAGATCGAAAAGAGTGGATAACTTTTGAAATTCCAAATGGTGGAGAACATCAACCTCATAATGTTGCAATTCTATTTTCAATCATCTCTTTCATGCTCAGTGTAGTCTTTAGGATAAAACTCATCAACAAGGTTGCAGATATCATCAACATTAAAAGTAGTATGCCCATTTTGAGGATCTAATGAAGAGCTAAGAACAAGTAGCCTCACCGTATGATCATTAAATCTATAATTTAGCTCAAGTAATTGAGAATCAATTATAACATTAAATATGTCAATCTGATAATGCTCAGTAATTGTAAAATTATCTTTTTGATGTCGATCTCATCCTCGTCTATCAATATATAAAGCATTCATATCTGGTACCTCTATTGCACGCTTTTCACAAAAAGACTTCACCTTCCCAATCAAAGTGTCACGCCCATCATCTCTTAACTTTGGTATGAGTATCTTTGTGGTTTTCACAAGTTGCAATGCATTCAAAATGTCTTGAGATTTTCATTATAACGCTTGGGAAAGAATATCGGTGATTTCAAAAATGTCTTTCATAAGATGCAAGATGAACACGAACTCGAAAGTAGTAAAAAAACTATAAGCTATATCGACATTGCCACTTTGTTCCCCGCCTCCATCATCAATGATGTTTAATAAAACTTGGCAAGTAGCACTAAACATATTTATCAAGCTACAAAGATATCTAACATGAGAACCCCATCGTGTTTCTCCAGCTTTTTACAAAATACCAACTTGATTCAATCCTGTACCAGTCTCAAGCTCTTCAACGAAAATCAAATAAGCAATATCAGAGGCATGTGCAACTTTCAATTCATCGTTACACTTATAAGAAGCCCCGACCATATTAATAATGAAACTCAATTTTGAAAAAAATGGTGTATGTGAGAAACTTTTCGAGATGTTGCAACTAATGCCAATTGTAAACGATAAGCAAAACAATGGACATAATATGCATATGGAAAATCTTTTGAAACTAAGGCTTGTAGGTCTTTCCATTCACCTCGCATATTACTTTCCCCGTCATACCCTTGGCCTCGAATATTTTGTTTCCCAAGATTATAACGAGACAGTATGGAAAAAATCTCATTTTTTAGAGTTAATGCCTTAGTATCCGATACATGTACAACACTAAAGAAGCGCTCCCGAACAAGACCATTTTTGTCAACAAATCTCAAGACAATGGCCATTTTCTCCTTTTTTTGCAATATCTCGAGATTCATCAACAAGAATACAAAATATTGAATCACCAATTTCCTCACATACGACCTTTCAAATTTTCATTGCATAAACAAATAAGATTTCGTTTTGGACGTCAGAAGAGATATATGAGGCATTTTTAGGAGCTTTTCCAACACAATATTTGCAACATCTTTATTATAATATGCCAAAACCTTAATTAATTCAAGAAAATTACCGCGGTTGATAGAACTTTTACTTTCATCAAGAGCTCTTAAGGGCAAACCTTGAAGTGTAAGATAACGAACCGATGTAATCGAGGCTTTGAGTCGTAACCGGTTGTTTGCAATTTCTTTCGAACTTTGTTTTTTGAAAACTTTGTCAATATGTTGTGCTTGATTCATTAAATCATTAGATTTTTGAGCAATTTTGTGTAGTGAATTATGATCTTTCCCTACATGATATAAAAATGCAAAATTCTTCCCATTCCTTACTTTCTTCCAACTATTAAACCCATCCCATGAAGTATATTGCCCATGATGTGCCCCTTCCTTGTTAAAGAGATAACAAGGTAAGAAAAATTATGCATATTTTATCGGGGAATGCTCTAACCAAGATGAAAATATGTTGAACCATGATGCTTCAAAATGACGAGGATGTTTTTCATGTTCAGATAAAGGGTAGATAGGAAGAATGCATTGATATGGACCGAAGTTAATGTACGCCCGTCGAACATCATTAAGTAACTTATTGGGATACCTCCATATTTCAATACGTTTTCCAGGATCACGCTCTAAACTATCCAAATCAAACCCCTCAACTTCAATTCTTGGAGATTTTAAAGTTCATTGTTCAAGTGTTTCACATACCGAATTTTGAACCTTAGACTTAGGAGAAACCGGAGACTCGCCGACATTTTTACTTTCAACATGTTTTCTCTTGAAAAATTAATCGAGGGTTTTTTATTTGCCCATATTTCTACACAAAAATAAAACAATAAAAATTTGTCATTTTTCTTAAAAAAATTAGTTATCATATATTAATTGAACACTAGAATATCATATAAAAATTAAGAATTACAATAAGCTTAGTTAACAATTAACAATAAATAACAGTTAACAATTAATCTTGGTGGATCAAGGGTCTTTTTGTTAATACTAATCTATTAATTAAAACAACAATTAACGATAATAGTTAATGTCAATAAAGAGATAACTTTGGTAGCTTTGAAGAATCATTAAAATATTAAAATATGAAGAAAGTCATTAAAATAAGCATTAAAATATTAAGCTAACAATGGAGATACCTTACCTTTGATGCTAGCTTTGAAAATATGAAAAGAGTCAAGATGTGCGACTGCTGGGAAAGAGTCTCTTTCAAAGAGAAAGATACCTTTTCTTTTTAATTAACCTAAATTTAGTTAAAAGAGAAAAAAAGGTTTGGGCTTGGGCCTTTTATTTAAATTGGATTTGAAAATACACACATATGATATATAGGGTATTTTTTTTCCAATGTTTGTTAGGGGCCATGGCCCCCCAGCCATGGCCCAGCTTCGCCCCTTCTTTTAGGCGAGCCTTATATAATCGTGCTTTGTTTTTTTTGCTTATGACAACAAAATAAACTTCATTTCTTTTATATTTTGCATTGTTATCTGTATAATAAAAAAACTCAGGAAGATGTCTTCTTTTTGTTTATTTTAGTTGTTGTCTATGTAAAGAAACTCATAGATAATGGTGGTGGCTATGTCGCATAAATATTTTTATGGTGATACATACTTTTTTACCTTAAAAAATGAGTTAGAGTAATAAAAAATGTATGGGGGATTTCTTAAGGATTATACCCTTATGGTGTTATGTAGAGTAGCCTCTTAACTTTTACTGTTGTTTGGGACTTCGGATGTGATTAGTAATATATATTTTACTAATGAATAATGCTAGAGTCCCCGATTCTAGTCCCCGAAACCAATTCGAACTGCTAAGTTGGACTGGGACCCAGCTATCCACATGTAACTTATAATTTTAAAAAGAAAAAAAGAGTCTTCATTACTAAGCAGCAGGAGATGAGAAAAAAAAACCAAAGAACCTAAAAAAAATGGCGGCAATCTTGTTCCACTATTAAGCAATCAAAGATCAAATTTCTCTCCAGCCTTAAGAAATCAATGCTCAAATTTTCGTTGGATCACTTTTTTATTTAGGTAAGTTATTACTATTCTTTTTCCCCCCATATTATTAGTCTTCACTTTTTTTAAAGGAGAGAAAAAAAAAGAAAAAAAAATTACAAATATTGTGTCATTTTGTGTCATGTATAAATTTAGAATAAATCTAGAGAGACCCACAAAAAAGTCCATTTCGTAAACCCACAGGATTAAAAGCTTATACCTTATTGTTGTGGGTCCTGCCAAGACATCAAAATATGCATTAAAAACTTGTACGCGTTTTTATCTTATTCACTGGGTTTACCAAATGGTTTTTTTATGGGCTCCCTAGCTTTACTCATAAATTTAGTTAAGTTATTAATACTCTTTTTTTCCAATATTACTAGTCTTCACTTTTCTTAAAGGAAAAAAAAGAAAAAAAAATACAATTATTGTATCATTTTGTGTCATATATACAAGTGCAATTAAAAAAATTTATAAACTCTTAAATTTTTTATTTCCTATTAAGTTTTTTTGCTCCTGAATTGATTATCTATTTTCTTTTCTATGTATATATATATATATATATATATATATATATATAGCTATCTTTTGGCAATGGAAGAAGATGTTCCAGGTTGCTGTCTAAATGGGAATGAAGTGGATGAAACAACCGCCGAAGAAAAAATTCAGGAGCCAAAAATTGGTATGATATTTAACTCCACTAATGAGATTTATGATTTTTATAGAATATATGGTAAGAACATGGGTTTTGGCATTTGTAAAAGAACATCGCGTAAAGATAAAAATGGGGAGTTGAGATATGTGACTTTTACTTGTGCACGTGAAGGAAAGTCAAAATGCACTAGTAGCAATCCTATCAACCCCCATCCTATTTCAAAAATGGATTGTAAAGCTAGGGTTTGTGTTACTCTTTGTGTTGATGAAAAGTGGGCAATTACGTCTACGGTTCTTGAGCACAATCATATATTGAGTCCATTAAAATCAAGATACTATAGAGGTCAAAGAGTAATTTTACCTCATGTAAAGAGGAAACTTGAAATAAATAATAGGGCCCGGATTCAGATGAACAAAAGTTTTAATTCGTTTGTAATCGAGGTTGGGGGACATGAGAATCTTCCATTTCAGGAGAAAGATTGAAGAAACTACATTGATAAAGTTCGGCGTTTACGACTTGGGGAGGGAGATGCTACCGCAATTCTTAACTATTTTTCAAAAATGCAAAGATATAATTCTGATTTCTTTTATGCAATTGATGTGGACAATGAGAGTCGATTGAGGAATGTATTTTGGGCGGATGCATGAAGTAGGGCTTCAGTAAAAGAATGTGGGGATGTCATTACATTTGACACCACTTATTTGACAAATAAATATGATATGCCATTCGCTCCTTTTGTTAGGGTAAACCATCATGGGCAATTGTTGTTGCTGGGATGTGGATTGGTCTCAAATGAAGATGTTAACACATTTAAGTGGTTATTTGAGTCTTGTCTTACTTGTATGTCTAGATCTCATCCTAATGCAATTATAACGAATCAAGACAAAGCCATGAAAAATGCTATAGAGATTGTGTTTCCTAATATACGACATCGGTGGTGTTTGTGGCACATTATGAAAAAGTTACCTGAAAAATTGAGAGGGCACAAATAATATGAATCCATAAAATTCCATTTGTAAGCTATTGTTTATGATTCCTTAACGGTTGCGAAATTTGAAGAAAGTTGGTACCAATTCATTATGAAATATAATCTTGAAAACAATGATTGGTTGCATGGATTATATGAGGAGAGGCATCGTTGGGTGCCTACTTTTGTGAGAGACATATTTGGGGTTAGAATATCAACCACACAACATAGTGTGAGAATGAATGCCTTTTTTTATGGCTATGTCAATGCCAAAACATCCTTAAAACAATTTGTGGAACAATATGATAATGCTTTGAGACAGAAAGTTGAAAAAGAAAATCAAGAAGACTTTAACTCATTCAACTCATCCATCCCTTCCATTGCTCGCTATGATATGGAGAAACAATTTCAAAGTGCCTATACGACTACACAGTTTAAAGAGGTTCAACAAGAGTTAGTAGGGAAGATGTATTGCGAGTTAGGAGTATCGTCGTGTAAATGGGTGGGCACTCTAGAAATTGAAGTAATGGAGGATGTGCCTTTTGGTGGAAGTCTCTATCGCGCTACTTTTAAAGTTTCCTTGAATGAAGATGCTGAAAATGTTAATTGTAATTGTGGGTTGTCTCAATTTAGAGGAATATTGTGTAGGCCTGCCATTATAGTGTTAATCCATAGAAAAATATATAAAGTACCAGAGAAGTACATCTTTAAAAGATGGGATAAAACAAAAAAAAGATGCCACACCAAAGTTAAAGTTAGTTATAGCGATTGGTCCGCAAATTTTGAGTCACGACGCTTTGATGAGATGTGTAAGGCTTTCTACGAGGTGGCGGATTTAGCAACCAATTGTAAAGATAAGTGTGCAAAGGTTATGGCATGGATACACCATTTGAAAGATGATTTGGTAGCTAATTTTTGCGAAAACAATGAGTCGGTTTCAAAAAAGAGCAAAAATATAACTTTATGTGGAGAAGATATGTGTGCGACCAATGAAAACAAAATGCTACATTCACCAATGGTAGTGCGAAGTAAAGGACGTCCACCATGTAAGAGGAAGCAATCTATAGTTGAAAAAATTGTAAAGGGAAAAATCAATAGTAGAAAAAGAAAGGAAAATCCACCTACTAAGGTATTTATTTTCTTTGATTTGTGTTAATACTTAATATTCTTTATTCTTTAATATTTTTGTTTTTATTGTTCTTGTTGAAAAATCAATTCATTTTATAGGTTTGTCACATTGAACAACTTGAGAAAGTTTCACGTGCCTTTAATTTTATTGGAACACAAGAGAGTTCAAACTTGAAGGTAAAGTTTGCTACAAGTGTTATACTTATTTAATTTATAAGTAATGCTTACAATTAATATGAACTAACATTTTTGTGTATTTTTTAGGATTCGGAATTTCATGAGTCATATGATGGTGTTAGAGACTGTCAAAAAATGCTTGCACAATCAGATTTATGGGAGGAAAATGCACTGGGACAACCGAGTATGCTAAAAAACAATGGGCAACCAACGATGCTTGACATCCTACAAGGATTTGATGTGCTACAAGGGATTGACATGAAACCTTCGATCTATGGCACGACACCGATGTTTGCTACTAGTTACACTCGACTATTTGGAGCGCACGACAAAGATTATTGAGCTTATCAAACTTACTTTATTTTTTTTTTAAATTGTTGCGGCATGTAATATCGTAAGACCTTTATTTTCTTGGGGTATATTATTTTTGCGAAGGTGCAATTTCAGTTTCTTGGTTTATGTTATTTTTTGGGGGTGGAATGGAGTGGAATTAGGAAATATTAGTATAGTTCCGTAGTTTATATGGTTATGTTATTTTTTGGGGGATACAATTTTATTTGTATAAATTAAAGTGGTATTAAAAAAAATAGTATTATCTAGCAGTTGTTGATTTTAAAGATAAAAGGGTATTATGGAGCAGTTGTTGAGCTATGTTTTTTGCTTTGTTTTGTTTTGTTTGGTTTTTGCTGTAGTATTGTCTTAGTTTGTTGGTTGAAATTGCTATAGCAATAAAAAAAAGATAAAGAGCCTTTGTAGAGGTTCAAAGTCAAAAGCCATAAAAAGATGGCTACAGGAACAAAAAAGACAATGGGCCATTTGATGTATATCTTATGTTTGTCCAGCTAAGCAATCAGTATGAAATGGGTAAAGTGAGTTCGATAAGTGTAGTAGCACTCTTTACTAATATATAATTGGGATTTTTGGCATTTTATGTGACTTTTAAAATTAACTTGAAGAAGCAGTTGCAAATTTTCACTAAATATTAAGTGCTCGATACATGATTTATTTATTGGCAACCTTTGTGTTATTGCAATTACACCTCAAAATGTGCTAGGAAACAATGGCCCAAATTCTCACGGTGAATTTTTAGAATTTCATATAAAAACCTATTGAACTATTTCAACTGTATTTTACCCATAAATATAATTATAACATGATCATTGGAAGGACATAGACGCGGGCTACCTTAGTGCGTATAATATTTACTGGTCTTGTGGAGGCATGTAGGATGACCTCTATTGTCCACCAGTTGGGGGCATGAGTTTTCAACTTCCACGTGAGGTTACTTTCCAAGCTGTATGAACATCAATTTGACATTTTGATAATTAATTTTAATAAGTTTTTTTTTTACTTTAATACATGCATAATTAGCATGTTTTGAGTTGGTACCGACAACTATTTTTTACTGGCATTAGTACATATTCTGTCGCTAAATGTGAAAATTTCATTGCCGAAAATTGTACGTGGTGACATTATTAGTTGAAAATGTACATACGTAAAATAAATTATAAAATGTACTAAACTAAAAACGGGATAATTATGAATGTATTAAATATATATTTTTAAATAAATACGTAAAATTTGATTTCTAACTTATTCAAGTTTATGCATAAAATTTCACCTTTTAAAAATTAAGAAATAATGTTATAATCATGTGTGTTGGGGGGGGAAATAGCTGAGTAAATTTACACCCGTTCCATCAGCACGGGTTATACCTACTGTGTGTGTGTGTGTGTGTGTGTGTGTGTGTCATGTGAAAAGTCGTACGTCGATATACTAATATCTAACTTAGCGCTCACACATTTTTATTTATGAAAATGTGGATAGAAACCCCACATCAAGTGAAGAAATCTACCAAATAATATAGAGAAAATAAACTCCAAAGCCCTTAGGAAATGTTCGAGAAAAGATGCTCACAAATGTCAACCATAAGTGCTCCAAATATACTCCAAAAAATTATCTAGAGTAGACTTTCAAAATCCCTCTACAAATTCTCTAAAAATACTCTGAACTACCCCTCATAGCTCCACCAAGAGATTTCATACACCAAAAAATACTTTAGGTGCACTATCAAATTAGGTAATGGTACTCTCTACAATAATGAGCTCATTTTGGTCGAAGAATGGTGTGAAATACACTCAAAGGTGTAATAAAAAGGTGATTTTAGGACTTTGAAATAAGGTTTTTGTGTGGGTGGTTTCCTTGACTCTACCAGAGAGAGAAACAATATTGTTAAATGTCTTAAAATTCTGGCCAAGGTGTTATTTTTTAAGTGTGAAAATATATATTTTTATTGGTTGTGTAACACATGAATTTTTTTATTGAATTAATATATTGGCATTATGAGAAATTTATAAGATTAATATAAATAGAATAATCTGGTAATTAGAATAAAAGAGATAAATTCAAATATATCGCATATTGTGTTTCATATGTTAAATTAATACATGAATTTTAATTAGAACTAAAGGAAATTATATGGAATAAAATCTATGAATTACACTTATAATTATGTTATAATATCATTAAGATAAATAAGAGTTTAAAAAAAATAATAATAATTTTAGAACAAGGGAACAATCGAGGATAGGTCTTATTCCATGTCATGTCAGGACAGGGAATTACTGTGAATCTAGATAAAGTTAAAGAAGTGCTAAATTGGGAATCCGAAGCTAGTCAATGAGATAAGAAATTTCTTGGGGATTTCTGGGTATTACATGCATTTCATCCAAGGTTTCCCTAAAATTTCTTCGCACCTCACTTGGATGATATAGAAGGAGGTTCTCTTTGAGTGGACAAACGAGTGCGAATCATCCATTTATTGGCTTCACTACCGGTACTTATCTTCCCAGAGCAAGGAATGGGTTACGTCATCTACTGTGACACATGGGGGGAATGTTTAGGATAAGTGTCAAGTCAAGTAAAGAACATTATAAGTTATGAATCAAGGCAGTTGAAGGTTCACTGGAAGAACTACCTAATTCATGACCTTGATCTTGGAGTAGTTATCTTGGCCTTAAGATTTGAAGATATTAGCAGTATGGGTAATGGTTTGAGATGTAATCAGATCAAAAAAGCATCCAACAAATTTTCCCTAATAGAAATTTAAAATTGAGGAATAGATAATGGATAGAGCTCATGGAAGATTACGACTTTGGTCTCCATTACCAACATAGTTAGGCCAATATTGTAGTTGATGCTTTAAGGAGGAATACAAGAGTACTTTTTGTGGTAATGAAATGTTACCATCATAAGATGATGCAGGACCTTCAAAAATACAATTTTAGGGTTAAGAGGGGAAAACATCATGCCTAAATCTATGAGATAGTTGAAAGGCATGTCGTACAACAGAAGGTGCTTGATAAACAAGCTTGTGATGAAGAATTAATGAACTTTCAGAATTGTAATTTAAAAGGAGAACCGATGGAGGACTTATCGCTCGATAAGAATAATGGAGTTAGGTTTCGAGGAAGGTTGGTAGTTCTAAATAATTAGGATCTCAGGGAAAATGTTATGGAAGAAGCACACCATTCTCGTTTTAGCATTTATCCCTGTAGCACAATGATGTACACGAATTTATGCACAGACTACCCGTGGTCAGTAATGAAAAAGGATGTCTCGCTTTTTATGGCTAAGTTTATTACTTGTCAATAAGTAAATGTCGAGTAGCAGAAGCTAACAGGGTTATTATAACCACTACCGGTAGCATAGTGGAAGTGGGAGCACATAACAATGGACTTCGTCACAAATTTTCCTAAGACTCAAGCGGGGCATGATGTGGTATGGGTTGTGGTTTATCTAATCACCAATTCAGAGCAATTCCTTCCAATTAAAGCCACATATAATGTGGAAAATCTTGCCAAGATCGGTGTATGATAAATCATAAGGTTGCATGACGCACCTTTATCCATTGTTCTGAATATAGATCCAAGATTTGTGTACATGTTTTGGAATAAATTACGACAGGAGCTGGGAAAAAATCTAGACCTTAGTAAAGGCTATCATCCACAAAAGAATGAACAATCTGAGAGAATTATTCGAATACTTGAAGATATCTTTCAGGCTTTCGCTATATATTTTCAGCTTAGTTTGGCGGATCACCCACCTCTAGCAGAGTTCCGTACAATGATAACTTTCAGGCTAGTATTAGGATGGTACCATTTAAATATTTAAATGGGAGATCTTTTCGTTCACCTTATTATTGGGAAAATGTCCAAAAGAAACATATCGCAGTGTAAAAAATGATTAAATAGGCCAATAAAAAGGTTTAAATCACTATTGCTTGGCATTGAAAGTTCTCAAAGTCGTCTGAAGAACTATGTCGATGTTCGTCGTTTCGATTTGGATTTCAGTGTGGATGATCACATATTTCTAAAGATCAAGGCTAAATTAGGGGTTATGTGATTTTGCAATAAAGGAAAGTTAGCTCCAAGATACACCCGACCATTTGAGATCTTTGATAGGATTGGCTCGGTAGCTTACTATTTGGCTTTACCGCCTCAGTTGGCTAAATTATTAGGATTCGTTATATATCTAGGATGATGTTTCCTATGAAACTAGGCCAATGAAAATATTAGACCACAATAGAAGATGCTTCACAAGAATACGAATCGTCTTATTAAATTGGTTTGAGAAAACAACAGTGTTAGGAGAGAAACTTGGGAACTAGAATCTACTTTAAGAACATCACATCTTGAATTATTTAGTAAAGTATATTTAATCTTTTTATTTCGGGAATGAAAATTCAAAGTTGGGAAGGTTGTATTGCCCATAATTTTTATTGAATTAATAAAATCGCGTTATGAGAAATTTATAGCATTAATTTAAAAACAATAATCTTGTAATTAAATAAAAAGTAAAAAACAAATATACCGCGTAACATATTATGCGTGTCAAATTAAGTTAGGCATTTTGAATAGAGCTAAAGGAAATTATACGAAATAAAATACATGAATTACACTTATAATTATGTTATAATATCATTAAGATAAGTAACAATTCAAAAAAAAATCATAATAATTTTAGAACAAGTTTTTGTACCTATAAGGTGTGAATCGATTCGAGCTAACGTTGAATCGATTCGACAACTACTTATCCCTTGTCATTTTTAGTTGTTAACATATGCAAATTTATGGGATAAAAAGGAACCTACCCCCACATTTTTAGCCCATTTTATAGGACTCCATACCCCATCTAACATGGTGGTGTCATCATTGAGTGATGGGGGGGAATTAGTTTATGTCTCGAGACTTTACAAGAGAGGGGGTGAGGGACAATGACTTCACCTCATCTCCATAGAAGCAAAATAACTCCCAAAACCAAGAATTTGAGTCTTCTTCCTTACCCAGTTTAGTAGCTTAAGTCCACATAAAATTCTCTATATATCAAGCTTGCAAGACCACCATTTCACCTACAATTATCAAGAGTTAAGGAGGGTGTTGATGGTATTAATTTGGAGAAGAAAGATTGAAAGGAGCTTGGAACTAGGAGCTTATTGGGATTTATTTCTACCTTTTCTTCAAAGGATTTATATCTTCCATAGATAGGGTTTCTACACTATTTTCAAGTTTAAATCCAAGCATGCTAGATATATGTATACATGTATGATTTACATGACTACTTATGCTTATTATCACTAATTAAGAATATGTATTATGAAATGCGTGCTATAAAATAGTTAAAAGTTAAAGACAAAAATAAGTTCAAATCTGATAATATTTAAGGTGTTTATACCTTATTAAAATCATGCTTAAACTAGTCATTTCCTGTTAAATATTAAGTAAACTTGAAGAAAAAATGTTATGATACATTTATGGGCTCTATTTGGGTAAATCCCTTCATCAATGAACAAAATCATATGTAGTCATGGGAAATGGGTTTGATATATTAAAAATACATTTAAATAGGCCTTTGAATATGAAATAATAACTTTAAAAAAATCAGGATATTAATCACATAAAATGACACTACTTTATTGAAGAATGCTTAAGAAGTTTAAAAATTGAGGGACTATAGTGAAAATAGTAATATTTCGAGGTTAAAATATGAAAAATAGTAATATTTATGCATAAAATGATAAGAATAAAAATTTGAAAATGAAAAGTTTTCAATTTCTTAGAATAGTCTTGAAAAAGCTAAAGAAAGATTTTTGCCAAATATGTCATTTTATCTAAAGTAAGGACTCAAATGTAAAGTTCTTAAACTAATTGGAAACTAAATAGAAAGTTAGCTTAAAACAATGTGATAAAAGGTAATATTTAAGAACGTAAAGGTCAAAACTAGTATTTTGGAAAGTAAAGGTTAAAAGTTATATTTTGGAAAGTGAAGATTAAAAGAGGTATTTTGAAAACTAAAGGTTAAAAGTAATATTTTGAAAAGTAGGGGTTAGAAGTAGTATTTTGGAATGTAAAGGTTAAAAGTAGTTTTGCAAAGTAAGATTAAAAGTAATATTTTGGAAAGAGAATGTAAAAATTAGTATTTCGAAAAGTAGAGGTGAAAAGGTGTATCTTTGTTAAATTAAAGGAATTGATGATTTACTACTATTTATTGATAACGAAAATGTTCATAGGGAACTGAAATTAAAGCATTAAGTTTCATTGAGAGTTGTTAAATATAGTTTGTTCTTTAAAGTAAAACATTAATTCGAGTCAAGAATGAAAACATGTATTTTGATATAACGCAAAACTTGACAATAAAGTGTGTCGGGACTAGTCTAGTCCCAGGTGTTATGGCCTCAACGTCCAAGGTGTAAAAAAGGGATAAAGGCGAAAAGGAAAATTCATGGAATAGAAAAAGGATACAAAGAAGTAACAAATAAATGTTACTTCGAGATAACTGAGAAATTTAAGAGGGGCCCAGAGCCCTAGAGTGTGGCTTAAAGCTTATAGACACAAGACCACTAATCAGAAGCATAATCAACATGATGTAAGTTGTTTAAAGTTCGTATAACAACCATAGATTGGTACCCAATTAATAAAGTGAAAAGATAATTTTGGGGACGATGCTCATTTATGTAAAGGAAATTTTATTAAATAACATGAAATGTATGAAAGTACGTTAAATTAATGGGATTGAGGTAGTATTAAACAGAAGATTAAGCATGAGTGGGCCTATCGTCTGGGTTACATAGTCAAACATCAATTGCATGCTTATAATACAACTGCATGAGATAATTTAATCAAATAAAGGATGATATTATAATTTCTAAAACAAACATTACATTTATAGATATTCCTTTGTATGTAATACTCTACTAGTATTTCTCATACTAGGCTCCCACTCATACCCAACCATTTTTACCCCAGGGTACTTCGAGGAAAGATAAAGGCAAGGAAATTATGAGAGGCAAGGAAGGATTTACGCGCCAGTAGATCTCAATTTACTATTCATTTTAAATGTGTAACTTAATTTCAAACAATGGTTTGTATAATGTGAACTTTTATGAAAGTATGTCAAATTCTTTAATTATTATTTATTCCACGAAAGCTTTTCGTTTCAATATTTCTACAAATTTCACAAGTTGGACATCATTTCATTAATTAAATTAAATGACTTTTACGACAAAAATGTAAAAGAGAGATTTTATGGAAAAAGAGGATTTTCTTGACTAAACTCCCTAAACCCTGATTCCTAATTCCCTAAGCCCTTATTCCTAATTCCTAAAATGAAACCCTACATAATACACTATAAATTAAATTTTGAAAAACATAAAACCTAAAACCCTACACATTAACCATAAAACCAAAATCCCTTCTCATAAACTACATAACCTAAAGACTAAAGTTGAAACCCTACTCCCTAAGCCCTAATTCGAAAACCCTAATACCTAGAACCCAAATAAAAAAAATCTAAATCCTAAAACCAAAACCCTAATTCCTAAACCCTAAAATGTAAAATGAAAAATCCAAACCCTAATTAATAATACTAACCCCCAAAACATAAACCCTTATACTAAACCCTGTAACCAAAAATGAATCCTTTAACCATAATTTCTAAACCCTAAAGTCTAAACATAAAAACCAAAATCCTAATTCCTAAACCCTAAATCATAAACCATAAATTCCAAAATCAAAACCCTAAAGTTTAATTTGAAAATAGTAAACCCTAAACATTTACCTCAAAACCAACACCCAAACATCTTAAACACAAAACCTAAACACGAATAACAAAACCTTGAACCTAAATCATAATTTCTTAACTCTATAACCTAAATCCTAAACTCTAATCTATAAACCCTAATTTGAAAACCTTATTACTTACACTCAAATAATAAACCCTAAATCCCTAAACCTAAAATGTAAAATTAAAAACATAAACCACATTTAATAACCATAAACCATAAAACCTAAATCCTAGTTACAAATCCCTAAAACCTCAAGAAAAAATATAAACCTTAATTTTCAAACTATAATTACCAAACCTTAAACCTCTCAAAACTTCATTTCGTAAAGAGGAATCTGAGGGTACACATAATCAATTTTCATATATCGAACCCCTTCCTTTGCTATATGACCAATACTTATCTACTTCGCTATTTTCCAAACATTTTTGTTTGATCATTGGGAAAATATCATCCAACATTTGTTCCAAAATCCTCTTCTGAAGTGTCGGCCATGCAATATTATTTCTAATAACAACTGGAACTTCTGATGCTATTCCTTGTAGATTATACTCTCCTATTGTATTCATAACATCGTATTAAGGAATTCCATCGAGTATTCCTCTTGACTTCTAACTCAAGGCATCTGCATCACCATTGCCTTTTTCAGGGTAGTCTAAATCTACAATCTTCCCAAAATTCTATCAATCATCATTGTCTAAGACTTAAATCCTTTGGGGGGGAATATATACTTTAGGCTCTTGTGATATGAGAATAATTGAAATTCTTCTCGGTACAAATAGCATATCCATATTTTAAGGCAAAAACTATTGTGACAAGTTCTAAAACATCGACTGGATAATTACATTCAGGATTCGTTAAATAGTGAGGTCCATATTATACCACAACTCTGTAACCCGATAAATTAATTAAATTATATAAGGATTATAAGTTGAAGAGAAGTTAATTATAATTAAGGAAGAATTGTGGATACGAATTGGAGAAAAAAATAACAGAAGACGAAAAATGCTCATTCAACCGACAAGGGCTTGTCGTCTGAATGACATAGTGAGGTCACGAGAAGGGTCGTACGAACGACATAGGGGAAGTAGTTCGAACGACCTTTGTCGAGTTTTTACATTTGATTACACTGGTGCTTTGTCACAATCTGGAGAGTTGTATCTTTGAGATGTCGAGCTGAGATCAGCCCAAGTGGGGCAAAAAGGGTATTTGGAGCCTTAAGGAGGTTTTATAAAGGTTTGTTTGGTATATTTAGGATTTATTGTGATGGGATAAATAGAATAAGGATATATATATATATATATATATATATATATATATATATATAGAGAGAGAGAGAGAGAGAGAGAGAGAGAGAGGTGGGTGGTCTTCCACCTCCACCCCCTACCAAGCCACCACACCTCCACCATAGACTAACCATTTATATGATGAATTCCTCCACATTTGAACCAAAAATACCCATTTCCACCATTAAAAAAGAAGAGCTATGAATTTTGGAGTTATATTTGGGGGATTTTGCAAAAGTTGACGACGGGTTTTCATGGAGTGAAAAGGGGTTCTTACTTGGAAGCTTGGAAGAAGAGCATTTTGGAGCATTTGGAGGATGCATTAGGTAACCTTTTGAGGCCACCTTTGGATGTGGGGGTTGCTCCTCCTACACCGACATTCTCACCACCAATAGAGCCATTAAAGGTGGGAAAAGCCTTACTATTAGTGTAATATGTTATTTGACATTTGTAGTCTTGTAGTTAGACTATTTGAGTATGGTGTACTTAGTTAAATAGTGTAAATAATGTGTAGATGATAATCAATACGTTCATGGAATAAAAATGCTGGAAAAATATTATTTTGTTGGAAATAAGGAAAAAATAATTATTTCAAGGTTTTGAATTGTAAAAGTTGAAGTTTTATGAAAATTGTGTCTTTTCTAGAAATATTGATGAAAACATTTGTTGAAATAAAATTTTTGTTGATAATGACATATTTTTGGTAAACATTGATGAAATAACGTTCTTGCAAAATGACGATTTTATGAAAAGTGGACATTTGTTGAGGTTGAAGAAGTAAAGATGTCATTTATGCCTTGAATATGTATTTTTGAAAGTGTGATGAATTTCTAGAATTAAATAAGTGTTTAAACCATTTAAAAGTATTTTGAGGTTAAAATCCATTCTCCCATTCATATAAACTTATAGTAATGTGACACTAAGTGTATAAACAAGTTTAAGGAAGAATTGTATGGTTTACACATGGAATTATAAAATAGAAAATTTTAGTGTGTGAAATAAGGGTTAATAATGTGATAAGAGTAAAGTCTAAGACTACATGAATAATCAAAGAAATTGTATTTTCTTATAAAAGTAGTCTTGAGTGAAAATTTATTTCTTGAATGAAGAAAGTAATGAAATATGTGTTTGGGAAAGTGTGGATACAAGTATTAATTAAGTGCGAATGGGTAAACATGGTAAAGTTAGTGTGTACTTAGTAATGTTGTACATGATTAACGCTTATGGAATTAAAGGTGTAAAAGTCTTAAAACACTTAAGAAGATGGTATAAATAACCTAATAGTGTTTTGGGAAAAATTAACACTTGTGAAAATGGAGTAAAAGGTGATTTTGAAAACAAATAGGTAAAATGCTAATCTTACTTAAAGTAAAACATTTTAATAAAATAAAAATGTTGGAATAGGTGTTGCACAAGTGGTCTTAAATAAATATGATTTTGGGAATAAAATCAAGGTTAAAATGTAAAGGACATGAAATGAAAATTTTCAAAGTGTAACACAAATGGGGCGATAAAAAGAAAAGTGATCAAGCTAAAGTCTTGATTTAAGCTTCGATGGGATAAAAAGAAAAAGTGAAATAGTGTGGACATTTCAAAACGTTAAACACATTAAGGGAACTCGAATGACACTGGGATAAAATAAGAAGGTCCTAGAGCCCCTGGGTGAAAAATCGTAAAACACTGGTCAGAGCATATGGTGCGCATAATCGGAAGTGTGGAGCTCGTGGAAGTATGCGGTATTGGAAGATTTCGAGAAAATATAAAGGAAATATGGGACATATCAAGAAATGGGTTGTGTGGTAAAATGTATTAATACAACCTAACTTTAATGAACGTGATAAATGTTCAGATAATAGTGAAATGGACAAGTAAATGCGTAAATCTATTAATGTCCATAAGGAAGTAACAGGGGTAAAGTAAGTGGGTAAATGTGTAATTAAGTAGCCAAGTGGTCAAACCCATAATTTCCATAAGTATGTAATGAAAAAGGGATTTCAAACGACAAATAAGTATTTTCCAACATGGTGGTTGTGTGTGTTGAAAGGGTGAGTTTCAACAAAAATACTAAAGTGTATTGAAATAAATAAAAGGGTGACTCCGGTAAAGGAATGTGTTTGGATAAATCAAATGTGGTGGTTTTCAAGTGTTGAACTGGGTGTGTTAAATAAAGTGAGAAATGTTAAGAATGAATAATGGAAGTCTTTTATAAGATTAAGGTAAATTAATCTGGACAAGTAAGGTTTTCGAAAATAAAATAATTAATGCATTCGAACATGTATTTTTGAAGGTATATATATATATATATATATATATATATATATATATATATATATATATATATATATATATATGCATGTGGTTGTAGAGTGTGTGTATCCTTTCTATCTTTCGTTTCTATACTGCTTTGTATATTCCCACCGGGCATAGGCTCACACCCTCGCTTTGTTACAACAAGTTAGGTGCGGTTTCATATTTTAAGAGAGCCATACAAGTAAGTATACGTTATTTATTTTACATTAGTAGCTCTGTCTACTTGGACTTCGGGGTTCTCCCCATAGGTCCCGAACGTAGTTTACTTTGAAACTGGAATCGCATGCTAACAGATGAAATGTTAACTAAAATAAATCTGGACTGACAACATAATTTAGGTTGTTTCATTTCACTTCACACCTAACGCTCGGGTAAGACCGGGTTAACTCATGGGTAACCCATAAATATGGGTCGGGCCGTTACAAATGGTATTAGAGATCTAGATTCAAGGTTCCTTTCGGGTGTGACATGGTGAGGTCGGTATTAGATCTTTCGAAGTCGATATTGGGTAGGGATGATCATGCTAGTTTTATGAATGTTTGATTCATGTCCTTGATAGTAAAGTCAAAGAGGTTAGAACGATCAATAAGTTAGTTCCAAGTGGCACACAATAAAGTTGATAGTTATGAATCGCTTCCCTATTTATGGTTAGAATTGTAGTAATTTATGGGTGCCCATTTTAGCCTATAGTTGTGACACTATGGTTGTTAGTGTGAGGTTCTTATGTTGAAATTTTAATGGTATAAAATCATGTGAGATGTCGATTGAGTGGGATGATGCCCATTAGTCAAGTGGTATGAGTTGCATATAGTCAAGATTAGAAGTTGATGGTTGTTATGTCTCAAATAGATGCTAATGATTGGTGATTAAAATGTATATATAATCCTGAAGTACGACACTTATGGGTAGTTAATACCGGTGATGTAATTAGGCATATTCGATCCTGGGGGTGATATCGCAATTGATGGTAGTTTGGTGGACACAAGTGGTTGTGTAGGCAAATAGTGGCAATGTCGTAACCCTTTGTGTGAGATGTATTGTGAAATAACTTTTTCATGAGAGTATCCTTGTTAGTGGCAATAGTGAGTAGTGTTTGCTACGACCAATGGTAAAGGTTGTGTGTCTCGTGTGTGGAGACTAAATAGCTGAAGGGCATTCATAAGTATTGATTTTTTGGCCAGAATATATTAGTTCCTTTGGTTGAGGACTTAGGTTGGGTGTATCTGGATTATAATGGGATATAGAGGAAAATGATCTCGTGCGACATCCGTGGTGTGGACCTTGGTATTTATAGGTGATACTCGATGTCCGTATCCTACCAAGAATTATGTAGTCGTGTTGACTCATAGATTGGCACATGGTGTGATATCCACATTGTAACGCAATTTAGTTTCCATGGTTGAACAGTCATTGAAGATTTGGGTGAGGCAGACCTTGAGGTTTATAGGCTGCAGGCAACGTCCTATATCCTTCCATAATCTGTAGTAGCAAGTTGGAAGATGTGACACCCCGACTAATTAAATACCGGGTAGCTACTCCTTTATTAAATTAATTCAAAATGCCAAGTTGGCTCAGTTAATAGCATCACTGTCGAAAACATTTTAATTTTACTAACCACCTAGTATTTAAAAAGTAAGTTGCCAAATTTTAATATAAGTCCGATTAACATGCAACAAGTGTAATGAAGAAATAAGTAACACCATTCACCATACTGAAGTAAAACGAATAACCATCACAATATGTAAATAAAGTCTGGAGGAAAACTCCTCACTACAATCCCATAACTGAAATAAATAACCGAATACTGAAATAATATATGCTAAAGTCTGAAAACTGAAATGTAAAAGATGTCTCTAAATAGAAATGGGCAACATGCCCTACAACTGATAGATAGTGACTCTAGAATCCAAAAGATAGAAGCGTCTACAAGCAAATCCCTGTAGCTTCCACAAACAGCTACAGCTCGTCACCTGAATGAGAATCCTATGCTTGGTGTCCCTGTGGCTGGGCACCTAAAATGGTTTTACAAGAAAAAGATTTGAAAAGCAAACGGGTCAGAGCCCGAATGTGGAGTTATATTTTAAAAACCTGCAAGTGCTTTAAAAACATTTAAAACATTAAATGCAAAGTACATGTTAGGACGTGCACTCACATGATATTCTCACCTCTCGTCTAACTGTGCACTCCTAACATAAGTACCCATTTAAAATGATACAAACTACTAGCTACATGACAACATATCTAGCTAGACTATCATAGGTCCTACCCTTATCACTCGGTTCTCTTAACATAATAACGCTCGTAATTAAGTAGGGGTTTAACGTAACTCAGATGTTCAATATGCAATATATATCACTATCAGTTAACTTGCTATATTTCTCGAAGCAATACCGTAATTATATTCACAACATTAACATGAAGGTTCCCATTAATTAAGTGTATATTATTCACATCATAAATATACAATATAAGCACCCCGAGAACTAAGCTGCGGTGCACACATACTCTGCTATCCATCCCGGTACATCACGTACATAAGGATTACATATTCCGAATCTCTCAGGAATAGTTCACAGATAACAACATCACAAATAATGGAGGCGAACACAGTCACATCACATGGGTCACGCACATACCTACGCTCCCACGATCAGCGGACTTATTAATATCCCAATAAGTCGTTCTATGACCTATGTTCATCGAGGTAACCAGTCTAAATCCGGGCAACACAAGGATTAGAGGGCCCTAAGCGAACGCAAACCTCCCGTGATAGCAAGTATGGTAGGTATGTCATACACACAATTCATATACCAATACTAAGTTAACACACGTCTTAGTAATACCGTAGTTTAATCGTAGTACATATCGCTTTCTCGTACTAACTTATAATATCTACACTATATTATTCCGGTTTATCGTCATATGCGCCATAATCGATTCTCACGTCGTAGTAGACACTCACGTCTCAACCCAAATGATTCATTGAATATAACTCTCGTATATAATTTACTCCTCATAATAATCCAAAAGTCCCAAATCTATCCTTACATCATCAAGGAATGTTAACTCTACCCTCGAACCAGTTTACGGGACTCTAAAAATCAAAACAGTCCAAAAAGGACCAAACTGTCAACTTGTTAGAAGTCTCGTTCGAACGAGACTGTTCGAACGAGATTCCTCTGCCAACTCGTTAGAAGTCTCGTTCGAACGAGGCTGTTCGAACGAGGCTCCAGTTCGTTCGAACGAACTGTACCTTCTAACGATATCTCGTTCGAACGAGATATCGAACGAGATCCCTTCTCGTTAGCAGCGACTGGTCAACTCGTTAGAAGCTCGTTCGAACGAGTTCGTTCGAACGACCTGGGTAGGGGCTTCTAACGAGCTACTAGATTCGGCCTAGATTTTTCCCCAATTCGTTTTTCATCCATTTTATCACCTCAAATCTTCTAAACTAAGTCCCAACAATCGTTTAAAGGTCTATAATCAATACTAAACATATATAGTCACATCCTAACATGTTTTTAAGGGATCAATCCACCCTAACATCAATTAAATTTACAAATTTCTGCACTTTTTCCCAATAACTCAAGAACATGAACCCTAACTTTATATCATGATCAAATTCCAGAATTGAATTCGTTTTAATTTCTTCTAATCACAACTATCATGAGAGAAATCATCTACCTATCATTCTACATGCAAATCTCTTCAAAATTTTCAAGTTCTAAACTCCAACTACATGGGTTTTCATTCAATCTTTCAAGAACAATCAAAATTCTTCAATTGCTAACATGGAAAAGACATTCTCTGAAATTAAATGGAATAAAGTCACTTGCCTTGGTTCGATTTCTGATTTTTGGTGTAGGTTTGATGGAGTTTTTCTGCAGAATTTCCTCTCTTCCAAGCTCCTTCTCCAATGGTGGCTTAAGGTGGCTAGGGTTTTCTTTTGGGAAGATTGTAAACCTAATGTTAGCCTCCGTAGCTTAAAGGGTTAATATGGGTTGGTTAATGGGCTTAGTGGGTTTAATCCACATCAGATTTACATCTCTAATTTTCGTCACTTTTAATTCCTCAAAATGAAAATTACCAAAATACCCCTTTAAGTTGCCGGTATGGCCTAAAAATACCCCGGAATCCAAACTACACCCTCGGCTAGTGTTTTCTGACTATCTCGACCCTTCCGGACGCGTTGGCGCACTCAAAACGACCATACGGTTTATAGATTTTAAATTTACTTTTATTATCAAAATATTACACCGTGACGCGGCGGTCCCACGCGTCTCAACAAAATTTCTAAAATGCCGTATATAAATCTCACGACAACTTTTATAATACTAAATACATATATCAAAACATGTATGCACATAATCAAATACCAACTCGCATCTCGTTAGTATTTATAACCTGGATTAATTTCCAATTAATACGCATTTAATTAATTAATCCCAAAAATAAATATAGCCAAAAGTACGGGGTATTACATACTTCCCCCCTAATAACTGAATTTCGTCCCGAAATTCGAACTAGAAAGTACCTGCTAAAAACAACTCTGGATAACGATCGCGCATCTCATCCTCGCGCTCCCATGTGGACTCCTCGACATTGTGATGTCGCCACTGAACACGTACTAACGGAACTATCTTTGACCGCAGTTTCCTCTCGCTTCGGTCCAAAATAGCAATCGGCCCCTCCTCGTAGGAGCTATCCGGCTGGAGATCGATGTCCTCCACAGCAATGTGAGAATGAGCCAAATTATCTCTAAGGTATTTCCTCAGCGAGGAAATATGGAACACATCGTGAATCCGATGCAAATGCTCCGGTAGCCCGAGTCTATACGCAACCGGTCCGATCCGCTCAATAATAGGGAACGACCCCACATACCTCGGTGCCAACTTCCCCTTCTTCCCGAATCGCATAATCCCCTTCATAGGAGATACCCTGAGAAAAACTTGGTCCCCCACTTGGAACTCCCTGAAAAATCTCTTCGCATCAGCATAACTCTTCTGCCTGTCTTGAGATACCCGAATAGGACTCCGAATCAACTCAATCCTTGCCGAAGTATCCTGAATCACTTCCGCCCCAAGCAGTTTGTTGTCCCCCACTTCTAACCAACATGCTGGGGAACGACAAGGCCTACCGTATAATGCCTCAAACGGAGCCATGCCAATAGTGAACTGATAGGAGTTGTTGTAAGCAAACTCCACCAGTGGAAGGTACTGCTCCCATCCACCCCCGAAGTCAATAATGCACATGCGTAGCATGTCCTCCAACATCTGATTGGTGCGCTCAGTCTTCCCATCAGTCTGCGGATGATACGCCGTACTCAACCGCAATTCCGTGCCCATGGCCTCCTGGAAACTCTCCCAAAACCTCGAAACAAATATCTTGTCTCTGTCAAACACGATATTTAGGGGCACACCGTGAAGTCTCACAATCTCTGAAATGAAGAGCTGGGCATACTGTCCCGCAGTGTAATCAGTCCTTACGGGTAAAAAGTGAGCGACCTTGGACAACCTGTCCACAATTACCCAAACGGAGTCGTGGCCCCTCTGCGACGTCGGCAACCCCGTAATAAAGTCCATGGATATGCTCTCCCACATCCACACCGGGACCTCCAATGGCTGTAGCAATCCTGCCGGTTTCTGATGATCCACTTTTACAAGCTGACAAGTGGCGCATTTCGAAACAAACTCAGCGATATCTCTCTTCATACCGCTCCACCAATACTGGCGTCTCATGTCTTGGTACATTTTGTCCCCTCCGGGATGTACCGCGAACCGTGAGCCGTGCGACTCTTCCATCACATCGTGCCGCAATTCCTCTCCTTCCGGAACTACCAATCTCCCATTGAAGCGTAATCCCCCGTCTGAGCTAACGGTATAGGACTCGGCTCCCTCTGCTAGTAACCGAACTATCTGCTCCTGACAGAACGAGTCATTAGCCTGTGCCCGTACTACCTTCGTGACAATCTGCGGTGTAACGGTCATCACAGACATGAAAGATCGGGCCACTGCATCCTGGTGTCCCAATTCCTTCCACTTTGCTTTCCACACCTCTGCCACCTCATTTTCTGGCCTACGGCTCAACGCGTCTGCTACCACGTTAGCCTTACCCGGGTGGTACTGGATGTCGAATTGGTAGTCTTTCACAAACTCAAGCCACCTACGTTGCCGCATATTCAACTCTTTCTGTGTGAACAGGTACTGTAGGGACTTGTGGTCCGTGAACAGTTGGAACTTCTCTCCCAAAAGATAGTGCCTCCAAATCCGTAGGGCAAATACTACCGCTGCCAACTCCAAATCATGCGTGGGGTAATTCTTCTCATGAGGCTTAAGCTTACGGGAAGCATAAGCTATGGCATGTCTCTCCTGCTGCAATACTCCTCCCAGTCCTTGCAAAGACGCATCGGTGTAAACCAAATACTCAACTCCCGGTCTCGGCAATGCTAATACAGGTGCTGAGGTCAACTTGTCCTTCAATTCATCGAATGCCAACTGACAGGCATCACTCCAAATGAACGGCACACTTTTACGAGTAAGATGTGTCAAAGGACCTGCTATCTTCGAAAATCCCCGAATAAACCTCCTGTAGTATCCTGCTAAACCCAAGAAACTACGAATCTCCGTTGGTGTCGTGGGCTGTCCCCACTCCCTCACCACTGACACCTTCCCCGGATCAACAGATATTCCCTGGTCGGAAATGATATGTCCCAAAAACTGGACTTCCTTCAGCCAAAACCCGCACTTCTCATATTTTTCATACAACTCGTTCTGACGAAGTGTCTGCAAAACCTGCCTCAAATGCTCGGCGTGCTCCTCCTCTGTCTGGGAGTAAACCAGAATATCATCAATGAAGACAATGACAAACTGGTCTAGGAAATCCCTGAACACTTTGTTCATCAAGTCCATAAACACTGCTGGAGCGTTGGTCAAACCAAAAGGCATAACCCGAAACTCGTAAGAACCATATCTCGACAAGAACGCGGTCTTCGAGACATCCTCCTCCCTGATACGCAACTGATGGTATCCCGATCTCAAGTCAATCTTCGAGAAGAAAGAAGCTCATCTCAACTGGTCGAATAAGTCATCGATTCGAGGCAACGGATACTTATTCCGTATCGTGACCTTATTCAACTCTCGGTAGTCCACACACAATCTCAATGAACCATCCCTCCTCTTCACAAACAAAACTGGAGCGCCCCAAGGTGAGGTACTCCTGCGAATAAAGCGCTGGCCTAACAGCTGCTCTATCTGATCCCGTAACTCTCGCATCTCAGCTGGAGCCATACGGTACGGTGCACGTGCTATAGGTCTCGTACCCGGTAGCAAATCTATAACGAAGTCTATCTCTCGACTGGGTGGTAAGCCTGGTATCTCCTGAAACACATCCGAATACTCCCTGACTACTGGGATAGAATCTAAAGGAATCACTACCTCCTTAGAGGTATCCTCCTCAATGTAATACAGATGAGCGGTCGATCCTCCCTCTGGGCGAGGCATCGCCACTACAAACATCTCTTGCCCCGGAATGGCAAAAACAATGCTCCCGCTGAAGCAATCAATCATGGCCCTATATTCTACGAGCCAATCCATACCGATGATCACATCGTGAACATGCATGTCTAACACTAACATGTCTGCAGGCAATACCAAACCACCAATCTCTACCCCCACTCCCCGGCATATAAAGAAAATAAGTGACCCACTCCCCAATAGTGAGTCGACACACGTCATTGTACTCTCTGCCGTAGCTAACAATCCTAAAGCTTTCGCGAAGTGTGTAGCTATAAAACAGTGTGTAGCACCCGTATCAAATAATACCCGACCCATAGTGCCATGGATAGGAAACGTACCCTCGATCGCGGGCGGTGCCTGTGGAACTGCAGCCTGGTGGACGTTATAGACACATCCATACTGTAGCTGCCCCTGTTGAGCTGGGACTGCTGGAATGGGTGGCAATGCTTCCATCTGTGGCGGTGCGGGAAACATAGGCCTCTGTGGATCCTGGCGAGCGCCCTGCTGCTGCTGCTGCTGCTGTGGGGCCCTGCCCCTATCAGGACAATCCTGTCGTTTATGGCCAGTCTTGCCACAAACAAAGCACTTCCCTGGGAAGTTCCCCCCTCTCTGCCCCTGCTGTCCCCGGCCCTGGTGGCCGTTACCTTTCCTTCCTTGGCCCTGCTGGCCCTGGTGAAACTGTTGCCCATTATGCCCCTGCTGGCCCTGATGGCCATTTGGACCCTGATGGCCCTGACGGAAACCTCCTTGTCCCTGTCTGTAGTTCCCTGACCGGAACCTCTTATTATCCCCCTGCTGGGAGCCCTGCTCATTCTGTCTCTGCCCCTGACCCGATTGTGCCCCGCTGGCACCATGTCCTCCAGTCCTGCCCTGATGGCTAGACTCCCCCGACCTCTTACCCTCGGCCATACGAAAACGGTGGTCCTGGCAGTGCAACAATGCAGCGTTAACCACATCAGAATAAGTGACCAACGATAGGTTCCCTAACAGATGCTGACGGATTCTCCAAGTCAACCCGTCGGTGAACTTCTCAATTTTCTTCTTCTCTGTTGGTATCTCGTCTGGAACGATGTTCAACAGATTAGTGAACTCGGCCTCATACTCGGCCACTGTCTTGCCCTCCTGCTTCAGACTCATCAATCTCCTCCTCATTTCCGTATGAACAGCTGACGGAAAATACTTGCGGTCAAACCGCACCCAGAACTCCTAAATCGTGAGAGTATCCCTCTCCTCGATGGTGGTAATAGACTCCCACCACCGTAGTGCAGATCCGACTAGCTTGAAAGTAGCTAGTACCTGCTTCTGAACGTCCGTGCACTCATACATCCGTAAGTGCCTCTGCATATCCTTCCTCCATTGGCTCGAGACTACCACATCTGAGCTACCTGCAAACTCTGGCGGATGCGCTTTCTGAAAAGCGTCACGTACACGCTCCCAAGAAGACGGGAATGCATTAACATGTACTGGCGCGGCAACCGGCGCCTGAGGTGGTTCCTGCTGAACAACGGCAATCGCGGCATTTACCGCTTCAGCTACTATAGCTGCAACCTCTGCGGCGTTCATCATGCCCTGAACTGGAGCGGGCTGGGGTTCGGGCGTTGCATCCCTGGGAACTCGTCGTGCACGTCGTGGAGGCATCTGAAATAAGAACAAAGTTTATAAGTTCGCTGTTTATAAACTTAAAATAGCTGAAGAACGAAGCATACACAAAAAGAATACAACAGTCCTAAAATGTAGGGCTCTATATCAAAGAAATGTAGCGGAAACATAATAGCCGTACAGATCCTAAAGGACACTAGAACTTGATGCTCTGATACCACCTGTGACACCCCGACTAATTAAATACCGGGTATCTACTCCTTTATTAAATTAATTCAAAATGCCAAGTTGGCTCAGTTAATAGCATCACTATCGAAAACATTTTAATTTTACTAACCACCTAGTATTTAAAAAGTAAGTTGCCAAATTTTAATATAAGTCCGATTAACATGCAACAAGTGTAATGAAGAAATAAGTAACACCATTCACCATACTGAAGTAAAACGAATAACCATCACAATATGTAAATAAAGTCTGGAGGAAAACTCCTCACTACAATCCCATAACTGAAATAAATAACCGAATACTGAAATAATATATGCTAAAGTCTGAAAACTGAAATGTAAAAGATGTCTCTAAATAGAAATGGGCAACATGCCCTACAACTGATAGATAGTGACTCTGGAATCCAAAAGATAGAAGCGTCTACAAGCAAATCCCTGTAGCTTCCACAAACAGCTACAGCTCGTCACCTGAATGAGAATCCTATGCTTGGTGTCCCTGTGGCTGGGCACCTAAAATGGTTTTACAAGAAAAAGATTTGAAAAGCAAACGGGTCAGAGCCCGAATGTGGAGTTATATTTTAAAAACCTGCAAGTGCTTTAAAACATTTAAAACATTAAATGCAAAGTACATGTTAGGACGTGCACTCACATGATATTCTCACCTCTCGTCTAACTGTGCACTCCTAACGTAAGTACCCGTTTTTCTGCAGAATTTCCTATCTTCCAAGCTCCTTCTCCAATGGTGGCTTAAGGTGGCTAGGGTTTTCTTTTGGGAAGATTGTAAACCTAATGTTAGCCTCCGTAGCTTAAAGGGTTAATATGGGTTGGTTAATGGGCTTAGTGGGTTTAATCCACATCAGATTTACATCTCTAATTTTCGTCACTTTTAATTCCTCAAAATGTAAAATTACCAAAATACCCCTTTAAGTTGCCGGTATGGCCTAAAAATACCCCGGAATCCAAACTACACCCTCGGCTAGTGTTTTCTGACTATCTCGACCCTTCCGGACGCGTTGGCGCACTCAAAACGACCATACGGTTTATAGATTTTAAATTTACTTTTATTATCAAAATATTACGCCGTGACGCGGCGGTCCCACGCGTCTCAACAAAATTTCTAAAATGCCGTATATAAATCTCACGACAACTTTTATAATACTAAATACATATATCAAAACATGTATGCACATAATCAAATACCAACTCGCATCTCGTTAGTATTTATAACCTGGATTAATTTCCAATTAATACGCATTTAATTAATTAATCCCAAAAATAAATATAGCCAAAAGTACGGGGTATTACAGAAGATTCCGAGAAAAGATAAATGAAATATGGAACCTATCCAGAAGTGGGTGGTGTGGTAAAATGTGTGAATACGTCATAACTTGAATGAATATAATAAATGTTCTGGTAAGAGTGAAATGGATAAGTAAATGCGTAAAGCTATTAATGTCCATAACGGAAGTAAAATGGGTAAAGTAAGTGGGTAAATGGGTAATTATGCAGACAAGTGGTCAAACCCATAATTGGCATAAGTATGTAATGAAAAAGGGTTTTCAAATGACAAATAAGTATTTTTTGACACGGTGGTTGCCTGTGTTGAAAGAGTGAGTTTCAACAAAAATACTAAAGCGTATTGAAATAAATAAAAGTGTAATTCCGGTAAAAGAATGTGTTTGCATAAATCAAATGTAGTGTTTTCAAGTCTTGAATTGGGTGAGTTAAAAGAAGTTAGAAAGGTTAAGAATGATTAAATGAAGTCTTTTACAAGATTAAGATAAATTAATCTGAACAAGGTTTTCGGAAGTAAAACAATTAATGCATTGGAACATGTATATATATATATATATATATATATATATATATATATATATATATATATATATATATATATAGAGAGAGAGAGAGAGAGAGAGAGAGAGAGAGAGAGAGATTTTCACATGTATGTGGTTGTAGCGTGTGAGTATCCTTTCGTTCGTTTCTATACTCCTTTGTATATCCCCACTGGGCATAAGTACACACCCTCGCTTTGTTACGATAGGTTGGGTGAGATTTTATATTTTGAGAGCGCCATACTGGTAAGTATACTTTATTTATTTTATATTAGTCGCTCTATTTAATTGGACTTCGGGGTGCTTCCCACGGGTCCCTCACGTAGTTTACTTTGAAACGGAATCACATGCTAACAAGTAAATTGTTAACTAAAATAAAACTAGACTTGTAACATTATTTAGGTTGTTTCATTGCAGTTCACACCTAACACTCAGGATAGACTGGGATAACTCACGACTAACCTATAAATCTAGGTCGGGGCGTTACAAGTTAATAGTTTCATAAGTACAATCCTTGGAAAGAGGCATTAGTGTTTACATCGTTACTATAAGGTATTGTAATACAAGGGTAAAAGTTAATTTTTCCTTCAAGGTTTGGTATGATTGTTCACATTCTTTGGTCCATTCAAATCATGTGTCCTTTAGGGTTAACTTCATCAATGGTAACACAAGTTTCAAAAATTATTTTACAAAGCATAGATAGTAACTATCGAGTCCTAAGAAATTTTGAATTTTTGTGACTTTTTAAAGTTATTTTCATTCCATAATGGTTGCGATTTTTACCAGAACTACTTATATACCTGTCTTTATAATTACATAGCTTAGGAATTTCACTTCTCTCATGAGGAAATCGCATTTGATTTTTTTCCCTAAAGATGGTATTTGTAGAGTGGGATTAAATGAATTAACTGCCAACACCCTAATAAATTACCCCACATATTTAATCAAATATTGATTTATGATTTATCAAGTTTTACTACAAACAAGACCCTACACGGACTGAAATATTGTTATGCGCAATTTAATATATTGTGTATACTCCACATATGATGAAATAGACTAGAGAATACTCTAGTAATGATTTAATTACTTATTTGGTATGCTACCACATATATTGTGATAAGTGGCACCATAAATATTGGACACTTGGTTCCATAGAAAACATGACATGTGTTAAGCTCACTTGGGGCACTTTTGCTATAAAAGAGGGTTTCCCCCTCATTTGATGGATGATGGTCTTGGGGGAAAAGGAAGGAGAGGAAATATAGCTCTCATCCCTCACACACCTTTTGATCTCCATCACGGATTTGATGGCGACGAGCAGATTTTTATAATTTCATTGCAATGTATGGGCATTTGAGAGGCAAATTAATACATTTGGCACCCCTCACGCACCAAAACTACAAAGACTGGGCATTCAAGAGCCAGCTCGTCGGATTAGGCACCCCCCCCACTCACCAAAACCACCAAAACCGAGATCTCATCGTACGGACCCACGAACTACGTAGACTTTGTCTCTGCAAAGACGGATACATAAGCACAACCATGTTGCTCAAGTACAAAACATGCACGATGCGATGCCTCCACAAATCCGCACTCACATCTTACATTTGGCGACTCTGTTGTGGAGGTATTCGTGATTTTGGTTGGGTAATGCATCGTGCGCACTCACGGAAAACTCATTTTTCTTTAACAAAGATAAGTATTATTACTTTTATTCTATCGTTTTCTTTGTTGAGATATCCCATATATCTTTTTTATGATGAATGTCACAAATCATATTTGTTAGAATGCAAATAAAATATGTTAGCATTTATCTTCAACCATAATATTTGAAATATTCATATGAAAAAAAATTACGCATGAGTGATTCAGCTGGGAAAAAAAATTCCCTGTTGAGTTTTAGCATTAGTTTAGTTAAAAGTTTTATTAACCATAATTTTGACCACGTGAATAAAGATATTGTTTGCTTGTATGTAGTTCACGAATCAAATTTAGGGCAGATTTTAATAGTTTTCATGTGTCAGTTATATTAGCTTGACTACACTCTATCAGTAGCTGAAAGTAAAAGAAATCTCTAATGTAAATTGATTTTGAGCCACACACTATACTGCCACAAGCATGCTTTTAAAAGTGTAAAAATATACGTTAAACTATTTTAAATACAATAGATATCTTACTAAAGATCTCCTCAGAAATTGTTGTATGAAATAGGGGTGCACACGGTTCGATTTGGATCGGTTTTGGTACTAATCCGAGAACCGAACCGACCTGGGTCGGTTCCAAAGTTTTGGAACCAGAACTGAACTGGCATTTATACAGAACCGAACCAAACCGAACCAGCGGTTCCCCGATCGGATCGAATCGATTTTCGGTTCCAAAATCATATTTCATAACTAATTTTTTTAAGGTCAAAATTAATTTTGACCTCAATAACTTAAGTTAGAAACTCAAATAATCACAACAATATAAATTACAAGTGTTAAATATATATATGTAATTATAAATCGGTTCGGTCCCGGATTGGTTCGAATCGGATCGATTTTCGGATCGAATTGAGTTTTTTTACCCTGAAATCGAGAACCGAACCGATGTATCGTTTTTTTTTCAAACCGAAACCAAATTATTGAGCAAAAAAATCGATCCAAATCGAACTAATGCAGTCGATTTATTCGATTTATCGAATTCCCGATTTTGTTGTGCGCCCCTAGAATGAAACATTAGAATATGAGCCCACGTGCTTTACATACAAACTTATCTCGGGTTCCGGGTTTTGTGCCATTTGCAATTCCAGCGACATCTCGGTAGGATTCGTCTCTTCCCAATCCAAATGATTACCAATCAAAACATGGCGGAAGATCCAACCAATGTCAAATGATTTTTGCTCCAAACTCTCTAACAACGATACAGTAAAAAAAAAATGAGGAAACACGAACCATCCAAATGGGTATGAAAAAATTACTACTGCTATTATTGTTTTGCTTTTGGTATGAGGAAACACTAAACCATTCTAATGGGGATACCTCGAAATGATGAAATTGTGCGAACAACCATAACCAGACGCATCTCGTCAACACCGACCCACCTTAGGGCGTAAACAAGGAAGGTGCCATCCGAGCCACCATAACAATCCCACACGAACAAATCCCAAACCGTGTTTTTTGAATTGAAACCCACACGAACAAATGTTGGAAGTTAAATCTGAAATAAAATCAGCACAAAGATTATACCACCATGTTGATTAAACAGAAAGAACCACATAACCCTTATCCTCAGGCAATCTGACCTCCGAACCACTTAGTCGCCAAAAAGTTACATGTGAACAACTTGACCCTGAGCGATTAAAACTCTGAACAACCATGGACCTCCGAATAGGTATCTTCGAGCTACCTGACCTCCGAACAGGTATCCCCGGCCTCCGAACAAGCAGCTGTAACTGTCTCGACCTCCGAACTAGCAGTCGGAGCAGCCTCGATCTCTGGGCATACGAATTGCCTCCATCATTAGAACTCCTAAGATAAAGTCGTCTATAAACTCGTCTGTAACATTTTTTATGGTAAGATGTGATTTTACTTGGATGTACATGGACCATTTGGAGACTCCAAGTCCCATGTTAGTGGGTCTTTGTTTTTATTTAAATATCCATATAAGTGCTTAGATATTAACTCGAGGTACCTCTTTTAGAGGTATGACGTACAGTGTCACTAGACCACGTGGGAAATATCTTCAAAATCATGCCCAGATTGTATAGTTACTCGAATAAGTTTGGCAATAAGGAGTTGCTAAAAGATTATTGGTATGTGATATTGAAACAATACATAGGCCAAAATGAAACATATTGCCTATTTTATTAATTCAAAAGTTATGATATTTATTTGTGCCTGTTTTATTTATACACCCTGAAAATTATTCTTCAAAGACTTGAAAATATTTGGAGCCTCGCACGAATTTGAGTTGTTCAAGTAGAAAAATATTTATTTTTGAAAAAATCATATAACCCTCGAAATTGGGAATATTTTATGTTATCCCACGAGGGACGATTTAAAGACTTGGTATGTACATGTACTCGAACAATCTTGCCAAAAGACTAGGGTAGCCTCGGAGGGACCTCATAGAGTAGCCTCATCCGAGGTACCTCCTCGAGCATCCTCTTTAATCAGCCTTAGAGGGATCTCCTCGAGTAGCCTCATCCATGGTACCTCGAGCAACCTCACCCGCGATGCCTCGAGCAGGTAACTCGAGCGAACTCACCCGCGGTGCCTCGAGTAGGTGCCTCGAGTAGCCTTCTCTTAGTGGCTTGAGCAGCGTTGTACTAGTGCCTCTAGCGGCCTCTCCCTAGTGGCTCGAGTTGCCTCGCCCCGGTGGGTCGAGTGGCCTTGTCCTAGTGGCTCTAGAAGCCCCGTCCTAATGACTCGAGATGCCTCATTCACAGTTGCTTGGAGCAACCTCCTCAGCAGCTGCATCCATGGTTGCTCATAACAACTTTTTGTGCTATCTTCCATTAGATTTACACTAAACTATAATTTATTCACATGATGATGCTAGAAACATAAAATTCAAATTTATGTTTATTATTCACATCAAGGTGACTCAACATGCTTATTGATGGAATTATTCTATATACGATTTAAAAATTGCTTCTGAGCTTAGCTTTGATAATATAATGGGGGCATGAGATAAATAGCTCACCACATGATATATGTACACCCTATCAACTACATATTGTAGCATATCAAACTCGCCTCATGAAATTGCACAGAACAATATGTCTATGATTCCTCGAAGCATGTTTTCGAGCTTATTTTATTCTATTGGCATAAAATAAAATAAATGGGGAAATATATACCCCACATGATTATATATGGCATTATAATATGTCATACGAGTTACTAATTATTTTTGTGCCAGAATCCGAGATGATTTCTTGTCCTTGCAGATATTGAATGCACATGATCAAATAGAGCTTGAGCAATTACAATAGGTCTTAAAGATGTCAAGACCAAATGCTCAAGAGATTTTATATATTTTCAATTGGGGTAAAATACCCCGTGGAATGTATTTAAATGCTTTCAACTCTTAGACGACGTTGTAACCGATTGTTTATTTTTCTTTACTTCACTTTATCTAGAGATAAAAGACAAAGAAAAGTAAAGAGGGGGAAAAGTATTGTATAGTGTACCACTTGGAGTCGTGCATAAACAGAGGTGACAAGCATGCTCGGATTTGGTCCCAGAATGACCATCATTGATGAAGCATCCCCAAAAGAAACATTAGAGTTGTTCATCATAGCCACCGAATGGCTCGTATATAGTACTGGCTACATTACATTATTTCCAGCAAAGCGACAGGGGGCAAATAAAATTGCCCGCAAAACCTGGAGCAGAGATACAGTGTTTGCATACAAACCTTACCAGTGTCGAGGTAAGTTGCCCACAGAGGTGCATCATATTTCTCACAAAACTTACGAGTTTCAAGGTAAGTCGCCCACAAAGGTGCATTATATTTCTCACAAACCTTACTAATTTCGAGGTAAGTCACCCACAGAGGTGCATTATATTTCTCAAAAACCTTACCAGTTTCGAGGTAAGTCGCCCACAGAAGTGCATTATAGTTCATACAAACCTTACCAATTTTGGGGTAAGTTACCTACAGTGGTGCATTATAGTCCTCACAAACCTTGCCAACATTGTGGCAAGTCGCCCACAGAGGTGTATTATAGTTCTCGTAAAGTCCTACATTACTAGGCCCACCTGACCCTTGAATATGGGAGATTATTGCCTACATCACTAGGCCCTCCTGACCCTCGAATATGGGAGATTTATTGCCTACATCACTAGTCCCGCCTGACCCTCGTATATGGAAGATTTATCGTCTACATCACTAGGCTTGCCTCACCCTCGATTATGGGAGATTTTATGCCAATACGACTTGGCCCGCCTGACCCTCGGTTATGGAAGATTTTACACCAATAAGACTTGCCCGCTTAACCCTCGGTTATGGGAGATTTTATGCCAATAAACTTGGCCCGCCTGACTCTCGGTTATGGGAGATTTTATGCTAATCAGACTTGACCCGCCTCCACCCTTGATTATGGGAGATGTTATGCCTATAAGACTTGGCGCACGTGACCCTCACTCATGGGAGATTCAAAGTCCTATATTACTAGGCACCAAAGCCCAATATTACTTGGCACGCATGATCCTCTTAAAGGAGATTTAAAATACCTACATTACTAGTAATAAGTTTGATTTATGGTAGACTAAAGTCCTATATTACTAGGCACACTTAAAGACCCTGACTTTTGGGCACAGTTATAAAATATGTTGGTTAAATGAATTAACTGCCAACACTCAAATAAATTACCCCACATATTTAATCAAATATTAATTTATGATTTATCAAGTTTTACTACAAACAAGACCCTACGCGGACTGAAATATTGTTATACGCAATTTAAAATATTGCATATACTCCACATTTGATGAAAAACACTAGACAATACTCTAGTAATGATTTAATTAATTATTTGGTATACTGCCACAAATATTGTGACAAGTGGCACCATAAATATTGGACACTTGGTTCCATAGAGAACATAACATGTGTCAAGCTCACTTGGGGCACTTTTTCTATAAAAGAGGGCCTGCCCCTCATTTGATGGATGATGGTCTTGGGGGCAAAGGAAGGATAGGAAATATAGATCTCCTCCCCCCACGCACCTTTTGAGCTCTGTCACGGGTTTGATGGCAACGAGAAGATTTTTATAATTTGATTCCAATATATGTGCATTTGAGCGGTGGATAGCCACATTTGGCACCCCCATGCACCAAAAGTACCAAGACTGGGCGTTCGAGAGGCGGCTCGCCAGATTAGGCACTTCCCACGCACCAAATCCACCAAAACTGATCTCTCTCCGGCGTATCGTACGGACCCACGAACTACTCAAACATTGAGTCCGCAAAGACGAATACATAGACACAACCACGTTTCTCAAGTCTAAAACACGCTCGATGCGGTGCCTCCTCAAATTTGCACTCATATCTTACAGTATTGATGAAAAGTTTCTATCACTATGCGTAAATGCTTGTAGTGGACTTCCTTAGACTTAAATTATAATAAATTATCATTTATGGATATAAATATGAATTTATCAAAGAAGGGTCAAAATACTCGATGAATGAAATCCATAAAAGCTGCAGGTGGATTTCTTATTCCAAAAGACATGTCTACACGTTGAAAGTCACTATATTGAGTTCAAAAAGAAATCTTTGGTATATCTTATTCCTTAACTCGTAGATGATAATAAGTTGATTGTAAATGAAATTTTAAAAATACACGAGATCTTCATAGTTGATCAAATAAATATCATATCCAAGGTAACGGATATTTATTTTTGATAGCCATTTTATTGATATTTGAATTATATATACATATGCAAAATGTTCTATCGTGGTTCTTCACAAATAATATTAGTTTTCCCCAAATGGATGTACAATGTGGAATAAAACCTTTTTTCCAATAACTCATCCAATTGGGTTCTTAGTTATTGTAATTATAAATATTTCATACAATAATAGGTATAGAAATATGATACATACTTGGTAAAAGTTATTTGATGAATCATGTTTCTCTTGCGGGGTATACAGGAAATTCCTCAGGAAAAATGTCATCGTACTTATCTAAAATTAAAAGGGATGAAGATGACATGTTAGTCAACAAATTTGAGCTATTTTTTCCTTGGAAACAAAATTTATCCTTTTAGGGATTTCTAAAATTCACCATTTTCTGATAACAATCAATATGAGAAAAAAATGATGATAGAACGTCCATTTAAATAATAGAATTTAATCCTTTTATCTCCAAAACTACAAAGTTTATGGCAAGAATTTTGGTTTCAATATCTGTCATAAAATTGTTACAAAGTTGATCAATTATTGCCATGTCTCCAGTCGACATTCTTATAGATAGAGGATACTCTAAAAGACTAGGGTATAACTTTAACAAACCTATTATGTCGTTCCAAGGAAATGAACCAGTGGATCCAAGATCAAATAATATAATTGTCGAAAAATTATGAGAAGATATGTTACCTTCTACCACATTGTGATTATTTAGATTCCTCGTTGGTGTAATTGAAGAAGTCCGACCTTGTGTCATATTCCCTTGATCCTGTTTCTTTCCATACGAAATCGTTATGGTTGTAGACTATCAAATTTCCTATTTCACACTGTAAATGGGTTTTTCAAAAAATTGGTGAGTCGATTTGGGTTCACTAGTGGAGAATGAAAAGTATGAATATTTTATTCGCGTAATTTATGATTTTGAGGCCTCATGTGACCAAGTTTGCCACACTCAGGACATCGTATCATGGATCCGTTATTACTATGATTAATCCATCTAAACACTCGACCATCATTTGGTTTAGAATAGGGATGCTCCATTGGATTATGTTGGTTCCAGTTCACGAAACGATTCTTTGAGATGGAAATTGGGTTCCTGGCAAATCCCAAGATGCAAGATGTCATTCGATAAGGGAAGATACCTTTATCATTTCATGAAAATTATGCATTATTAAGGGTATAGGAAGTTTTAATACTAGGTTGCAATCCTTGCTAGAAGTGCTTGCATTTCCCTGCCTCGGTTTTCACATAATCTTGTGAGTAACGATAAAGTTTAGTGAATACAGCTTCATATTGTGTTAGGGTCATCTTTTGTTATTATAAAACCAAGAAATCAACTATTGTTTGATGCCTTACTCATTATGAAAAATACTTTCTGAATAAATCTAGTTAAATTGTACCCAAGTTAACCCTTTAATATTTTGGGTATGTCAACGGATTGAAACAAAAGATATTCTTATCCCTTAAATAAATAAGTTTTTTAATCTACCCTTAGTTCAGGTACTATACCTACTCCATTTAGTACTTTAAGTGATTGACATAACCACTTTTCAGCCTCATTTACTCCGAGTTTTCCATGGAATTATGGTGGTCTTTGTCCATGAAAATTCATAAGTGCGTTCATCCTTTCCACTTCCTTAGTTGATTCAATGTTTACCGAGCATTGAGGTGGTACATTCTGTTATATTCTAGTTAATGCGATTAAATCCTGTAAACATTGCATTTTACCTTCCATAGTCGTAAGAGGAATTGGTTGAATTGTTGAGTTGGATTCTCTTATTGAGGAAGTGATTTAGTTGCTCGTGTGTTAAACATACTATATAATGTATAACAATTTACAAAATTAGATTTGTAAATAGATTTGTAAATAGATTTTTTTTTTTATATATCCATTACACCAAAAACAATAATCTGGCACGGTTTAAAACTGTGCCAGATCAAATATGGCACGATTTTGAACTATTCCAGAATCAAGTGTTCCAAAATGGCCATTTCCTTTTAGCAAGATTTAAAAGTGTGCAAGATTTGGCAAGCAGGAACACTTCTAGAACACTTTTAAACGGTGCCAGAATTTGATATTTCTAGCACACTTTTGGCACAGTTTATAACTGTGCCAGATTGAGTACATTTTGGTACACTTTTGACAGAGTTGAAAACCGTGCCAAAATTTGAAACACTTTTGGCACCGTTTTGAACTGTGCCAAAAATTTTGGATCAAAGAAAAAAAATTTATTATTTGAAAATAAGAAAATTCACAAATTGCGAATCTCGCATGTTGTTGATAAACTAATGTATATACAAACTTCAAAATATTACTACTCTTAATAGTTCACAGACCAAAAAAAATGGGCAGAATTTTCTCTATTTTCTTGACATTCTAAAAACTGCTAAAATATAAAACCGGCGTAATGTAAAGCCCGTATTGCCATAAAATATAACAATAAAATTATAAAAGCCCGCACGACCATAAAAGTTAACAATAAAACTACAAAATCTCGCAGGACCGTAACTTAAAAAAATCTTGAATATTAACGACAATAAATAAATAATCCCCTTGTTTTAAACCATGGACTTCTTCGTGTGTTCAACATGGATAAAAGCTAATGATAAAATGTTATCCTGCAAAAAAATAGGATAGAAAATAAGATGATATTAGTAACAAAGTAATTTTAAAAAAATCTTATTCAAGTTGAAAAATTACATATACGAGTTAAAATTATTATTATATTCTCAAATTGGAAGTCTTGGGACTACGTGGTCAGCTCCCATAAGTTACATTAGGCTCATGCGAGGAGTTAGTGCCATTTACGGGGCCGTTTGACAATTGGTTTGAGTTTTCACTCTCAAACAACATATTTTTAAGAATAATCTAAATATTTTAAAATTATCATCTTATTCACAAATCGAGAGACCCGTAACTACGCGATTAGTTCCTACAAGTTACATTGGTCCCGTGCGAGGTGTTCATGCCTATTACGGTGCCATTTGGGATTGGTTTGGGTTTTTACCCTTTTAACGGCTGGTTTTAAGCATAATCTAGATATTTTCAAATTATTATCATATTCTCAAATCGGGAAATCTGTGACTATACGATCAATTTCTATAAGTTACATTGGTCCCATGGGATGTATGCATGCCTCTTACGGGGCCATTTGGGGGATGATTTGGGTTTTCACCCTTTAACGGCTAATTTTTTAAGCGTAATCTAGATATTTTAAAATTATCATCATATTATATAACTGAGAGTCGCACAACTATGCGGTCAGTTCCTATGAGTTACATTGGTCCCGTGTGAGGTGTTTGTGCCTCCTACGGAGCCGTTTAGGCGCTGGTTGGGTTTTCACCCTCTAACGACATGGTTTTAAGATCAATCTAGATATTTTCCAATTATCATCATATTCTCAAATCGGGAGACCCGTGACTACGCGATCTGTTCCTACAAGGTACATTGGTCATGTGGGAGGTGTCCATGCCTCTTACGAGCTATTTAGGGAATGGTTTGAGTTTTCACCCTTTAATAACTAGTTTTAAGCGTAATCTATATATTTTTAAATTATCATTATATTCTAAAATTGGGAGTCCCACAACTACGCGATCAGTTCCTACGAGTTACATTGGTCCCATGCGAGGTGTTAGCGCCTCTTATTAGGCCGTTTGGACATTGGTTTGGGTTTTCACCCTCTAAGGGCATGCTTTTAAGCCCAATCTAGATATTTTCAAATTGTCATAATAATCTCACATCGGTAGACTCGTGACTTCACGATTAGTTCCTACAACTTACATTGGTCCAGTGGGAGGTGTTCATGCCTCTTACGTGGCCATTTAGGAGTTAATTTGGGTTTTCACCCTTTTAATGGCTAGTTTTTAAGCTTAATCTAGATGTTTTCAAATTATCATCATATTTTCAAAGTGGGAGACCCGTGACTACGTAGTCAGTTCGTATAAGTTACATTGGTCATGTGCGAGGTGTCCATGCCTCTTATAGGGCCGTTTAGGGGTTGGTTTGGGTTTTTACCCTTTTAACGACTTGTTTTTAAACTTAATCTAGATGTTTTTAAATTATTATCATATTCTTAAATCAGGAGACCCGTGACTACGCAGTCAACTCCTACAAGTTAAATTGGTCCCGTGGGAGGTGTTCATGCCATTTGAGGTTTGGTTTGGGTTTTCACCCTTTAACGACTAATTTTTAAGTGTAATCAAGATATTTTCAAATTATCGTCATATTCTCAATCTGGGAGTCCCATGACTACGCGATCAGTTCCTACGAGTTACATGTGTTCCATGCGAAGAGTTAGTGCCTCTTATGGGGAAGTTTGGGTTTTCACCCTCTAGGGGCATGCTTTAATGCCTAATCTATATATTTTCAAATTATTACCATATTCTCAAATCGAAAGACCTGTAACTACGCGATCGGTTCTTACAAGTTACATTGATCCCGTAGGAGGTGTTCATGCCTCTTACGGGACCGTTTTGGGGTTAGTTTGGGTTTTCACCCTTTTAACGACATGTTTTTAAGCTTAATCTAGATGTTTTCAAATTATCATTGTATTTTCAAAGTGGGAGACTCGTGACTACGCTGTCAGTTCGTACAAGTTACATTAGACATGTGCGAGGTGTCCAAGCCTCTTACGGCGTCGTTTGGGGGTAGGTTTTGATTTTCACCCTTTTAACGACTTTTTTAAGCTTAATGTAGATGTTTTTAAATTATCATAATATTCTCAAATCGAGAGATCAGTAACTACGCGGTCAATTACTACACGTAACATTTGTCTTGTGGGAGGTGTTTATGCCTCTGCCGGGGCCATTTAGGGTCTAGTTTGGGTTTTCATCCTTTTAGGACTAATTTTTAAGCGTAATCAAGTTATTTATAAATTATCATCATATTCTCAAACTGGGAGTCCCTCGACTACGCGGTCAGTTCCTACGAGTTATATTGGTCCCATGCGAGGTGTTAGTGCCTCTAACGGGGAAGTTTGGGTTTTCACCCTCTGGGGGCATGTTTTTAAGCCTAATTTAGATATTTTCAAATTATCATCATATTCTCAAATCGAAAGACCCGTGACTACGCGATCAGTTCCTACAAGTTATATTGAAGCCCCTTACGCGATCAGTCCCTTTTAACGGCTTGTTGTCAAGCTTAATCTAGATGTTTTGAATTTATCTTCATATTATCAAAGCGAGAGACCCGTGACTACGTGACCAGTTCGTACAAGTTACATTGGTTATGTGTGAGGTGTCCATGCCTCTTACGGGGCCGTTTGAGTGTTGGTTTGGGTTTTCACCCCTTTAATGGCTTATTTTTAAGCTTAATATAGGTTTTTCCAAATTATCATCATATTCTCAAACCGGGAGACCAGTGACTACACGATTAGTTCTTGCAAGTTACTTTGGTCCACCGGGAGGTTTATGCCTCTTATGGGGATATTTGGGGGTAGATTTAGGTTTTCACCCTTTAACGGTTAATTTTTAAGCGTAATCTAAATAGTTTTACATTTTACCATATTCTCAAATTGGGAGTCCCACGACTACGCGGGCAGCTCCTACGAGTTACATTGGTCCCATGAGAGGTGTTTGTGCCTCCTATGAGGATGTTTGGGCGCTTGATTGGGTTTTCACCCTCTAACGGCATTTTTAAGCATAATCTAAATATTTTAAAATCATCATCATATTCTCAAATCGGGAGACCCGTGACTATGCGATCAGTTCCTACAAGTTACATTTGTCCCGTGGGAGATGTCCATGCCTCTTACGGGGCCATTTGGGGGATTGGTTGGATTTTCACCCTTTAACGGGTAGTTTTTAAGCTTAATCTATATATTTTCATATTATGTTCATGTTCTCAAACTGGGAGTCCCACGACTACGCGATCAGTTCCTACGAGTTACAGTGGTCCCGTGTGAGGTGTAAGTGCCTCTTACGGGACCGTGTGTGCATTGGATTGGGTTTTCACCCACTAACAACATATTCTTAAGCCTAATCTAGATATTTTCAAATTATCATCATATTCTCAAATCGAGAGACCCGTGACTATGCGATTAGTTCCTACAAGTTACATTGGTTATGTGCGAGGTGTCCGTGCCTCTTACGGGGCCGTTTGGGGGTTCGTTTGGGCTTTCACCCTTTTAGCGGCTTGTGTTTATAGAAAAAGTATGGATATTTTCAAATTATCATCATATACTCAAATCGAGAGTCCTGTTACTATAATGTTAATTCCTGCGAATTACAGTGGTCCCGTGCGTGGTGTTAGTGCCTCTTACGAGGTCGTTTGGGGTCTAATTTGAGTTTTCACCCTTTAACGACATGTTTTTAAAACTAATCTAAATATATTCAAATTATCGTCATATTATCAAATCAGGAGACCCGTGACTACATGGTTAGTTCCTACTGGTTACATTGATCTTGAGCGAGGTGTCCATCCCTCTTACGGGGCCTCTTGGGGGGTGGTTTCACCTTTCACCCTTTTAATGGCATATTTTTAAACCAAAGTATATATATTTTCAAATTATTATCAAATTCTCTAATCGGGATTCCTATTACTACAATGTCTGTTCCGACGAGTTACATTGGTCTCGTGCGAGGTGTTAGTGGCTCTTACAGGGCCGTTGGGCGCTAGTTTGCGTTTTCACCCTCTAACGGCATATTTTTAAGACTAATCTAGATATTTTCAAATTATCATCATATTCTCAAATCGAGAGACCCATGACCAAGTTTCTACAAGTTATATTAGTCCCGTGGGAGGTGTTCATGCCTCTACAGGGCCATTTAGGGGCTGGTTTGAGTTTTCACCCTTTAATGACAAGTTTTTAAGTGTAATCTAGATATTTTTAAATTATCATCATATTTTCAAATTGGGAGTCCTACAACTACGTGGTCAGCTTCTACGAGTTACATTGGTCCCGTGCGAGGTCTTAGGGCCTCTTACGGGGCCGTTTGGGTTTTCACCCTTTAACAACTAGTTTTTAAGCGCAATCAAGTTATTTTCAAATTATTCTCATATTCTCAAACTGGGAGTCCCACGACTACACGGTCAATTTTTACGAGTTACATTGGTCCCGTGCAAGTTGTTAGTGCCTCTTATGGGGACGTTTGGGTTTTCACCCTCTAGGGGCATGTTTTTAAGAGAAATTTAGATATTTTTAAATTATCTTTGTATTCTCAAATCGGGAGACCCGTGACTACGCGATCAGTTCCTACAAGTTACATTGATCCCGTGGGAGGTGTTCATGCCTCTTATGGGGTCGTTTGGGTGTTGGTTTGGATTTTCACCCTTTTAACGGCTTGTTACCAAGCTTAATGTAGATGTTTTCAAATTATCATCATATTCTCAAAGCGAGAGACCAGGGACTACGCGATCAGTTCATACAAGTTACATTGGTTATGTGCAAGGTGTCCATGCCTCTTACGAGGATATTTGGGTTTTCACCCCTTTAGTGGATTGTTTTTAATCTAAATACATATGTTTTTAAATTATCAACATATTCTCAAATCGGGAGACCCGTGACTACGCGGTTAGCTCTTATAAGTTACTTTGGTTCCGCAGGAGGTTCATGCCTTTTATGGGGCTGGGTTGGGTTTTCCTTCTTTAATGACTAGTTTTTAAGTGTAATAAAAATATTTTGAAATTATCATCATATTTTCAAACCGGGAGTCCCACGACTACGTGGTCAGTTCCTACGACTTACACTGGTCCCGTATGAGGAGTTAGTGCCTCTCCGTTTGGGCGTTGGTTTGGGTTTTCACCGTCTAACAGTATTTTTTAAGCCTAATCTAAGTATTTTTGAATTATCATCATATTCTCAAATTGGGAGACCGGTGACAACGCCATTAGTTCATACAAGTTACATTGGTCTCGTGGGAAGTGTTCATGCCTCTTACAGGGCCGTTTGGGTGTTGGCTTGGGTTTTCACCCACCATTGACTTATTGTCAAGCTTAATCTATATGCTTTTAAATTATCATCATATTCTCAAAGAGAGAGACCCATGACTACACGGTCAGTTCGTACAAGTTACATTGGTTATGTGCGAGGTGCCCATGCCTTTTACGGGGCCGTTTTGCTTTTCAACCCTTTAATGGATTATTTTTAAGATTAATACAGATGTTTTTGAATTATCATCATATTCTCAAATCGGAAGACCCGTGATTACGCGGTTAGTTCTTACAAGTTACTTTGATCCCGTGGGAGTATCATGCCTCTTGTGGGGCTATTTCGGGGTTGGTTTGTGTTTTCACCTGTTAACGACTAGCTTTTAAGCATAAGCTAAATGTTTTAAAATTATCATCATACTCTTAAACTAGGAGCCCCACGACTATGCAGTCAGTTCCTACTAGTTACATTGGTCCCGTACAAGGTGTTAATGCCTCTTACGGGGTCGCTTGGGCGTTGGTTTGGGTTTTCACCCTCCAACGGCATTTTTTAAGCCTAATCTAATTATTTTCAAATTATCATCACATTCTCAAATGGGGAGACCCGTGACTACGCGGTCAGTTCCGACAAGTTACATTGGTCCCATGGGAGGTGTTCATGCCTCTTACGGGGCCGTTTGGATGTTGGTTTGGGTTTCACCCACTAAAGGCATGTTCTTAAGCCTAATATAGATATTTAAAAAATATCATGATATTCTAAAATCGGGAGACCCATGACTACGCGGTTAGTTCCTACAGGTTACATTGATCTTCTGCGAGGTGTCCATGCCTCTTACGAGGGTGCTGGGGGGTTGGTTTGAGTTTTTACCCTTTTACTGATATATTTTTAAGCCAAAGTATATATATTTTCAAATTATCATCAAATTCTCAAAAAGGTAGTCGTGTTACTACAATGTCTGTTTCGGCGAGTTACATTGGTCCCGTGCGAGTGTTAGTGCCTCTTACGGGGCCGTTTGGATGCAAGATTGAGTTTTTACCCTCTAACGGCATATTTTTAAGACTAATCTAGATATTTTCAAATTATTATCATATTCTCAAATCGGGAGATTTGTACTACGTGATCAGTTCCTACAAGTTACATTTGTTCCTTGGGAGGTGTTTATGCTTCTTATAGGGCCATTTCGGGGCTAGTTTGGGAATTCACCCTTTAAGGGCTAGTTTTTATGTGTAATCTAGATATTTTCAAATTATCACCTTATTCTCAAATTGGGAGTCCCATGACTACGCGGTCAGTTCCTACGAGTTACATTGGTCCCATGCGAGGTGTTAGTGCCTCTTATGGGGCTGTTTGGGCCCTGGTTTGGGTTTTCACCCTTTAACGACTAGTTTTTAAGCGTACTCAAGATATTTTCAAATTATCATCATATTCTCAAACTGGGAGTCCCACGACTACGCGATCAGTTCCTACGAGTTACATTAGTCATGTGCGAGGTGTTAGTGCCTCTTACGAGGACGTTTGGGTTTTCACCCTCTAGGGGCATGTTTTTAAGCCTAATCTTGATATTTTTAAATTATCGTCGTATTCTCAAATCGGGAGACCCGTGACTACGTGATAAGTTCCTACAAGTTACATTGGTCTCGGGGGAGGTGTTCATGCCTCTTACGGGGCCATTTGGGGGTTGGTTTGGGTTTTAACCCTTTTAATGGCTTGTTGTCAAGCTTAATCCAGATGTTTTTAAATTATAATCATATTCTCAAAGAAAGAGGCTCGTGACTACGCGGTCAGTTCATACAAGTTACATGAGTTATGTGCGAGGTGTCCATGCCTCTTACGGTGCAGTTTGGATTTTCACCCCTTTAATGGCTTATTTTTAAGCTTAATACAAATATTTTTAAATTATCAACATATTCTCAAATCGGGAGACCCGTGACTATGCGGTTAGTTCTTACAAGTTACTTTGGTCCCGCGGGAGGTTCATGCCACTTATAGGGCTATTTCAGGGCTAGTTTGGGTTTTCACCCTTTAATGGCTAGTTTTAAAGTGTAATCGAAATAATTTCAAATTAATGTCATATTCTTAAATGGAGAGTCTCACGACTACGCGTTCAGTTCCTATAAGTTACATTAGTCCTGTACGTGGTGTTAGTGCCTCCTACGGGGCCGTTTGGGCGTTGGTTTGGGTTTTCACCCTCTAACAACATTTTTTAAGCCTAATCTAAATATTTTCAAAATATCATCATATTCTCAATTCGGGGGACCCATGACTACGCGATAAGTTCCTACAAGTTACATTAGTCTCGTGGGAGGTGTTCATGCCTCTTACGGGTCCATTTGGGCATTGGTTTGGGGTTTCACACACTAACGGCATGTTCTTAAGCCTAATCTAGATATTTTTAAAATTTTATCATATTCCAAAATCGGGAGACCCATGACTACATGATCAGTTCCTACAAGTTACATTGGTCAGATGCGAGGTGTCGATGCCTCTTACAAGGCCGTTTGGGGGTTAGTTTCGGCTTTCACCCTTTTAACAACTTATTTTTTAGCCAAAGTACATAAATTTTCAAATTATTGTGAAGTTGTCAAAACGAGAGTCCCGTTACTACAATGTCAGTTCCTGCGAGTTACATTGGTCCCATGCGCAGTGTTACTGCCTCTTACGAGGCCATTTGGTCGCTAGTTTGAGATTTCACACTCTAACGGCATGTTTTTAAGACTAATCTAAATATTTTAAAATTGTCATCATATTCTGAAATTAAAAGACCCATGACTACGCGGTTAGTTCCTACAAGTTACATTGATCTTGTCTGAGGTGTCAATGTTTCTTACGGGACCGCTTGGGGGTTGGTTTGAGTTTTTACTCTTTAATGGGATATTTTTAAGCCAAAGTATATATATCATCAAATTCTCAAAGCTAGAGTCCCGTTACTACACTGTCTGTTTAGGCGAGTTACATTGGTCCCGTGTGAGGTGTTAGCGCCTCTTATGGGGCCGTTTGTGAGCTAGTTTGAGTTTTTACCCTATAACAACATATTTTTAAGACTAATCTGGATATTTAAAATTGTTGTCATATTCTCAAATCGGGATACGCGTGACTACGCTGTCAGTTCTTATAAGTTACATTGGTCCCGTGGAAGGTGTTCATGCCTCTACAGGGCCATTTGGAGTCTGGTTTGAGTTTTCACCCTTTAACGACTAGTTTTTAAGAGTAATCTAGATATTCTACTCGATTAATTCCTATGAGTTACATTAGTCCCGTGCGAGGTGTTAGTGCCTCTTACGGAGCCGTTTGGGCACTGGTTTGGGTTTTCACCCTCTAACGGCATGTTTTTAAGCTCAATCTAGATATTTTTAAATTATCGTAATATTCTCGAATCAAGAAACCCGTGACTTAGCAATCAGTTCCTACAAGTTACATTGGTCCAGTGGGAGGTGTTCATGACGGCCCGTTTGGGGGTTGGTTTTGGGTTTCACCCTTTTAACGGCTTTTTTTAAGCTTAATCTAGATGTTTTCAAAATATCACCATATTTTCAAAGTAGGAGTCCCGTTACTATGCGGTCAGTTCGTACAAGTTAAATTGGTTATGTGAGAGGTGTCCATGCCTTTTAAGGGACTTTTTTGGGGTTGGTTTGGGTTTTCACCCTTTTAACGACTTGTTTTTAAGCTTAATCTAGATGTTTTTAAATTATCATCATATTCTTAAATCGAGAGACCCGTGACTACGCGGTCAGTTCCTACAAGTTACATTGGTCCCGTGAGAGGTGCTTATGCCTCTTACGGGGCCATTTGGGGGTTGGTTTGGGTTTTCACAATTTAACGACTAGTTTTTAAGCATTATCAAGATATTTTCAAATTATCATCATATTCTCAAACTGGGAGTCCCACGACTATTCGATCAGTACTTACGAGTTACATTGGTCCCGTGCGAGGTGTAAGTGCCTCTTACGGGGACGTTTGGGTTTTCACCCTCTAGGGGCATATTTTTAGGCCTAATATAATAATTCTCAAATTATCATCATATTCTCAAATCGGTAGACCCGTGACTACATAATCAGTTCCTACAAGTTATGTTGGTCTCGTGGGAGGTGTTCATGCATCTTACGGGGCCGTTCTGGGCTTGGTTTCTATTTCCCCCTTTTACCGTCTTGCTGTCAAGCTTAATCGAGATGTTTTTAAATTATCATCATATTCTCAGAGCGAGGGACCCGTGACTACGCAACTAGTTTGTACAAGTTACATTGCTTATGTGCGAGGTGTCCATGCCTCTTATGGGGCCGTTTGGGTATTGGTTGTGGTTTTCAACCCTTTAATGACTTGTTCGTAATCTTAATATAGATGTTTCCAAATTATCATCATATTCTCAAATTGGGAGATGCGTGACTACGCGGTTAGTTCTTACAAGTTACACTGGTCCCGCGGGAGGTTCATGCCTCTAATGGGGATATTTAGGGGCTTTTTTGGGTTTTCACCGTTTAACGGCTAGTTTTTAAGTGTAATCTAAATATTTTCAAATTATTGTCATATTCTCAAACCGAGAATCCCACGAATACGCGGTCAGTTCCTATAAGTTACATTGGTCTCGTGTGAGGTGTTAGTGCCTCTTACGAGGATGTTTGGGCTCTTGTTTGGGTCTTCACCCTCTAACGATATTTTTAAGCCTAATCTAAATATTTGCAAATTATCATCGTATTCTCAAATCGGGAGACCCATGACTATACAATTAGTTCCTACAAGTTATATTGGTCCCATGGGAGATGTTCATGCCCCTTACGTGGCCATTTGGGAGCCGATTTGGATTTTCCCACTTTAACGGCTAGTTTTTAAGCTTAATCTAGATATTTTCAAATTATCGTCATATTCTGAAACTAGGAGTCCCACGATTACGCGACCAATTCCTACGAGTTACATTGGTACCGTGCGAGGTGTTAGTGCCTCTTACATGGTCGTTTGGGCATTGGTTTGCATTTTCACCAACTAACGACATGTTCTTAAGCCTAATCTTGATATTTTCAAATTATCATCATATTCTCAAATTGGTATACCCGTGACTACGTTGTTAGTTTTGAAAAGTTACATTGGTCATGTGCGAGGTGTTCATGCCTCTCATGGAGATGTTTGGGGGTTCGTTTGGGCTTTCACCCTTTTAGTAGCTTGTTTTTTTAGCAAAAGTATGGATATTTTCAAATTATCATCAAATTCTCAAACCGGGAGTCCCATTACTACAATGTCAGTTCCTGCGAGTTACATTGATCCCATGCGCGGTGTTAGTGCCTCTTACGAGACTGTTTGGGCGCTAATTTGAGTTTTCACCCTCAACGACATGTTTTTAAGACTATTCTAAATATTTTCAAATTATTCTCATATTCTCAAATCGGGAGACCCGTGACAACGCAGTTAGTTCCTACAGGTAACATTGATCTTGTGCGTGGTGTCCATGCCTCTTACGGGGGTACCTGGGGGTTGGTTTGAGTTTTTACCCTTTTAACGACATATTTTTTAGGCAAAGTATATATATTTTCAAATTATCCTCAAATTCTCAAATCGAGACTCCCGTTAGTGCAGTGTCTGTTTAGGCGAGTTACATTGGTGCCGTGCAAGGTGCTAGTGCCTCTTATGCGGCGGTTTGGGTGCTGGTTTGAATTTTCACCCTTTAACGACTAGTTTTTAAGTGTAATCAAGATATTTTTAAATTATTGTCATATTCTCAAACTGGGAGTCCCCGACTATGTGGTCAGTTCCTACGAGTTGCATTAGCCCCATGTGAGGTGTTAGTGCCTCTTACGATGACATTTGGGTTTTCACCCTCTAGGGGAATGTTTTTAAGCCTAATCTAGATATTTTCAAATTATCTTCATATTCTTAAATTGGGAGACCCGTGACTACGCAATCAGTTCTTACAAGTTACATTGGTCCTAAGGGAGATGTTGCCTCTTACGGGATCGTTCGGGGGTTGGTTTGGGTTTTCATCCTTTTAACTGCTTGTTGTCAAGCTTAATCTAGATGTTTTCTGATTATCACCATATTTTAAAAGCGAGAGACCTGTGACTACGCGGTCAGTTCATACAAGTTACATTGATTATGTGTGAGGTGTCCATGCTTCTTATGGGGCCAGTTGGGTTTTCACCCCTTAATGGCTTATTTTTAAGCTTAATTCAAATGTTTTTAATTTATCATCATATTCTCGAATCGGGAGACCCGTGACTACGCGGCTAGTTCTTACAAGTTATATTGGTCTCGCGGGAGGTTCATGCCTCTTATGGGGAAATTTCAGGGTTGGTAGGGATTTTCACACTTTAATCGCTAGTTTTCAAGTCTAATCTAAATATTATCAAATTATCGTCTTAAATCGGGAGTCCCATGACTATGCGATCAGTTCTGACGAGTTACATTGGTCCCGTACGAGGTGTTAGTGCCTCTTACGGGGTCATTTGGGCCCTGATTTGGATTTTCACCCTCTAATGGCCTTTTTTAAGCCTCATCTAAATATTTTCAAATTATCATCATATTCTCAAATCGGGAGACCCATGACTACGCGATCAGTTCCTACAAGATACATTGGTCTCGTGGGAGGTGTTCATGCCTCTTACGTGGCAGTTTGTGCGTTGGTTTGGGTTTTCACCCATTAACGACATGTTTTTAAGCCTAATCTAGATATTTTCAAATTATCATCATATTCTCAAATCAGGAGACCCGTGACTACACGATCAGTTCCTACAAGTTAGATTGGTCATGTGCGAGGTGTCGATGCCTCTTACGGGGCCGTTTGGGCTTTCACCCTTTTAACGAGTTATTTTTAGCCAAAGTATAGATATTTTCAAATTATTGTCAAATTCTTAAAACGGGAGTCCCGTTACTACAATGTCCTTACATTGGTCCCGTGTGTAGTGTTAGTGCCTCTTACGAGGCCGTTTAGGCGCTAGTTTGGGTTTTTACCCTCTAACGGCATGTTTGTAAGACTAATCTAAATATTTTAAATTATAGTTATATTCTCAAATTTGGAGACCCGTGACTATGCGGTTAGTTCCTACAAGTGAGATTGATCTTGTGCGAGGTGTTCATGCCTGTTACGGGGTCGCTTGGGGGTTGGTTTGAGTTTTCACCCTTTTAACAAAATATTTTTAAGACAATGTATATATATATTTTCAAATTATCATTAAATTGTCAAACCTGGACTCCCGCTACAACAATGTTTGTTCCTACAAGTTGCATTGGTCCCGTGAGAGGTGTCAAACTCAAAATATCGCCCAAACGGTCCCGTAAGAGGACCTATTCAGTGCTTGGGTCAGCAGCCCTTGTGAAAACTTGTGAAAATGTTATATAAACAGTCATATGAGCTTTACATGAACCGAGCTCGAACAATACCACAATCTCTAACGTTATATTTGTAGATTTGTACCTTAGAGGGAAGTACTACGAAGCTAGGTGGCGTAGGTGGAAGAGGATCTTTTGGGGAATCCTCTTGTCTGCATCCTTCCTAACCGTATATGTGTACCTCACAAGAAATAAAATTAAAAATTAATAAATAAATGTTAAATTGGAAAATATAGATGTTATCCAACATAAATTAAACTAACCTTTCTTTAAATGATCGATAATCGAGTCTCGAATGCTCATTTTACTGATTCTATAATCATCATCCATGAAAAAAATATTTGATGCAAAGAAACAAAGAATATGATAATAATATTTTATCCCAACACCACAAAAGAAAATATAATATGCAAACAAACAAAAAATAAAGATAACAGTTATATTGTCAGATGTGATAGTTACTTTTACACTTGGGACTACAAAAGTTGATGCAATACCTAATTAGCACCAAGATAATTATTTTAACGATGTAAGAGATCCATGTTCATCAAACACAAAACCACAAAAGTTATAAAAGTTGACTCAATTACATCATTCGTCGGTGTCACCAGTGGGAGGACAGAGGCCATCGAGCCAATACATAATTCCATTTTTACCAACATTTTCCAAGTTCTCACAATGAGCTTGTTTTCCACCCCAAACTGAATACTTGGTCACATTGATGTCATCAAGTAAACTCTCACTTCATTCTTTCTCAACAAATGGAAGTGAACGGTAGAGACGGCTCTTAGTTGCGTTTTCCTCCCATAACCAACAAGTTCACGTGTGTGGGATAGTATTTTGCATTCAATTAGAGAGGTGAAATTTAGAACCTCGATTGCAGAGAGGGAAAGAGAGCACGAAGGAGTTTCGATCCAGGTGGCAATAACCTGTTTTCATGTGGATACTAATATAGCTATAGCCAAGTGGCAATAACCTGTTTTCATGTGACTTCCCTCTTACTACTACTTGGTTGAATCAGGCCATATATGAACACAACAGCATTCAACTATTTTCCCTTAATTTCATCTATGATACATGCTACCACTTTGTCTATGCCACTGCTTTTTCCTTTGCTTTCTTAACTTCATGATTGATGTTTGCGATTAGTTTTGAATTTAAAAAATAGATTCAAAGTCTATATTTTGAGAATGAAGCTGCTGATGGGGATTTTCTGTAATAGTCAAAAATATATTTGAATGTGATATTGAGGAATGCTAGAGAATATATACGACTTCAAAAAAATGGATAAGGATTTAGCAGAGATCTACCTTTCAAGTGCCACCCTCTTGTCCATGAGATATAGATTGTCAACACTTTCTTCCCCAAAAGGGGTCACGAAAAAATTATTCCCAAATGTATAACTGTAAAGTGAATAAATTATCCCTGTCATATCTGGAAAACACCCAAATAGTTGATGGATCAACAGAAAAAAATAATATTAACAAGAACATGGCGAGGCTAGAGCACCTGTTTGTTTATATAGGAGTGGCAATATATATTAAAGGAAGATCTACACCAACATAACAATAAAGCGTAGACAACTCCAACCTAACTGCTGAACTAGAAAGGGTTTCCTATATGGTCAAGGATCAGCCATAAACTAAACGATGGAAATATTAACATAGTCAAAATTAAAAAAATTACAACACTATGCAATTTCGTAATACCAGTGACACAAAATTCATCAGTACTAAACAAACACAATAATAACACCTCTAAAATTCATTTTTACAATCAACTTATAATCGATTTACAAAGGCAACAATATAATTTCATTATCATTCATGAATTAGAACTTTCATTTATTTAGCAGAAAAACTCACAGCATTTTTGTAACCAAATAAAGAATACAAGAATATCTACCTGAAATAGTCCTCTATTAAGACAAAGGACATGGTTTCACAGTGAGGGTAGCAATCTCAGTGTGAAATCAAAGATCCGATGGCGGTGTGAAATCGAAGACCCAATTATATGATTTTATAGTATTAAATCTGCTACCAGAGTTCCACACTATAATCGCAATCATTAGAAATAATCCTGGACTTCGCCGTTAAACGATCCACCCTCAACTCACACTTAACCTTCATTATGTAGTGAAAATTGAAGGAATGAGGACACTTTGCAGTGAAAATAGGGTGGCTATCCCCTCGTTTCATTGTGCCGAAGCATATGGATCATGTTTCCTGTAATTTTCAAACAAATGCGCATTAGAAATGATAAATATACAATTCATTTAAGAAAACAGTTTAACAACACAAATTTTTAAAGAATATATATTTGAGTGCAAGTTATATGCAATATGTATTTCATTTAAGTAAATCAATAAGTAACTAATGTTCAAATGTGAATCAGTAACAAACGTCAGACTGCTTTAAATAATATGGAGATTTCTTCCAAGTAATTTACACGATACAAATGTAAGAAATTATTATACACCAAATTAAGTGAATGTTCATTTTCCTTTTGTTCACCACATAAAGTCTTTATAATAAAGAAAATATATTGTACATATAATTTCGACTTAGATACACCAACTACAAAATGATATACATACAAAAAATTAACAGTAGACATGAACTAAAATTGAAGCCACACCCATCGAACCAAAAAATAAATAAAAAAGAGTCAGTCAATGTTAGTGTGCATTTGATAATGAAGTTGGGAAAAAAATCATTTCAATAATAAAAAATAGAAAGGGAGATGATGATTTGGCGAGATGAAGCATTTGATTATATGGAAAACCAAACAAGGAAGAGATGTCAATGACAGCAGGTTGAGGCCTCGAATTACGATGTCATCGATTCAGTATTTTGAGGATTTCGATCAGAAAATTAAGTAGAGTATGGCGGCGGTGATAACGAAGAATAAGATGATTAGGAGAGAGAGTGTCTAGAAGAAGCTACGACAAAAATAGCTCTGGCAGGGCTTTTTGCCAGCGTAGTTTTGAAGTCGACTGGTGTTTTCGGGTGGAGGGTAGCAGTAGGTTTGGTCTTTAGGGAGCTGGGTCTTCGATTTCACATCTCACATCTCAAAGAGGACGATGGAATGCAGCCTAAAGAGATAGAGAGACGGGGATTTGGTATAGAGAACTTTTGGTAGAAAAAGGGCGGGGAGAAGGTTGTCCCTCCAAAATGAAAATTGGAATTAGTTTCAATATTTTTCTTAATAATAAATTTAGCACATTTTTGGCATACTTTTAAACCGTGCCAGATTCTGGCACAATTTTAAACCATTCTCAATTAGGAATAAAATGTGACAGAATCTGGCACAATTATAAACCATGTCAGATTCTCTTTCTCCAAGCATGTCAGATCAACATTCTTGGTGTAGTGATCTATAAGGAACTATTTTACATTAGTTCCTATTACCATACACTCAAAAACTAGGAACTAATAGAGTACATAACAATCGTTCATGCCAATCGAAGCCTTCCTAACCGTTCATGTATACTATAAACAACTTCCTTCAACAACCTATAATGAAGGGTAACCTTGGGCCCTTATCCCTTTTATTTATCTACAAACGTGCTTCCTTCACATCTAAATTAAGAGAAACTGGGGGTACTAATTGGTAATTCTCATATTGGGACCCTCTGTTGTTCAAGCTTGAAGATGAAGTGAGAAAATCTAAGGATGGTTCAATTAAGCCATAGTCCATATAATATGGTGGGGGAGTGATGATAAGTTCTTCTTTTGGGGCAATGTTCGAAGCTAGATGGATCACTTGTTGCAGAATTTGAGGATCCTCAAAGTACCTATGGGCTTACATAATAATTGTCTCTTCTCTGAGTTGACTAGATAAAATATAGAGCTTGACCACTGGGTTGTTATTGCCCAATCCCGATCAATATCTCAGATAGACTTACATAGATTTTGGTAGACCTTATCCTTTATGGTATAATAAAACCTTTTGTGACTGATGCCATTCATTTCCAAATAGAATTCATCTCAAATATTCATATTTTCAAGAGAGAATTTATCTTTGCAATGTAATAAATAAGTTATAAAATAGTTTAACTAATAGGCTATCATAAGTTCCATGTAGGAGTAATAAACCTATCACTTGCTCTGATACCTTGTTGTCACACTTGATATTTAATGAACGGTATAATATGGTAATACAAAGAGAACTATAAAATAAATAAAGTTTCTGGTGTAAAGAATGGAACTTTATTCAAACTATGATGCAAACTCATCTTATTAAATTTTTGTTAATTTCTCACACTAAAAATCAAAAGGTGAAACTTAATCTATAACAATATAAGTTGATAAGTGGTAGTAAATATGTTGCACAATATGTCGTCGTCCTTATAAACTATATTAGTTGATAAGTGGTACATTTTATGTTTTATAATTGAATTATTGCACAGTTGAACCCATTATTATCGGTTATAGAGTCTTCAACTGCGCAACAATGCAATTATAACACATCAATTTAACATAGTTGGAGACAAAATTAAAATTGTTAAGCAATAACTCCGAAGAGCGTCATCCATATGGTATGAAAAACTAGGCACTCAATACACTGAGTCATATGCCTGAATAGATTTACCAGTGTACAACGGTAGTATATTCTGCAATACCTCGTATTTCTGTGTATTTTTATTTAATTAATTTGAGGAATTAATTAGGAAAAAATATGTTTTAATTAAATTACGAGAGTGAAGTACTTTAATGCGATTGGATGATAATTATGACTATTAAATATTAATCGAGAGATAGACACTGATTAATATTGCATTATGATATTACTAAGTGTGAATAGTAAAGAATTGATAATTTTGGTTAAACGACATAGTGAGTGATATGTGTGTATTTTATTTTATCTCATCGGAAGTCGCGTGTAGACTATTTTGAGGTGAGAAATGAGAAATATATTTTAAGTAACTCGTATGATAATTTATAGGTCACGGATGACTCCGATAGGGTCGAAATAGTCGCAATAGTGTACCTAGGGGTTTAGTGTGGGTCTCAGATCAATTTTGGACCAAACCGACACCTCTAAGGGTATTTTAGTCATTTTAAAAATAGAGGGTAAATGACCTAAGAAAATTAAAGCCCTATATAAGATGGTTAGATTTGGGGTTAGGGTTCATAACTCACAAAACTTAGAGAGGGCATTAGAGAGAAGAGAGAAATCATTCCCAAAAGGCTTAAGGAGAATTCTTGAAGTTTGGAAGGTATTCTTGCACCCAAAGAACCTAAGGAGTGAAGATTTGAAGAGGAAACATATAGATTCATTACCTTCATCACAAAATGAGACTCTTCAGTAATCAAGACAAGTTGCTTATTGCAAATTAAATTGAAGTTATAATACCCATGTGTAGGGATTGACAAATAATTTGATTATGAATAAATTCGTGGGAAGAATAATAAATTTAAAGCATGTTGGGATACTATTTCATGTAGATGAAATTATAAATGTAGAGGACTTTGAATTCAGATGATATTTCACTTATTTTCACGGATTTAAATCTGATTTTGTGGTTGAACCTTTGGGAAGAACATAAAACTAGGGTTTTTAACGTTTTATACGAGTAGAAATAGTTTTGGGTGATTGGTTGTGAATTGGGTGGTCTACCATGAGAGTTAAGGTGTTTTAATGGATACATACGCATGAAGAAGATGAATTGGGTCTATCAATGCTCGATCGATCTATCGACCGTTAAATATCGATCGATCGATGGATCGATCGATTGACCAAAGATGATTTCGGGTTCTTTCGCTTGCTTAAATTCTTGTGTTGACCAACAAGGGAGGGGAACCATAGGAATGATATTATACTTATTTCGGGACTGAATAATGACCAGCAGATATATTGCTGAGGTCCATCAAGGCCATTAGGTGTAGGACTTAGAAAATGGATCGATGAGGATACACCGACGGAGTCGCATATCGGTGGAAATTGGGAATTGAGTTACGAGAATATTTCATGTCAATTAAATATGTAGACCAGTAGGTTAGAGATAATAACTACTGAAATTAAATTTAAGGGGTAACTAGGGCCCTTTGGAATTATGTGAAGTCTTAAATAAAATATGATAGTGAAAGAAATCGTAAAGTAAATAGTACGGAGAGTATGCGAGAGATATATACAACGTACTAACATGTATTATCGGGTTGTGTGGATACCTATTAATTCATAGTACTACTTAGGTTGTGTGAATACCTAAAGTATACGATATATATTGTTGATCGAGGTATGATTCCGAGCCAAGAGATATAAATCACTATTGGTGATCGACATAGGATTCTGAGTCAATAACCCCTAAAATGTGATACAGGGAGGTGATTATATAGTATGTGTTTATAGTGTATATTGTGTTCAAAATATATATATACATAAAGTTTTCTTAATTATGTATTGGGGTCGATGATTATTCGGACTAATACAAAGAAGCTAGATTTGGGGTCGATGATTATCCGGACCAAATCAAAGATAAATGATATTTGGGGTCGATGAGTATCCGGACCAATATACATATGCATAACATTTAACTTGGGGTTGAAGGATATCCGAACCAATGTAAATGATAGGATGATCAGGGTCGATGATTATCCTAACCAATATTACTATAGTATATATTATTTGTGAAATATATACTTCATGATATTCTACTTATGTGGGAGAGTAGACTTGTAGATGATATATATATAGACATACATCTAAATGATAAATTAAGTAGAGAGAAACTTAATTCCAATATTTATAACTGGGAATAGCTATAATGAATTAAGTAATGAAACTTAATTATGGAAGTTGAATGATGATTAGTTGTCAAATGATATATGAATTAAGTAGTGACACTTGATTATGATGATTAAAAATAACATATGTGAATGTTATATGAAAACTAAATAACATGCGAGAAATGATAATAATGAAGCGTGTTGCATGGGCGGTACTAGAGAGTAGACTTGATTTGATCGGTTATATACTTTAATCGAGATAACTTGGGTATAATAACTAGGTGGGCTAAGTATAGAACGTTAGGTGTGAACATTAGATGAGAGGTGAAGAAACTCAAGGGAGTCTGCGTGAGCCTAACATGTGTAATCCATAACTAACTTTAATTGCGATAACCTTCTTGCTAAATATTTTCAAATGTTTTGAGTACTAAATCTCGCTATAAAAATATTTTCAAAACCTTTTAGGTGTCTAGCCATAGTGATGCCATACTTGATGGTTTCATTCCATGGACTCGGAGCTATAACACTGTGGATGCTGACAAGACTTTGAGTAGTCGATTCTTTCATTCAGATCTAGCATAGGATCTCATTTTTTTATATCATGTTTGGACATGTGATCCGTTGTCGGTATTATAGTTTCAGTTTTGTATCAGTTTTACCTTGCAGTTTAGACTTGATTTATTACTTGGTTTTGGTTGTTTTTGCCGATGGTTTGTTCGTCATGACTTTGTTTTATTTATACATCATGTTGGTTTGGACTCAAGTATATTGTGAATATTATTTATTTTTCGAACTATGTATTTGTTCTGTTTTAATTGGAAGATAAAATTTGGCAGCGGTTTAATTAACTATTAGGTGGTTAGTAATTAATTTGTTTTTTCCGACAGTGATGCTAAGAATGAACCATATGAGAAACCTGTCTTAATTGATAAATGCCTGATCACACGATATTTAATTAGGCGGAGTGCCACATATTCCCCCATTATAATTTATGCCACAAGGGTTAACAAAATCATAGATTTCTCATAAGTATTAAATCAATATTCAATGCATTTATGATGTTAAAAAATGAGTTATGAGAATGAGAGCCAGAGTTTAAGGGCTATGACTTTGTGATATGAACAATTGTTGTATGATAAATCATATTACGAAGCAATATTGAATTAAAATGACATGGTTTCATATTAGGCTTTGGTTAATTCAAACTTCGTGAAAAGGGATCTATAATAAGGTTTCTATAATAAGTTAAAATATTGCGAGGCTTAGGGAATGGACATAAATAATGGGTATGTAAAAATGGATGGATGAATTCATAAAAACATTGAATGAAAAATTTAATAGGATCAGAATTGCATTTATGGAAAGTTTATTCACTTAATTAATTTGAATTTTGAGCAATTTTGGACATTAGATAAGTGGGATATAGATTGTATTTACACTTGCATTGGTTTTAAGTTTTGGGGTTAAAATTTAAAAAAAAAACTTGAGGGGTTTACGTGCAAATTTTAAACTTAAAAACTTATTTTCTCCTTAAGTTTCTCTGAGAACACTTTCTACGTGACCAGATAGGATGATGCAATATATCATTTTACCCGAAAATTAAAATAATGTTTTTGGGAAAGAAATAGGATCTTTTGATTCTGAACACACTCATGTGCTAGGTCAAACATCCCACGCGCCTAAACTGCATCATGTGCCTAAGGATGATCACGATGAGTGTACGAAGAAGGTATAGTCTGAATGTATTTTGAATAGTGTGTGCAAATAGGATAGGACTATGTTAAATTTAATATACGAGGATCATCTATAGATTCTCTCGAGCAAGTCCGTTTCAAACATTGAAGGCATCACTAATGTCAACCTGTGAGCCATTTCTAATTAAATTCATTGGTTTGCAAACTACCTCTCCGAGTGATATTACACTAGCTTATGCATTTCACTTCCTTTTTGCCACTAAATATTAGGGGGGAGGGGGTTATCACGTCAAATAGGACTTGTAGGATTATGTTTTTCAAAACATTATTCATCCTTCGAAGAGGAAGTTATTAAAATTCATGTCCTTTAAGAATGCCAAACCTGAGGAGCGTCTTCAGGTAGCGACAAATCTAAGAGAATAAATAAAATTACTTGAACTTGAACTGAGTAAAGTTTTATCTAACGATGAAGAGGTGATGTCGGATATGGGAACCTTCTGGGAAGGTTTCAATGTGTGTGTGTGTATATGAGAGAGAGAGATAGAGAGAGTTGTTTTAATCTTGTAACGGGTAGTTAGATTGTATAGGATTTTTCTCCTCACCCCCTTTTTTGAACTCTTGTAATAGTTTTGCCTTCTCTTCGAGTAAGGCTTTTTGGAGATATGAAATAAAATTTATCATTATTTATATCTCACTTGTGCGTTTGCTTTGCACTTCATTTTATTATCACCGAGAAAGTAGTTCAATCTTTTTTTTAATACCCCCACATCTTGTTTGACCTGATTACGACAATGAAGCATTCTTTATTTCTCGTTCTTAATAAATTAAGCCTTTTATTTTATCTTATCCATTCAATTTAACTTATATAAAAACATCTTTTCATGTTTATCCACCTATCTTAACATATATGAACATACCTTTTCACGTTTATACATTTATTTTAACTAATATGAAAATATCTTTTCACGTTTATCCACATATTTTAACTTATATGAAAATATTACATATAAATACCCACTATTTACACATTTTAATTTCATATCTCCCCTAACTATTCCAATTCAAACCTAACTAGAAAATCAAAACCTCCCTCCTGAAATCATGTCACTATAGAGAATTTCACCAAGCTCCAGTGGAATATGTGAACCCATGAGCATGATGGAAGCACCACATGCGAGGAAGAGATCAAGGGAGAAATCAAGAGTGAGAGAGACGAGAGAAAAAGAAAGAGAGAAAAAACAAGAGAAACAAAACAAAAAAAAACACATCTTGCTCCTACAAAACTAACCCACGAGCAAGTTAAAAAAATGGAAACTTCGTAAGGTTCTTTTCCATTTTTCAGTCATATATATATATATATATATATATATATATATATGTGTGTGTGTGTGTGTGTGTGTGTGTGTGTACATGTAACCGTGTGCATTCATGATAGTGTGTGTGTGTGTGTGTGTGTTTATGTGTGAGTATTTGTATATATTTGTTAGATGCGTATGTTACGAGGAGAGGAAAGAAAAAAGCGAGTCCAAAAAGCATAGTGTGTGTCAGAATAAAATATTTGCTACATGATTATTCGGTCGAAAAAGAAAGAAGTCATTCTTTTTAAACCAACGGTAATTATGTATATGCACGATAAAAGGAGAGTTTTTTATCTTTAAAAATCTATATCATTTAAACCGATATTTAGAAATATATGAAGAACGTACCATTGGGTTCGCAGTAACAAAAGAAATATTTTTATGCATAAACATTTTTAATTTGACTCTTTTTTTTACGATGTCAAATTTGGGCCATTGTGTCAATTAAGGGTCTCCAAATATCAATTATAATATCATTTTTATGACATAAACCATGTACAAATAATGTTCATACAGTAATTTGTGTTTTCACTATAAACCAAGTTATATATTTTTAACTTCAAGAAAATACTATTTTTATTTTATTTTTCCGAACGAAATTATCGCGATAAGTTATAATAGTTAAGCGGAGATTGTAACTCCAATCCTATATAAATTGTGAATAAGTATGAGTCCTCTATCCAAATAACCACGATAATTTAATTACGAACCAAGCTACGTAAATAACGAAACATTTATCTTGGATTATCCGTAGTAACATTTGTCTTAAAAATCACGTCAAACATGACAAGCAATAGAGAACCAGTCGAGCTAAGCACTAGTTTCGGGTAGGTTCTACCTTTTTAATAGTAATTCAATGTATTTGATATACTCCTATTAATATCATATTGTGATAGCTCGAATTTACTCTTAGTATGTGCATGTTATGATACTTCCATACTACATATATTAATAAATATAATTTATATATGAATATGGGTCATATGGATCAAGTTAACCCTTCTCATATAATAATTGATTTCATGAGATTATTAAAATAATTGAATTTTTTTACCTCCTGCACCTATGGGCAAATGTTCATGTTACAAGCATCAGTATTAAGTAAGGAGTATACTGTCGTGTTATTCCATGGAACCTTTTAAGTTCGCCTAAGGTTTCAGATGTTTGAAAGATGGAGTTATTGCTACACATGTATGACTCACACTTTAATAGTGTGCCTAGTTGGTTACTTTCCTCTAAAGGTTTTGGGTTGATAATTATTTGGTTATACTGATCATGCTTAATTATTTTACACCCCTTAGTGAACTGGTAAGTATGGGAATTATTAGTTCAAAGATCCTTAATTTCTTTATGAGATCTTTGATATGCTTGTAAGAAACATTGCTCATGCTTCATTTGGAAAACAGTTAAATCTAGATACATTCCAACTTCCATCTATAAATTTTTATAGAACTCGTTAAAATATTCTCAGCAACTTTTCTAATTCTTTTCCTTCCACTTATTTTTCACAGGTACCTATAGGTAATGATGAACACTTTAGGAATCATTTGATACATAGAGACAAGGAGATATCTTAATAGAAGAGAAAAAATATGCATAAAAGTTTGACAGAAGGATGAATGTTTGAAACTACAGTTGTAAGATGTTTTAGTATCAATATATCCTTTAGTCAGATCAGTATGCATGTCTCATTTATGATTTAGCATTGTTTTAAGATAAAACTTGAATCTAGGAAAATCAAGGTGTGATGATTTTGTATCAGAGTCGATTCAGGTCTAAGTTTGCCTATGCGGGACATGAGTTGAACTTATGATTATAAAGGTTGATTAAGATACAAGGTGATAAGGGTAAGATGTTTAGACAAGTATAAGGAAAATCGATCTCCAAGTTACATGACGGATATATGACATATTAAGATTTTTCCTAGGTAAAAATTTTAAGGATAAAAGTATAGTTTCTAGGCTGATATAATTATATAAATATTACGAGAAGCATCCTTGAACTACAATTTTGAGAGATGTGATTAATTCAGATATTTAGATTTTATGTAGTCAATAGAATGATTGATAATTTTACTATTATTAAGATATAATTAAGGATTTAGAGGCATACTAAGAAAGTTGTCTTATGAAGGAATTGTTACAATATAATCCACAAGTCTATACACACACCTCTTTTGTTTAAATTATTCACTTGACACTCTCCGTGAGAATAATTTTTTAATTTGGAACACCATATTTAAAAGTCATCACACTTTTCAATTGATCTTTTTTATTTTCTTCTTCTATGGTGCACTCTTTTTATACTATATACTATTCCCACCAGATTACAAGAGGAAATTACTTATGTTGAAATGGTACCCAAATTGTATTAGATAGGGAAATCGTAAAAGAATGCCTTAATGCGAACTATGATTTTCTTTAGAAAAATTAAGCGGCATTAGAAATGTTAAGATAAATTGTTACACTCTTTATAACATAATGGAATTACTTACTTAATCCAATCCCACAACTATAAATTTCTCAAATTCTACACAAACCTGATTATGAATTGCAATTAGTTAACTAAAACCATATACCTTATAACCATTATTAATTACTTTTAGAAATCACTGTGATTCGGGATATCACTGAAAATTTAATATCCCGAGAAACATTACGAGTTCAGTAATGAAACATAATTTCTTAACAATAAAAAACTAGAATAGTTATGATCGGATGTTACCTTATATAAACCATCTACATAACCTTAATACCACAAATGTTTTTCCCTCATAAACCATTTTCCCAAAGAAACCCCAATATGTAACCCAAATAATCTTATTAATGGGCACGATAAGTTTTCACCCATGGTAGGTGATAACAATTCAGTATTATGTCACAAAATTCTTCTATTATTGTATCATAGCCCTAGATATCTTGTTATCATTTACAAACTCATTTGTATAGTCCAGAACATGTTAAAGTTGATTAAATTTTAAAAACCCTAGTTTAATCTTGAAGTAGTTAATTCCTTTTAACCCAGTTCCATGGAACCCGTTCTTACATAGCATACTATATAACCTTGAAATAAACCACTGTTATAACCACGATGGTAATATTTCACCTGTAGGACTCACAATAATGAGTGCCTAGTTTTTGCTTACCATATGGTTGCCTCTCTTAAGAGTTTTGACTCGACACTGTTACTTGATCTCCATTTTTTGGATGGAATTGTTACATGTATTGTTATTAACCCTAAGCCTCATGAATAAATAATTATGGGTTTTCTTGTTTTAGAAAGCATCCTCCACCTTAATCATTTTGAACATGATATTTCAAAATTCTAGTAATATCATCATTCTACTTATTGTATATTGCTTCGGATGATTATTATTATTTAAATATTCAACTTCCTATACTTACCCGATTCTATCAAAGTTTTACCCTAAATAAATAGTTTTTGATCTTAATCAATGAGACCTATATACCATACCGTGTCGTATCAGAAACCCTTAGGCTCGGAGTACTTGTACTTTTCCTTGTTAAGCTAGTATGAGTCATCATGGAATTACTAGTTAGTTGGACACCAAGTTATAGATACTTACTCGAATCTCCTACTTGAGTTATAAAGGACCCCATGACCACATCGGCAACTTACCTCTTTACAAATAAAAGTCTTTTGGAAACTCAGATTTCCGTTACTTCATAACATTAGCCTGCTCCTGATTCTATGGTCTTCATTTGATTTGAAATTATGTAAAATCCCTCAGTAAATGTTCTTGGAGTAAATAAATATGTTTTGTATAGATAGTCTATTAATTTCACAGCTCTATTGTAAAGTATATCTACAATGTATCCTAGTAAAATTCTTCAAATAGAATAACCCTATGACCCTCTAGAACTCTAAAGAGATGTACGATAGCCATTTAAATTAAGAACAGTCAAATAAAGTAACCATATGTTCAAACCTCACCCCAATTACTTTCATTAACCTTATTATAAGTGCCTTAGATGTCTAGTTAGTACCGATTCACGAGTAATTTCAAATTTTCATATTTATGCTATCTCCTGTATAAATATTGGAAATCCTAATCTCCTGTTATGCGATGAAGAAATCCATGTATTTTCGGACCACACAAAGTTTGAGATTGACCTTCACCCAAAAGTACTTGCATTTGAGACAGAGACGTTGAATGGAATTATGAGGATTATACATTCAAGTTAAACTACCATCTAGGAAAATGAAACATTGCAGCTAACATCTTAAGCCGCAACCCTATTGGAAGATTTAACAACTTAATTTCCTATGATGTTGCTGCTACCATAAAATAATATGATCTTTAGCCAACCCCACTTTTTTTAAAATTCAATAACATTGCTTACCCAAAACTGAGAAAGAAAAGATGAGAACAACCATTGCCAGATCTCTTTGTGATGAAACAACCAACCAAAAGTAAAACTAAAAAATTATCATACGATAGGGAAAAAAGTCTACGATTTAGATATAAAGTATATGTACCTAATGAATTGTGACTAACATAAGAGGCATTATAAGAATCTCATCGTTCTAGATTCACGATACATCATGGAAGCTCAAAATGTCTCATGTACTGAAGAAACCGTATTAATGGACTATAATGAGAAGTGATGTTGAGAACCTTATGAGAAGATGCCTTACTTGTCAATAAGTAAAACATAAGAACACCAGTGTCCTATTGGACTTTTCCAACCTCTTTCGATCCTAGAATATAATGGAAATGGGATCACGTCACCATGGATTTTATTAGCAAATTATCTCGTAAGTCCCAAGGATGTAATTTTGTATGGTTAATAATAGATCGACTCACTAAAGCTGCCCATTTTATCTGAATGAAACCATTGACACTTTCCAAAAGCTTAGTACTAGGATTTGTAGTAAGGTCATTAACATGAACAACTCAGTCAGTGTACATAGAAGCTAAAAATGACATCGAATATTGGAATACAAGCATGCTCCTTTAGACTATACATACCACTCAAAGTGAATGAGTTAGATTAGACATCATTATGACATAACGTCATCCTACCTTGAATACACAAATCATTGCTTGTATGTTTCCAAACATTATTAACTAAGAGTTCATAAACATCAATATTTGGATTCAATATACTTCAAACAGTAATATTCTCTTGTTAAATGATATGGATGATAGTAACCTCCTTCATATAGTTGTATAAACTATATTTAAACCACTTTTTATTAAAAAAAAACATCCAGCTATTTAGTCCAAAAATACCCAAAATTATAGGATATATCTAGAGTAGCATGATGTACTTTAAATAATCCTTTTACTTTTTTATGTATATTGTAGATTCCATGAGATGATTTCTACAATATTAAACACCATACCTATTGCGATCCTTAGTAAAACCGCCCAAGAACCAATCGATTCTACAAGCCTATTTGAAATAGCTAAAACTAGCAGATGTTACCTTATGTCCTAAAATATTGTCTTATAAAAAGTCACATCCCACCTATGTATTATTATGGTGTCTAGGAAGTTAAGTAAACATCACATAGAGATACCAGATATAGTTTCTTTTAGTGTTCAAAATTATACCTCTTTACGGAATTATCAACTATAATAAACAATTGATGTATTTTTCCTGATTAAACAATAAGTGACTTCACAGCCATCGTAAAAATGTCTAGTAGTTTCTTCATTTGTCCGCTATCAATAGAAAGCCAACGTTCAAAAAATTCAATTATAAATGGTCGACCTATATTTTTCAAATGAAATTTTCTACTTACCTACTGTTAAAATGGTTATCAAATAATGTTATTATGAAATCAATGTTCCAAATCTTTAGTACACTTTATAGTTACCATCTTTTATAGCATGAAGTATATTGTGTGTGAAACGAACTTTAGACAACTAGACTATGCATAGACCCTCGTTACATAAACCTTTGTTACGATACACGATGCATGCAAAGCTTGTAAAAATGTCGATTAGTTATCTGAAACCCCATTTTGTTTTAATCCTGGTTACATAATTATCCTTTATATAGTTATATTTCCTATCAAAACATGAGAGGAACGAGTTTAGTAAAGTATCGTAGTTACATGATAAACATACAAACCTCAAAACTATCAAGTCAATAAGTAATCATTTTAAAAGTACTATATACCTTCGACGATGTAAGTACCATGAGAATTTGAAACTCTAAGAGTATATGAAATTTTGTGGATGAATATTTTTTAAGGTGGGTATATTGTAATACCCCACGTCTTGTTTGACCCGATTACTGCAATAAAGTGTTATTTATTTATCCTTATTAATATATTAATCCTTTTATTTTATCTTATCCACTCATTTGTACTTATTTAAAGAAAACTTTTCACAATTATCCACCTATTTTCACTTATATGAGAATATTCTTTTACACTAATCGAATTATATTAAATTATATGAAAATATATTTTCAGTTTTATCCACTGATTTTGACTTATATGACAATATTACAAATAAATACCCACTATTTGAACATTGGAATCGCATAGCTCTCCTAACTCTCCCACTAAAAACCCAAATAGAAAACAGAAATCTTCCTTTCGAAATCATGTCACTATAAAGAATTTACCCAAGCTCCAGTGGGGGTGTGAAACAACCAGCATGACGGGGAGCACCACTCGCGAGCAAGGCAACAAGGGATAAATTAAGAGTGAGAGAGATGGGAAAAATGAAAAAGAGAAAAAGTAAGAGAAACATAACAAAAAAAACCACATCTTCGTCTTCCAAAACTAACCCACGAGCAATTGAAAAAAAAAGACAAATACTAGGTATGGTTCTTTTCTATTTTTCAGTCACACACACACACACACACAAACACACACACACACACACACACACACACACACACACACACACACACACACACACTGTGTACTGTGTGCATGTGACCTATGTGAGAGTGTGTGTGTTTAAATATGTATGTATTTATATATGTATGTATATATGGTATATATGTGTATATATATAAGTGTGTTTGTGTGTGTGTTGAGTTTTATATATATATATATATATATATATATGTGATAAGGATGTTTTTAAATTGTTTACACGTTTTAATGGTGAAGAGCAATGCCACCTCCATACACATTTTCACAAAATGGAGGGTTGAGATCAACTTCCTCCATTTATATTTTGAATTTTGAATTTAGTTTTGCTTTTGATTTCCATCTTCGTAACTTTTGCTTTTGTCTGAAAAAAAAGTTGCTTGCTCAGTATCTCTCACTTCACCCCCTCTCACGAACAGGTACACTCTCTCTCTTTCCCCTAACATTTGTCACTATTGGTTTCACAAAGAGGTTGAATATCTCCCCCAACTCATTTATCACTCTTGGTTTCAATTATAAGGTTGATTTTTGTTGTTAACTGGAAAAATGTTTTGGAAAGGTGTTTTGGTTGTTAACTTGCAAGATGAAGGAGGACCCTGCGATTTTCCTTTTCTCCATTATCATTTGTTATGCAATCATTAATTTTTTTTGGCAAATTCTCATGTTTTATGTTGTTCAGTAGTTTATTTGAAGCTTCTTTTAGTATTTAAATCATGTTTTATGTCGTTTGAATATGTATCTTTTTTACATATGGAGTTCCATGGATGTTTTTTGGCCTCACTCTCCAAATGGTAACTTTGTCTCTCTCTTGAAAAATTAGTGTTTCTCCCTACGAACGTTGCTGGTATGCTCTCTATATATACACTATTCCTTTTAAACTCTTTTTATGCAATCTAGGGTTTTTTGTTTTTCAATTGTCTCATCTACCTCTAAATTATAAACGTAGCACTATTTGTTCAATTGGGTTTGAATTTAGTAAAGGCCTACTAAGTTTTTGATAGAATGTTTAGGAGAAATTATGGTTAGTTGGTGTTTAATTCATTATGTTCGGTTGGTATTTAACAATAGTTATACATACCTTTATCGTAACAGTAGTTAGGACATAGAAATTTGATTTTTCAAAAGTTACTTTTAATTTTTACTTTTAATTTTTAATATTTATGAGAAGTGGCCTTATTTTTATGTTTGACTAATGACAAGGCAACTATCTTAAAAACAGGTAACACAAAATTTCACAAAAACGTACACTCATTTTGCAGAGTACATGAACATATAAATATTGCTTTACTAATAAGGTTGTTAGAAATATACTACGTTATATGGTAATAACATCAGAGTACATGTGTCTATGGGGAGATTACCAACAAAGAATAGGCTGAGTGAAGTTATTCTATAGGGACGGGAAGGAGCTGATAAAAAAAGAATAAAAGAATAAAAATACATAGGTATTTTTATAGCATTCAATATGTAAAAAACTTTGGAAAATATATCTTACAAAAGGCAATATGCGGAAAAGTTTGGATTACAACTCAAAATATATCTTTTAATTAAATTATGACTTGCATTTTTACATTACACCAAATCCTACGAATGGTCACCCCAGGGGGTCATGGACCAAAGCCCTGACCCGCTGGTCATGGCCCAAAGCCGCGACCACATAAAATTTAGCATGACCATATTCATGACCCATTGTGTCCATGGATGCTCTTGGAAGTGGTCACAGATCAAATTTCGGAGCAGTATGGGTCATGGCGCTAGGCCATGAACAGGTCGTGACCATCATGGTGATAAATTCGCACCAAAGTTCCCTTCAAGTTTGGTCACGGTAAGGTCACGGATAAAGGCCGTGACCAAGGCCACAATTCACACCTAATGGGTCACAATTTTGGGTCGTGAGCATCTCAATTTTTCACATGCATGGGTCACGGCCCCCAGTCATGACCAAATGGTTATCTACACACTGATGTGGAAACAATTTAAGGGTCATAGCAACGGGTGAAGGCTATAGGCCATGACCAGTGTCCCTATAATAAAAAAAACGCCTTCATTTCATTTCTTCCCGCATCAATCTCTTTCTCTCTCTTTCGGCGATTTAAATTCTCAAACAACAATTTCGGCTCTCTCAATCTCAAATCTCAACAGTAAATCCTAATTTTTTTATTTATGTGTTAAACCCTAATGTATATGTGTGTATATGTGTATGAATGTGTGTGTATTTCTGTGTATGTGTTTGTTTATGTGTGTATATGCATATGTATATGTGTGTATATTTGTATGAATGCTTGTATATGTGTGTATACGTCGGTATATGTATGTCTATGCGTGTGTATATGTGTAAATATATGTGAATATGTGTGTATATGTGTGTGTATGTGTGTATACATTTTTTTTCCAGAAAAGGGATGTAATATTTAGGGATTGAAATTTATCGCATTATTTATTGGGTATTGTTAACATTGATTGGGAGTTGTTATTTAGAGTTAAAAATTAATTAGATTATTTAAGGGTATTGTCACTATTAGTATTAACTGAATGGGGTTACTTAGGGATTAAAAGAAATTGCAAAATTTAAGGGTATTGTCATTTAGGGCTTGAAATTTATTTAGAGTTTGAAATTAATTGAGTATTATTAGTATTGACTGAATGTGGTTATTTAGGGATTAAAATAAATTGCATTATTTAAGGGTATTGTCATTTAGGTCTTGGTATTTATTTAGAGCTTGAAATTAATTGAGTATTTTAGGTTCCGCAACCTAATCAAATTAATTTACTCAAAATCCTTTCCATTATCAAAACCTTAATCAAATTAATATACCCTTATACCTTAACCGTAGGACTCATATTCACACCCTCGTATATGTTTCTCAGAGAAAATAAGGCATGGTGATGATATATGGCAACAAGAGTTGGAGAGGTTGCAATTTGAATCCTCACATAACTCTCCTATTAGCGAGCGTCATATAAAGGGTACTCCTATTTATAGGTATGGAAATAAAAAGAACGAACAATCTAACTACCTCATAAATCATGGAGTTAATATCCAACAATATTACCTGTTCGATCGTATTCTATTTTGCCTACCAAAAAACTGGGATGACGTTATACAAAATATATTTCACACACATAATCCCGACGTAGCCCTGACCTTGGTTACATTGTTGGAGAAGGTAAAAAAACAATCTACCCAAGGTGAAAAAACAATCTACCCATTATGGATACAACTGTGTATAAAGAGCATTGGCATAGAATGTGATGTCTCGCTCCATATGCACGCTAAATTAAATCTTGCCAACAAGTTCAAAATGATGGGATTCCAAGTTAATGTCAGAGATATATACACATCAATGATAGATTGGTACTAAGAAAAAGTCATGTGAATGGATGAAATGAAGGGGTGATCTGAATATCTTAAATGTTCATCCATATACGACGAGAAATGAGAATACAAAATTCTTTTTTTATCAAAAATAAAATATTTTTCACCTTTTAATCTTTTTCTTAAAAATTGAAAGTCGTTTTGTATTTTTCAAAATTTTTCAGAAAAACAAAACTCTTTTTGCAATTTTTGAAAATATGAAAATAGAAAAAGAATATAAATACAATGACAGTACAATCTAGGAATAGAAATATAAGTCGTAAACAGGACAAGCACCTTACACTAGATAAAGTACCCGAACTCAGCCAACGGGGCAAATACCTAAATATTTTCTAAGATCCTTCGAGATCTAAAGGTTTTGTGAAAATATCGACCAATTGACGTTCAATGCTCACAAAGCTCAAGGACACGACTTTCTCCTCAATTAGGTTATGTATAAAATGCTCGCATATCCTAATATTCTTCATACGCGAATATTGGACCAGACTTCGGTAAATATGGATCACACTCATATTATCACAAGAAATAGTCATCGTGCCTTGTGAAATCCCATAATCTTCCAAAATTTTCTTCATCCATAAGAGTTACGTGCAATAACTCCCAATGATAATATATTCAGTCTTCGCCGTCAACAAAGGTATGGAGTTTTGCTTCATGCTCAACCAAGAGAGAAGAGAACTCCTAAAGTAGAAAAACCCACCCGAGGTGCTCCTATAACCATCGATATATTCGGCCGAATATGCATTTGAATAGGTGGACAAACGGTCATTGGTATCGAAGGAATACCAAATACTGTATGAAAGAGTTCCACTCACATATTTGATGATACGTTATGTGTGAGTAAGTTTGAATCTTCCAGGGACACCTCGTACGTGCACATACTCCAACACTAAAAGAAATATCAGGACGACTAACGGTCAAGTAGAGTATACTACCTATCATACTCTGATAAAGGGTTTTCTATACATCTTTGTCTAAAGTTTCTTTGCTAAGCTTTATAGATTTACTCATAGGGGTGCATGAGTTCTTAGCAGAGTCTAGAACAAACTTCTTCACAAGGTCTCTTGCATAATTGGATTGAAATATGAATATCCCATCCTCAAGCTGACAAACATGGACACCTCGGAAGAACGTAACCTCACCTACCATGCTTATTTTAAACTTGCTTTTTATCTCATCCTCAAAAGTGTGAGCATGATGGGAGCACGTGTATCCAATTACTATATCGTTCACATAGACTTGGGCAACCAAAATAACACCACTCTTTCTCCTCAAAAATAACATCTTATCTGCTCCCCCTATCTTAAATACACGAGCTAAGAGATAGGAAGTGAGCCTCTCATACCAAACATGGGGTGTTTGCTTCTTACCATATAAGGCCTTTTTAAGATAATAGACATGCTCGAGGTTCTTTGGATTTTCAAACCCTTTTGGTTGTTCCACATAAACCTCCTCATGTATAATGCCATTTAAAAAGTAACTCTTGACATTCATCTGATATAATTTGAAGCACATGTGATATGCCATGGCAAATAGTAAAAGGGAGGATTCAAGCCTCATAAAAAGAACGAATGTCTTTTCAAAGTCTATATCCTCGATCTGTGTGTACACTTAAGTGACCAACCTTGCCTTTTTGTGAACTATGGTACAATTCTCATCCATTTTATTCTTGTAAATCCACTTGGTACCTATCATATTAGACCCTCTAGGTTGGGCAACTAAGTCCCATACATTGTTCTTGTAAAACTGAAACAACTCATCTGGCATGGATGATATCCAATGCTCGTCCTTGAATGCTTCTTTCACATAATTGGGCTCGACTAAGGAGGTGTAGCTTAGATAGCTAACCATATTTTCGAGTTAATAAGGAGTCTTGACACCTAGTGCAGGATCACCAAGTATATCAGAAGGGTCATGAATATTTCAAACCCAAGTGGGTCGATCCCCTAATTCAGGAGTGGGGTCCACCGTGGTAGTATAAGGAAGGATGGGATCGTGATGTTTATTAACTTTATATCCTTAGAGCTTGCAAGGTTAAACACCCTATAAGTCCTATTAGTCACTAAATATCATAAAAATATCCCCTCGTCGCTTTGGGAGTCAAACTTTCCTAAGTACTCTATCTCTTAAGATGTAGCAAGTACTCCTAAAGATAGAGAAGTATGATAGGTTGGGCTTCTTCATAGTCCACGACTCATAAAAATTGTGTAGCGTGTGTGGACAAAGATATACCCTATTCATTGTATGGCATGCGGTGCTCACCATGTATGCCCAAAAATGTGTAGTCATGTTTCTTCCAAGAAGCATGGATCTAGCCATCTCTTGTATCGTTTGGTTCTTCCTATCAATAATACCATTTTGTTGAGGAGTACGAACGGCCAAAAAATTATCTTTGATGCCCACTCCATCACAATATTATGCACTTTTGCTTATTTAAATTCAATGCCATTGTCACTACGCATTCAATTAATATTAACATCCGGTTAGTTTTGTAGGAAATAAAACTTGGTTGTTAAGAAGTCAACCGCATCGAATTTTTTTCTCTAAGGAACCCTATGATAGAGTATCTAAAAAAGTCATCAACCATTACAACAATATATCTCTTACCACCTAAGCTCTCCGAGCGAGTAGGACCTATAACATCCAAGTGAATTAACTCCAAAACACGGGAGTTGGTAATGGTTTTCAAATTTTGATGGGGACTTTGAATTTGTTTTCCTTGTTAGTAAGGTTTACAAACTGAGGGAATTTATTTCCTAAGTGATGGTAACCCACCAATTAAGTCCCTTTTAACCAATCTATCAAGATCTCTAAAGCTCACATGACATTGTCGTTCATGCCAAAGGTCCATAGAGGAGACATGGTACTGTTGCACACAAAGGAGGACTTAGGCACAATCAGTTAACAATTTTCTTCAGTCCTCACACCTTGTAGCAAAAGTTCACCGGATTGGTCATTAACGTTACACTCGGACCGGTCAAATTTTACTGCAAAGTTTCCATCACACAATTTCCTTATGCAAATGAAGTTCGCTCTCGACCCCTTTATATAGAAAACATTATCTAGTTTAGGGAATCTGGGTATCTTAACACAACCACGCCCTAAATACTATACCTACTCCTATATCCAAAAGTGAATTTTCCTTCCATACGATCCCCAAGGTGGGTAAAAAATTCAATTTCACCTATGATGAGCTAGAGCACCCACTATCAAAATACCATTGGGAAGAATTTAGAACCTTAAGAGAAACGTGAGCAACAAAGGCTTTGTTTCTTTACTTTGGTACCCAAGTTGAGGTAACCTTTTGTTTACCCTTATCATTGTTGGCTCTGGTGGAGCGTTGGAAGCATTCACAAATGTAAAATACATCCATTAAAATTGTTCCATCAAGCTATGTGAAGTGGAGACTAGAAACTCAACTTACTCTCTCGGACTAGAAAAGTCGCTAGAGTGGTGCGTGAGAGTACGTGTACGCCTATTTCTACCTAACTTAAAGTACAACTCCCTAAGGTGACCTTTCCTTTTGCAAAAAGTGCAAACATAGACTTGTTTGTGTCTACCTTGGTTCGATTTCTTAGTTTAAACTTTCTTTTGTTTTTTAGGTTGAGGACAAGTTAATAACAAATTTAGGAACGGATTCTGGTGTAGTATGGAAAGTAGATGGACCATCATAACCTATTCCATGCCTCTGACCAAATCCTAAAGAAACACCTAGGATCATCTTACTACCTTTTTTTATGTATCCTCTATAGTGACCTTGACCTCTCGGGCACATTCGAGATCTCTGTGTTGATGTATCCTCTATAGTGACCTTCAACGTACCTTTGTTTTGTTTCTTTATTTTAAAGGACTAAGAATAAAGATCAACATAGGTGCGTTGAAGGTCACTCTTGCTCTCACTTAAAACATAGTCTCCCTCACTCTTATCGAAATGACTAGACTCACATTTGAGGTGTTCATGTTTAGTAGATTTCTCATCGGCATGAGTTGCACTTCATGTACTAGTATGACTAGCCATTAACACGGTTAAGTTCTGTCCATGCGGTGATTCGTTCCCAGAACTCACCGACTCGACATAGCTATCACTAAGAGTGGAATTTAAGGTATCTTTTCCTTTTCCTTATCTCTTTAACCTCGTCATACACTCATGAGATTTGCGACCCTTTCTCTGACACTCATAATATCTCTCCTCATCTTTCATTCAGAATTCTTTCCTCTTTTTCTCAAATTTTTTCTTGCTCGATTTATAATTTTTATTTTTCTCAAGACTTTTCTTTTTCTTTTGAAGTATTTTGATTTTTATGTTTCAAAAACATTTTGAAATTTTTCGCAAACAGGGCTAAATCTTCCATGTCAAAATCATACTCAGAATCAAACGACACTTCCTTTTTTTCTTTTTGATTTTGCATTTAATGCAATTACCTTTTCTTTAGGTTTAACAATTTTTGAAAACATAAATATCTCATACGTTTGAAGGTCTCCTACGAGTTCTTCTAACCTAAGATTATCTAGTATCCCTATCAAATTTAGCATGGCTAAAACGAGTAGGGAGAGATCTTAAAATTCTATTAACATTCTCTCACCTAAATTAAAACTCGAGTTTATTATATCAGACATTCATTCGTAAAACTCGTCAAAGGATTCAGATTCATGCATTGGGATAGTTTCAAATTTTGTGGTGAGATTTTATAGTTTAGAAGATTTAACAATATTGGTACCTTACCAAGCTTCTTTAGACGCGGTAAACACCATAATACAACATAACTAGTCAGGGGTGACGACTCCCGAGATGGGACTCAAACTGAGTGATTTAAAATTACTCCACTGAAAGTTGTCCTCTATTCATGAAGAGATAGGTTTAGGGACAACGACATTATCAGTAGTTACAATGGGTGGTGTCCACCTTCTTTCACAAACCAACCACACACGTTCATCAATAGATTTTAAGGTTGACCTCATCTTAGCTTTCCAACACGCATAGTCTAAACCATAAAAAAGTGGCATCCTATTATACAGATTTCCCATTAAATCCAAATGTTTAAAAATCGATGATTTATGAAAAAAAATTGATATCAATTTTTTTTACAAAAAATGAGCATATAGCAAATTAGGGGAACCGACTCTGATACCAATTTTAGAGCATAAATGATCTAATGGATTGATTTGTATCTTAGGTTCCCAAACACAAATCCATTTTTTTACAAAATTTTAACTTTTATTAAATTAGTTTTGCATAAAAGATGTGTTCCAATGTCAATTACGAAACTAAGAGTGCAATCGACACAATAAATGAGGAAAAATCTCTAAAAGGGGAAAAAATGTCTATTCAACACTATGGTATGTTTTGACAGACAATCGACTTATAAAACTTAGACAAATAATGTAAGACGCATAGAGTTTTTAAAACCTCCAATAGAATACGATTTAGTCCACAGCTGTCCACAAGTAGCGAACGACCCTCGGTATCAATTGATCAGCCTTCGTCTTCTTCTTCTTTAGGAGTGAACACTCGGTTCACATGTCACCCATAGAGAATGATCTACACAAAGTTTATGAATGATATTGAAACTTAGGGTTTCAAAAAATTTAACAAATCACATAGGGGATGAAAATATTGTGAAATAAAAATTGATTTTGTAATATCAAATATGAAAGCCTTTGGCTTATATATGCAGAAATATTTTTTGCTAAAGTCTTATCAAAAAGCTGCTCAAAATAGGTATTTATAGAACCTTCACAAATTTCAAGGTGGCACTGCTTGTTTGGATGAAAATGTAAGTTGTTCGAACGAAAACATAGGTTTCATTCGAGCAAGATATAAACTCGTTCTAGTGAAAGGGAAAATTCGTTCGAACGTGCATCTAACGTACTTCTCACGAAATCTCCCTGTCTAGAAAAATAAACATTGTTTTAAAGGCGTTAGAAGATCATTTTAAAAAGATATAGTTCTCGTTCGAATGAAGCTAAAACTCCTTTGAACAAGGCCATTATTCTCGTTCGAACGAGGCTGAAGCTCATTTGAATAAGGCCAAAAAATTTAATTTAAAATTATTTTTATGAAAATACTCAAACTTGTAAAACTAACATCCTAAATATGATTTACAAAATTTGTGATCACCCAGAGTTTTATACCTTCATGAGTTGTAGGGGTGTTTTGGATCTTGGAGACGTCGACGTTTGGTTCGATGAGTCAGTTTGTAACGTGATAGACCAAAATATAAAGTAAAACCTGAGCTATGAGCAATTATAAATATTTTCTCTTGCATAAGTTTTACCTTTTCAATATTAATTTAACGTATTTGATATAATGATATTCATATCACATTGTGATGTCTCCAATTTAATTTTAGTATGTGCATGTTATGATACTGCCATACTACATATATTTTTGAATATCCTTGATATTTGAATACGGATCATATGGCGTAGAGGGGGATTGAAGGTAATTTTGAGATTAGAGGTAATTCCCCATCAGCAACAGTGTTTTGGGGATTAAGGCACCGAGGTAGCTCAAGCGTGGCAGCTCAAGCGTAGCAACTCATACTTTAGCTTGTTTTGTTACTTAGTCATATTGTATTTTTTTTATATTTACGATGAGCTATAATGGTTGTAATGATGTAACGAGAATAATAATGAGTTTTAGGGTGAGGTCAAACGCTACTCGCGAGAGACTAGGCTTGGCAGGGCCTGGGAGAGCTTTCATGCTCTATCGAACGACCTCGCTGTGGGAACTTTAGAGGGACATGGTTTGGAGGATTGATAAGTGAGGCACCATTGGGGCTTGTCCTGACCATCTTTGATACACCTGGTAAAACACCAAAGGGACCTGACCGTGGAACCTCAGGGGGTGCAGCCTTGAGTTCCATCGGGCATTGAGTTGTGAACCAAACAGCCCTCTACTTAATATCACATCTACTGTAGGTCATGTCACTAGCTAGATAAAAAATGTCAGATATGCACTTGAGTAAACCACCGTGGTATTTGGGGCTATTAGGAAGTTGGTGAGCCACCTCTACGACAACAACCCCCTGACACACAGTGGTTAGGCAAAAGGCGTATCTTGGCATTTAATGTTTATGACATGGAGACAACTAGTGCATCAGGTATTTAATGTTTGTGACATAAAGTATGAGGGAGGTTTTTCAGAGGTATTGATGATTGAGTTGCCTCGGGAGTGGTTTGGGGGGCTATTTAAGGACCCCAACCACCTTTGAGGAGAGGATGATCTTTTGAGAGTTCAGAAGTTATTAGTAGAGATAATATACACCAGAGAGAGTTATTACGAACCAAAGGGAGTTTTACACGCACACCATTGTCATTTATTACGAAGCTTTTAATACTTGACAGAGATTCTTGAGGGTGGTTGGTGTGTTTGGCTGCCTACCAAGGTGTATCTAGGGTGCTTACTTCTCTCTCCCTCTAGCTAAGTTACTTCTAAGTTCATTACTACCTTCTGAGTTATACATGAGAGATTTGTGAGTTCAAACTGAGTCTATCTTCATTGATTCGTGTTTGTATGTCCTGTGGTTGATCAATAGTGTTACTATTTAACTTATCATTACTGTACTAAAAAAGGGGTTACGCCTCAATCTTATTTAAACTACCCTCTTACATTTGGCGACTCTGCTAGGGAGGCTTTCTTCTAAGCAATGAGTATAGCACAAGTTAACATTAATCAAAGGCTTAACTTTGATGACATCCGACACAATAAAGAGCAAGCAGCGAGAGAACTGGAGGTTGTATGGGATGGGGATCCTTGAATAGAGGTACCTCCAGTTCAGGCGACGACAAGCGTTTCAGGGGTGACACAAGCTTCCACGAGTGCAGGGTTGGGACCCACTCAGGTAACACTCCTCATGAGTAAGTTTTATGAGTTTTTGCAAACTCCGGTAGCCTCAATGGTGCTGGGAGGATTTGAAGCCAATTCCTTCGTAACACCAGGGGAAGCCCCAACGGCCCCACCGAGTGCAGGTGTAACGGGAATAGTCCCAAAAAGTATACCCTCTATTGTGAATCCAGCAGTGGGAACATCAGGAGTATCAACAGCCCCAATTATGACGATTGCTCTAGCTGCAACGGGCACTCAGCCTATGGTCCCATTAGTTGTTGCTCCAGTGGCATCACCCATGGAGAAGATGAGGAAGGAGATGCAAAAAGAGATGTTGAAGTTCATGCAAGCCTCCTCGCAATCTTCTGGTGAGATAGCTTCTATTTATGACAAATTTTGAACACCTTACCCACAGGAATACAATGATGAGACCTATCCAAAAGATTATATTCCTCCTATTTTTAAAAAATACACGGGGAAAGGTGGGAATCCGAAGGAGCATATTAAGCGTTTTATTGAACATTTGGGGGCGCATTGTAATAATAAGAAGCTTAGGTTGAGGGAGTTTTATAAATCCTTAACTGATAAAGCATATACCTGGTATTCCCATTTGTCTCCCAAGAGCGTTTTTACATGGGAGGAGATGCATGCTTTGTTCATCTAGAAATTCTTTTTGGCGGAAAATGAGTTTACTTTGACTCAACTAGGGAGGGAGAAGCAACGACCCGGGGAAGAAGTGGTGGCATATGTTCGAAGGTTCAGGGAAAGGTCCCTCGATGTGAGGGAGGAGGCCAAAGAATCCAAGTTATTACAGATCTGTGCCGAGGGGATCCTTCCTGAGTACATCTGTCATCTCATTAATGAACGCACGAGGGGAATTTTTCGATGTTCTAAAAGGCAACAAGAAATATCTCCTTGGTGGTGAGACCAAATCCATTGGTGGTACCCATGATGTTTATGTAGCCGATAAAACCTGTTGGGGGGAGGTCTCAGCCCCCATGGGTAGGGTACATCGAGGGAGCAGATGGGGGAAGGCACCGAAGAAAGATAATAAGATGAAGTTCGAAAGAGACAGGGAGGATCCACCACCATTACCTTGTACGGTGGAGGAGGCTGTCGACGGTTACAACGCAATGGTCCAAGGGGAAACGGTCTATGAACCAAAGGGCATTTTCATGGGGGAACCTGATGCGGTGATAAGGGCGGATCCCAAATATTGCCAGATTCATTGGAAGATCCAGCATCTGACAGAGAGTTGTTTCACATTAAGCAGAATCATCGACAAGTACGTAAAAGCAGGGACGTTGCAAATCCATCCACGGAACGTTAACAACAACCCACTCCCAGCACATGGCGCTAATCTTGTGGTGGCCTATGATGAAGAGGCAAAAAGAGAAGAAAGATATCCAACATCAAAATAGGAGGAGTTTGAAGAATATCTGGAAGATTGTACGAAGGGAATGGCTAATATAGTACTAGCCTACAATGAGGTAAGTGCCAAAGACGTGGAGGACATATACAACGTGGAAGGTGAGGAAGAAGACCCGGTCCTAGAGTACTGAGCAGTTTTAAAATCCCCAAAATTCACCTGGTTCTTCGACCAGATAGGGATACCGAAAGAGAGTAGGTTGGAAATAATCCAGGCAATACTTCATATTGCGAGGAAGAACGTAGTCCCTTCGCTGAGATGTAAGGGACCCATGTCCAGGTTGGTAAGGAGGTTTCTGTCAGAAGTAACCTTCTGCGATGCAGATAGTACTGTAAGATTCCCTCATAATAGGCCATTGTGTGTGACTACCAGCGTCAATGGAGTTAGTTTTGCAAGGACTCTTATGGATGGGGGAGCTTCCATCAATATCATGCCACTCAACTCTTTCCATACAACCAATATTCCAGAAGAAAGGTTGGTCCCTATGCTTTTGGTGATTTCGGGGTATGATAACCAATCTTCTAAATCCATTGGGTACATTAATGTTGGGATTGTAATGAGAAATCCGAGTTCCCATATCAAGTTCCACATAATAGAGAGTGTAACTTCCTATAATCTGCTAATAGGAAGGGTGTGGATGCACAACCAAAGGCTCGTTCCTTCTACGTATGACCAACGAGCTAAGGCAAACATCAAGGGAACAAAGGTCACCATTAGGGCTGCGAAGAGGCCCTTCGTCATCGAGGAAGCTCACTTAGTAGATGCGGTATTTTACACAGAATTGAAGGACGATGTCCAGGTACTAACGAGAAGAATGGAGGGAGCATGGGTTCCCTCGATCAGAGAAAGGATGGGGCCCTTGAACGATTAGAATAAAGAGGTTACAAGGAGCGCAAGAGTGATGACCGAGGAAGCTCACCAGGTGGTGCCTCGTCCTCAAAACATCTCGAAGCAACTTAAAGAAAGGATGTGGCCCAGAGTGGATCCGATGGAGCATGAGGTCCAACGACAAAGCGTTCTGAGACGGTTCTTAGAAAAAAGAGTGGACGAGGCTTCCAGAGAGAAAAAGAGGAAGGTAGTCACCGCTACCAATAGGCAGTGTAAGAAAGTCATTACCGAGGAAGAAAAAGTTGTATATAGATTATAATGGTGTGAGTGGGCGGCTGAAGAAGCTGACCCGATATATGAGTGTTTTTTAGTGGATCAACGAGGATAATGTATGGTGATAGACACTCCAATGTATAGAAATTTGTAGAGGAAGTCATCGAGGAACCAGAATACATGGAGAATCAGCTGAAACCGTAGGCGCAAGAACTGGAGCAGTTGAACCTGGCAAAAGAAGAAGAGGACGCAATGCCTATTTTTATCGTGAAAGATCTGAGTAAAGAGCAACGAGAGGCTTTGGTTAGGTTGATTCAAGAGTTCGTAGATATTTTTACGTGGAAATACACAGAGATGGAAGGGTTGGATGAGGGAGTCAGCTGTTACAAGTTGAAAGTACTGCCTTCAGCTATTCTGATGAAACAAGCAACGAGAACGTACAAGCCTGAGTTAGACTTAAAGATAAAGGAAGAGGTCTAGCGCTTATTAGCGGCATGGGTCATCAAACTGATACAACACCCGCTTTGGCTGTCTAGCATTATCCTGATGGGAAAGAAAGACAAAAACTAAATAAGGATTTGCGTGGATTTCAGAGATTTGAATAGAGATTTCCCCAAGGATGAGTTCCCTCTGCCCTGCATTAATATCTTGATAGATGCAATGACTGGTTATGAGATGTATAACTTCATGGATGGGTATGTAGGGTACAACCAAATCAAGATGGACCCCTCAAATGCAGAGAAGACGACGTTCATGACCCCATTGGGATATTTCATGTACAGAGTAATGTCGTTTAGACTAAAAAATGCTAGGGCTAACTACTAGATAACAATGATGGCCATTTTCCCGACTTATTCCATAAATTTATGGAATTCTATGTGGATGATTTTGTCATCAAATCAAGGAAGGAGGAGTCCCATCTGCTCGATTTGAGGAAGGTGTTTGCCCAATGCAGGAAGTATAAATTGAGGATGAACCCAATGAAGTGCATCTTTGGGGTAATAAGTGGTAAATATCTTGGTTTCGTGGTTGATCGTCAAGGGGTGAAGATGGACCAGGACAAGCAGCGAGCGATCTTGGAGATGCCAAGTCTAAGAACGGTGAAGGAGCTAAAGAGTTTCCTCGGTAAATTCTATTATCTTAGGAGATTTGTGCCTGGTTTAGCCGAGATGACACACCCATTGATGTAGTTGTTACAAAGGAACACAAAATTCAAGTGGGAGGAGATTCACTTGGATTCACTCGCTGGCCTGAAGAAGATGCTCATTTCACCACAGATCATGTTTCCCCCGCAGGCAGGAATACCGTTGCAGCTATACCTCACATCCACCACGAGGTCCGTCGGATCTTTATTGGCACAGGAGATTGATGGGGAAGAGCGGTCGGTCTACTACCTCCGCAGAATCATACATAGGCCACAAGTCAGGTATAGTAGCTTGGAAAGACATTTTTTAGATATTCTAAAAATTAGCACAAAAACTTAGACATTATATGATGTCTTTAATAATTCATATTATAACTAGATGTGATCATATTAAGTATTTATTAGCAATAACGATATTGATCGATAGAGAAGCTAGGTGGTTCCTCATCTTATCCGACTATGACTTGAAGTGTGTGGTTCCTCGCGCGATCAAAAGCCAAGTGTATGCCGATTTATTGGAAATTTTCCCCTTGGGAATGTTTGAGCCACCCAAAGAAAGTATTCCAGGAGATGATTTACAGCCCAACCACCTAGATGCAACGGATGAGGAATGTAGAATGCAATTTGATGGATTTTTGGCGAAAAAGAAAGGAGGAACAGGGGTTATTCTCTCAAAAGGAATGGATGAGATTTGCCTTTCATACAAATTAGATTTCCCTTGTTCTAACAACGAGGCAGAATATGAAGCATTGGTGCTGGGGTTGCTAGAGGCTCTTCGAAGGGGAATTCGTTCACTTTGCATCACAGGTGATTCAAATTTGGTGGTTCAATAAGTGAATGGAGAGTACGCGTTGAAACACATGAGCCTGGCACCATACAGAACAATCATTCAGAGGCTCCTCTACCAATTCCAGCGGACCAAGATCAAGAGACAGCACAGAATGATGAATCGTCACCAAGATGGCTATGCCACCATTGCCTAGAAGATGGTCATAAGAAACGATACAACTACTTTCGTGATCCAACAAAGAACAACTCCTTCAATAGTACAGTTAATTCTATCGATGGAAGACGACGCAGTCTAGAGGGAGGAGATTAGAGGGCAATTGGAATCTGGGGAAGGAGAGATGGGGCTAAGGGAATTAGCCCAATACTTCACAAACCAGGGAAACCTTTACTTTAGGAATGCAGGAGGATGGTTGTCGAGGTACATCGGTCCAAAAAAGGTAGAGCGGAGATTAAAGAGAACACATAAAGAGCACTGCGAGACAACTGAGATACCCCTCTACCAAAGAATGCAAAGAGATATATTTTTGGCCCAAAATGAAACAGGATGCGATGGAGCTACAACGGAAATACGACAAATGCCAGATATTCACTAAAGTAGCTGAATGTCATTTCGTGGAAGCTCAACCTGATTGGAGACAATCGTATATTGACTTTATCAGAGATGTAGTTGCCCCAACATAAAAAATTAATGCAATGGGACTCAAGCGGAGGGCATCGAGATTCTACGTTCAGCAGGGGTAGCTTTATCGAAGGGGATACTTCAACAGGCCATTGCATTGCATTACGAAGTAATAAGAAGCCAAGGTCCTCAAATAGGCGCACGATCCAGCTCATATAGGAGGGGCCAAGTTATATAACTAATTGATGATGTTAGGGTATTATTGGCCAACAATGGAGAAAGACTCTGTTGAGTTCGTTCAAAAATGCAAAGCTTGTCAACTTCATGAAAATATAATCCATGCCCCATCGGTAGACCTACACTCCCTGGAAAAGACTTAACTTTTTCACACTTGGGCGTTCGACCTGGTAGGGGTAATGCACCCTTCTTCGAGGGGGAAGATATGGGTACGAGTAGCAATGGAGTGCTTCACAAAATGGGATGAAGCGATACCACTAAAAAGGGCAACAACAGGGGTGGTGAGAAACTTCATCAGAGAATGCATCATTTTCCATTTTAGGATCCCAAAGGTTATCCTTTCACACCATGGAACCCCTTTCATCAATTCAGAAGTAACGATGCTCACAGATAAATACTCCATTGTCCATCACATTTCGACGGTGGCATACCCAAAGGGAAACGGTCAAGCCGAAGCAACTAACAAAACTTTGGTTAATATCTTGGCTAAAATAATGGAGGATTTCCCAGGATCGTGGGATGATAGGATATCAGCTGTATTATGGGCATATCGAATAATTAAGAGGAAGCCCACAGGGTATAAACTATTCTCTCTTATTTATGGGGCCGAAGCGATTCTCCCAGTGGAGTTAGAAGTTCCCTCTGCTCGATATGCTTTGCAAAGTAGCATTCTCCCTCAGAATAGACATGTGAAGTTGGAAACGTTGGGTGAACACAGAGACAATGCGATTCAACACTTTCAAATGTTTACGAAACAACTCTCCAGGGCATATGATAACTTAGTGAGACCAAGGAAGTTCGTGGAGGGAGACCTCGTATTGAAAGCAACAATGAAACACATCAGGGGGCTTCCTCTACCCAAGTTTGCAGCAAATTGGGAAGGACCTTTCATTGTAAAAGAAGCTCATGACTCAGGTTATTGCTTAATTTCTAGGATGGAAGAAGATAAACCATTCAAGATTAATAATATATAAGTTAAAAGTCTATCATGTGTAGGCAATTATGTTTGGACCATTGATGTACATGGCGGTTGTTATGAATACACAAGTTATTTTTTATGAGTATGCAAGTTCTTTTTTTTATATAACTCAAGTAGAGATGAAAGAATTTCATAACTTCACAATCTATGCAAACAGTTATAACACAAAGAAATGGCATGAGAACATAAATATCTTTCTTCATTCGTGAACTTTTGGGCATTACAAAATTGGGAGCTATGGCCCAAAAATTACATGAAAAAAAAGAAGAAAAACATATAGAGAAGTTCATTAGCCTAAGAGGAACTATAGATCTGGGGAAGAGAAAAAATCTCCAGGGAGGCCCGAAGAAGCTGCTTGGCAAGACCGTTGAGCATTGATAGAGACCTCCAACCTTATTTGCGCTTGTATGCGCTTGATAAGGAGCTTCTATCATTTCATCTTCACCAGATGAAAAGCTTATTCGATGTCCTCCACCTCTTTATCAATAACTTCTAGAAGAGGTGCTAACTCAATCAATTTAGCTTCCTCAGCCTGCTGATCCTCCTGATGTTTCCACAACAGTTCCCTCTGGCTGTTCAGTTGTTGGCTCTTCAAAGTCCATAAATGTGTGATAAGCCAGTCAAAATGGAACCCGCCACGACCCAACTCCCTCAGATAACCTAGGAATTAGTTGAGGAGGGGTCTGGTAACGTTTGCAGTTGGAGTATTGGCAATTTCAGTAACACCGGTAGCCATGCCTTGAAGCTTGTAACTTATAACCGAGATATTTGAACGTAGGAAATCCATCGTGAATATTTCAGGATGATGGTTCACAAGTTGCTTAACTACCAAACGATGGTTGCCAGACATTTGAGGAGAACATTGAAGCACCATCAGGTAGAAGCCGTGAGGAGCCAAGTTGGGCAGAGGAAGCTCACAACCAGATTCGCTCTCAGTAGCATGATCGGTCATGGAACCTTGATTATTATGGCTAAAATCTTCTGAAGCGATAGGTTCCCGGTCGGGCGAGGCAGTGAGCGAAGGAACAAGTGGAGAATCTTCTCGAGAAACCCGAGAACAGTTAGAGGAAAAATGGAATTTATGAGAAAAAACCTTAATATGTGTTTTTGTTGTTAAGTCACCAATATAGGTAAAGTTTTTAAAAAATCTTAACAAGTGTTTTCGTTGTTAAGTCACCGATATAGGTGGAGTTTTTGGAAAATCTTAACAAGTGTTTTCATCATTAAGTCACCGATATAGGTGGAGTTTTTGAAAAATCTTAACAATTGTTTTCGTTGTTAAGTCGTCGATATAGGTGGAATTTTTGAAAAATCTTAACAAGTGTTTTCATGGTTAAGTCACCGATATAGGTGGAGTTTTTGGAAAATCTTAACAAGTGTTTTAGTTGTTAAGTCGCCGATATAGGTGGAGCTTATGAAAAATCTTAACAAGTGTTTTCGTTGTTAAGTTACCAATATAGGTGGAGCTTATGAAAAATCTTAACAAGTGTTTTCGTTGTTAATTCACCGATATAGGTGGAGTTTATGAAAAAACCTTAACAAGTGTTTTCATTGTTAAGTCACCGATATAGGTGGAGTTTAGGAAAAAAATCTTAACAAGTGTATTCATTGTTAAGTCACCAACATAGGTGAAGTTTGAGAAACTGAGAAATGCAGAGAAATTAGCAAAGTACCTCAGCAGTAGTAGGAGCGAGAATGGGAGTCACCACGGGGGCCATAATGGTAGAAACTATTGGGGGCGAGCTCATTGCCTCAGTAGCTTCAATGGGGCCCTTGGCTGAAGAAGCCTCAATGTTAGGCAAACTTCCCTCGCCAAAAAATGGTACCAAGGCCAACGAAGGAGTTTCGCTTAAAGAACACGAGGAACCTCCAAGCGATGCCCCGACATGGGCAGGCACTGAAGAGTCACCACGTGGGACATCAACATCAACCTTGGCCTTGGGAAGGAAAAGTCCACTAAGGGAAAAGGGTGGGGTAAGGCTTGGTGAAAGATGTAAATACAAAACCAAGTGTTAGACACAAGGAAAAATTACAAAAAAAAGGCAGCAATACGTTTAGGCGTTACTTACCTCCGTTATGGCACCAAAAAGTGGAATTATAGTCAGAGGTCTCGTCAATGTAGTGGGAAAGAGAATGTTCGCTATCAAAGATGGTTGCATCGGTTGGGCTTGTAGTGCTCGCTGGTGTATCCCCACTCGGTGTAAGAGGGCAGGTATTCTGGAGAAAATAAAACGACCACAGCTAGTGAAGGGTCTTTAATAATAAGATCTAGTGTAATTGCCCTCACCACTCTTGCTTTATGTTTGAAAAAACCATAAGTGTAGAGAAAGATGTCCTCTTCATAGGGCCTCATCACAAAATTCGAAAAATCATCGATGATGGAGGTCAACTCATTTCGACTTTGTCTCTTGTGATAAACAAAGGAGCGTGGGGGAATAATTTTTTCCCCCGAAGGAGAGCGGTTGATCTTGGCTGCTATGGCCAGGAAATGTACATAGAGGAAGCCTGTTAGGAGGACACAGTTGGCGAAGTTGGACAAGTTATAATGACCCATATATCGTTCCATGTCAAAAAGAGTTCTATCAAGCCATGTGTAGAGGGATCCCTAGGCGATTGCAGCCAGAGGAAGCTTGATACCCTGGGCCAAACAGAAGAATAGGTTGATGAGGTCCCTTCGAGGTTGGTCATTGGGTTTTCCCATTAAAAGAAAATGAGAAAGAATGACAAGAATGTAGGCAGGAAGTTTCAGCGATGTACCTTGATCAGGGGCGGCCTCAGAGGCACTACCTTCAAAAGGATCCTTGAAGAAATAGTTAATAAGAGGAGTGAAAGTCACTTTGTTTAAAGTACCGATGAACCTTCGGCATATACGGTATAAATCCAAATGGTCAGCAGTCTCTTGGGCATCTAGGGCTTAATCAGAAAAGGGCTCATGGCCTATTGCCTCAGGGCCTAGGAGCTCGCACACGTCCTCCAACGTTATTGTAAATTCTCCCCACGTAGCAATGAAGGTATGAGTGGTAACTTTCCAACGAGATACCAAAATGGGAAGGGAAACATTATTCTTTCACAAGGTGAACTCACCAAACCACTTAGCTCGATGAAGCCCAATTTTGGTGAGAGTGTCAGCATGAGAACTCTACATATGGGAGTTCTAAGCAGTAAAGTGAGCAGGAGAGCCCCCAGGACCTTCAAAGTCGACGTAGGACCATGGGAAGTCCCCTCGCTCAAGATAAAATCAGAGAGTCCCCTCTGGAGGTATAAAGCCCCAGTCATCAGCACTCTCATCTTCATCACCAAGCGTCAGGGCATCATACTTGGCATTAAAAACGTGAGCCTTACAAGACCTGGAAAAGTCATCACCCTTGCCGATTATGGGGGATCGGCGATAAAAGCACAACTGGTCCTGGTGGGCAGCAGTCAATGAGGCGGTAGCGGAGGTGGTGACAACATGGGTGGCAGGTGCAACATTGGTGGCAGGTGTGGTAGGGTTGCTTGAGGAGGCCATTATAGACAATAACGAAGTACGAGAAAAATCTTGGTAAAAGAAGGGTTGGGAATGAAGATGGAGAAGCACAACCATAGGTGGTGGCGTAAAAGAGGAGAGCAGGAAGAAGCTAGGTAAGAGCTTGGTAAACAATGGAGTTCGCACAGAGTTCTCTCTCTAAAGAAGACGGGATCTTGAATAAGATGAAGGAAAGAGAAGGGTTTGAAAAAATAGACGTTTGAAACCTTTTAAGGAACTCGTCTGTTGAGTTTCCCACCACTACATGTGCAAGGCCGCCTATAATTATTTTAAATGAACACATAGCACTTCGGGAAGTGTTTTGACAACTGAAAAGACAGTGCCACATCATTTACAAAACGACACCTGGGGAATATAAGGGGTTGCCTTATTCAACAAGTTTAAGTGTTGGCGCCAGAATTTTTGTCAGACATATCCAATAACTCCCAATGGAAAAGATGCCCCAACGGTTCCAAAAAGCTACGATATCCCCTCGACATAAGTCCAAATGTTTGTTAAATGGTGACTCGTCTACATCGGGGAGAATTTATGCATTTTTGAACATAGCGAAGCATTACAAGGGAAAATTTCATCTACCAAGAATAAAAACGAGTAATTGAGAAGGTTAGCAGGCCTTTTGGGGGAATTTCAAATAATAAAGTTAGAACAGTTGAAGCTCAGTATAAGGAAAAAGTGGCGATGTCCCTTCTTCAGAGTCCCAATAAGTCGTAGCGCTTCAGCTCAGGTACATCGGGGAGAATTTTATTTTTTCCTGTATATTCTAACGCTGTGGTTCTAACGAAGGAAAGGAGGCAAGAATTTTTTCACACAGAGAAGGTTCATCGGATTGACAAGTTTCGTGCAGACATTTCTTGCTCCAACAAATCTCTCCACGAAGGGGAAAATGTAGAGGGGACTTGAAGGTAATTTTGAGATTAGAGGTAATTCCCCATTAGCAACAGTGTTTTGGGGATTAAGGCACCGAGGTAGCTCAAGTGTGGCAGCTCAGCGTGGCGGCTCAAGCGTAACAACTCATACTTTAACTTGTTGTGTTACTTAGTCATATTGGATTTTTTTTATATTGCCTATGAGCTATAACGGTTGTAATAATGTAACGAGAATAATAATGAGTTTTAGGGTGAGGTCAAATGGTACTCACGAGAGATTAGGCTTGGAAGGGCCTAGGAGAGCTTTCATGCTCTATCGAATGACCTCCCTGTGGGAAATTTAGAGGGACTTGGTTGGGAGGATTTAGAAGTGAGACACCATTGGGGCTTGTCCTGACCATCTTAGATACACCTGGTAAAACACCAAAGGGCCCTGACCGTGGAACCTCGGGGGAGCAGCCTTGAGTTCCATCGGGCGTTGAGTTGTGAACCAAACAACCCTCTACTTAAGGTCACATCTACTGTAAGTGATGTCACTAGCAAGCTAAACAATGTCAGACCTTCACTTGAGTAAACCACCATGGTATTTGGGGCTATCAGGCAGTTGGTGAGCCATCTCTGTGAAAACAGCCCCCTGACACACAATGGTTAGGCAAAAGGCATGTCTTGGCATTTAATGTTTATGACGTGGAGACAACTAGTGCATCATGCATTTAATGTTTGTGACATAAAGTATGAGGGAGGTCTTTCACAGGCATTGATGACTGAGTTGCCTCGGGAGTGGTGTGGGGGGGATATTTAAGGACTCCAACCACCTTTGAGGATAGGATGATCTTTTGAGAGTTCAGAAGTTATTACTAGAGATAATATACACCAGAGAGAGTTATTAAGAACCAGAGAGAGTTTTACACGCCCACCATTGTCATTTATTACGAAGCTTTTAATACTTGACATATATTCTTAAGGGTGGTTGGTGTGTTTGGCTGCCTACCAAGGTGTATCTAGGATGCTTACTTCTCTCTCCCTCTAGCTAAGTTACTTCTAATTTCATTACTACCTTCTGAGTTATACACGAGAGATTTGTGAGTTCAAACTGAGTCTATCTTCATTGAGTCGTGTTTGTATTCCAGTGGTTGATCAATAGTGTTGCTATTTAACTTATCATTAATGTACTCAAAAAGGGGTTACGCCTCCATCTTATCTAAACTACCCTCTTACATATGGATAAAGTTAACCCTTCTAATTTAGTAATTGATTTCTTGATATTATTGAAATGATTGAACCATTTTACTCCTTTCACCTGTGTGGACATGTTCATTTTATAAGCATCAATATTAACTAGGGATTATACTGTCGTGCTATCCCAAAGAACATTTCAACTTGGCCTAATGTCTCAGATGTTTTAGAGCCATAGTTATTTCTTAATACATATGAGTGTCACTTTAATAGTGTGTCTAGATGGTTACTTTTCCCTAAAGGTTTTAGGTTGATAATTATTTTGTTCTACTGATCATGGTTAATTATTTTTACACCCCTTAGTGAACTAGTAAGTATAGGATTATTAGTTCAAAGATCCTTGATTTTCTTTATGTGATATTTGATATTCTTTTAAGAAATTATAGAGACCCTATCATAGGACCCCATCCTAAGAACCTCCTTGGTCCCCTATGACTCACTCATACCCCGAGTACTGATCTAGATGCTGTCGAGCGCTCCTGGGCCCTGTTTGACTCCGGTCAACTTTCTTGCCTGAGTAAAAGCTCAATTAATCTTCTAAGGTCTATGAATATCCTTTATAATGGTCTGCCCCATGTGCAAATCGGCATTACAGTTCATATGAACGGTCCATTTTACTATCGAAAACTGATTTAGAGGCCACTACGCACTCACGAGCCCCATTTCACCCCGATCAACTTTCTAACCAGAGAAAAAGCTCAATGAATCTTTGAAGGGATCTGAATCCCCTTTCTAATAGTCTATCCCATGCACAAATCGACTTTACGGTATGGACAAATGATCCGTTTTACCTCAAAAACTGATTTGGACACCCTTGGGCGCTCCCGACCCCATTCAACCCCATTCAATTCTTCATCTAGAATGAAGTTGAATGAATCTTTGAAGGGATTTGAATAGCCTTTCTAATGGTCTACCTCATGCACGAATCAGCCTTATGGTATGGACAAATGACCCATGTTACTCTGAGGGGTCACCAGGTGTTTTTGAGCCCAGTTTGACCTCGATCAACTCTCTGAATATAATGAAGCTGAATGAAATCTCGAAGGGAACTGAACACCATTTCCAATGGTCCATCCCTTGTGCATACAGGCCTTACAGTTCGGATGAATAATCCATATTCCTTTGAGAATTTCCTCTCGAGTGCCCAATGGGAGATTTCGAGACCCGTTTGAGTTTGATTAACTCTCGAACCCTGGAATGTATTAATGGATTCTTAAAGGACTCTAAATACCCTTTCCAATGTTCCATCACATGCATGATTCTAACTTATGGTTCGTATTTTAAGGCCATTTTTCCAAAAGACCTTCCTCAGACTGTTGAATGGAACCCATAGGACCCTCTATATCGGCACTGTGACTGGGGTTCTATGCTGATAGGAAGGTCAATGACCATGACGATCATCACCCCCCTTGTCCCAATAAATATTAACCATGGAATCACTTTGAAAATCACCTCTAAACATCCCTCTCGGCAATTCAGAGAACATTCTCTCGAATTTAGAGTTATTCCCCCTTAACAAGACCGTTTTCTACATTACTTCCATCCTTTCCATACTCCTTTTAGTAAATTATCACCCATCTCCTCATACCACCATCATCTCATCGTGAGATCAATGCATCTACAATCAAGATCCCTTCTAAGTATTCATAAGGAGGTCCAATTCTACCCTGTTTTCTGTAAGTTCTCTTATTTTTGCATTAGTTACTTCATTTCCACTTTATTACTTTACTTCATTACATCACATACCTTAACTTAATAGTTTTTATTATTAGTATTTACAAATGCTTTATTTTCATAAGAAACCCCAAAAATAAGAAAAAAAGGGTTTACTTGTAAATTCCAAACAGGGAATTCTCATCACATTTTCTCATACTAAAACACCTTTTTCTACACTCGCATATAAGCAAAGTCCTCAGTTGGGTTTATGGGTTAAACTCCACGTAATATTGTCTTCATAATACATGTACTTTAATGCCCTCTCGAGATATGTAGGCATCTTGGGTAAATCTCTAGGCTCGAGTCCTCCCACATACATTGGTTACCTTTTTCTTCTTCTTCTTCTTCTTCTTCTTCTTCTTCTTCTTCTTCTTCTTCTTCTTCTTCTTCTTATTATTATTATTATTATTATTATTATTATTATTATTATTATTATTATTATTATTATTATTATTATTATTATTATTATTATTATTATTATTATTATTATTATTATTATTATTATTATTATTATTATTATTATTCTTCTTCTTCTTTTTCTTCTTCTTCTTCTTCTTCTTCTTCTTCTTATTATTATTATTATTATTATATATATATATATATATATATATATATATATATATATATATATTATATGATTTCTTGCTTGTGTCTTGTTTGCTATAGGCATTCGTTCTTCTATAACAACTTGTGAATCGACAAACACTTATATTATAATTTGAATTACTATTTTGGGAACACTCCTAAGGATGACCTCACTCCGTCTTTGTCCATGACGCTAGTCGAGAGATTCAATTCTTCACTTATATTATGCACATAAGCACACACTTCGCGGAGTTTAACATGAGAAGATTAACACATGCACATGAGAGATCGAAAAGGCGGGATGGGTGTCTAATACCTTCCCATTCCGTACCTTAGTCCATGGACCTTTGAAATACATCGTTTCGCAAGTATCAGTATTGTCCTTAATGACGTTCTCTCAAGGAAGCAACATTTATTTTTCTTTTTTTGTGCAAAATAGGCTAGCAACTCTATCTCTACATAGCACCCCACATTGATGGTGGCTGAGCACCCCAAGAAAGGACGCAATCCCGTGCAAACGCCAAAAAGGGGAAGGAAATAAGGGTCCACTTAGGGAGAACCCATGAACCCAACCTTGGGATGGCCACAATGGCAACTCTGCTGTGGAATCATTTTATGAGAATTAGACTCTATTTTTTCATGGGTGTTATTCTTTTCAGCATGTGTGCATATGCACCAACCCGTATGTTCCCTTTTCTCCTCTATTTACCTTTTTGTTTATATCTCTCTCGTGTATATATCACTTTTCCCTCACTTATAAACTTCACACACTTACACTTAGCTTCATTTTATACTCATATGCTTCACACATCACTTACAATATCCATGTTTATGGTTCACTAACACACCCAGACTTCCTACACTTGTATATATGCTCACTTATACATATCACACATCATTAGTAGTTGTTCCATGTATATGCTCACTACCACATACACTCACTTGTATATATTCTCGTGTCACCTACTCACGCACATTTATCTATGCATAGTATATTCTCCATGCTCGATTTACTTACTATAATACTTTTATATGCTCCCTTAATAGTATAGTACTCCCTTTGCTCATCATGCCAATAAAAAATGATAAAAAATATTTTATCTCCAAAATATGTTAATTAAGACTCATGCATTTTTACACACTACATCATCAAGATCATATAAATATTGACTAAAATTTTGTCCCATACTAGAGGGTCACTTTGTGATGGGTGCTGGTCTTGCAGGTCGTAGTTAGCCTAAGCGATATGAATCTCACCTTCCATTGGCCTTGTACCTTCGACGTATATCGAACGGTTCCCCCCAAATCGTATCACTTGACCGAACTCATTACTTGAGGTATATAGGAGAGAAATCATTCACGTATGTCGAGTGTATCAAATTCTCTCTCACACATACTATCCCCATAAGGTATATAGTGATGTACCGATGAATAATTTCTCTTATAGGTAAGAGGTATATCGTGGAAGTCATGCCAAAGGAGGGAACACTTCCACTAACCCAACAATTTCTTAAACCTCATATAGGTGTTAAACCTAAGACACTCATATTTAGTTTGCCGATTACCATGCGAAACTCTACCAAAATTCCGAGTCGGCATACCACCCGAAATGTTAGCGGTATTTTGCCTTTTTTGAAAATCAAACCCCATCTGTGAGCTTGGAAGTAAGGCAAACTGCGTCTTACATATTTTCAAACCCTATTTTCCCAAGTTTGATGTAACACCCCACGATTTTGGGACAGAGAAATTAAATTTTGAGAAAAACAAAAATTATTTAAATTGGAGAATTTTAAAATTTGGAAATTAAAGTCCAAAAATTGAGGACGTTTTAAAGTATTCCGGATGATGATTTTGATTACGCCATCGATTCCGGAAGGGTCGAGATAGTCGAAATGACTGTCATTGGGTTTTAATTCGGCTCCGAAATATTTTTTAAGTATGTTTGACTCGAATTGGAGTAAATGAGTCTTTTAAAGTGTGTATTAATATTTAAAACTGGGTTTATTATTTTAAGGGATTTAAGAGACTTACAGATCAAGCCTTCTCATTTAGAGAAAGAGAGAAATAGAAAGAAAAGGAAAAGAATAAGAAAGGAAGAGAGAAAGGAAGAAAGCTTGGAGATTCCGGCCCAAACGCGACATCAAGGACGATCCAACCTCTACAAATCTGAGGCAAGTGTTTAATCTTGCTAAATATTTCATTTTATAATTTTTGGATAAAAGAAATGAATTTTTGGGTATTAATATCAAAACCAAGATTTTTGGGTTTAATCTGGAAATTTATGTTTAGATATGGGTCTGATGGTGTAGAAATTGTTGGGATCAGATTTGGGTTGAATTAATGGCTTAGAATCATGATAGGATGAAGGTTTAGGGGTTAGAAGTGAAATTTTAGGGTTTAGAATTCGTGGGTTTTATTGAAGAAGAAGAGAACTTTAGTGTTCTGCATACCCGAATCGATTCCCCCCTTTAGTGAATCGATTCGGCTTAGGCTGAATTGGAAGGTCTGCATAACTGAATCGATTCGGACCCAAGGCAAATCGATTTGGATTGAGACAGTGTCCCAGGTCCTTTGGACCGAATCGATTCGCAGTTGGAGCGAATCGATTTGCCCTTGAGATCGAATCGATTCGGTCCAGGCCGAATTGATTCGGAAACAGGGCTGTTTTATGGGGGTTTTCTAGGATGATTTCTAACCCTTTTTTGTTGGGTTTATTGATTCGAGACCTTCTTTTATGATGTAAGAAATATGTTTTGGAGACATATAAGGGGTTTCTCACATGTTATGACTATGCGGACTTCTTGGAATAATTTGGGAAAATATATATGTGTATGCATTGGAGTTGTGTATATAGAGATCGTGGAAAACCTCATTGGGGTTGGGAATCCTAATTATAGATCAAAAGTGAGTATAGATATGATGTGAGGTTAAGAACTCCTAGAGAGAGTTGCGAGGATATGTTGTGAAATTTTAAGCTGACATTTATATCGAATCCTTATAAAGATAGGATACTATTAAGATACAATTTAGGGACCAATGAGAGAGAGTGGTCGCATATCTTTAGTAATGATAAATTCAAGGAATAAATCAGAAAGGCATTTGACCAGGGAATTCACAAGAGTGATTGAACAGTAGTCAAAATTGAGAGCGATGTGATCATATTACCAACAAGAACAGTGTGTGTAAACCTAGTCGGGATAGTTGTTATATATCGGTGTGTGGTTTACAAAGAGTATTTTCCCTAAGTGATGGGACTATGAGATGAATTTAAGATTTAACTCGAGGTTTATAGTCTATTAGTTGTGTGTATACCAATAGTCGAAATTAGTACTAGAGATGTGGATGTACTTTCGGATATAGATGAGATGTGTAGTGATGGGTTCCTACACTAGACTTTAGGTATATATATATATATATGTGTGTGTGTGTGTGTGTGTGTGTGTGTGTTGGAAGACTATTCATATCCTAGGAAAATTTGATGAACATGCTTCAAGTGAGGGATCGTATTTATATAAGGAATTAAATTAAATACATTTAAGACGACGGCTAGTATAAATAGGATTATATACACGTGTAGCCGAATTTATAAATCTCATACATACGCATGAGGGGTGGTATGTGTATATATATATATATATATAGGTATGAATATGTATATATGTATACTCATGTTATGAATATCTAAACCATATACGATGGTTTAATTATATGATGGGATCTTATGGATGTATATATATCTATATGTGATGATATGTATGCATTTAGATTGGCTGCTTTCCACGGGCTTCCCTAGAGAGTATAGGGTTGGAACAGCCCAATTATATATATTTCTCTAGTGCGATCCAGGGAGGTTGCGCGATGTGGGTGAATCCCTTGGCTCGCGGAGCAGGGAGAGTATAGTTCCCAGGTCTTTATCGTCCTGCGTTCGAGTGAGATGTGTGTAACTCCACTTGCAGGGGAAACTGACAGCCTCCACCGTTGTGTGTTTTACCAGGACTGTTGAGGATTCCGGCTGGTATCGTGGTATATGAGCAAACACGCATTTTTTTTGGATCGGCACTATGAGACCGCATCCTCGAGTTATAGCTCGTTGGGATGGTTTGTATGCATGTTTGCATGGTATATTACTTGTGTATGAGAACAATGTAAGATAATTCTCTAATGAGAATAAAGAGATAAATATGAAATAGAATAAACCTCAGTCCGGGAGATATTATCCGAATGTATATTGTAAGATGTATATAAGAATGAATAAAATATGTATATTCGTATATCAGTATGTATTTATAAATTAGTTTTGTACTACGGGCCTAATGGATCTCTACCATTAACCCTGCCAAGTAGTAGTGTATCCGAGGGGGGGGGTTACTTGTTTGGATTTCGCTTTGCGAGACGCCCCATGCACGAAATGCAGTGCAAGGTTGAGGGTAGAAAGAAGTTTTGTCCTTATTAAATTATGCATGTTATTTGGAGTATAGACTCTTAATTTGAAGCTAAATGTTAAAATGTGAAGTAATAAAAATTGATAACTGTTTAGGTTATATATTGGACTCAATAAAGCCTATTATGGCATATATGCGTATGTACATTTAAGTTTAATTAGAATGGGAAGGATTCTTGGGTTATTTGAGGATGGCAGGTCTTGTGGGTATAAGTCGTGCCTATGGTAAGTTTAGGTTGTCCTTATGGGTGGGGGGACTTAATTAAGATTTCAGGACGTGAGTAGGTGCGCGCTTTTAGATGAGAGGTGAGTTGGGGTTTCACGAGAGTGCGACTCTACTTTAATTATAAAATAAGTGCATTTATATTTATTATGCACGGTTAACACACTTGCTAAAAAAATTTACAACTCGGGCTCTGATCCGTTTATATTTCTCTCATGCATGTATATATATATATATTATTACAGGTGTCCTACCGCATGGATGCCAGATTCCCTTCTATTCAGAGTCTTGGGAACCGTAATAAGTGCGGACTGTTGCGGGATTTAGCTGTAGTCGCTTCCTATCTCTTTGTATATCTAGATAGGACTCATGTTGAATATCGGGTTTATACCCAAGGGCTATCTATAGATGTTTATATTTTTCCATTTCAGTTATTGCACTGTTTGTGACCCGACAGCTTATTTGGGTATATTCCTTGTATATACTCATTTCATTTTATTCTAGCATTTCATTTATCATGTATTCGTGTAGGTTTTACCTTCGTTAGTAGTTCTATATTGTTGGTTTTCTTTTTGTGGACTTTTTTTTATTTAATTTTAACACCTCGCTTATATGATTTCGGGTAGTTAGTCTTATATTATTAAGTATTATCAGTTGATGTTGAGACTGAGCCATCTGAGATTCCTTATTTAAGTAGTATAGGGATTGCCACCCGTTATTATTTTAAGCGAGTTGTTACAGATGGTATCAGACATCAAGTTCTAGAGTCTTTAGGATCTGTGCGGGTGTTTCGCATTCTTCCGTTAGTATTCTTGATATAGATACCTACTATTAGGATTGTTGTGTTCACTGCGTTTATCTTCTCCTGCAAAGTGTACTCACTTGATTGACGTTCTGACAACAGTTGCTCTCATTTCAGACGTCACCTAGAATAAGTCAGTTAGGAAAGAGGCAAAATGAGAGATGCAATACCCATAACAGATTTTGGGTACGTTTTGACTAGAGGTATTTGTTTTCCCCGATCCAGGCGGAGATAAGGAGGAGATTTCTAGCGGTGATTCAATGTGATCAATCGGTGGTTGAGTAAGAAAGAAAAATTTACCCGAATGGCGAAACTTGGACTTAATAAGGTAAGTTTTGAGGAGAGGCGTATAGTGAAGTCCTTGAGAGGTTTAGATTGAGAAACTCATCAACCTTTGTTAGGAAGCCTAGTGATGATGACTTTTACGGGTGGAAGGTAGGTGGCATTGTCCTATTGTTAAGAGTATCGTCTTTATTTAAGAAGGAAGTAAGAAATTTGGAGACTCATGTTCGTTGAGTCGGACCGAAGGAGTTGTCGGAAGTCGAAATAGCGCTTTCGTCCTTCAAAATGGTTAGGAAGGATTTTAAAGAAGATGTTTATCTTGTGGAGATATAGGTTTAGGAAGAATGATTTTCCTGGAAGAAGTATAGGACCTTGAATTGAGATTATTGGATGAGGTGAAACCATTGGATTATGGAAGTATGAGGTAGAATACCTCTCTTTGGGTTTAAGTCACGCTTTATGCGATATTGGTAACGTCGCGCGTAAGGTATGATGAGTAGTTAGCCGCGACACCGTGAGGGTTCATAGAATTTCCTTGGAGGAAGGAGTGAGCAAGTACGGCCTTTGTATGGCATCTTTGGAGATAATAGACCGCCTCGTGAAGAGATAGTAGAGAGCTGTGCTATTGATTTCCGAAAGTGAGGATTGTTTAGGTTGTTGGGTCGTAGTTATTATGTTATTGTTTTATTGATATTCTAGGGCATATACTTGTGGTATTCCAATGAGAGGAGGACTTACCTTGTGGAAAATGCTTTGATGTAATATATAGGAATTGTATAACTAAGAGGTTTAAAGTTTAGTGGATTTATTTTGAGCGGAGAATTTAGCTCATAGTTGTGCTAGTTTTGAGAACTAGGTATTGGTTAGAGTATTGTATTTGTTGAGGCCTTGTGCCCTAAACATAAGGTGTTTGTTTGGCATGTCCAAAGACATGGAATTGTTTTATATTATGTGTTGCATAGGCCTTCGGGCAATATCTAAAATTTGAAAATCTTTTATAAAACCTTAACCCTGGTTCAACTGATCTGAATCCCCGACATAGCTACACAGTAGTGTATTGGGAGGGTTCCTTGTTTGGATTTCGCTTGCGAGACCTCCCCCGCATGAATGTAGCTAGTGTCAGGAATTGAGAAGAGTTTAACCATTGGGAATTTCAAACTTTTATATATACTTAATATATTGCAATAGGTTATGCTGTTGAGAGTTATATTACGATTTGAGGCTAGTGGATCCGGGTTATTGTTTTAAGAGTTGAGCTCGGGTACGGGGTGTATGGGCGCCCTGGTAGTTAGTTTGATTTTTAAAATCTATATGGTTCGGCGTGAGAACTAGAAAGGATCAGTATAGTGATCTAGAGGGAGATGTAAGGACTAGATGAGATTGAAGTCCTAGGCATATCTTAAATTTCGTGGGCGAAATTCTTTTAAGGGGGGAAGAGTGTAACACCCCACGATTTTGGGTCTGAGAAATTAAATTTTGAGAAAAATAAAAATGATTTAAATTAGAGAATTTTAAAATTTGGAAATTGAAGTCCAAAAATTGAGGACATTTTAAAGTATTCCGGATGATGATTTTGAGTGCGCCATCGATTCTGGAAGGGTCGAGATGGTCAAAATGACTATCATTGGGTTTTAATTCGGCTCCGGAGTATTTTTTTAAGTATGTTTGACTCGAATTGGAGTAAATGAGTCTTTTAAAGTGTGTATTAACATTTAAAAGTGGGTTTATTGTTTTAAGGGATTTAAGAGGCTTACGGATCAAGCCTTCTCATTTAGAGAGAGAGAGAAATAGAAAGAAAAGGAAAAGAAGAAGAAAGGAAGAGAGAGAGAGGAAGAAAGCTTGGAGATTTCGGCCCAAATGCGACATCGAGGACGATTCAACCTCTACAAATCTGAGGCAAGTGTTTAATCTTGCTAAATATTTCATTTGTGTATTTCATTTTATAATTTGTGGATAAAAGAAATGGATTTTTGGGTAGTAATATCAAAACCTAAATTTTTGGGTTTAATCTTGAAATTTATGTTTAGATATGGGTCTGATGGTATAGAAATTGTTGGGATCAAATTTGGGTTGAATTAATGGCTTAGAATCATGATAGGATGAAGGTTTAGGGGTTAGAAGTGAAATTTTAGGGTTTAGAATTCGTGGGTTTTATTGAAGATGAAGAGAACTTTAGGGTTCTGCAGACCCGAATCGATTTGCCCCCTAAGAGATTCGATTCGACTTAGGCAGAATTGGCAGGTCTGCATGACCGAATCGATTCGGACCCAAGGCGAATCGATTCAGATTAAGATAGAGTCCCAGGTGCTTTGGACCGAATTAATTCGCAGTTGGAGTGAATCGATTCGCCCTTGAGACCGAATCGATTCGAGCCAGGCCGAATTGATTCGGAAACAGGGATGTTTTATGGGGGTTTTCTAGGATGATTTCTAACCCTTTTTGGTTGGGTTTATTGATTCGGGACCTTCTTTTATGATGTAAGAAATATGTTTTGGAGACATATAAGGGGTTTCTCACATGTTATGATTATGGGGACTTCTTGGAATAATTTGGGAAAATATACATATGTATGTATTGGAGTTGTGTATATAGAGATTGTGGGAAACCTCATTGGGGTTGGGAATCCTAATTATAGATCAAAAGTGAGTATAGATATGATGTGAGGTTAAGAACTCCTAGAGAGAGTTGCGAGGGTATGTTGTGAAATTTTAGACCGACATTTGTATCAAATCCTTATAAAGATAAGATACTATTAAGATACAATTTGGGGACCATTGAGAGAGAGTGGTCACATATCTTTAGTAATGATAAATTCAAGGAATATATTAGAAAGGCGTTAGACTAGGGGATTCACAAGAGTGATTGAACAGTAGTCAAAATTGAGAGCGATGGGATCATATTACCAACTACAATAGTGTTTGTAAACCTAGTCGGGATAGTTGTTATATATCGGTGTGTGGTTTACAAAGAGTATTTTCCCTAAGTGATGGGACCATGAGATGAATTTAAGATTTAACTCGAGGTTTATAGGCTATTAGTTATGTGTATACCAATAGTCGAAATTAGTACTAGAGATGTGGATGTACTTTCGGATATAGATGAGATGTGTAGTGATGGGTTCCTACACTAAACTTTGGGTGATAACGTTAATGTTGGAAGACTATTCATATCCTAGGAAAAATTGATGAATATGCTTCAAGTGAGGGATTGTATTTATATAAGGAATTAATTTAAATACGTTTGAGATGACAGCTAGTATAAATAGGATTATATACACGTATAGCCGAATTTATAAATCTCATGCATATGCATGAGGGGTGGTATGTGTATACGTATATATATATATATATATATATATATGTGTGTGTGTGTGTGTGTGTGTGTGTGTGTGTGTGTGTGTATGAATATGTATATATGTATATACTCATGTTATGAATGTCTAAACCATATATGATGGTTTAATTATATGATGGGATCTTATGGATGTATATATATCTATATGTGAAGATATGTTTGCATTTATATTGGATGCTTTCCACGAGCTTCCCTAGAGAGTATAGGGTTGGAACAACCCAATTATATATATTTCTCTAGTGCGATCCAGGGAGGTTGCGGGATGTGGGTGAATCCCCTAGCTCGAGGAGCAGGGAGAGTATAGTCCCAAGGTCTTTATCGTCCTGAGTTCGAGTGAGATGTGTGTAACTCCACTTGCAGGGGGAAACTGACCGCCTCCACCGTTGTGTGTTTTACCAGGACTATTGAGGATTCCGGCTGGTACCGTGGTATATGAGCAAACCCGGATATTTTTTTGGATCGGAACTATGTGACCGCATCCTCGAGTTATAGCTCGTTGGGATGGTTTGTATGCATGTGTGCATGGTATATTACTTGTGTATAAGAACAATGTAATATAATTCTCTAATGAGAATAAAGAGATAAAGATGAAATAGAATAAACCTCAGTCCGGGAGATATTATCCGGATGTATATTGTAAAATGTATATAAGAATGAATAAAATATGCATATTCGTATATCGGCATGTATTTATATATTAGTTTTGTACTACGGGCCTAATGGATCTCTACCATTAATCGTGCCAAGTAGTAGTGTATTGGGGGGAGGGGTTCCTTGTTTGGATTTCGCTTTGCGAGACGCCCCATGCACGAAACACAGTGCAAGGTTGAGGGTAGACAGAAGTTTTGTCCTTATTAAATTATGCATGTTATTTGGAGTATAGACTCTTAATTTGAAGCTAAATGTTAAAATGTGAAGTAATAAAATATGATTACTGTTTAGGTTATATGTTGGACTCAATAAAGCCTAGTATGGCATATATGAGTATGTACATTTAAGTTTCTTGGGTTATTTTAGGATGACAGGTCTTGTGGGTATAGGCCGTGTCTATGGTAAGTTTAGGTTGTCCTTATGGGTGGGGGGACTTAATTAAGATGTCAGGACGCGAGTAGGTGCGTGCTTTTAGATGAGAGGTGAGTTGGGGTTTCACGAGAGTGCGACTCCACTTTAATTATGAAATAAGTGCATTTATATTTATTATGCACGGTTAACACACTTGCTAAACATTTTTAGAACTCGGGCTCTGACCCGTTTATATTTCTCTCCTGCATGTATATATATATTATTACAGGTGTCCTACCGCATGGATGTCGGATGCCCTTCTATTCAGAGTCTTGGGAGCCGTAACAGGTGAGGACTGTTGCGGGATTTAGCTGTAGTCGCTTCCTATCTCTTTGTATATCTAGATAGGACTCATGTTGTATATCGGGTTTATACCCAAGGGATATCTATAGATGTTTATATTTTTCCATTTCAGTTATTGCACTGTCTTTGACCCGACAGCTTATTCGGGTATATTCATTATATATACTCATTTCATTTTATTCTAGCATTTCATTTATCATGTATTCGTGTAGGTTTTACCCTCATTAGTAGTTCTATATTGTTGGTTTGTTGTTCGTGGCCTGTTTTATTTAATTTTAACACCTCACTTATATGATTTCGGGTAGTTAGTCTTATATTATTAAGTACTATCAGTTGATGTTGAGATTGAGCCATCTGAGATTCCTTATTTAAGTAGTATAGGGTTGGCCACCCGTTATTATTTATGCGGGTTGTTACATTTGAGTCTTGTCCGACATTTTTTTCTTCATCTAGGAAAACCTATTATAAGTGAAAACCTAATAATAACATTAATAATTGTCGTGTTGAGATTCTTTCCCTTTTTCCCTCCTTTTTCAAAAATCCAAAACACCAAAAACATTTTTCTCCTTTTTCCAAAATACGAAATTTTTTCTCCATCCTTTCAAAATTAAATTCAAACCGTTTCCCCACTGAAGTCGATCTCATACTCGATTTTGGCCTGGCTCCATATTGGGTTCGGTTTTCTATCAAACCGCCCCGAAGCTCTACCGATTCTTCTAAGACTTCATCCGATTTTTGGATTTACCTTCGCGAAATCTTCATAGAGAACACCGACCAAGCACTGAACATGTAGCTCGATCTGATGACTATGTTATCCTAGCTCAGTTCCAATATTGATAACCTTCAAACCGAGGTCCATCAGATGCAGCAACATAGAGCCCAGATTCTCAAAGAACATGAGGTTCTCTTTCCTTGTGCCATGGGTCCACCCTCTCCCAATCGTATTTGGGTCCTTGAATAGTATCAGTATGCTCCACGTGCCCCTCCTACTAATGTGTTTCCACTAGCTCAACTCCCTATTCCAAACCTTGCCCAACCAGGGGCTAAACCATCAGTACTTGTGAGTCCTAAGGAGGAGGAATTGAACAAGGTCAAGAAAGGCCTCAAGCTCCTATCGAAGAAGTTTGACCAATTCAAGGTATTCGTGAACTACAAGGACTACACTCATATGTCTCCCTATCCCGAAGCTAGACTTCCAGATAGGTTCAAGATGCCAAACATCAAGAAGTTCAAGGGAAGTGGACCCCTAATTATTCACCTTCGAAGCTATCATTAAGCCAAGACACTCCTTGGTGCCTCCAAAGAGATAATGTCCTAGATGTTCTAGAAAACCTTGAAAGAAAGTTCCCTTGGTTTGTTTTTGTCCCTAGAAGAATCCTGAATCCTTAGTTAGGAGGATGTCATATTATAATTCATGTCTCAGTGCAAGTACAATGAGGAGCTAGAGGTTAGGCATCGAGATCTAGAGCTTCTTAAGCAGAACCCTAGGGAAATTATTAGTATCTTCATAGGAAGGTGGAGAGAGAAAGTTATTACCATGACCAATAGACCTTTCCAAGAGGAGCAAGTTAGTATTGTGAAGAATAACTTCTTGCCTCATATCCGGGCGTCCATTGGAGGACAATATTATCCAAACTTTTGAGCCCTTCGATAAGCTGGTGTAGAAATTAAAGAAGGCGTTACCAAAGGAAAATTTGAGCCAAAGAAAGTGACCAAAGAATTCACTTTTTGAAATAATGAGAAGACCAACAATACAACAGTCTCAACCATCAATAATATTTCCCAACCTACTACCCCTTGGGAACTAATAAGTCATCCGAATCCTACTAAGAAAAAGTAAACTGAGCTCCATGCTTTCCTGCCCAAAGTCTACCAGGCCCTGTTGAGATGAAACCTCATCAAACCCTTGGACACCCATCCGTTAACAAATCCACAACCTAAAAATTTCAAAGTCGATGCTCGTTGTGATTTCCACTAGCCCGCTGGCTATACTACTGACCAATGTTTCCATATTAGGAACATGATCCAAGGCCTAATTGATCGGAGTATCATCGCGACACCAGCCAATTCTAGACCCAATACCACTCATAAACCACTTCCAACCCATGAAAATTCCATTTTTCTAGAGAGTGACCCACCCATATGCTCATATCGTGCTCAACAAAGCATCCATCATACCTATAATCTCGCTAAATTTCTCAAGGTTTGCCCATATTTCCTCATACACCCTACCTACTTCACCGATCAATCTTTGTCACTCCTTACAAGGGCCTGCATTGTTTTTCATACCCGATATGAAGGGAAAGACATGGAATTACCATATATATTGAACCAACTCTTGGATTTTGGGCTGAAATTACCCGTAGAAATGACTATTGATTATCGCGAATTCATTATTTTGTTCATGAAAGCCTAAAAATGGGCTCGGGAATGACATGAATGGGTGGTACATGTTGAATAAATCAGTCTAGATGATGTGGTGTAGATAATGGCCGATGAATTTAAACTGACCAGTAAAATTTGTAGCATTGATGAGCTACTCACCGCTTCGAGGCTTTAGGGATGGTTAGTCTCTTCACTCCTGTAACTCCTCATTGAGTGGGAAAATTTATATGATGAAGCTGTCGAGGTTGTTGAATGCATTGATTTCTCTTGGCAAGAAGACATAGTCACCATCGAATGGGGGAATGACTTTTATTATTCAGATAAAGAACCCAATCGGGAAGAATCTATTCCAGTAGCCACTCGGTGAAGAATGATAACCTTTGAAGATCTGTTGAGAGAAATCAACAAGGTGGACATTAAGCCAGAGGTATATGAAGACACGAGGTTCTTATTCATCCCTACCTTAGTAAATAACATAACCATGTCAGGGAGACACTATAAAGATCCGATTCCACATGTGACCGAGATATATAAAGGAAAGGGAGTTATCGAAGAGTTGCCCAAGATAGAAATAAACATTGAAGATAGTAAAGTCCTTGACAAACTCAATAATACCCTAGACAATATCACCCTATGGAGTCTTTTCATGTCCTCCCAGCTACACCAGAATTCTTTGATAAAACTCATCATCAGGCATACGGTTCATCCTTCCACCACTCCCTAAGAAGCCGTAAACATGGTTAGGTCCTTGACCTTTTCCAGACTACTCTCATTTTCCAAAATAGAGATACTAAAGATCATCCCTGATCGCAATTATGACCTTAACATCTCCTTCGATGTCTTGGGAAATATAGTCTCACTTGTACTCGTTGACAACGGATCTACTCTCAATGTTTGTCCTCTCAAAACCTTCAATTATTTGGGATTGAAAGTCAGTGATCTCACTCCCATTTCCACTGTCGTGCATTCTTAAGACAATACCCGCCGAGAGGTAATAGGGTCCATAAAACTCAGAGTGGAGGATGTCCCTCTCAATCTTGTCACCAAGTTCCAAGTGATTGACATACCTTCATGTTCCAATCTACTCCTTGGCCGTCCATGGCTCCACAACATTCGAGGGGTATCTTATTATCTTTATTAGAAATTGAAGTTCTTACCAAAGGTCAGGTTATCACCATTTTAAGGGACGAGTACAATACAAACAATTCCAACACTAGAAATTTAGTAATGGAGATACATCATGGGATGAATGACATGCTCCTCTCTAGCTTCAGAGTTGGCCCACTTCTCCTTCCAGTAGGAGATAATTTAAAAGACCGAGTCTATTCATAACATAACCCTCTTGGTAACTTCAATCTGAGTCAGATATTCAAGAACATGTACTTCATGCCCATAATGGGGCTAGGGAAATGCCAACAAAGTATCCTTGAGCCCATAGTCCTAAAAAAGTCCTTTCCCTCATGTGGCCTAGGTTATCATCCCTCTCTAGAAGAACTCAAAGCACTCTGGAAACCAATATTTAAAAGAAGCTTGGAAGAATAAAAGACTATTTCGAGAGACTCTTTAAATGAAAGGTTTATCAAGGAGGTTGAGCACTTACCAGAACTAGAAATCTTCTTTCAAGATAGTAACTCTTGGTCCGAAGACCATCAACATGAAGTGCAACCTCTCACTGAGAAAGTCTTGATAATTATTAAGGATTTTAAGGAAAGTGATTTTGAGGACTGATTCAACCTGCAGACACTGGGACCGAGTCTCTACATGATCCGCTCAGATATCACACCGTCAGACCCATCTACTCAAATAAAAGCTAATGACAAGACTCTCCGCAATTAGTATAACATGTCTGTCCAACCCACTCACATTCAACCTTACCCTGCTATTTACCTTATCCAAGTTTCTTCTCCTAATGTTGTTATTCCTTTTTCTGCCATCAATGTAACTGAGATTTCTTTTGACTAGATTCTCAACGATGGTTTTACCGAAAATGAAATAAACGAGGATTTTGAGTATCTTGTTGTGCCTTATATTAATAGTCTTGATTCTAATTAAACCTTTGATGATGATGATTTTGCAAATGAAAAATTCTTAACTGATCTTAATATGGAGAATAATAAATAATATAATCGTGTTCAAATTAATGATGATGTGACTATTTTTATTAATCTCGGTTCTAGTATCCATCAATGCGAGATTTTGATATGATCCACCCTTAAGGAGCATTAGTGTACGCAATTTGAAGAACAACCGAAAGAATTTGTTGGTGTATTCGCACTGTCCTGTGATGACAAACCCGACATTAACCCTAGAAATAACTCAGCACAAGATCCCAACATTCCCAGAATGCAAGCAAGTCAAACAGAAGCTAAGAAAGCTTAATGGTTGCTCAAAGTCAAAGAGGAAGTGGTCGAAAAATTAAACATGGGTTTCATTCGCGTAGTCGAATATCCAACATGGGTCGCCAATATCTTCTCCATGCCAAAATTAGGATGAGAAGTTTGCATGTACGTCGACTATCGGGATTTGAATAAAGCCTCATCGAAGGAAGGTTACCTCTTACCTAACATCGACATGATCGTGAATAACACACCTAGCCATTCCCTGAACTTATTTGTCAATGGATTCGCTGGATATAACCAGATCAAGATGCATCCTCTTGTCCATCAGGAGAAAACTGCTTTCATCACTCTATGGGGAACCTTCTGTTATACTGTCATTCCATTCAGACTAGAGAACGATGAGGCTACATACTAAAGGGTTACCACAACCATCCCGAATGACCTCATTCACAAGTAGATCGAGGTCTATGTCGATCATATGATCATCACGTCTATGACTCGGGAAGGTCATATTCACATCCTCCGAAAGTTCTTCGAGTGACTACGAAAATACCAGATGCTGCTAAACCTATAAAAATATTTTTTTAGCATCACGAAAGGAAAACTCTTGGGATTCATGGTCAGTGAAGAGGTAATTGAAACATTCCCTGCCAAACTAAAAGCCATAATTAAGATTCCACCACCACGGACAGAGAAGGAAGTTCGAGGATTCTTGGGAAAACTACAGTAGATCAGTCGGTTCATCAGCCAGCTGACTTCTATTTGCAAACCCATTTTCAAACTTCTCCAGAAGGACTCAATTGAATTTTGTAATGAGTCCTGCCAAGAAGACTTTAACCGAATCAAGAAATACCTCACCTGACCTTCGGTGCTTATGCCTTCGCAGCTAAGTCTCCCCCTCTTTATATCCTTGACCATCAAAAATATCGCATTAAGGGATTTTTCAGACAAATACATTGAAGAATCCAGAAAATAAAGAGCCATTTATTACGCAAGTCAGAAATTGGTAGGGTAAGAAGTCAACTACACTTCTTTGGAAAAAAGTGTGAGTCACCCTGTCCTCGGTCGCACAGCAATTATGACACTACATGCTCTCCTTTCATATAAAACTAGTATTCCTCATGGAAACCATTAAGTACTTTCTAAAAAAAGCCCACTCTGTATAGCTGAATGGCCCGTTGGTTTATGTTGCTAGCCGAATTTGATATTGTGTACGTCACGGAGAAATCTATGAAAGGGAGAGCCATCTCTGACTACCTTGTTGATTACACCATAGAAGAAACTAATGTTTGGGTATTTCAATTCCCGGATGAAGATATTCTCTACACCTCTCAAGAGGACCTTAGATGGCAGATATTCTTCGATGGAGCTGCCAATAAGGAAGGATACGACATTGAGGATACTCTTAATCATCCTTGATGACTCTCACAACCCCATTGCCATCAAACTATATTTCCCTTAGACCAACAACATGATTAAGTATAAGGTACGCACGGTAGGCCTTAAGATCTCCATCAAGAAAGGAATATGACACTTCGACATCTATGAAGACTATACCCTCATCATCGGCCAAATCCTCAAAAAATGGAAAGTCAAAGCCGAGAAGCTCCTACCCTTCCATGCCCACCTAGAAGATATGATCTCCCAATTTAAATATGTCACCTTCCATTACCTGCCTCATGCAAACGTAGCTGACGCCCTTATACCCTGGCCTCCATAGTCGACATGCCTGAGGTAATAACAATGGCCCATTTTTTGGTTCAAAAATAAGTTTATCCAACCCACTGCTACCACATTGAACTCATTACCGAGGAAGATTATGATTTTACCAGGTTATGGTATTATGACATTTGGAAACTTCTCAAACATGGTAGGTGTCCTTAAGAAATAGATACAAAAGACTGTGCAATCCTTCACAAACTGGTTGCCCAGTATTTCATATGTGATAAAGAACTGTTCAAGATAAACTTTGATGGAACCCATTTTCACTTCATAGCAGGGGTTGATGTTAAGAAAATTATGCAAAAAATCCTCAATGGGGAATGCAACCCCCACATGAATGGTCACATGTTTGCCAAAAAGATGATCTGTCACGGATACTATTGGACAAACATAGTTTAATATTGCATGGCCTATGTACGAAGATGACTCAAATGCCAATAATTTTGCCAATCTCTAACACTTTCCTCCTCGAGAATAATAAAACATGACCTCTCCCTGGACTTTCTCCACTTTGGTAATTGACATTATAGGAAAGGTTACTCACAAAGATTTAAACGATCATGAATTCATCATGGTCACCATTTGTTACTTCACCAAATGGGTCAAATTCGATTCATACATAGTGTTGAATACTAAGAAAATGGCCAAGTTCATCAGAAAGAACATAATCTACCAATATGGATTTCCCCACAAGTTAGTGTCAGATAATGGGCTCTAATTCAAAGATGTGATCACAGAATTCATCAACGATTATAGGATTAAAAGACACCAATCTTCTCCCTACCGACCTCAAACTAATGGTGACATCGAAGCCACCAATAGAAGCCTCAAAATCATATTTAGTAAGATGACTAAGAGTTGTAGAGATTGGGTCGAATGGATCCCTTACGCCCTCTAAGGACACCGTACTTCAATAAGAATGCCTATTGGGGCTACTCCTATTCTCTAGTGTATGACATGGAAGTAATCATACCGATTGAGCTATAAATATGTTCCCTCCGCATCGTACTTGAAAGCAAAGTTGACAAAGAAGAATGGCATCAGAGCCACTTCGATGAATATTAAACTCTTGGAATAAAAGAGGTTGAAAGTTCTATATCATATACATGGTTACCATCATCGGATAGCGCGATCATTTAACCAAAATTTCAAGGACCGTGGTGTCTAGGAAGGAGATCTTGCCCTAAAAAAGATTATAGAATGCGTCTGGTACCCCAAAGGGAAATTTAAACTGAATTGGAGTGGCCCTTGCATCATGAATAAAATTATCTTTCAAGTGGAACAATTGTGCTCACAGACCTAGATGGAGAAGATATGGCGCATCCAATCAACCTGGACCATCTCAAGAAATTATACCCTTAGTTCAAAATCTCTAAACGCTACGACTCTTCACATCCTCTTTCTATTCAAAAAAATTCTTCATCCCCCCTATCGAGAACTACGGGGGACTTGATCCTCTCAGAAACCTTTTCTGTTGAAACTAAAACTTATGAGAATTTTTAAAAACCCTAGAAGTATGTAAGCAGCCCATATTCCACACATGGGTCAGGTCCCCTTCTTTTTCACAAAATGCCATTCTTTTCTAACCCCCGACAAGGATGGTCTATATTATCATTTACATGAATGAAAGGATTATGTATTCCTTAGCGATTGGAATAGATAATTCAAATGAAAACTCATCAAGAGGCACAACAAAATATGATTAAAATTAATTTTTATTTCTAATAAGGGAATATAACGTTGTTACATGAAGTATCAACGAAGGGAGTTTAACAAACCACCCCTTCAGCCGATCAAACTATACTTAAACAAACCTAACCCTGAACCAAGTTACAATAAAAATTATTCCAAACCCCAAAACAAATAACACCAAAATTACCATGGCCTCACAAGCAATCACCTAGACTCACAAAACATTGCCTTCAACTGTCGAAAAACCCCACTTCATCATCGTTACTAATAGAGGTGTGCAAAAAAATCGACCGGCCTAAAAATAGAACCGAACTAGCCTGAATCGAACCGAAATCGACGGTTTTTTTAGCCCGGTTCGGTCTACGATTTACGAATATAAAAATGACCATGTCAGTTCGGTTGACGGTTTAGACATGGGAAAAAATGATTCAAACCGACCCGACCCGAAACTAATATTTATATTAAAAAAAACTAAATAAATTATATTTTATATCAAAAAACAATTAAACACCCTCAAAACCCGACCAAAACCGAAAATCGATCTTAAAAAAAATGGACAAAACAGAAAACTGACCCAAACTGAAACCAATGTGAACCGAAACCGACGGGGTTTTTCATCCTCAGTTCGATTCTGGTATGACTTTTTCCAAAACCGAACTGATCAGTTTGGTTTGAATTACGATCCAAAATTGACCCGAACCGACCCGTGAACACCCTTAGTTACTAGCCCCTGGAGGTCCCCAAGTTTTCCACTCATAGTTAACATTCTGTATATGTTCCATGGAGAAGTACACCCTAAAAATCCTAGAGAGAACCACAACACCATCTTCCACGGGGTTGACGACAATAAACCCCCTTTGACTAGTCTCTTCCACCATAATTTTCTCTATTACCCACTTCCATAACCACTTCTGGTAGTCCCCAGACACATGCCAGGCCCCTCCCATAGATTGTGACAAATGGATAGACGACTAATAGAGCTTCCATAAAGAGACCAACAATATCCATAGTGATTCAGTCAAATCATCAACTGTGAAGAAGTTTGTTATGCGACGGGGCACAATTTGTTTCCACCTGAATTAGCATAGAAGCCTCTAGGGTAAATAGAAGAATGTTTACTTAAGTCCCACCAACCGCACATACCGATACTCTCTAAGTTATAGGAGAGACAGTAAGTCCCCCCACCATGGCACTGACCAACGAAAACATCGGGATCAATGGTCCACAAACCAGTTAATCCAACTCTCTACCGATAGTTCAAAATTGAAAAAAGTCGGACAAAGAAATTGGGCACACTTATAAAGGGATAATCATGAGGGGACGTCAGATAACACCTCTCTACAAGCCACATAAACTGCATTATGGGCATCCCCTCAGAAAGTTGGAGCGTCCCTCCTTCCAAGCATCTAAACCATTCAATGTCTCATCCTGCACCACTGCTGAAGGATTGTGGCGGTAAGACGTCCATGCCATTATCGCAGCCACCTGGGGATCTGTCGTCAAGTCCTCTGTCTCCAGCAATAGACTCGCAGTAAGGCCTAAAGTGACAGCTTCGGCAAATCTAGTATCCTTAAAACCCCTCTAGCGCACCAAATACATAACTGCTTGGGGAGAAATTGCCCCTCCAATAACCAATGGTCGAACCGCCAAAGGAGAAATATGAAGTAACTGCGCTAGAAATTCCCAGGGAGAACGAAAAAAATCGATCATAGCTGCCGCCACACTGGGGCTGACATCAAACATGACCGAGAATTATTCTTAGGTGGGACATACCTCGTCCTCCCCAAAACGGAAGATATGGTCCTCAGGGTAATAGAACTCTACCACTGTTGTTAATAGGTTCCTATCTATGGCTCGATTACCCCACAGAAAAACTCGACGCAAATTAAAAGCATCGTAATCCACATTGTATAATCACATGGCCTCCATACCATTACTATATGAATAAAATTCCTCATACATGGGAAAACACATTTGGGAATAAGCAATATGAAACAAGAAGAGAAATGTAGGCATTGGTGGATAAAACACATCCCACACCCCTCCTTTTATAATTAAAATCCTTGGCAAAAGACAAGAACTATGGAAACTTGATTAATTTTCATCCGTACAAGAGTACTCTAATGTGCAAGAAAGTTCAATCAATGCCTAAAGATAATTTGACTTGACCTCGATGCTGATAGGCAGGTCAAGGGGTATGCCACTCAGGAACTCCCTTGTTTTGGAAAAATCCATCTTTCCTCTTTTATTAAAATCAATTTCAAACAAATTCTCATTTTGAAAAATTACCCCCAAGTTATTTACTCATTTTCTCTCAAGAAAAAAAATAATTTTTATTCTCAAAATAAATTCTTACTAAAAAAAAGTATTTTCCATGATTTAATTACTTTCACTCCCCTTTTCTAAATAAATAAAATTTTTCCTTTTATTATCATTTCCATACTTATCTCTACCAATCTTAGCAAAAAAATGAAAGGCGCATGTAGGATATATCACTAAATCAAGAAAAGTGCCAAAAAAGAAAAAAACATATTTCTTCATATATATTTTGCTTCACTTGGTTGTAGTTTGCAGATAGAGAGAAAACCAGAAAAATACAAATGGGACTTTGCCTGAACCCTCATCCCTCCCTATTAAGGCCTCGACCCCCATGACAAACCCGCTTTCCCCTTCGACGAGCGGTGGATCCTCCACTCCCAAAACCTGAACCCTTATCTCAGGTGGTAGGACAAATAAAGCATAAAGGAGATGAATTCTTGATTTAATATGACATGGATGCCATCTAGTCCTTAATATCCATCAGCCAGGTGGTCAACACCTGAACATATTGCAAATAAAGGCGCAACAAGAAAAAGGGAAAATAAATCAGTGAAGAAGAAAAGAAGAATCAATATAACAAGAGGAAAATATATAATATACCTCAGGCCGGAGGGCCTCATCTATAAGCCCCATCAACCCAGAATCCGACATATCAGTACATTGCGGTACGCTCAGTGACTCCCCGCTACTCAGTTAAAAAATTATAGGAAGAGGGAGTAACTTGAATTATCAATGACTCTGTCGTTGCCACTGTCGTTCCACCACCTATGTTGTTGGACCATCCCACCAGTATGGTAGTGCCACTGCCCAAATCCGTTGTGGGTGGAGGCATATTCTCCATGTCATAGATACAAGAGGGAATCCGCCAGCTCATCACAAAATCCAGATAATCATAGATCGTCATTATATCCGTGTAGAGAGTATAGGGCTCGCCGATCATCGCTGTCTCCTATGCATCATCTGACATCTCCCTCACGTACTTCAAGTACATGGGGGCACTGATGGAAGGACCGCCACCTCCTTTTCCATGATCTACGTCACCACCTTGTCCTCTAGATACCACACGTACCAAACTCATGCACAATCAACTGCCATATCTGCGCATGTAGGTTCGTCATCTTCATATCTCACGAAGTCACCCCCAGTGGTAGAAGGTCACCTGCAATCCCCAATAGAGAATCAATATATGAAAATGCCTAAAGAAAACTCAAAAAGGGAATAAAAGATAACATGATCGCTTATCAGGGCATTCAGAGCCCGCCGCACGTCCGCCAAAGATAAAGACTGATTATATCTTCGGTTGGACTTTCACCACCCGAATATCCTGCAGAAGTCCCCCCAAACCTCATCCTTCAGAGCTATAATTCCCGCATTTTGCCCGATCACCTCATAGAACCACGTCTATAAAAGACATCAATCAACGAAAAAAGAACAAAATAAGAATGGAAGGAAATGCATAAAAAGTAAAATAAATCCGAAAATTACCTCCAAAGGATATGCCCCCCCCCCCCCCCCCCGCATAAAAGTCTATTAGAAACACTAGCTAAAAGCATCCAAAAAGAATAAAGGGGCGCTAAAGTCAAGCTCCACCAATCGTACAACTGGACGTTAAAAATCATCATAAGATACATCAAGAACTAAAGATGGATAGCATTGCTGCTCGTCGCCACCAAAAAAATCATCCAACAGAAGTAAAATAAATAGACGGGCCGTTTGTCTCACCTACCTCCCATGAGTAATGTCAACCCTCCTTTTTAGGAGTGTCTTCTTCAAATAAAAATTACGAATCAAATACCCAGATACAATCCCACCCACGTCCCCCATCACCGCCTGCACCACCTTCGATGTACCCCTTAGTATGCGATCCACCACAATTGAAAACCCCTCGCAATCAACCCTCATCTTTTGTTGAACATCTATAGGACTGACTGTTATCTCCCTGAAGCCAAGATGAAAGGTGTGGGTAGTGTCCCACCACCTCTCCCCTAGAGAACACAAAATCGTAGTTGAACACGGTGTCTCATTCAAAGTTTATTCTAAACAGCCAAAAAGCACATGGGAAACCATCCACTGCACTAAAACCGGGAGCTTTTCAAAAACCTCCTTCACCCCCTTCGTCCCTCGAGACCGAATACTCGAAGGGGAAATTTCTGTATGCAAAAGAAGAAGAATAAAAACCCTTCACTAACACAAAGATGAAAGAGAAAAATGAAACGGAATACTAAAGGTCATTGTACGTACGTAGCAACTAGGGTTCCTTAGCCTAGACGAATGGTGGTATGATGGCTTGCATAGTAGGATACACTCATCAGCTATAGGCTCAAACAAATCAAAGGCATTTTCATTGCCTAATGAAAGAGACACTCTAAACTACCACTCTAGGCTAGTCTAGTCATCAAAGGCCAGCCACTCAGTGTTGTATCCCTCATTTGAAAAAAGAGCCATTTGAAATATTGAAGAAAAAAGGACTTAAGAATAATTTTTTAGATGGAGAAAGAAGAAGGTTCAAACACTTGAAGGTGTGAAAAATAGGGAGGGTTTTCCCTCTTTTGATAGAAGTCTAAGGGGCATGTCAATCGGTACACCGATCAGCAAACGACTTTTCCCCTTCCCAAAGAAACCCAAGAGGTCATGCCCTTGCCGATTAACACCCTCCTAAGATTTCCTATCGGCACCCCCTTCAAAAATTTTTTAAAAAAATGCCATAAAATACCAGAAAAAATCTAGAAATTGCTAAGAAAATTCCCAAAAATCCCTAAAAAATTATGGAACATCATTTTTCTTAGGAAAATCATTTTTAGAGCACTAAGCCCCTTATAAATTCTCAAAATCTCCATCAGAATTAATCTTACACACCTATCCTCAGCAAATTCCACAAGTTGAACCACGGATGTGCCCATATCCAAGTCTACTATAATTCCCAACCAGAATCCCAAAAATAAAGAATCCCCCAGTGGAGTCTCAAGATAGCACAATCCTCGGTGAAACTGTGGGAAATTCAAATTCTCCAGGAGAGAAATTCCCCACTCTATAACTTAAAGTCCTTAAAATTGACCTCAGCCCTCAGAATTGGTAGCCACAACTTAAGGTCTTGAGAATTGAACTTGACCCTCAGAATTGGTTATCCCAACTTAAAGTCCTCAGAATCAGTCTTCATAACTTAAGGTCCTCAGAATTGACCTCGATCCTAAAAATTGGCATTACAACTTAAGGTCCTCATAATTGACCTCAACCCCAAGAATTGGTCGTCACAACTTAAGGTCCTCAGAATTGACATCAACCCTTTGAATTGGTCATCACAACTTAAGGTCCTCAAAATTGACATCAGCCCTCACAATTGATTGCTATAATTTAAGGTCCTCAGAATTAATCCCGACCTTTAGAATTAGTTATCCCCGGCACAACTTGACAGTTAACCTCAACCCACTGAATTGGTCTCCCTTGACCCTTAAAAACAATATTAGCACATATTCAACCCACTGAATCGGCCATCCTCGTCTCATTAGGTCCTCAAAATTGACCTCGACCCACTGAATCGATCATCCTTATCTCTTTGGGTCCGCTAAACTGACCTCAACCCATAAAATTAGTCATCTTCGTATCCCTAGAATTGACCTTAACCCACAGAACTAGTCATCCTCGTCTTCGAAGTAACCTCGTCCCTTTGAACCACTCAATCCCATCCTCTAGGTGCAAAGAATTGACCTAAAATCATCTTCCCCAATGTCGATGTGGTGTTATTCATTAAATGGACTTCACTTGTTCAAAACTCACCTATCAAGAGTATCTCTATATAAACCCCTATGCACATCCTTAGGTCCCTATTACCCACTTAACCATAAACTCTAAGTCATACCCAGAGTACTGATCCAAAGGCCACCGTGCGCTCCCGAGCTTTATTTGACTTTGATTAGCTTTCTCACATGAGAAAAATCTTAATTGAATATTCTAATGTATCTGAACCCCCTTTCTAATGGTCAACCCCATGCACGAATTGGCCTTACAATTTAGACGATTGGTCCATTTTACTATCAAAGCTGATTTGGAGGCCAACGGGTGCTCTCGATCTCCCTTTAACCACGGTCAACTTTCTCACCTGAGAAAAATCTCAAAGAATCTTTAAAGGGATATTAATCCCCTTTCTAATGGTCTAACCCATGATAGAATCGGCTTTACATTATGGACAAATGATCCATTTTACCTCAAAAACTGAGTTGGACACCACTGGGCGCTCCTGACAACGTTCAACCTCCAGTAAACTCTTCAGCTTAAATGAAGCTGAATGAATCTTCAAAGGTATTTGAATACCTTTTCCAAATATTCATCCCATGTGGGAATAAGGCTTAAGATATGAATGAACAACCCATTTTACTCTGAAGGATCATCCGGCGCTTTCGAGCCCTGTTTGACAAAGGTCAACTCTCTAAACCGAATGAAGATGTATGAAATATCGAAGGGCACTGAATACCCTTTCCAATAATTTTTCCCATGCGGGAATCGGCATTACGTTTTGGACGAACAATCCATTTTCCTCAGGGAATCTCATGTCTAGTGGCTAACGGGCACGTTCGGGCCTCGTTTGTCTTTGGTCAACTCCCAACCTGGGAGTAGCTCCATGGATTCTTAAAGGACAGTAAATACCATTTCCAATTGTCCACCCCTTGAGAAATTCTAGCTTATGTTCTGTGTGTTATGACCATTTTTTTGAAACACCTACCTCAGACTGTCGAATGGCACCCCATGACCATGTCTATCGATTGTGTGTCTAGGGTTCTATGCTTATAGGTATGTTTAGGAACATGCCAATCGGAACCCCCTTGGCCCTATAAATAAATTTCATGACATTCCTTTGAAAATCACCCATGAGCATCCATATCAACAATTCAGAGAACATTCTCTCGAATTCAGAGTCGTTTCCCCTTAAAAGACCATTTCGTACATTCCTTCTATCATTTCCATACTCATTTTCGTAAATTCTCACCCATCTCCTTGTACCACCACTATCTCATCATGAGATCAATGCATCTACAATCAAGATCCCTTCAAAGTCTTCATAAGGAGGTCAAATTCTCCCCCTTTTTTATTTTCTATTCTCTTACTTTTTCATCAGTTACTTCATTTCCACTTTAGTACTTTACTTCATTACATTACATACCTTAACTTCAAACTTTTTATTATAGTATTTTCACATAATTTATTTTCATAAGAAAGCTAAAAAAAAGAGGGTTTACCTGTAAATTCCAAACGGGGAATTCTCATCACATTTTTTCACATTAAAACACCTTTTTCTACACATACACATATAAGAAAAGTTCTCGATTGGATTAATGGGTAAAAACCCACCTCGTATTATCTTCGGACTACGTGGACTTTGATGCTCTCTCGGGGTATGTAGGCATCTTGGATAAATCCTTAGACTCAAGTCCTCCCACATACATTGGTTACCTTGTTCTTATGTGATATATATATATATATATATATATATATATATATATATAACAATGCTCTTGTGCAAACTAGTCCGCATTTTAAGAATTCGGACCGGTCATCTGTCACCTAACGATGCGCCTAAAAATTATCGCCTAAATAATAGGGACACTCTTTCTCTATTCCGGGCTCACTGCCAGGTGACATATGTTCGGTCCGCACTCTTAAAATGTGGACTAGTCCTTACAAGAGAACGATTGTATATTTATATATATATATATATATATATATATATACATATTTATGCTTGATTGTTTATTTCTTGTCTGATATACGCATTCATTCTTCTATAACGACTTGTGGATTGACAAACACATCAATTATACTTTGAATTACTATTTTGGTAATGATCCTAAGGATGACCTCACGTCTCCTTTGTCCACGACGCGAGTTGAATGATTCCATTCTCCACTTATATTATGCACATAAGCGTACACTTCACAGAGTTTAACAGGAGAAGAGTAACACATTCCCATGAGAGACCAAAAGGCAGGATGAGTGCCTAAAAACTGTCCAATCTGTAACTTAGTCCTCGAAACCTTGAACTACTTGGTTTTGCAAGCATCAATATTGTCCTTGCTGTCGTTCTATCGAGGCAAAAACATTTCTTTTGCCAGTTTTGTGTAAAATAGATTGGCAACTCTATGTCTACATATCACCCCACATCAACGATGACCGAGCGCCCAGAGAAAGGATGCTATTCCACGTGCACATCATAAAGGGGAAGGAAGGAGGTACCCACATCGGGAGAACCCTTTAACCCCGACCTCAGGATGGACATATAATTATTGTTGATACTTCATTTGGCAAGTAGTTAAATCCATATACAATCAAACTCCTAAATATAAATTGTTATAGAACCGATTAAAATATACTTAGGAACTTTGTTTATTCTTTTCCTTCCAGTTATTTTGCACATGTACTTATACACAATGATGAGTGCTTCAGGAATCACTTGATACATAGATATAAGGAGATATCTTATTAGAAGAGATAAAATATGCATAGAAGTTTGATAGAAGGATGAATGTTTTAAACTATAGTTGTAAGACATTTTAGCATCATAAATCTCTTAGTTAGTTCAGTATGCATGGCTCATTTATGATTTAGTATTATTTTAAGACAAAACTCGCATTAGGAAAAATGAGGGTGTGCCATTTTTTAATTACTTTATTGCTTTTCCTTGTATGTTGTGATCTATTGGAAAATGTTCTCGACATATTTTGAGTTTGCGAGTAGGTAAACACTTGGTACACAAATATTCTCCCCATACGTTGGGAATTCTCGCATTGATTTGCTCACTGTATTTTGTTTTTAAGCAATGAAATCCTAACATAAAAATGAATCCACTCATGGTATACTGCGACAAAATACATAATTAGGGAAAAAAACATTTTCCCCCATACTTCAATATTGTTGGACTATTTTGCTAGCTAGATTTTGTTTTTAACCAACATAATCCAATCTTATAAATGTATCCCATCAAAAATTATTCCTAGAAAATAAATGCTTGGTAAAAATATTTTCCGCCATACTTTGAGAATTCATTTACTGCTCTGCTCGCTTTATTTTGTTTTTGAGCAACACAATCCTTACTTAAAAATGTATCCTATCACAAAATATTGCGAGCAACTACATACTTTGTAAAAAATATATGTTCCCCATATTTTGGGAATTATTAGATTTCTTTGCCCTCTAGATTTTTTTAAGCAATGCACTCTTAACATAAAACTTAAAAATGTATCCCCTTACAAAATATTTTTAGCAAATACATACTTAGTAAAAATAAGAATTTCCCACATACTTTTGAAATTGTTGGACTGATTTTCTTGCTACATTTTGTTTTAAAGCAATGCAATCCCAACTTAAAATTATATTCCCTCACAAAATGTTTCGAGCAAATACATACATAGTAAAAAAGTACATTTTCCCCATATTTTGGGAGTTTTGGGATTTATTTGCTCACTCGATTTTTTTTAACAATGCAATCCTAACATAAAATGTACCCGCTAAAAAAATATTTTGATAATATACATACATAGAAAAAAAAACATTCTCACCCATAGTTTGGGAATTCATATAATGGTTTGCTCTCTAGATTTTATTTTTAAGCAAAGCAATAATAGCTTGGAAATGTATCTCCTCATAAAATATTAAGATTAAATATATTAACAATGTTTAACTTTGGTTATAACACAACATGCATGACTAATATGACATTTAATTTACTTAGAGAAGGCATATACTTAGAAGAAAACTTCATCATAACCAGACAAGAGCAACATTATTCATTAAATCGTAATCTTGTAACTTTTAGACATTGCTCATTTGGAGGAAGGTTTTGTTTTTCATAAAAGAAACAATCACTTTTCATAAGCAAGAGGAATAAACTTTCTAAGGTACCTCATGCATAATACGTTTTCACTGACTTACAATTGATGGATTGGATACAATCACTTTGTGGCTCTGAAACCTGGCCATTTCTCGATTTCCCAACTCCACTAACCACAAATGGTTCCTCCCAATTAGGTTTTATGTGTGGTATACATGATCCTGAAGTAATGACAAGATTCTTAGATAGATATATGACCCACTTCTAACTCCAATGGTGTAACCATGTTCTCGTAAGCATGGAAAAGTAGCCGGTTAGGAACCTTGGAATTTTCTTTTGATTTATCTATGAAACCTTGAAGTTTTCTTCGGATTTTTCTATGTGCTCATCCAAAGCCCCTAGTTTCACATACATTATATCTAGGATTAGATTATTATTCAAAGACTATCTATCAGAAGAAATCTCCAACTCTATTATTAGGACATTTTATGTTCGATACACAATAAAAGAATGGAGTGAAACGTATTGGTTTCCTTTTTGAAGTTCTGAATGACCACATGATTATTGTCCCTACTACCATGGATATCTTCTAATATTTTATTCAGAATATTGATTAAGGTTTTGTTGGTCACTTCTTCTTGTCCATTCCTTTTTGGATAAGAAATTGTAGAGTTGTTATTGAAGATCATGTATATTTTTATCAATAACCTATTTCTTTACATACAAACTTCTTTCCACTATCTATGAGAATTATAAATTGAATGTCAAACCTACATATGAAAAACTTCATATAATTTAGGTCCCTACTTACACGATCATTGTCCTTAAAGGAATCACATTAGCCTATTTAGTAAATAGCTCAAAAGCAACCAGAACGAAATCTTTTCCTCGAGAAGATTGTGTGACCTTTATTAACAAGTCAAATGTGCAAGTGTGTAAAGGGTAAGGAATAACCAAACTTTTCAAATGCATTGATGGATCATGCACCATGTTTACAAGCACTTAGGATGCCTTTTATCACTTCAAAAAATTAACGAAATTAATTTCCATCATAGGCCACTAATAACCCTAACGTTGTTAAAGTATCATATAATGTCACCACCCATGTGTGACAGTTCGTGAGCGTTTTTTAACACATATATTATTTCCTCCTTAGCAATACATTACAGGGCTTTCTCATTGTACCATTTTTGTACAACTCCCTCTTCAGGTAAATATCATACATCTATTTAATAGGTAACTCCCCATCCCTCAAGTAGGTTATGTATGGATTCCTATAATCATCTAATTCTTCAATAAAGTGAGATTTTAATTGTTATTCAAGATGGGTTTTTCATTTCAATCAACTTTATTACAACCAGGAAACTTCTTTACTAAAAGTGGTCTGATAATTACCTCCTTGCTGTAAGCGCCTGCAAATTGGAACATTAGTATCCATAATGAGTGTTATGAATCACTCCCAGTTTATCTATTGCTTGCTCATCACTCAAACACCTTGACAAATATCCCACGGGAGTCTTAAAGTAGTGGTTACCTTAGATCATTGAGAAGTTTGCCAGTTTTGACAATTTTATATCACCTTCATACGTTTCTAATTTCTTGACTCTTGCTTCTCTCCTATATGTGCGATCCTCATTTGGAAACAAAGAATTGATAGTGGCATGAACTTTTATCCCCCTGAATGGTAATTGTAACTATAGGCTCAATTATTTAGGATGCACTACTCTCCCCCCGAGCATTTGAATGCATGTTCATTATATGGTATGTCTTTCAATTTTAATAGACATAAATTATTTCAACGACCATTGTATGATTTCTTAATAGTGATCCATATTTTTATGTTTGAGAGAGAATTCTCCACTAACCTGTGAGATTTTAGTCTCCTCGTATTCAAAGAACCCTCACTCTTCTTACCTAAGATTCTAGTCGTCCTACTATTAACGTTCATATTATGCTTCATTATTCGAGCACTTGAAGTCCAAATTGTAGAAGAGATGGAAAATTTTGTTTTATAATGGAGAGTATGATTACGAATCCTAAGTGCCTTGGTTAGACGAGCCATAAAATTCCATCTTACACTTTGCCATCTCGTCGTAGACACATGCTTTAAAAATATCTCCTCGTAGTTTCTTCCTCGAAGGTTCAAACTATTGGATAGAAAAATTGGCCAAAAGATCAGCCAAAGCTTGACTTTTGATGCCCTTAGGAGTAAGGAACTTCAATTCATACTTAGGTAGGATGAGAAACCATCAAGATGATCATCTGAGATATTCCTTGATAATAAGTAATTGATAGTATCACATTTGGGGATAATATCAATTGTTAATGTGAAAAATTTATTCCTTATCTTTTGTGATACAAATACCAAAGCCATGAAATTCCATTACACATTTGTATATCTGGACTCAGTATTAGATATCACTCTCGACAAGTAATACACCAGTTTCTCTTTCCCTTTCTTCTTTTGAGCAAGGAACGATCTAATGGATTTGTTTATAGAAGTCAAATACAATAGAAAAGGTTTTCTTCTTCTGGCAATATCATAATTGAGGGAGACGTCAGAATTTCTTTAATTTTATCAAAGGCCTTATATTTCTCAGTTGCCTAAACCCATTTTTCTTTGTCCTTCATTTGTGGAGAAAAGGGATGAGTAATTATCCTAGAGAAGGTATGAATATTTTAAGATAATAAACTTTTCCTAATAAATTCTTGAGTTTCTTTAACTATTTGGTGGTGGCATCATCAGGATTACCTTTTATTTCCCCATATCCATCTAAACACGTTATCTGTTGACAACAAAAAAGTATGGAATTTTCCTTCTTTAACCACAATAGAACATTTTGAAGGGTTCATCCTAATTTTACATTTATTACATTTCTCAAAATTACCCCTAAAATCCTTGATATTCTTTCTTTCTGTCTTAGACTTTACCATGAGATCCTCCACATAGAATTCTAATATGTCATCATATACTGCTTCATCGCCATAACCTAACTCCACTCTAGAATGTCACTTGTAAAATTTCATCATTGATCAAGATTAAGCGACATAATATCAAAACCAAGACCTTTCAACTAAAGAATGCTTAAATGAATTTCAGTCTAAGAGAGAGCATCATTTAACCTAGATTCAACATATTTCTGGCCCCATGGGGAACGAAAATGAGTTGGCTTATTATATTAGTCTTGTGTTTGATCAACTCACTTACCTTGAGAATACTGAAGTTGAGACCACCCAATGGTTTAGGCACCATATTTACTTACCTAAATATTATGAGACGAATCCATTCCCTAAAAATCTAAAAGATGCCACATTTGAGGTTTCCACACCCCTCATATCCAAATATGTACCGAAGTTTACACCTATTGAGCCCACTATGTGTCCCCGAAGCACCTGTTCCTTATCTGTTAACTTTGTTTAAGAGTGCTACCCAATTCATCGAGATTAATTTGGAGATGATTCCTACCTCCCTTTATATGGATCATCTCTAGAAATTTTTTCTCACTTTTGGGTTGATATTGATGTTGATTCATATATCTCGGATCTTAATGCCTTATTAAACCCTTTCACTACCATGAATTGTCACATATTGGTCAGTAAGTTGATCTCTTCATCTTCTGATACCACACTCTCTCTTGCAAGTGTCATTGAGAATCATTCTGACCCTCCTAATTAGTGTGTATCCCCTACTCTTGAGTTAGATCATCTTTCCCCACCCTTTGTCCCACCCAACCCATCTATTATTCCACTCGTCCCACCATCTTGCTTTATGCGACTCATTGATGTGTCATGATGTGTGGATGTGTCATGACGCGACTACTTTCATCACCTATTCATATAAAAACCACATAAGTTCCATGAGGCCCCGTGTGCACCATCCATAGACCATATTCATTGTCTTGCCTCCATATGGCCTTATCTCCGCCCTCCTCTGGTCAACCATATTTTGCATAGCTTTAGGCACTTCTCAAACAAGTGCATGACCATGTTGGCCCGATCTTTTAAGACTGTCTTTTCATTCTTTTTTCGGGGTGATTCCCACCACCCTCGTTATCTTCCACCTTGTTATATCCGTATTTCCATCTTTAGGGGTGAGTAACGTTATGTTTAGCTGAAGATGTTAAACATAGCAGAACCGGTAGGTAGCCCGTTGTGTATTATTTCTAAGTATAAGTCTTATAATTTTGGGGGTGGTGTTTTATCCTCCCCCACTGATTTTCATATGCGTTATGGACATGCACATATCTTAAAAAACTTATTCAGGTTTCCCCATAGATACATCTCGCAGTTCAGTTTCATTAGCGGTTGACCGTGGTATTTGTTTCCCACCTTGTGCTTTTCACTAAAAACATGGTTTTAACATCAAGGAAGATGTTCTTTTTTATTTGGGGGTGGGAAATACATGAATACTGTACCTCTTTTGAATTTTTTTGTCATAAACATAAACTTTTTAAACTATTTTAAACAATTTTTATCTCACTTTTTGTTTTGGCATGATTATCATTCATCTTCTAAAAAGTCTAGGAATACTCTTGCTCTAACTTGCAGTCATATTTCAATATTACAAGATTAAGTAATACCTCTAAGGAACACTTTAACTATGAAATCGTAGACTTAACGCGTTTTTATCACATATCATGTTATAATCGTCTTAAGTTGAAGAATGTAATAATTCTCAAGAAAACCTAAAGGATCACTAGTGGAGATTTAAAACACATAAGTTATGAACTTCTTTTTTTCATATTTTTGAGGGGGTTTGTGCAATCTCCGAGCCACAAGTTGACTCAACTTTCTTTGGGTACCATACTAAAATCACTGAATTATCTCATTATTCTTCATTTTTGTTGTAAGGACAATTTGTCCGTGATTTATTGGTTATGTCATACGCCGTCACACCGTTGAAGAATATTCAAGACCGAATCTACGTCAATGGATCCGAATATCAAAAAGAAGAAGGAATTAGATTTCTACAGAGCCGGACCGGTCCGCCCAGAATAAAAGAACCGATCCGCCTGCGAACCGGTCCGCTTCATACTCGGACCGGTCTGCCTACTGAAAAGCCAGAATACCCCAGACGGCTAGCGAACCAAAGATACCTAAAATAAAAAGAACCGGTCCGTCTACCCGGACCGATCCGCCTCAGACCCAGACCGGTCCGTCTGGGATAAACACAAACAGATCGTGTTCAGACTTTTAAGGCCCATGACTTCTTTTTTAAACCCACTGCGGGGAGTTGGTTTTAAAGACTTCTACACAATTTTCAGAGTTCATAAACCTAAAAGTCTTCACTTTTATGAGTTTTTAAACTCATGGTTTGATTCACACAACTGCTCATACATTTGTGAATCACTCTTGGTAACCCAAGAACACAAACCCAGTTGTTGTTAAACCCTTATGGAGAAGACCGTTCTTCTTATTCATTGCAGCCCTCCTAGAAAGGGATATTTCCAGCCGCCAACTACAGAATCCGACACCTGAGGGTAATTCTTAGTCACCTGTATTTTCATTGTAATCCAAATTTGTATGTTACAAAGTTATAATGGAAATAAATGGTTTTGCCCATTTGGGAGACTTTTCCTCACAAGCATGTGTTTGAATGTTCTTGCTTAGTTCATTATCTTATTCAATCACATATTGTTGCATGTTTAGGGTTGGTTTTGGTTAAAAGGTGTTTAATATATAATTTCCTCATTTGAACGCAAGCGCATACTCCTCTCAAATTGGTATCAGAGCAGGTTACGCTAATCTATCGCGTATTCCTAATTTTTCAGCAAAATTTCTCTAAGATAGCAATTTTCTAAAAAATTGATTTTTGAAAAAGTGCGTGTTCAAATGGAGAAATCATATAATAATTTGCCTGTTTTTTACGGGACAGATTATGCTTATTGGAAAGCCCGCATGAGGTCGGTTTTAAAATCCATAGATGAAAGGGTTTGGATTTTATTTGAAAGAGGGTGGACACCTCCCTCCGTCACTGTGGAAAACGTGACTAATTTAAAACCTGTCACCTCTTGGACTGAAGATGAATTTAGATGGTCTTCTTTTAACTCTAAAGGTTTGAATGCTATTTTCGATTCCATCACTCCCGATGAGTTCTGACGTATCATGACGTGCACCACGTCAAAGGAGGCATGGGATGTTTTACAACTTACCCATGAAGGAACCAATGCTGTAAAAGAGTCTAAATTGCAAAATTTAATAACTCAATTTGAAACCATCACCATGTATGAATCTGAATGCTTTGATGAATTTTATGCTAGACTTTCTGACATTGTGAATACTAGCTTTAATCTTGGTGAACATATTCCTAATGCTAGAGTTATTAAAAAGATTCTTCATTCTTTGCCTAAGCGTTTTATCCCTAAAGTCACTGTGCTAAATTCTATGGGTAATTTAAATACGCTAAAATTGGAAGAACTTGTAGGAGATTTGCAAACTTATGAAATTGATATGTTCCCTAAAACTGCTAGGTCTAAAGATAAGGGAATTGCACTTAATGCCAAAGAGAAAAAGAGTGAGGGGTCGGCTAGAAAGAGGGAAGAGTCATCTAGAAAGAGAGAGACTGACACGTCAGATTCTGAGTGTGATTTTGACTTAGATGATTTGGCTCTTTTTGCAAAAAATTTCAAGAGGATTCTCAAATTTAAGAAAAATGGCAATTTAAAGATAAAAAGAAATTTGAGAAAAATAAGTTTGAAAAGAAAAATGAAAAAGATTATAAAAATCTTCCTAAGAAAGAAAGTGAGAGATGCTTTGAGTGCGATGGTAGGGGTCATAGAGCCTTTGAGTGTGCCACTCATCTGAATAGAGAGAAAGGAAAAGTTGTCCTTAATGCTGCTCTTAGCGACGACAGTGAGGTCGAGAAGGTGGATTCAGGTGATAAGTCACCGCATGAGTGTAACTTCACCGCATTCATGGCCAGTCAAGTGAGCACTCCTAGTTCTCTTCACGACGATGAGTATGATGCTTCACAGGGACACCTCGATAGTGAGATCGATGTGAGTGAGGCGGAGGATGACTCAAGTGAGAGCGAGAGTGATATTCAACATGCCTACGCTGAGTTATATTCTGAGTCGTTTAAAACTAAAAAACGTAACAAAGCGCTAGTTCTTAAGATCACCGTCTTAGAGGAAGATTTAAGAAAGGCGAGAGAGAGAGAGAGTCCTCCACCTTCACCGCCCTGAGAGAGAGAGAATCTACTTGTGTTGAGAAAGAGAGTTTGTTTAGAGAGAGAGAGAGTGTTTTTGAGAAAGAGATAGGGGACTTGACTAAACAAGTGGCTAGTCTTACGAGTGAGCTCCATTCCTCCGTGGAGACTCGAAAGAAACTTGAAGCCTTTGTTGCCCATCTGACTCATGATCTTGAGAAAGCACGGGAAGTCAAAGTACAAATCGAGGACAGATCAGGGAAAATAGGAAAGATGCTCCTCGGCCCCGCTTTAGGTTTTGGTGATAGGCAGGGAATTGGTTATGATGGTGGCTCCACCTCTCAAATTGCACCTGGACAAGTTCCTGAGTTTACTACTACTCGTTATGGTCATCGTCAAAAACCTCGAAGGAGAGTTCGACCGAGAAAAGCAAACCAAGGTCCGTCTTTGACCGTGTTCTTTTGTACCTATTGTAAAAGAAAAGGCCACCTCAGGGAGTTTTGCTATAGCATTGGTCGGACATGACGTACTACAGCTCCACGTCAGCATACTGATGATTTTACCAGTCTGAGAGAGCGAGTTAAGATTTTAGCTGTCACATCTCAGAGTTTGATGGAAGAATTCCGACGGATGCCTTTGCCGTCAGTGAATGCTCCTCACATTCCAGATAAAACCAACAACAACAAAGGCAAACAAAAGGTTTCCACTTCTTGGGTACCTAAGAAAGATAAAAAGGCCTTTGTTGTTCATGTTGATCTCAATGCACATAATACCTCACAGTGGTATTTTGACAGTGGGTACTCAAGATATATGACAGGTGATGCCTCTTTTTTTACATCTCTTGAGGATTATCAGGATGAAAGAGTCACCTTTGGAGATGGGAGCAAGTCTAGCATTGTAGGACGAGGTACTGTAGAGTGACCAGGATTTCCTAAGCTAGAAAATGTGTTGTACGTCAAAGGTTTGAAAGCAAACCTTCTCAACATTAGCCAGTTGTGCGACGCTGACTTTGCAGTAAAGTTTGACCGGGACACTTGTAAGGTCTATAATAAAGCCGATAAACTATTAGTGCAAGGGGTGAGGACAAAGGATAATTGCTATGGGACTGAGCCCACATCCTCTCTTATCTGCAACAACGCCACGATCACTCCTATGGATTTGTGACACCAACATCTAGGTCACATAAATATTAGAGATCTCACTCGCTTATCTAGAAAGGACCTAGTACGTGGCTTACCATCTCTTGGAAGGCCAACTTCGACGGTTTGTGGACCCTGTCAGATGGGAAAACAAATTCGTAGTCCCCATAGGAAGTTGCATTCCATTACCACGTCTCGTGTTCTTGAGCTTATACACATGGACCTTATAGGTCCCACTCGTACCGAGAGCTAGGTGGTAAGAGGTATATCCTAGTGATGGTAACCGATTTCTCCAGGTACTCCATTGTAGGTTTTCTGAGAGAGAAATTCGATGCTGTAGAGTTTTTAACGACCAAGTGTTGTGTCCTACAAAATCAACATGGAGTCACTATTAACAGAATACGTAGTGACAACGACATTGAATTTAAGGAAGCAAAGGTAGATTTGTATTGTGATAGCCTTGGGATCAAACATGAGTTTTCTGCTGTGAAGACTCCTCAGCAAAATGGGATTATTGAGAGAAAGAATAGAACGATCAAAGAAATGGCCAGATCTATGCTTCTAGGTCGTAAAGTTTCTAGGAGATTTTGGGCAGAGGCAGTGTTTACTGCATGCCACATGGTGAATAGGGTTTATCTGCGTCCACACACACTTCATACACCTTATGAGTTATGGACTGGCAAGAAGCCCAACCTTGCATATTTGTGTGTCTTTGGGAGTAAATGCTACATCTTATGGGATAGAGAGCAATTAGAAAAGTTTGACTCACGGAGCGATGAGGGAATATTGCTAGGATCTTCATCGACTAGTAGAGCATATCGAGTTTTTAACCTAAAGTGCTCTAAGGTTATGGAATCAATAAACATCACCGTGCAAGATGACGAACCTCCGACGGTTATTGATCCTAACCTTCAGTGTGAGGATGAGGACTTTTCTGACAGTGATTTACTTTTCCCTCTCTCACACTATGTGGACCCTACTCCTGTGCTAGGGAATACACCTTCTTGGGTTCGCAAGAGTCATGATCCCTCTGCCATTGTTGGTGATCCCACTCTTGGGGTCAAGACTCGTGCTCAGCTAGAGAACGTCGTTAGCCACTTTTGCTACACGTCTAATGTCGAGCCCAAGAATCATAAAGAAGCACTCAAGGATGAACACTGGATATCTTCTATGCAGGAAGAGTTGCTTCAGTTTAGAAAGAATAATGTCTGGGAACTTGTCCCCCGACCTAGTGAGACTAATGTGATAGGTACTCGGTGGATTTTTAAGAATAAAATGTATGAAAATGGTACCATAATTCGAAACAAGGCTAGGTTGGTCGCTCAAGGCTACACACAGATAGAGGGTGTAGAATTTGGGGAGACATTTGCTCCTGTTGCGAGGCTTGAGTCCGTCCGTCTACTACTCGCCATCGCATGTCATCTGCGCTTTAAGTTATATCAGATGGATGTCAAGAGTGCATTTCTGAATGGCATTCTACAGGAGGAGGTTTATGTTGAACAACCAAAAGTTTTTGAAGACCCTAAGCACCCTGAGCACGTTTATTATCTGAGGAAAGCCTTGTATGGTTTGAAGCAAGCACCCGGTGCTTGGTACGAGAGGCTTACTTCCTATCTCTTAGCTCGTGGCTTCAAGAGAGGGGGAGTAGATATGACATTGTTCGTCAGGAGAGATAACGGTGCTATTTTGGTTGCCCAGGTCTATGTGGACGACATAGTCTTCGGATCCACATGCTCCCAGCACGCTCATCACTTTAAGGAGGAGATGAAAAGTGAGTTTGAGATGAGCATGGTTGGTGAGCTTACATTCTTCCTTGGTCTCCAGGTTCGTCAGCTAGAGGATGGGATGTTCATCTCCCAATCCAAGTATGCTAGAGACCTAGTGAAGAAATTTGGTTTAGACTCCGCTAAACATGCACGTACACCTATGAGTACCACTACTAAGCTTAGTAAGGACACTTCAGGCCAGGACGTAGAGCAAAACTTATATCGGAGCATGATATGTAGCCTTCTCTACTTGACTGCCAGTCTTCCCGATATAGCCTTTAGTGTTAGAGTTTGTGCGTGATATCAGGCATCCCCCAAAAGAGTCACACTTACTTGCTCTAAAACGTATTATTAAATACATAAGTGAGACTCTCTCATACGGTATTTGGTATTCCTTTGATACTGATGATCATTTGTCTACCTACTCAGATGCCGATTGGACCGGGGATGTAGATGGTTGTAGGAGCACTTTTAGTTGGTGTTTCCATTTTGGTTCTGCTCTTATCTCCTGGCTGAGCAAGAAGCAAAATTCCATCTCTTTGTCCAATGCGGAGGCTGAGTACATAGCTGCCGGGAGTTGTTGCACACAACTCTTGTGGATGAGGCAAATGCTGGAGGATTATGGGATTTCAAAGGACACCATGACCATTTCCTGTGATAACACGAGCGCGATAAAAATATCCCGCAATCCAGTCCAGGATTTGCACACCAAGCACATCAGGATACGTGAGCACTTTATACGACAACTAGTTGAGGAGAAAGTCGTATCCCTGAGTTTCGTTCCCACCGACCATCAGTTAGCCGACATTTTCACGAAACCTTTAGATGCCCTTAGATTTGAGAGTCTTAGGAAGTCTTTGGGGATTTGCACAGTTGACTGAGGGGTTGGTCTATGTCTATAATAGGATGTTTTTTTTCATGTTCATATCATATGCTTCCTATTGCTAGTATGCTTTATATGTATCATTCTTTTGTTGTACAACTATTTATTTTGTTTGAAAAATCCAAAATTTTTTTTTTGTATATTAATATTTCAAGAAAAACAAAAAAAGATTTTTGTATTATTTATGCACCTTTTATGGATGAACATTTAGCTAAGTCACACCTTCATTCCATTTATCCATGTGACTGTTTGATAGAGATTTGAGATGCTACATAATTTCATCCATGTGCTTTACACAGTATGGAGTCTTTGAGATGTAATTAGTGATATTTTCCTCCATGTTTGACTCCTATCTCCTTTATTGCACACATGCACGGCTATATGTGATGATTGCACTTGTCTATCACATATTTACTTGAGTGTTTCCATCTCAATTCTGTCTATACAACTTACAATATGCTATAAACTTGACAAGATTGGAATGCATGTAAAAACCGTTTTGGTGAGACTGAGTGTTTGTTTACGAACGGGGAGGGGCTGCGAAAGGTAATTATCTCTTCTTTGCGCAAAAGCCACCGTTCAAAAGGACCTAAAAAATGTAGGAATTTTATTATCCGGGGTCCAAAGAGGTAAAAAGAGCCCAAAAAATTTAAAGGCAACAAAAAGCACTTCATGCCAAATATGGGCCACTCAGGTTTCACCATCAATTCTCCAAAGTTTGAGAATTTAGAATGCCTCTATTCAAAATTATATCTGAGGGAGTTTGGTTGGAGAATATAAACAGGTTTGTACTTCCTTGAAAGTCCTGAAAAAGCATAAAAAATTTTGGATGTTATTGGTGTAGAAATCATTTTTAGCTTTGATTTGTTGATTTGCTTGAGTAAATGTCTTATATTTCCATTTTTTACACCAAAGGAAGACTTTGAGTTCATTCGTTAGGAGTATCCGATATTCATCGTGCACATATGTCATGTTTGTATGCATTGATTTTCCTATCGAATTTGATCACACCCATTCAATTCCTTCATCATCGACTTGGTTGTCCTGTGTTTATTCATGGTGTGATTTTGTTTGAAAAAAAAAATATATAGTTGTGTATTTCCTTGTGACACCCCGTCATTGCTTGTTTGAATTATTTCTCTCATTTGTCTATTTGGGTACATCATAAAAAAGGGGAGAATGAATTATCTTATTATGGGGGAGTTTTGAACTTTTGAGTTTTCTCATAAATTGCTATATATTTTTATCTCATTTCAAACTCGATACGTCACTTGGTATTTTCTTTGTCTCATGTATGTAGGTACTACATTGATGATCAGTGAATTACACACCCTGATGAGAAAAGCGTTGAAGATTCCTGAAGAGTTGAAGAATAAACGATGAAGTCTTATTCAATTGTACCTTTTCAGTTTTGGGTTCATGTTGTATAGGAAATTTCATACTTGATAA